>OU343114.1:31925000-33230357 GCA_910594885.2 Bibio marci
AAAGTAATTAGAAAATGATATTATTATGAATTTATATATAGATAAATTCTATAAAATTTCGAACAGTTACAAAACGGTACGTTATTTGATTGTTTTCATTTTTGGTATATCAATTATACTACTAATTATACTAGGGTTATCCAAAGATTTTCTAAAATTGGATACGTAGTAAGTTTTGAAATATTAGTACTGCATCGCCAAATTGCTAAACCGATTTTAAAGATCATATACGTTTTGGTTAAGGAATTTATTCTGTTGGCAGCAAAAATTATAATACATTTTATCATACGTAAATTAACTACATATTTTGTAAAAATGTGTATACAAAATTTTTTCCTTAAAGGTAAACCCTTTGCTTTCATTATACCGACATCCTAGCACCGTCCGTAGAAAAGAATCAAATACATATTTTTTTTAACAAAATTCGACGGTTTTTACTCGAATAATACGTATAATACCAAAATTCTAGGGGGGTGAGAGATTACATAATTTTACGCGTAAAATACTAGGAAATAAAATTTTAGCTCTGCAAATTTATGGTCAATTTGCTCACAATTGATATTTGAGAATGTTTGGCAAGTAACATCAGGCAATCAATTGAAAAATACACAAATGTTAAAAAAAGTGACTGATGTTAAAAGTAAAATTCGGCAAATGGAAGTAAATTAAACCACTTTGTATTCAAAATTTTCAGTTTTGTATAAATTCTTAATTTTCTATGACTTAATTTTTTTAGTTACAGTTTAGATTTACACCTATTAATTATTTCTTTAAAATGTTTACATACATACATGTAATTTTATGGCAAATAAAAAAAATCAATATACATGTCACGTACACACAAATTTTGATGTTTTCCGCACTTATTTATAGTTAATGGTGTCTATTAAAATCCATGCAATTCAATTGAGGTGATTTTTAACAAAATTTATTTGCCAACGTAAAATTTGCTGATTTCGTTAAACTTAGAAAATTTATCTTTTATATAAATTTAGCAACACTTTTCATACAAAATAAGGCTTAGTTAATTGAAATAGTATACCCTGAATATAATGATTTTATTTTAATATAAATGCTATTGTTTTTGTTCAGTGATCTAGATAATGATTGTGATAAAAGTATAAAGAATATAAATATAATATTAACTGATTTGTTTATTTTAATCAGATATAGAAAATAGTAATGTTAACATTGAAAACATTGTTGATTTTAATGAAGTACCAGCAATAGTCAATGTTCCAATGGCTTCTTTTGAACAAGACCTGGAAGATGATGTTGTTATGTTAATACCGTCGTCATTATCGCCCGAAGAATGGACTTGTAAAAAATGTACATTAGTTAATTCACATCATGTTAAAGCATGTATTGTATGTGGTGGATCACAATTGAAAAGTGTGTCGGCAGCTGAAGATATGACATTACGTAAAGGTGAATTTTGGTCTTGTCAACAATGTACACTAAAAAATTCTTTAGATACGAAAACATGTATAGCATGTAAATCGATAAGGCTAATACCAACTATTTCCGGACAACATACACAGTTTCGTCCATACACCTCAACACCGCAACAACAAAACATTAAATTAATACAATTACCTTATCAACATCAGGTCCACAGTAATTCTGGCAGCAGACAAGTAGCAACACCACAAAATTCAACTGGAGTAACATCACCCTTAACGACATCAATGTCAGCAAATACGACAGTAAATACGGCGACAACACCAAATGCAACCACAAATACTTCACTGATGTTCCCTCCAGTTAATAGAATATCGCGAAGTCCATCACCAAAATATGACCGGATTGCATCTGGTGCTGTACCAAAAGTATGTTCAATATAATAATTTAAATGGTTTTTTTTTTTACTATATTTTCAAAGTGTAAAACAATTTTCTCGATCAGAATTTAATTACCTCTTTTGCAAGATCAGAAGATCAGAAATAATATTATGTAATTGTAAATGTAAGTGAATTATCGCTAGCGCATAAAATTTCATGTAAACTTAGAGTCGTCTATATATGAACTAAAGATTACTTATCGTTTTTTCATAAGTCTATTCATATGTATATAAAATACTCAAGGTCTGTTTGTTGACCTTATCTGTATAATATGCATGGGCCAATGGGTAGTGACAACCAAATTTAAATTAGTGTATAAAAAATGAACCATTGAGTGAGTGGTTTTATATATTGTAGTATGATGTGATACAACATTTTAACGTTAAAAACACGTTGGCACATTTATCTTTGTTTAATTCATTGAAGGTACATTGGATTTTAAATTTTTTCCTCATAATTTTTTTTTGCAGAAATATTCTCTTATGCGATTTTTGCTGTTCCAATCATTATTTTTGCTTCAATGATACTAGTTACTTGCATCATTGCAATTTATTAATCTACTCGAACAATTAATTTTGAATTTTATAATCTTATGGTACTAACAATAATTGCCCATTTTCTATAAAAATATAAATATTATTATTTGGGATAGAGAGTGTATTTATTTATGGATTAAAAGACTATTTGTTTAATATGTTTTATATTTTAATTTCTTTTTCTATATTACGCAGCGACACAGCACCGGCGCCGTATTACAAAAAACAGTAATGCCTTTGAATCGAAACATTAAGTACGGTAGCACTACTTTGACAACGGCTGTGAGTAAAACGTGGCAGTGTCCGGCTTGCACATATGAAAATTTATCTGCTTCGGTTGTTTGTGACATATGCTCCAGTTCTCGTGGTTTAGCAACCGATAATTCAAAATACAACGACAATACGTTCGTAACTATTAATAAGCAGGAAAGTAAATTAATGGAAAATTTACGTTTAATTGAGGAGCAAGAAGCTCGATTAAAGTGGGAAAATATTAAACAGTACTGTAGAGACGTAAGTTCAACTAATTTTTTTGATTGTTCAATAAATAAAAATATTATATTTACAAAATATTTTACCCAATTTTTTGTTTATTATATAGAATAATGAATTATTCGTGGATGATTCATTTCCACCAGCACCACGTAGTTTATATTACAATCCGAATTCGAATACTGATAGCAACCCAGTGGTACAGTGGAGACGACCGCATGAAATAAATTGTGATGGTGGACCATATCCACCATGGACTGTTTTTCGTACACCATTACCGTCGGACATATGTCAAGGTGTTCTGGGTAATTGCTGGCTATTAAGTGCCTTAGCTGTTTTGGCTGAGCGCGAAGATTTAGTAAAGGAAGTTTTAGTAACCAAGGAAATATGTCCACAGGGTGCGTATCAAGTTCGATTATGCAAAGACGGTAAATGGACCACTGTGTTGGTTGATGATTTATTACCATGCGATAAACGGGGACATCTAGTATATTCACAAGCAAAGCGTAAGCAATTATGGGTACCATTGATTGAAAAAGCAGTTGCAAAAATTCACGGATGTTTTGAAGCACTTGTTTCGGGTCGTGCTATTGAGGGACTTGCAACATTAACTGGGGCACCATGCGAAAGTATACCATTACAGCCAAGTACAATTCCGATTCCAAATGATGATGAATTGGATAAGGATTTAATTTGGGCACAATTATTAAGTTCAAGATGTGTTAAATTTTTGATGGGAGCAAGTTGTGGTGGTGGAAATATGAAAGTCGATGAGGATGAATATCAACGTATTGGACTCCGGCCACGTCATGCATATTCTGTGTTAGATGTTCGTAATTTACATGGTCATAGACTATTAAAATTACGTAATCCGTGGGGTCATTATTCATATCGTGGTGATTGGGCTGATGATTCCCCATTTTGGACCAATGAATTACGTGAAATTTTGATGCCACATGGTGCATCAGAAGGTGTATTTTGGATATCGTACGAAGACGTTCTCAAGTTGGTGTTAATGTTTTTTAATTAATCATGAGAGTTAAGGAGAGTAATATATAAATATATTTTTTTTTTTTTTATTTCATAGATATTTTGATTGTATCGATATATGTAAAGTTAGATCTGGTTGGAATGAAGTGCGTTTACAAGGAACGCTTCAACCTTTATGTTCAATATCTTGTGTGTTATTGACTGTTTTGGAGCCCACTGAGGCCGAATTTACTTTATTCCAAGAAGGACAGCGTAACTCTGAGAAATCGCAGAGATCTCAACTAGATTTATGCGTTGTAATATTTAAAACTAGATCTCTAGCAAATCCTGAAATCGGAAGATTAGTTGAACATAGTAAAAGACAGGTGATATACAATTAATGTATTTTTTATATTTTATATATTTTTTAGTTATTGTTAATAATTTCTTTGGGTGTTTTTTTGTATCGTAGGTTAGAGGTTTCGTTGGTTGTCATAAAATGTTGGAACGTGATTTGTATTTACTAGTTTGCCTTGCATTCAATCATTGGCATACTGGAATTGAAGATCCTTTATTATATCCGCAATGTATATTAGCAATTCATAGTTCAAAACGTTTATTAGTTGAGCAAATCAATCCACCAATATTTTTGTTAGCAGATGCTATAATTAGTTTGACATTAACAAAAGGACAGCGACATGAAGGTCGTGAAGGAATGACAGCTTATTACTTAACAAAAGTTTGTATTTTTGTTTTTTCTTCATCAAATTAGAAAACCTCAAATTATAATATATTATTTATTTTGATATAGGGTTGGGCCGGATTAGTTGTAATGGTTGAAAATCGTCATGAAAATAAATGGATTCATGTTAAATGTGACTGCCAAGAAAGTTATAATGTAGTGTCTACACGAGGAGAATTGAAGACTGTGGATTCAGTACCGCCTTTGCAAAGGTAAAATTACATTTATTTACACAATATGACTTGAGTTGATCGATGTTTATATGACTTAAAAATATTGCTATATATTATATGTCGATTAATAACGTGTTATTACATCGCGTTAGTCTTCTAAATTCTGTGCGTGTTAATAATAATAATTATAATTTCTAAACATTAAAACATAACATCATATTATTAAGGAATTAAAAAAAATGCAATAACACATTTGGTAGTTCATTGAACCAATCGCGACTAATAAAATTTGCTATATTCACACTGCCTATCCTGGATTTCGAAAAAATGACGACATTGAATAATCCCTTCACCTAACAACCCTCGTGATATCCACCAAACCTCCAATATTTGTTCTAAATAAATTATGTAATTAAATGCAGGCGTGTGTGTTATTATTTTGCTTTAATAAATAAATCAAGCTTTTAATTAATTATTAATGTAAAATATATGTATTTTTTTGTTTCAGACAAGTAATAATCGTTTTAACACAATTAGAAGGAAGCGGCGGATTTAGTATTGCTCATCGCTTGACTCATCGTTTAGCAAATTCTAGAGGTTTACATGATTGGGGTCCACCAGGAGCTACACATTGTCCACCAATAGACAGTGTACATGGTTTACATGCACCGCGTTTGATAACATAATGAAAATAGAATTAATAGCACATACAATAAAAGTAAAAACCCAATATGAATGAGGTCGTGGGATATATATATATATTTCGATCAATATCAATAAAAAAGAGAATTTTAACGTTTGTTTTACATTCAGTACTTTTGAGAGCATCAATTTTATGAAATATGAATTTAATTAATTAATTAATTTTTATATAATGATAAACAGTTTATTATTATTATATTATTTATTATTTACAATTATTATCCAAAAATTTTAATGTAGTTAAATGAAATTCTATGATTTATCGTGTTTTAACATAGAAAAGAAACGAAAAAATCTTCACATGTTGTGTTAGCTTCGTTTAAAATTATATTTATGTACATTTACAATTTTGTTAGTTTGTCATAATTTATCTAACCGATATGTATTAATGTTATTACACTTGATAACCATTTGACAGCATACGCAATAATAATGCATAATTCACTGAATTAAGACAATATTATGTTTTTAATTCAATAGAAATTTCTACTATTGAGTTAAATCTCTGTGTGATGTCACTAGTGCACTTAACAGCCATGCCATTGTATGTGTAATAGATTTGAGTGTCTATAATTTAATTCATGGTAGTTGTTAACACATTAGCATCGGGTAATTTTTGTTTTGATTTTATCAGTGTTGATGTGTTTGATGTGTGTTAGAATACAAAAAAATTTAAAACAATAAAAATAAAATAAAATGTTATCAGGTACACACTTGTTATAAAATGAGAATTCGCGAAGACAACGATTTTTTGTAAAACATGCCAAGGTTTTTTTTTTAAATCAACAAGTATTCTCGTTTTCCGATGCCAATGTGTTAACATGATTTGCATTTGGGTATAGGTCATTAGTTTTTAACTTCCATATTTATATTTTTTCTATATGTTATTATTAGAATATAAAAGATAATATTTTCCTCCTGGTGTATTCCTAAGAAATGAATAATTAAACAGTTTTATTTGGTATTAGTAATAAGATTATAATAGGGTTTGTAAATAGTTTTTACGGAAATGAAAGTATTATGAATTATGTTCAGATCAAATTATACTCATCTCATTGTACAGAGTTTACTATACAAATATCGTTGCTGTATATTTTACGATTATGTAAATTGATTTACAATGCTTGCAGTGTTAATTAGGAAAATGTGAATTATAATTCGTATACACGTTTAAATTTATTTTTATTAAACGTACTACAAACATACAACACAAAGTACATGCTCCATATTTCTATATTTTCTCTAAAATTTTGTTTCGTTTAGTTCGACTCAACGATAATATATTGTAGTTTACTCAACCAAAAGTCGCTTTCAAAAGAAATATTTGGGAAGTATAATGAAAATTACAATTAAATTAATCGCCGTTAAATAGAATTTCCATTCAATGGAATCCCTATTCAAATGAACGTGTAAAATATAATATTAAATTCCTCTGTAATCTAATAGACAAGAAAAGAGAATGTGAATACAAATAACAAATTGAATTGCGATTGCGATTGTAGAAAATATACTTATTTTTAACATTTTTTCTCTGTTGTTCATTATATATATTTTTTTTTTTGCACAACATTTTCTATTTCAATGTATATTTTTTTCCTTACACTTATCGTTATTCAGTGTCAGTAAAATTGCCATTCAACACGCAGTCCCAGTGAATACATCGAATAACCATTTCTCTGTAATATATAATATTACAGTAATTATGCATTATTGGGGTTGGTCTTGGTCTCCTAAACTAATAATATGTAGGGAAAATATATAATAAAATATCGAATTTGTTAATTATCCATTATTCCATTTAAAACAGTTGCTAATATAATTTGTGAGAATGTACGTACTCCCACATGAACGCATACAACACTAACTAAATAAATTTTAAATAACCAACTTATTTGTGTTAGTTATTTATATATGTTTTATAATTACAAAGTTAGCCTAGATTAAATACAATTCTTGGTAAAAAAGAACTTACTAAAAAGGCTTTTCTGTTTGCTTTTTTAATTTTTTTTTTCTTTACCAATTTACGAATTACATTGAATCGGAATCTTGACAGATAATAATCTTTAATTACGACCACGTAAAATCTTCTCGAATTCTTTTAAATTGTTTGACATTGCCAAATATATTTGTGTTATACTTATAGTATTTGTTTTGCCGATTAAAGTTTGCGTTTATGTCTCAGTGATATAGAATTATAATAAATATTTTTTGAATTAAAAAATTCCATAACAGCAATATTGAAAACCAATGACAATATTTCATGTATTAGATAGTAAATCTACAAAAGTTATAATTTTCTATCAAAAAATAAATATGAAGTTTTCCTTCAAGTTGAATTAATTGATGAATATTTTTTGTTTCATTACAATCCTTCCTAATTACAACTTTATTTTATAACATGGCCTGATACTGTATTTATTCAGAGTAAATAAATAAATAAACAATACTTATATGGAGTTCCATTTATCTTACGAACAATGTACATAAGGGAGCTATACATAATTCAACGTCATTTATTTTAAACAATTTTAATTTATTTTTATAATTATTATTATTATTATTATTATTAAATATACAATAACATTTTTTCTGATCTCATATATTCGCTTATTTTAATTTATAATTTTAATTTAATAATAAATATATCACCATATTATGTAATAATAAAAGGTTGTAAAATTGAACCAAAAATTAAAATAAAAATAAAATGTATAGATATTTAAAATAATTGTTTGAAATTAAATGTTTTACTAGTTCCTTTCCCATATTATATAATAAGAGTTAAGAACATAAACAGCTGAAAGGTGCAAGCACCAAATGATAGGTAATCAAATTATCTAACTTTTGGTAACATAAAAACATGGATTTTTCACCATTCATATGAAACCGTTATATGAAAATTCTGGGAAAACCCGTGAAAATATGTGGCTGGCAATAGGCTCAAACGATCGGGGGTGATCGTGCGAACAAGAATACGTTGAAATTTTTCGAAAATTCCGCCTCTAAATGGGTCAAAAAAGAAAAACAAAAAAAAGAAAATTCCGGGAAAACCCGTGAAAATATATGGCTGGAAATAGGCTTAAACGATCGGGGGTCATCGTGCGAACAAGAATCCGTTGAGATTTTTCGAAAATTCCGCCTCTAAGTGGGTCAAAAATGAAAAAGAAAAAAAATTAAAAAAAAAATTTGCCTCCTGGTAATTCTGCGCGACTGTTACTTGGTATGAAAATTGCCTGTTATTTTAGTGGAATTTTTTTTGGTTTTTTAAAAAACGCTATAACTCAGCTGTTTGAAGTGGTGGGTGGGTGGGATAAGCACCAAATGACAGGTAATTAAATTATCTAACTTTTGGTAACATAAAAACATGGATTTTTCACCATGCATATGAAACCGTTATATGAAAATTCTGGGAAAACCCGTGAAAATATGTGGCTGGCAATAAGCTCAAACGATCGGGGGTGATCGTGCGAACAAGAATACGTTGAGATTTTTCGAAAATTCCACCTCTAAATGGGTCAAAATAGAAAAACAAAAAAAAGAAAATTCCGGAAAAACCCGTGAAAATATATGGCTGGAAATAGGCTTAAACGATCGGGGGTCATCGTGCGAACAAGAATCCGTTGAGATTTTTCGAAAATTCCGCCTCTAAGTGGGTCAAAAATGAAAAAGAAAAAAAATTAAAAAAAAAATTTGCCTCCTGGTAATTCTGCGCGACTGTTACTTGGTATGAAAATTGCCTGTTATTTTAGTGGAATTTTTTTTGGTTTTTTAAAAAACGCTATAACTCAGCTGTTTGAAGTGGTGGGTGGGTGGGATAAGCACCAAATGACAGGTAATTAAATTATCTAACTTTTGGTAACATAAAAACATGGATTTTTCACCATTCATATGAAACCGTTATATGAAAATTCTGGGAAAACCCGTGAAAATATGTGGCTGGCAATAGGCTCAAACGATCGGGGGTGATCGTGCGAACAAGAATACGTTGAGATTTTTCGAAAATTCCGCCTCTAAATGGGTCAAAAAAGAAAAACAAAAAAAAGAAAATTCCGGGAAAACCCGTGAAAATATATGGCTGGAAATAGGCTTAAACGATCGGGGGTCATCGTGCGAACAAGAATCCGTTGAGATTTTTCGAAAATTCCGCCTCTAAGTGGGTCAAAAATGAAAAAGAAAAAAAATTAAAAAAAAAATTTGCCTCCTGGTAATTCTGCGCGACTGTTACTTGGTATGAAAATTGCCTGTTATTTTAGTGGAATTTTTTTTGGTTTTTTAAAAAACGCTATAACTCAGCTGTTTGAAGTGGTGGGTGGGTGGGATAAGCACCAAATGACAGGTAATTAAATTATCTAACTTTTGGTAACATAAAAACATGGATTTTTCACCATGCATATGAAACCGTTATATGAAAATTCTGGGAAAACCCGTGAAAATATGTGGCTGGCAATAGGCTCAAACGATCGGGGGTGATCGTGCGAACAAGAATACGTTGAGATTTTTCGAAAATTCCACCTCTAAATGGGTCAAAAAAGAAAAACAAAAAAAAGAAAATTCCGGGAAAACCCGTGAAAATATATGGCTGGAAATAGGCTTAAACGATCGGGGGTCATCGTGCGAACAAGAATCCGTTGAGATTTTTCGAAAATTCCGCCTCTTAGTGGGTCAAAAATGAAAAAGAAAAAAAATTAAAAAAAAAATTTGCCTCCTGGTAATTCTGCGCGACTGTTACTTGGTATGAAAATTGCCTGTTATTTTAGTGGAATTTTTTTTGATTTTTTAAAAAACGCTATAACTCAGCCGTTTGAAGTGGTGGGTGGGTGGGATAAGCACCAAATGACAGGTAATTAAATTATCTAACTTTTGGTAACATAAAAACATGGATTTTTCACCATGCATATGAAACCGTTATATGAAAATTCTGGGAAAACCCGTGAAAATATGTGGCTGGCAATAGGCTCAAACGATCGGGGGTGATCGTGCGAACAAGAATACGTTGAGATTTTTCGAAAATTCCACCTCTAAATGGGTCAAAAAAGAAAAACAAAAAAAAGAAAATTCCGGAAAAACCCGTGAAAATATATGGCTGGAAATAGGCTTAAACGATCGGGGGTCATCGTGCGAACAAGAATCCGTTGAGATTTTTCGAAAATTCCGCCTCTAAGTGGGTCAAAAATGAAAAAGAAAAAAAATTAAAAAAAAAATTTGCCTCCTGGTAATTCTGCGCGACTGTTACTTGGTATGAAAATTGCCTGTTATTTTAGTGGAATTTTTTTTGGTTTTTAAAAAACGCTATAACTCAGCCGTTTGAAGTGGTGGGTGGGTGGGATAAGCACCAAATGACAGGTAATTAAATTATCTAACTTTTGGTAACATAAAAACATGGATTTTTCACCATGCATATGAAACCGTTATATGAAAATTCTGGGAAAACCCGTGAAAATATGTGGCTGGCAATAGGCTCAAACGATCGGGGGTGATCGTGCGAACAAGAATACGTTGAGATTTTTCGAAAATTCCACCTCTAAATGTGTCAAAAAAGAAAAACAAAAAAAAGAAAATTCCGGAAAAACCTGTGAAAATATATGGCTGGAAATAGGCTTAAACGATCTGGGGTCATCGTGCGAACAAGAATCCGTTGAGATTTTTCGAAAATTCCGCCTCTAAGTGGGTCAAAAATGAAAAAGAAAAAAAATTAAAAAAAAAATTTGCCTCCTGGTAATTCTGCGCGACTGTTACTTGGTATGAAAATTGCCTGTTATTTTAGTGGAATTTTTTTTGGTTTTTTAAAAAACGCTATAACTCAGCCGTTTGAAGTGGTGGGTGGGTGGGATAAGCACCAAATGACAGGTAATTAAATTATCTAACTTTTGGTAACATAAAAACATGGATTTTTCACCATGCATATGAAACCGTTATATGAAAATTCTGGGAAAACCCGTGAAAATATGTGGCTGGCAATAGGCTCAAACGATCGGGGGTGATCGTGCGAACAAGAATACGTTGAGATTTTTCGAAAATTCCACCTCTAAATGGGTCAAAAAAGAAAAACAAAAAAAAGAAAATTCCGGAAAAACCCGTGAAAATATATGGCTGGAAATAGGCTTAAACGATCGGGGGTCATCGTGCGAACAAGAATCCGTTGAGATTTTTCGAAAATTCCGCCTCTAAGTGGGTCAAAAATGAAAAAGAAAAAAAATTATAAAAAAAATTTGCCTCCTGGTAATTCTGCGCGACTGTTACTTGGTATGAAAATTGCCTGTTATTTTAGTGGAAATTTTTTTGGTTTTTTAAAATACGCTATAACTCAGCCGTTTGAAGTGGTGGGTGGGTGGGATAAGCACCAAATGACAGGTAATTAAATTATCTAACTTTTGGTAACATAAAAACATGGATTTTTCACCATGCATATGAAACCGTTATATGAAAATTCTGGGAAAACCCGTGAAAATATATGGCTGGAAATAGGCTTAAACGATCGGGGGTCATCGTGCGAACAAGAATCCGTTGAGATTTTTCGAAAATTCTACTAGTAAGTGGGTAAAAATAGAAAATAAGAAAATTAAAAAGAAATTTGCTTCCAGGATATTATGCTCTCTTGATACAAATGCTTGAAATAATTCTGGAATACTGAATGCCAAGATTCAAGAGTTATTTGAGTATATTTTTAAAAACGATTCAACGAGTTCTGATCATCGATATGAACTCTGAACTTAAATTGTTTTCGGTAGAGTAGTAGGTGAGGATAAGTATGTTCTCCTCGTAGTATTTTTAAGTTATTATAAATAATTATTAACATTATATATATTTTAATATTTGTATTTATATTTATTTGTTAATAATTAGAAGAATTAAAAATAAACTATATAATAATTATTGTATTTTTCTTTAAAATAATAAAATTCAACTTAGAATAAGGAAAGCTAAAGCTATCACAATAATTTATTATTTTTTAACTTCGTAATACATGCCATCTTTTGTTTATGAATTACAAAATGCATTCTCGAATTTATTTGAATTAAATTACTGGTAATAAATTATCAATTAACATTTATTTAGATGATTGATAAAAATTTCTTCTTCTTCTTCTTTTCTTTACCTTTCTCGGCTTTTAATTCACTTTCATCTGCATCCTATTGAGAAAAATAATTAATATTATGAGGTTATTATGAAGTTCAATTTATAGTTTTTAAATCAATTATGCAAACCTTATCGGCATCCACTTTTTGCTGCTTTGCTAACTTTTTAGCTTCTTTTTGCATCTTCTTTTCCTTCTTTGATAATTTAGTTGGTGTCTGCAGACTTAATTCTTGATCCCTTTTAGCACTATGCATTTCAAGACGTTCCTTTATACTCTACGAAAAGCAATTAAATAAATAACATAAAATAAGCATTATCTAAATTAAAAAAAGTTAATTAAAGAAATAATTACTTGATCTTCTTCAGCTTCACGAACTCTATCCATTTCTAGACAATCAATAACTTCGTTTCTGAGTTGAACCACCTGTTTAAGAATATTAGTAAAATTTTTAATAAAGTTTTTTTCTCGTGGGCTTCTAAGTTTAAAGCATAATACTAAAATAGATGAAACTAATGTTGTCTCTACAAAATGTGTAGGGCAAATATAGAAAGTTTTGTCACGATAAAGAAAAGGTAAAAATATCCGCCGAAAAAGGGTAGACTAAAAAATACTCGATAGAAACATTAGTGTCTAATATATTTAAAAATGTATTATGGTTTAAATCTTGGATGAAACTTTAGAACATATTTTACAAATGGTTTCGTCTGCAATGAAATCCAATTTTTTGATTGAATATTTCAGGTCATCATCATCATTAATTTATGTTACTACACGATGGAGCAATAGAATATCAATAAAAAAAAGCCAAGATTGCGCTTTCGATTTTCGTCAGATTTTACTCCCGACTTCGACTTTCCTAATTACGGTAGTGCGTCGCATATTCCTAGGTCGGCCCATCCTTAGTCGAACAGCTTGTTAGAATTTCTGCTTATATATACAATATCCCTTTCGGAATAGGCGTTCATTGCAATGGACATAAGATTGTACCTACTTAGTTGGAAATTTTTATTATAATTTTTGTTATAGTATAATCCAACGAATCGAAATCATATGTAGAAATTTGTTAAATTTCATTAGAAATAATAGAAAACCGAAAGTGATATATCAGGACCTTGCATTAATAATGTCGATTTGATAACAGTTGGCGTAACTGGCGTTGTGTGCATCGGCACACACCGCGGCCATATTCTTTTTTTTTGTCTGTCATTACTCTATAAATTTCAGTATGTCATTTCGTTGAAGTGTAAACAACAAAGTTTTTTTTTGCTTCGAACATGTCGAATTATGTGCCTGAAAAAGTTGTTTTGCGGGGAAGTTTAATAACTTTCTTTTAATTTGAAGAAAACTGTTGCTGATGAACATGCTCCAAGTCAAAAAACTTGTGAACGGTGGTTTACACGCTTCAACTTCACAATCAAAACGCGATATTCATTGCCAGAAGGTAATGCTACGCATTTGGTGGGATCAGAAAGGTGTGGTGTATAACGAGCTGTTAAAACCAAATGAAACGGTTACAGCTGATCGCTACCGACGACAACTGGGCGAATTGGCACAAAAATTGAACGAAAAACGACCATTGATAGCTCGAAAACACCACAAAGTTTTATTTCACGATGACAATGCCAAACCACATCGTGCAAACATCGTTAAGGAAAAAATAAAGAGGCTCGGTTGGGATCATCTTGATCACCCCCCGTACTCTCCAGACCTTGCTCCTTCTGATTACCATTTGTTCCGATCAATGAAGGTCAACCTGACAGATGTACGCTTTCGAAATGCTGAAGAAGTGCGAAAATGGGTCGATGAATGGATTGGGACAAAAGATGAAGTGTTCTTCACACGAGGAATCAACAAACTTCCCAAAAGATGGGAGGAAGTCATGGCTAACGATGGGCAATATATTGGTTGATGTACTCAATCATTTTGTTATACAAATAAATGCCATTTTCAAGCCAAAAAATCGACATTATTAATGCAAGGACCTAATATAATATATGCTAGTATGAAAAATTTTTCAATTGAGTTAATTCAAAATCTATTTTTATAATTAAAATAAAAATTTTAAATTAGTTTAAAATTACGGAGCATTGTGCAATAGTGAATGGTAACCTCGGATGTTCTCTGGATTGATTAAAATTAAATTGTGTATATAGAACATTTCTTGTAACGCTGGTCGGCATTGCAAGAATGACGACAACTCATGACGATCTGCACTATATGACCACCAAATCTTGGAAAAATCTTAACACAAGATTTAAATCGACAAATTGCGCATTTTCAGTATTAGCGAACGCAAATGTTGTTCCTCTTAAAATGCTATCCGTTTCATACATTCATTTAATCTTTAGATTCGAGATACATTTTATATACAGTGGATACAAATTTGTAAAATGTATTTGTTTCTGGGTTTTTGAAGAGTATAAAATACCGCATTCAATGAAGATTGGAAACACAGCCTGCAGGAACTTACGAAAAGCAACTTATAAATATTATACAATTATAACTTGTATTTACCTCAACTAAACGTGCAATTAATGCTTCTTCACGTGCTTTATCTGTATCGGTTTTATTATACTCTGGTTGTGCCATTAAAACTCTAATTTCATATTCAATATCAGCTTGTTCTTGTTCCAGACGATGTTGTCGTCGCCTAAACATTGAAATTGAAATAATATATAATTAAACCATTTAAATTTTTAATTAGTATATAATATATATTTTATATTTATTCTAATTTACTTACAAATACATTAATTCGGCTTGTCTGCGAAATAGTTCATTTTTATCATTAACTAATTCAAATAATTGTAAAATTAAATCTTCAACTTCTTTTGAATTTGATTGATTATTTGCCGATGGACTGTCATTTGGTTTTAATGGATCTACTATTGAATCAACCTCACAACGTTCACGTATCATTTTTTCTAATATAACACCCTAAAGTAAAATGTATAATGTGAATAATTTTATTAAATATATTATTATTAATGGAAACTATATTAAGTATTCAATTATGATTTTTATGTTTTGTTTTGGATTCCCAAAAAGTCTAATAATTAGTTACAGTTTAAGTTACTATCGCTGCGTAAGAACATAATATTACAATAATTTATGTAAATAAATATCTACCTGTTTTTCCAATCCTTGTTGTTGAGATTCAATAACCTCTAATTCATGGCGAATTTCTTGTAAAGGTACAATTTGTAAAATTTTTCGTGGTGGTATAGGTAAAGATGGTGCTGGTCCTTTACGTCTTTTCCATTTTCCATATGAAGATTTATTTGTATATGATGAATCAATTTCACTAGTTGGACTTGGTATAGATAATTGACTTTGTCGATTCTTATTTTGTGATTCTTTATTTTCCTTTATTTTCACCCATTGGCGATCATGTTTTGATAATTCATCATCGTCTTCATCGGCCAATGGTGATAAGGGTACAATTGAACGCCGATATACAACATCTTCGGAATCCTTTTCAATATTATGAATTGGCGATGATCCAACAGATACATTAATTTCTTCACTATCACCACAGTCATCACTAATTAAACTTTGTTCTAATGGTATAAGTTTTTTATTTGATGGTGACGTCGTTACTGGAAAATCATTAGTCGCAGCAGATAAGGATAAATTACTTGTATTAATTGATGATGATTCATTATCTGAATTAATTTCATTTGATACATCTAATTTATCCAGCTGTACATTCAATGATTTTGAATTAATATGTTGAGCTTGTTCATCGCATTCTATGGATCTAGATGAAGGTGGTTGTGGTGCTGGACGCTTTTTTCTATTTGATAACGGTGTTTTTAAATTGTGATTTAAGGTTTTATCATGTTGTAATGGCACCAGATTTTTAATTTCTGTTTGTGTGATTGTTGTTGGTTGTGATGATGGTAGCGCTGGTGCTCTTCTTTTCTTACGTTTCGTTATCGATGTGTTTATACTACTTGTAGACGATGTCAATGAATTTGTTGATCCATAAATACTGCTTAATTTTTCATCATATGATTTGTATAGGCTTGATAATGCTATTCCAATGTAATTATTATTTTCATTACTATCACCGGGTGGAATATTATTTAGATGTAACGTTCGGGATGTACGTGGTGCTGCTTCAGGTGTTGAGGCTTGTCTAAAATGTAAAATAATAAAATAATAAGAGATTTTATAAATAAATTTGTCTGTTACATTAAAATTTAAATCAATGCATAATAAACACAAGATGTTAACTTTGGAATGTTTAAGATTTCTGCATTGAGTTGAAAATAATCGTTGGGAATCATGTAATATATAGTTAATTTGGACTAAAGCTATACTTCCTTTAAAATGAGGCTAAATCAAGAATGAGAGATATAGTCAGCTGGCTGATGCCTTGCATATACTAAAGACTATAAGTTTTTAGCTATTTTCAGTTTTATTTACAGTTATCATTTCTTGACAAATTGATGAACTTCATGTTTTATTATAAGTATACGTTATAATTCTTAATAAGTTGGGAGGGATGGTGTGTGATACAAACGAGGAAAATATATTAGTTTTACCGGTTCTTCAAAAATGTGGCTACACTAATATGAGTGAGTTTGATCACATATGGCTTAATAATAGCGACTCTCAAAGATCATTTGTTTTATGCACCGATTGAAAGTCAAAACTGTCTCTACTGTTGTAGCTAACACATTTTTCTTGAAAATTTAATGACTATACGCTATTATGCTTCATACCATAATTGGTTTTTGCATATATTTTATTAAAATTAATGGTGTAAACTAATTTTATCTATATACAATTTTCATGAGAACTTAAATAAACTATCTTCGACAGTTTAACGAACATAAACGATACGCTTTTAGAAGGTTTTCTCTTTCAAGTGATATATTTTTCATACTTTTTTAAATCTCAAATCAAAATAATGACGGATAAATATAATTATAAAAACTTACATGGATTTTCGGGGTATTGGAACAGGTGTACGCCTTACTGAACTGGTTGATGTGGATGCTATTGAATTATCATTCTTATACTCATCATCTTCACTTTCACTTCCGAATGGATTCTTTGATGTGCTAAAATAAAAAGTAATTATTTATTAATATTTAATCAAGGTATTATGCAGAACAAAATTTTTTCAATTGAATATAAAAGCACATAATTTTAACAAACAATTCATTTACATTTTAGCAATATGTTGACATTTTTTAATACTATAAGTTTCAACTGATAAACCTAACCGATTTTAATGAATCTGGCTGGGGTTTGTACATAGTGGTTTGGATACTATTAAGTATGGAATATATTACGATTCATATAGTTTTAATCAGGCGGTATTCAGAATGTTGTCTTGTTTGTTTCTGATTTCTTGGTGTAGCACAATGACATCACATAACCAAAAAAAAAAAAAACAGTCAAACTATATAAAATCGCATCATTTTGGTGGTGCATTTTTCATCGAACATTACCTGTATATGGCACCATCGTATTGAAAATAAATGTTTCAATCAAATTAATGATTACGAATTCAGCAATGGTGCGTTCGAAGAAAATCATTCTAAATGAAATTTGCTTCGTAACTTCTTCTAGCCAAAGAATTCATGTAATGGAACATGAAAGATATAATATTCCAAACTTAATAATGACGTACAAAATATACTTTACATTGAATAAAAAAAGGTCATTAACATTTTATATGTTGTTGATAATGTTGTTGTTTTTGTTAAATTTAAAATTCGATCGTTTTTAATAGAAAACGCGCCTATACATATAAAAAAATTCAAAAAAAATATTTCTTTGCCGTGGACATTTCTTGCTTTTATAAACAAATTCAATAATTAAATAACTGAATAATATAATTTACTTAGCCTTCTGTATTGATGTCGATACATTATTATGCTTTAAAATTTCAATTTCATCATCTGAACTATCAAATGGATTAAAACAATTTTCTTTTTGGTTATCAGATGGTTTAGATAATAATTGGTTTGTATCGCTTGGTTTTGCAGGCTGTTCATCATCACTATCAAATGGATTTAAATCATCGGGATAGACTTTTAAAGTAGACAATTTTGATGTTGCTAATTTATTATCAATTGTATCGTTTGCATTTATTTTGTTTTCTTGTTTCAAAATTATTTCTTCATTTTTTTCAATTAACGAAATTAGATTATTATGAATTGATAAATTATTTTGATTCAATTCATTTATAGGAATGGAAATTTTTAATTCAGATTCATTATTATTATTATTATTATTATTATTATTATTATTATTATCATTATTTTTATTATTATTATCATAATTATTAGATTTTGCATCTATTAACGATTGTATATCGTTTTCATTTTGTTGTTTATCAATTACTGTTAACATATTATCGTTATCCGCCGTCGATAAGGATTGATTAAATTGTTCATTATTTTCTTGGTTTTGTAATAAATTGCTTTTATTATTCTCATTCGCACCACTTAATTCACTAGTAAAATCTATATTATCATTATTATTTAAAACATTAATTTCTTTATTTACACTAATATTTTCATCAATATCCTTAGTATTTTGTTCAAATTCACTAACCTCACTATCAATATGTTCACTATTTATAATAATTTGTTCGGTAGATGAGAGCACTTGTTTATTTGCTAAATTTACATAAATACCATCAATGTTATCAGTTATTTTACGTTTATTAATTGCCTCATATTTATTGCTATTATTATTATTATTATTATCATTATTATTATTACTATTATTATTATTACTATTATTATTATTACTATTATTATTATTACTATTATTATTATTTTTATTATAATTATTATTATTATTTGATCGTACATCATCAATTTTGTTATCTTTTTTACTATTATTATTATTACTCTTATTGGTTGTTAAAAATATTGATTCAAATTGATTTAAACGTGATTGCACCATACTTATTCGATTCTGTTGATGCTTTTGTTGGTGTTGTTCTTTTTCTTGTTGTTGTTGTTGTTGATTGTCTGGTTGTTGTTGTTTTTTGTCTGGTTGTTGTTGTTGTTGTTGTTGTTGGATATTATCAATATTTTCTGTAACATTATTATCATCTTTGGTAACATTTTTTGATATATGTTTTAATAATTCATTTGAGGGTATATTATTTTGGACATCACTTATAACTAATTTATCACTAATATTTATAGTCTCATTTTTGACATTAGATTCACTAGGTTGTTCATTAATGTTTATAATTGTATTTACATTATAATTTTTAGTAACAGCAGATATTGATGGCAATGATGTCGTATTTGAGTTAATGGGAGTATTAGTAGTAGTAGTAATAGCAGTGGTTTCTATATTCGAGATTGCCATTTTTGTGCCAGAGTTGTCATTTAATGATGGTGGGTTTGTCATTGGTAAAGCTGGTGGTATATCAACATTATCCATATCCTCATTGTCCGTAGAAATAGAATCTTCCGTATCGGATACCGTTTCAGAAATGTTATTGCTATCATCAATAGCCGTTGCCGCTGTATTATCTGAACACCTATTTACATTATTCGATTCCACTTGACTAGCCAAAAAATTACCTAAATCCATATTTCTTTCATATTTATGTGCCGAAATGTTATCTTTAATTGGACTGCCATCACCATAAAAATAATTCAATTTTTTCAGACTTTTTGATTTTTCTTCGTCGCTCAATGATTTTTGTAACAATACTTTACCATCATTTTGAAAAATACCTAATTTGTCGGCAAATGACTTTGTACTTGATATGGATGAGGATGTAGCGTTTATAGTATTATTATAAACATCTATATTTTCATTTGTTGCAATAACATTCACAAGAGATTCATTTAATCTTAATTGTTTTTCTTCGTCCGGACATGTTTCACAACAAAATTCACAATCAATTTCTGTTTCATAAAAGCTACCAGGTGTTAATTGTGTATTACATCGTGCACATTTTAAACATGTACGATGATATAAATGTTTTCCAATAATTAAACGTTCAGCTAAAAATACGGGCAATTGACATTTCTGGCACGGCTCCCGTTTCGGTACACCGACAACATGCGCCATCTAAAATAAATAAAACACACAAATTAAATATTATAAATATTATAATAATTTTAGTATTTTGAATATACTACAATTTATATATGATGAAAATATTAAATTGTGTTAGAGATGATGGTAATTGTATGAACGAGATAGCACTGGGAGTTCTTAAATCCAACAGAAATGTGTAGAATATTGCTTTCGGATTAAAATCTATTTATAAAGCTATTGGTCAACGTAATATGATAACACTGATCAATGTAAAATGACAGTAACAATTGTACGATATCTCAATATTGTGAGCGAGACTGATCTGGAAGAAAAAGATCTATACACACAGAGAATCAATTCGTATACATAAAGAGTGTAATTATTGGACACTGTGTAATAGACACTATATAACTAGAAGATTAGGTATCTCATCGTATGATCTTTGCATCTGTATCTAAATGGATGCGTTACTTTGACAATCTAAACGATCTGGTCAGAAATTCATTGACCGACATAAAAATCGTTTACAAATGCATCAGGTTGGTTTTAAGAAAACTTGTTGAGTGTAAGTCATGTATTTTATATGTGAAAATTTCATAACGCTGTATTGGATTTGATTTTTAAGCAAAACTATCATTCAAGGTACATAGGTACATTGTTTTTTTTATAACAATTAGAATCTACATAGACTCCAACTAAATGTGTTAAATTAATTGCACCATATGATATTGAGAATTACTCATATTTTATAACGACTTTTTATAAAAGCATGGAGTAATATATTGTGTGTAAGAAACAGAATCAATTCTAAATTATATGTTAATGAAAAAAACTACAACAGTGAATAACATGACAAACGCTATGTTATGTTAAAAATTACTGTCAATTTCATTCGGAACGGAATACGGAAATGTCAGATGAATAGTGAAACATATTTAAAAGCATTATCCATACCAAAAATTCTAACCAAAAATCAAAAAAAAAAAAAAAAACAAATAAATAAAACAAAAAAAAAAACTAATTAATGTATTAAAAGTATTAATTATGTATTGTGTTTTAATATACAAGATGTTTAAAAAAACAAGATAGAAACTATCCAACGTCATATCGCAGTACTGATGCTGATGCTGAAATTAATATGATTACGCCATCGATACTCTTTCTTAACGAAATACTTTTTGAAAAACCAAATTATTTGAAAAACACAAATAATATTAAAGTTATCGGATACGAAATTTGAACATAATGTGTCATTGGAATTCCTAAAGAACTATTTATCCAATTTACATGAAATTTTGAACATACCTTTTTAATCATAAGGTCTAAAGTTTAGTGGAGAACATATATATGTATATGCCTTCTGTAGCCGTCCCTTTACATCTTAAATCTTTCCATCATTGAATATAACCACCATAGAACACATTAGATTTTCTTGAAATTTTGAAGTTAATTATTTAATAATAAGTTCTGCTGTTATGTGCAGACGGATGACAATAGCGATGTTCTTATACATCTTGAATATTCCCATTAAAAAAAAACCTTTTAATGTATTTGATTTCTTTGAAATTGTTCGCATATTATCAATTACAATCATAGATAGTTATAAATTCTAAAGTTTAGTGGAGGCAGTGCAACACTAATGCCACCCGATAAGTAGGTTAGTTTATTTATACAAGACAGAGCTTCCCTTTTATAGAACAATTAACATATTTTCATTATTACTCCTTGCTTTTTTACAGTATGGTTGGAATTCAATTGACATAATACATCGCACTCCTTTCTGATCCCACCAAATATACTGAAATAAGCATTCTACTACTTTTGAAGACAACCCAGAAAATCATGTTTTTCTGATACAAAATTTTCCATTTTCAATCGAATAAAAATAATATACTTGTTTATACGCTCTCAGCTAAATGTCACATACTAAAACTTGAAGCTTGTTGCGTAATATCGTTCAAATATATATATATACCATATATTGCTAGATTAAACTTATAATGCAAGCAGTATGATTTACAATACCTTTTCTAAGGGAATGATGGAAACTTATTTTTTATCATTATAGAAAATAATTAGGTACTACAATTTTTATTATAAATTATTTAAATAAAATAATATGATATAATATATTGCAGATTCCTTGGAATAAAGATTAATAAATTTTCAACAGCGTTATTAAATAAAATTTGCTGTTTAGTTTAGCCATCGTCAAACATATATACGGTACAACTTTTTCAAATTATTATAGTGGACTTTTTATAAAAATGCAATCAAATTTAATTTGAAATAAAATTTATACAATTAATATAAAGGCCTATGTGTGTTGCTTCTTATTATCTATTATACTCAATAAACCAGATAAAGAAGAACATATTGTTATGTCTACAATAGTTAGTTCAAGTTGGAAGTTATTCAACACTAAATGTATGTATATTTATTTAATCATTATAATTATTTTAACAAAAGTCTACAGATATTATTAAATCAGTATTTAATTAACTAATATATACAATAACAATTATTATACTAACTACAAACAAAAATTATATTAAGCAGGCAAAATAAATATATATATATAAAGCATGATTAAAAAACCCTTATAGAATAGTTAGAAAATAGTAAAATATTAAGCGTAAATACATAAATAAGAAAAATAAAACAAGCAAAACACATCCTCATAAATTTTTACCCAAAAATATATAATTATATAAAAAGATTACCTGTTTTTGAAAAAATATATTATAATATATAAATTGTAAATAAAAAAAAAAATAATGATATGATAATAGGCTTAGCAGAATATTTCAGGTTTATATTGACCCATAACGTCCAAATTTTTTTCGTCCTGTATGGAAAAAATAAATAAAAAAAAAAAAAAAACACTATTTTTAAACGTATACATAGAACAAGCTGATAAAGCAGTATATTTATAGAGCACACAAGTAAAAGTGTCTTTTAAATATTATAATTGTAACATGTTCTCAAAATTTCCAAGAATATTAGATTTTTATAGTCATTTTGTGTAATAAAAGTACCACATATAGTGGGTATATAATAAAACAATATATATCAGTATCAGATCACATCAAACTTATACATTTGAAAAATTATGAGACATGAACATGTGATACATTTCCAATTAATTATTATTATATTTGTTCTCATCTGTGCATATAGGGAAAAACATATATAATGAACGATCACATTAACAAACAACGCACTGCAAATATAAGGTTGAGTTAAATAAAAAATATTGTTGCATAAATTTATGATCACATTAATTCTCTTAAATAAATTATCAGTTACTTCTGTTAACCTCTTCTTGCACAAAACAAAAATGTTCCCCCATCAACTGACAGATTTACAATTTTTGGACATAAGAGTGTGTAAAAAAAAAAAACCAAAAGAAGAAATATTTTACGCACCCATACCCAGAAATTATTATAATTATTTTCTGACTATTGTTGTGTAATTCATTTCACTTATTAAATCACTCTGCGCGATTTCTTTACAATTCATTAAAAAATTAATTAATTTTACATCAAATCCTATAAAATTTATAGCTTAAAACTAAACTAAACCGCTGTCCTCATATTTGGGCCAGACTATAGAAGATGTTAAAAATAATGTTTTATTTGTATAATTGTTAATCACTAAACAAAAATAAAAGTTAATGAAAGCCAATTTAATTTAATAAAAGTGGTTGACAGAGAAAAAATATGAGGGACTTTTGGGAGAAAATTCACTCTGAACACATAAGTAATAAGAGTATTTATTATCTTATTATCTTGTAATATAAGTCGGTCATACGTGACATCAAACCATTTAATACATTTTTTATTTTTTTAAATTAATTAATAATAATTAATGGTTAATTTAAAAAACCATAGAACCATAGTGAATCTATAATGGTATGCTTTTTAATTAATCGTAAAGTTTAAATCGTTTTCAAAATTCTTCTGGAAGAAATAAAATGATTAAAAAAAACAAACAATTTTGTTATATAGAAGTGCCTAAAGGTGGCGGCTATACAAACGATTGCCTTATTTATCCAGTAATTGACATTGGTGAATACTTTTGCAAGTGGTGTGGATGAAATCAATCTACAATTTACTATATTATTTTGTGATCGTTCATTTTGGAATTGTTTACCCTATATGCATATGACGACCACAGAACATTTATAATAATAATCATTTATTAATTGAGGTCACTAAATCATCAGACGATGATGAAATTATATTGGTAAATATTAGTTCTAATAATATCAATTTTTAATTATATAACAAATAAAACATATTACTATATTTAATTAATATTGTATACTAAAAACAAATAATTAATTTTTATTTAAATATATTTTTTGATATAGCACTCTAGAGGTGTGTATATGTATATTTTTTAAATTAACATTAATTATATTTTCAGAATATAATAATTATATGTATGTTATGTTAATTAATAATTAATAATATACGAACAAATATTGACCGATAAAATATATATGTCATAAGTTAATTAAATTCTAATTTTTAAAAATCGTATTCTATAACAACGAATTAAATATTTTCATTTCGGTCAGTACAAAAAAAAAAAAACATAAACTGAAAGCACGGAATATTATAAGAGTATAATTTGTAATTTTTGATGTGTTCTGATATCCAGTCAGGTCAGTCTATATATATACAATAAACACCTACCGTATATTAACAAATTTGTCAGAGTATAACATCATGATAACATCTGATATAAATATAACTTATTCACAGAATGATAACAAATTATGATGGAAATTGATAATCAAGTAAAAGAATACTCTTATGGGATATTTTTCTTGAATTGTAGTTACACTTTACACAAACATTATATGTTATAGGAATATTTCTATATTACTCTCTTCATGAGAACCATTCTGGATGTTTTTTTTTCATAATTAATAAGTTCAAATATTATGAATATCGAATTAATGTAAAAACTTATGAGAATATGTAACGTTTGAAATATATACAAATAATACTATTATGACTACCGTCACATAATAACATCTTTATGATCATCTTTTCGAAAAAAGGGTTAACAAAATAATTCTTTCACAATTTTAATAACAAAAATTGTCTCTAGTAAATTATATTGTACAAATGATATACTCTGATACTAAACAATATTATGTTACATTATAGTTATAATCTGTTATTTCTGTCCCAAGTAAGAGAGTTAATGAGTTTACAAAGTATAAAAGTTCAATAAGTAACACATACGAAATGAATTAATATTACTGCAATTTCTTAATTTTAAGTACAAAAAAATTGTTTCAACTAACAAATTTATACTTTGGCTGCTACCAAAATGGTGTGCTATTTTAAAATACCTTTATTTATTCCTTTTAATTATAATTAGAAATGCAATGAGTAGATAGCAGAGCACTTATAATTTTTTTAATTTTGGTAGAATATTACATAGTTATAGGTGGATATAAATGAAAATAAATTATAGATTTATAATTATAATTATAATTAAATTAAAATAAAATTAAGCAAAAATAAATAAAAATATTTAATAAAATGTAAAGAGGAGGAAAAGAAATAAAAATATAATTTCCTTGAAACTTTAAATTTATTGTTTAAAATAAATCAAAAATATAAATAGTATACGAAAGGTGCGCTATTTAATGATAAGATAGTTTTTTTTTTGGTTTAGCAGTAGACCCTCGTCGATTTTTATCTTAAATACAAGCAAATAATAAATTTTCAAAAAATTTTTACCTTTATAATCACATATTAAAAAAAATTACTAATATTCGTACATATTTATTTATTTATTTATTTATTCAAGAACCATTAAACGAAATTAAGTTTGCTTAAATAAAACTATATAGCCATTAATCAGTTAAAAATTATATCGGTTTAAATATAGTTCATATGCCAAAGTTAACATGTTTAATAAATAAAAAGTCGTAAATAAGGAAAGTATCAGCGTAGTAGTTAAGTTATTTAAATTATAATCTCAAAAATCTGTTTTGTATTGATTCAATTCGGGCCATATGACGTATGCCAAAATGTTAAGACCAAGTCTGTGACGCAAATTTCACATTATAAACTACAAAAAAATGTGAATAATAATATTTTAACACATAACCATTTCGAATATTTCATTCATTTCACATTAAATCAAACCCAACACAAAATTAGCTGAATTTATCACAAATAATCAAATATTTAAAGTTAATCTGTTGTTTCTGCTTATATACCAAGCAGAAAATGACAATAAATCAGATTGTAATTCATAATGTTACAGCTGCAAGTAAGCAGACAATTATCTGTTTCGATCTCTTCAGAACAGTTTCAATGGCAAAAGCACTGGATTAGTGGAAGACCTCGAAAACCACATCACAGACTTTTTTGAAGGAAAACCGTTGTTATATTCTATCAATTTGGATTATAAAAGTTAGTATAACCTTGAGAATATGTAATATAGAAAACGATGGCTGTTATTTAATGGAGAAATTAATTAGTATTTATAAAAATATAACCAATTGATTAAACCGGGCACGAACTTATGCTTTCACTCAATATATAAAAACTGGTTGTGTATGTTTGTGATTTGATAGGTTAAAAAAATACATACCTCTACTATTGACCGTCCAATATAGTATTCTTACAAATGTATTTCAATAAAAATATACAAATTTATAATAAACAATAGTTTGGAAAATTTCGAATAAAATGTATATTGTTCTACAAATAAATTGAATGCAGAAATTTACTGACGTTGACAATCATTGTAAGAGAAAAAAAATACAGCTTCAATTTTAATAATAATAATCACTTTATCGACTTTATAGCTATTGTTTATCTTCTGAACGTAGTCGTGTCACTGTCTTCTTATGTGATAACAACACACTATATAAAACACGCAATGTTACTAACAATATTTACATAAATATCTTAATAGAAAAATAAATACAATATAATTAAAATTTGTAAGTTTTAATAACACTTTGAAAATTTAAACAAATCGAATTATTGAATAATCAATATATTAAATAAAATTCTATGAAACATGCCTGAATGTTATTATAAATTTACAATACACTGAATATTATTAAGACAAAACAGAACATCTAAAATATTGTAAGTATAAACTCTGACTAACAACTACTATTAACTAAGTCTTAATAATATAACACTAAAACAAAAAAAAAACACAAAATTGTTATATTTTTGTTCATGTGGAATTGTAGGTTCGGTTCTTTTATTTTCTTTTATAATGTATCAAATAATTTATTTTATATTTATATTCCGTATTTCTTTCACCGCACGCTCGCAGTAAGTCGCAGTATATAACTACAGTCACCGAAATAAAAATAGGGTCATTTAATTTAATTGTTATTTGAGAATAAACTCGATGCAAATAAAATCAATTTATTTATAAAAATGTGTTCCATTATTGACCGGGATCATTTGAAAATTTTTATATTTTACAATTGTTATAATTAACACATGAAATTGTTAATTTGTATCTCAGTGCGTAAGTAAGTTACAAGCACCGTACTCCATTTCCTAATTTCTGGCAATAAGTGAATTCCAAGCAGTTCAATAGCATTGATATAATCCATTTATTGAAAATGACTGCGTTTATATTTAGTTACCTAACTGTATTTATTGTATATATTATTTAATTGTTTATATATTATGTACAGTGCTATCACGAAAATCTATATTACATAGAACACGCATATATTAAATCAATACCCTTTGACAAAGGCTTTTTCAATTAATAATTTTCTCTGAATTTAGCCACATACAGTGCATGAAAACTTCTATTTTGAACTGGATATAAATGATTATAATTATATTTTATCACATAGAACAATATACTTTAAACCAAATTCTTTAGTGTATATTCGAACCTATCAAATTATAAAGTATTTATCAACATTTTACAGAACATCGAACTTATGTTTATATTCATTTTATAATTGTAAGTTTAGTTTTAGTTCGCAAATTCCTTAGCGTAATACACTCAATATAGAGATATATTGTACATATACCAAAATTATGTTAAAGATGATAAATATGCGTCACACACTTGGCCAAATATATATTCGTAACAAACATGTCAAAAATATGGTCCCATATTATAGTCTATCACTATCGAATATTTGAACCAATGTCATCCATCATCGATAATGCATACGATTCGTTTTCAAGTGTTACAACAATTACAAATAACCAAAAATATAGGTGGCTGGATCCTAACATAAAGTGGGTATTGAGTAGTATTGAATATTATATGTACATATATATATAAAATACAACAAAGAATAACACGTTGTTTTAATTTGCATACAGTGAATATTGTATACAAGCAATACGCGATATATACGAATATTGCATTCAATTCAATGTAATCATTTTCATATCAAAAATATTGTTCTTTAATGTATTCACTTTTTATATAATAGTAAATTGGTTACGTTTACGTCCAGTAATTATAAATGGTTAAATATTTAACATTATTAGGACACACAACAATGTCCACCCTCGGCTATGCAAAACAATAGTTGCTAAAAAAAAAACACTTAACGGCAACATATCAAAAGCACATTTAGAATATAAAGCAGTATGTTTTTCCATGTAGTTTTGTGTAAGTAAACCCAAAAGATTTTGTTATATTCGTTTTTTTCATCGTCACCATGTAAAGTCAGTGTAACATCTTACTTACTCATTAACATTATATGTGTAGAATGTAACACCTCCTATTATGTGCGGTTGGTTTACTGTACACAGAACTATATGAAAATACGGCTATACATATTAGCATTTTAGCAAAATTTTATATTGAGCGGGTTTATGCCTGTAACGATATGCACTCAACTTTGTCAGTTTGTTGGTTGAACTTTGTTTCCACCATAAAAAAATTAAGTAGTATCACATGTGATGTTTACACCGTGCTAATGTTCAACCTATACACCGATTCGTTAATGTGAACATTTACCGACGAAAATTATGTGAAAATATAGTGGTACATCATCATTTGCGTCTATTGCTGTTCACATACATCAGAAAAATATGAATGAATGAATTTAGATTTGGAAAATAAAAATTGGAATGAATATTAAATTAAGTGATGTATATTTTTTAGTCTCGATGATGGAGCTTAACTGCCAAAATTGAGTTTATCGTTGCCGTTTAAACTCGCTCATTATTGAAAATATGTACATAATGAAAATTTCACTATAGATAACAAAAATTAATTAAACCAAAATTTTAATATTAAATAACAAAATTTAATTTACCTTTGGTGGTGTTTCTGTTGAATTTGTAAGTGCATTTTTATTCATAACTGCTGATGATCTTTTATTATTTAATCGAGCAGGTGTATCTAAATATAGAGAGACGAAAACCAAAATTAGTTATAAAAGATAAACAATTATTAATGTAATAATAATATTGTAACTAGCCAGACTTTAGAATTTATATTTAAATTTCAAATATATATATAGACTTTAAGATTTTGTTTATTTCTTATTTAACTTTGCCGTAAATAGATTCACTTTGATTTGTTCTTTGTGATAGTTATTAATATATAGTACAGGGTGCGGCAAACACGCACAATAATTTATCAGTTTGATCGCATTTAATATATATTTTTTAAACAATAGTTCACATACTTTTATATACATTGTTTTTTCGCTTATACACAGAGTGTGTGGAAGAATTATAATCCAAACACATAATTATGAGCTCATACATAATAGAGCAAACAGTCTATCCATAATACTATGAGAATTTACGCTACCATTTTTTTTACAAAATAGATTTATGTAATTGAAAAAAAAAAAGATTTAATTTTAGTATCCATACAATTAGCAAAACAACAAAATTTATTATACTTGTATTTCAAAACAAACCGGATTTTCATTATTGTTATATAAAATATGTTAATATTATAAATGATATATACGTACAGTCTGTCACAAACAAGTTTGAGGCTAGAGCTATATTGATTTTATATTATATGATTGAAATATATATAGAGTGAATATTAGCAGTAGTTCGAAATGACACGAGAAATTATTTCTAATAATGGAAATAGACTTTTAAGGTGGTTCACCTCGATATGAATGAAATCACTTGTTAGAATTGGTTTTGTAATAAGTGACCTAGCATTGTATTACAACAAAATCATTCGACTCTATGACATGTCATGATGGTACATTGAACTTATTTACTATATGAATTTCCATGTATTATTGTTTGCACATTCTAATTGCCCATCATCTTTCTTCATGCTATAAAGCTTAGAGCTCACTGACTTTTTATATGTTGTTCCACTTTCTTTGCAATTCGTTTCAGATAGTGATAGTGTTTGTCATAAAGTTCAATGAGCAAACGACAAGTTTTAGGAACGCATTTTTTTTTTAAAAAGTAAATAATGAAGTAATGTTCTTTTTTCTGGCCAAACATCATCAATTCAATTTACAATAAAATTCAACAAACAAATGACATATATTAATTGTATATGCAACAATCAATTTATAGAACTTTAAATTAAAATAACCATAATGTATAAGCATTCTACCATAACGTCTACACATATATTGTCGTTGTAATTGTCGTAAATAATGGTTTCATATGAATACAATACAAATACGCACCTTAATTTTGTCTCATGCACAAAACAACATTAATTTGGATGAGTCAGATGATTTACCCCACAAAAAGAAATATAATAATATACCCAAAGCGTATATAATAAACTTTTTACTGGAAGTTGTTTAATGAAGCGCACAAATATTGGTCTTATTAAGTTAAGTAAGAAACGAATTTGTTTAATATATGTACTTATACAGAAATAATTAATTCAAAAACGTATTTGTAAGTTTTTGTTTAGATCATGAATTGATGTCATTGAAATTTTTATTGGTGATGTATGCGTGAGTGGTAATATCATCTATAGACATATTTCCAAAAAATTGATTGACTAGTTAAAGTGTCCCGACTTAAACTCGAATCCGATAGCAATTTTAAGAGAGTTATAATATACTCTATAAATTGAAATAAAAAATGTCTGGGACAATATATTTAGATTATAAAACGCGCAACCCAATATAGTTTAATGCCGATTAAAATTTTCCATGTATTGAAAAAATGTGTTTTCTAAACCACAAATTTGTAGTAGAAAACTTAATTTTCAATATAAATTACATATTTTTTTTTAATAAAAGCAATAATCTATTATAAAATTTAGTTTTAATTTTGTATATAGTTTAGTAATGAAAGTAAATGTCATAAAATAATGGCGTTGTTTACAGTCGCAGCACAATGGGTTAACTTTCTCATTATAATTTTGTTATATTGTAATAGATAGACATATTATAGAGGCTATAGATAGATTTTTTTAATGCTGTTTGTACATTATGTACTAGTGAGTACATGTGTTGAATAAAATCACATTATTAATAAAAAAAAAAAGAAAAACTGGTTTCATTCAATAAGCAGTTTTTTTTTATTAGTATTCATAATAATTATTAAAATGCTTACTAAATACTAATAATAACAAAACAAATTAGGTCAAAATAATATTAATTATATTTAAATATCATATTACACAATTTCTCTATTTAATCACAGAAGAGAAAAATAAAATAGAAGTAGAGAAACGATTGAGTGAATGTGTTTATTGGGTTTATATTATGATAAATTAAGAAATAGACGACAAACTTTACTTTAAAATTATTAATTTTTATTTCATGTAGTCACAAACTGCGCAGAAATAATATTTTTAGTTATTAATTGTGCGTAGTAAAAATACGTGATTGGCCGTTTTCCTTTTTTTTCGTTTAACATAAACTTGTGTACAATATCATTCTGATAAAAAAATAACCAAATACAAAATTATTTGAAATAATTTGGTTGGATGGATTGCCAGAAAATAAACCCTTTAGATAGTATATATTAATATGAGTATCTATTACAATAAATAAATCAGTTAAGTTAACCAGTCATAATGACTGTAAATAATCTTTATGTTAATAGAAACCGAATTGCAAATAAAAATCAATTTTGTATGAAGTTATAAACAGAAAAGTTTATATGAAGTTCCTGCAGTTAAATATTAATCAGGCAATTTCATTATTTTTTATACAATCAAATTGATCAAATTGATATGACTTAATAAAAACTTTTCATATAATCCCATTGACGTATTAAATACAAAATTTCATAAAAATTTAATGAGATATGGCCAAAATATCGAGGCTTATAGTATGTGTCCTGACACTTGTCCTTTTATTTAATTAGTAGCAATCTTCTTTTTTGTGTGGCATCAAATTTTCCATATATAACACGTAGTTTCGTATAAATTGTTTTTCTTTTACACAGTTTAAATTGATCATGAAACCACATGACACACATATAATCATTTAAATAGGAATTATTCTTATCGGAAAATATATAAATCCTGTAAGTATTACATTAAAAATATATATATATACATTCAATTTATTATGTTATACATTTACCTTGTGCGGCAGCAAATGCCTGATAATACTGTGATAAATATGTGAGTATTGATAATCTATCTGGCACTTCATATGATTCCATATCGGCAGCGTCTAATAATGCTGGTATGCCAAGATGTGTTTCTGCCATACGAAATGCTAATTCATTATTATAATATACATCTTCCTTATTCAGTTTATTAAATTCACTGTAATTGCAATACAATTTATAGAAATTTATTAAAATAAAAATTAAATTTAAATATTAATTAGACATTTATAAAAAAAAAGACAAATAAATTTTATTCATATATATTTAATTTCATGTTGTCATCCCACCCGTCAAGTATTATGAGATTATGAGGTGTATGTAATATGGTTTGCAGATCAATTGGTGAATTGTTATATACTTCCATGCAGAGTTATTTGCCCACTTGGATGTAAAGCGAATGTTTGATATAGATGCGCTATATGCTGCAATTGGGATAACATGATTTGAATACGCACAATACTAACCCTATTCTATAACTATATTGTTACACATAAGCAGCATATACACATAGCAATATACACCATTTACAGTAACTGATTAACACTAACTCAGAAGATCAATTTTCTATGTTAGGGCACCAATATAATTGTATTGTATTTTTGGTTAATTTGATATAATAAACACTAATATTTAATTATTTAATATATTGATGTTGAAATAGAGGTCAATTGTTTAAAATGTTTTAAAAAATGTGCAACAATGGTTTATCAATATCATTTACAAAAACAATAATTACAATAAAATGATAATACAGTATCGAATTGATTTGAAATTCGTGGGTGTTATCACCTAATTGCTTATGTATGGATATATTTAATTACAACACCAATGGATCATATCTTCATATATTGTGTTATATAATACACTAATACAATATATTATATGTGCGACAACGATTGTGTGGTTTTGTGATATAGTAATTGTGTAAGTATTAAATAATACAACATTCATTAATAATTAATGTTATTTTGTTTATATTTATAATTAGTAATAAAAAAAAAAAATGAAACAACAAAATTATCAATTGTCTATGCTTACTGATAAAGTAAACCTAGGAAAAAAGAAAACTTCAGGCTATGATATGACGTGTATAACCAAGAAAAAGTTTCATGTGTACCAATAATTAATGTACATACATAATTTCCTGAATAACAACGAACTGAAAAGTTTCCTGTTCATTCAGAAACTATAGATGTATGGACTGGTGATAAATTGATTATGCCATACACATACTTACTATGTGAAATTTCCAAAATATGCATAAATTTGAAAAATTTTCTGTTCAAAAATTTAATTTCAAAATTTTTCCAAACTTGGTCATTTTTCTATTCAGACGTATCGAGTCATGAAACGGAGAAACGTCTTATTTATATAGGACAAAGTAAAAATGGTATGCCAAACTTTTGCAATAGCTAAAATGGTATCTATGTATATGATAGAGAAATAGTTAGAAAATTTTAATTAATATACTTATAATACTTACATTAAATCTGGTCTAAAATGATGTACCATAGCACAAAATGCTAATCCATTTCGCCACGACGTTGTCATATTATCAATTTTAACACCTGGATAGTTTTCAATCATACGACGACACCATAATTCCAGTGCTTTCGTTCCACGACGTTCTCCCATACTAACAAAATAATCTGAAATAAAAAATAAATAATATATAAATAAAACTAAATTTACATATAAATACATAATTAATAATAATTTATATATACAGCGGCGTCGCTTGAATTTTTCGATTATGTAAACAAATCCTATATTTTCCTCCCATTGCCTAAAAATAGCTTATCGTTAAAATTTAATACAATTACAACACAAAAAAAATGTATCTAATCATAATATGTATACAGCTAACAGAGCGTATGCAATAACCGAAATTGGAAGTCAACAATTTTTTCTTTCAATTCATGTTTATGCGCCATTTAATGGCTTTTTCTCTAAAATGACATCGTACAAAAGTGTCACAGCCTTATCTGTCAAAATCGATAAATTAATTTTGTAAGCAAATTAATAAATCATTATTAAGTATAAGTGACAACATCTATTGGAATAAATTTCAAAAATGAGTAAATTTGTAAATTTGAAAATTCGTTAAATTAAAAATAAAATTACGATATTAACAAAAAATAAATTTCAATTTTATATAGCCGAAATAAATTCAATTGTTTTTTATTTTCTCATGTGCCATCAATTTTTAATTTCGATTTTTATTATTGCTAGTTTTTGTTTTGCTTGTGTCAAATCGTAGTGAATGAAGAAATAGAAAAAAAAAAAATTGCATATTAATCTTTTAATTATTTTATATTTAATAATTAATGTAAAGTAGATAATTTATTATTTTAATTTTATAAACCGAATATTAATATTTAATATTATTTAAGTTTTATTCTACATATATTATTACAGTGTTTAGTTAGTGCGATTTTAAAAAATGCCTATACAATAAATTTTAAATTTCTTTTTCCCTTGTTTGTTCATAATGGGTAAGTGGTGCTCCGCATTTATTTATATTTTATACATTAAAATATTTAAATATTGTAATTGTTTTAATTAATTTTATTTTATTTGCTTCACAACAATTATCAATTAATAAAATAATTAATATTATTGGAAAAGATGATACAGATTTTTAATAATTAAATTTTGACTTTTTCCTATATGCATACGCAAAAAAAAAAAAAAAATGTGATTGTGTGTGTGTGACGCCGCGGTGACAGAAATTTGTATATAGAATTTATTGTTGTTGTAATTATAGTTGCCTAGTGCTGTTTTTGTATTTATGTATATTATTGTACCAAATTATTTTGAAAAAAAAAAGTATTAAAATAAATATATTTAATTTGATTTGATACAACATTTATTTAAATTTACCTAATAATAATAAAATTCATTTATTTCTTTTTTTCTCTTTTTAGCTATAGCAAATGTGTCTCGGGGTTCGATTTTGTTATTTGTGAAATGAAATTGCGAATTGAACTGTATGTGCAGCATATTCATTATTCTGTTACCGGCTTCTCTATTGCGACTAATATGGGGAACAGTGAATTGGTGAGTACCCTTTTATTTATTGCATTTTAATTATCGTTTATATCGTTTTATTATATAATATATATGGCTTTAATTGTTTATGTAAAGTATTTTTACGATATTTTGCCTATATTTTAATTTATAACATAAGAAAAGCTATAATAAAATTTAACCAATTGTATATAAAATATAGCCTGAGTCAAAAATATTGGTACAAAATATTTGTTAAAAAAGAATTTTTTTGGAAAATACTGTTTATCTGGTTTACATGCACGCAACGCCACTGTACATATATGTAATAAATAAGTAATTGTATCGAATGCCAAACAATAGATTTGACCCACTTAAACTGCGTGCGATCCAATATTTTTAATGAATTTAATATGCTTAACTTAAACATCTCAACGACAGACTGAATGCAACGTCGAATCGCAAAGAGTATACAAAACATATATATACGGAGGTTTGTGAATGCATTACAGTTCTAGGTTAAATAGAACGGAATATCACTCTACCAACAAACGGTTGGCATATACATAAAATATTTTAAAATCGATTGAAACAGTGATCTTTGTATATGAAGTAGACTGCATTTCGACAAAAGAAATCATGTATGTTGATCATGATAAATACGTTGTATGATTTACAATCACCGCACTCTATCTATACGCTGTATTCGTTGATCTCAAACGCGATTGTGGCGGTCAAAATAGATATTTTCATTGGGCATCCTTTTAAGTTATTAAATTTGATTAAAGAACTTTATACTCATTGCAGGACAACAAATTTGGAAAATAAATAACAGAACTTAATTATGATTTTGATTAATTGTATCGATTCATTCACTAATACAGAATTAATATGGCTATTCAATATAATTTAAACACACAATTTGACATTGATAAGCTACAATTAAGTATGTAATAATTCTATAATATGAATATTAATTTGATTACGATTTTACGATTTTTACACATATACTAATTCAAATTATTACAGGCAGAAATCATATTTTATCAGCAATGTTCTTCCATGCGGTGTGAATAATTTTATCACATTTTATCATTTTTATCTTATCCATAAACTTAGTAAGTTAAATGAATATTAGTTACGTAAACTAATTAAATTATATATATATATATGTAAATATTGTATAAACAATAACAAAAATATAAAATAAACAAACATAAAAGTATGAAAGAAACATTTTGTATATAGCAGAAATTATTGAAATGGAATATCAATTAAAGTAAACAATGACAGAATAATATTTATTAAATGTTGATATTTGCATTTTTAGTGAAAATAATATCTATTTCAGAAAGTTACAAATATATACAATATAAAAAAAAAGTAACACTGAATTGGTAATGCTCTGTAAGTGAATATACAGAGAAATTCCTATTGAATGTAATCGCAAGGGACTGTGTGTTGAATGGAATTCTACTGAATAACAAATTCGCAGTTTTTATTTTGTTATTTGCATTCACATTCACTTTTCATTACACTTACACTAAAGAGGAAATTGTATTTTATATATGTTCAATGGGGATTCAATTGAATGGGAACTCTATTGAATGGCGATAAATTGAAATGTACTTTTCAACGTACTTCAAAAATATTTGTTTGATAGGAACTTTTGCTTGAATGTCAAATTCAGTTGAATAGAAATTCCACTGTATATAGTTTTAACACGAAACAAATTAAGTAGACCATAATTTAACGATGCTGTCACAATTTTTTATAGTTAATTGTGTCATTGTTTACATTTACAACCACTATTTATGAAAATTTTGCTATATTATATTATAATGTAGTGTTATTTAGATTTTTATTAGACTGTAAGAGGATTATTTTAATTTTTCTATTCATAACACCATTAAATTTTAGTGCTGAATCATATAGAAAAAAAATAATTGTCTTCATTTTAAACGCAACCAATTCTGTATGATATGGATATTAGATGATGTACTCACGGAAATGATGTTAATAATTATATTAATAATTTAGGGAATATTCTCGTCATTTTTTATTTATTATTTGTTTTTTTTTCAATAACTGAAATTGTATAATTATTTTATATGAAAAATTAACTTTATTAGAGTTTCGTATCGTTTATAAATTAAAAAGTAATAAATTACAACATTTTTCCCTTGTACTATTTCGGTGTAATTTTTCGTTTCCAAAATTTTTGTTGCTCTATTTCCTCTATTTGGGAATGTGAAATACAATTGTACTCTTTCCCACAAAAAGACTTATCTTTGAACTATGCTCTGATTTTGTTGCAAATATATAATAAAAAATGATCTAACTTCTTAAATAATACCAAACATAATTAAAATGTATATATTTGAAAGATGTCTAACTCAATGTATTTCTTATCTTTGGTAATATTTTTATTTTATTATCAAATGTACGGTATTCGATGATTAGATTTAATATTAAATTAATTTGACAAATATTTTTTTATATTATCATGTACATACATGTGTTTTATATTATTGTAAATATATATTACATTATCAGTACGAAAAACACATCTCTCAAAATTCAAAGTATAATAAGAAATATTTTAATTATTTTTGTATTGTTATATTAAGTATTTATTTTTCCTAAAATTAAATATTGAATCATATAAAATAAATATTTCTATGTAGAACTGATACGAATCTATATATATATATAGTTTTCACTTAAGACCAGAAAGAATGCTCATTTTGTATGACTCACAATATATAACTAACCACTTAAAATTGACGCATATTAAAGAAACAAATATAAAATGTTATAGGACTGTGTGTATACCTATAATTCCGTTCATTTTTGATAAAGATTTTCCGGACAGTATTGTTTTAGAGGAATTGGCTTAATAATTGGAATAATTGTTGTTGGTAGCCATATAATAGAATACCATATATGCAATAATTTGTAAATGACCTCGTATATTTTAGTGAATTACCCTCAATGGCTGAATGTAGTAAATGCATTATGTTGTGTGTATACGCGTTTTCAATATATAATATAAGTATAAACCGCATACTAAATGTTTATATATCTCGGATACGGTTGATCCGATTTTAATGAGTTTTTTTGCTTGTATTTTTTTTTTCCATTTCTTTTATGTATTGTGAATTGTAAAAAATAAATTGTAAAAACAAAAACCTAAACGATTTGACTTATTTATTAATTTATTTAAATGAGGCGTATAATTATACATGCAAATTTATTCAATTTATTTTAAATTTTCGAAAAATAATAATAACGAATGGAAAACATGTTTTCTAAAAATGAATTCCCTTTTCACAAGTCAAACGCATTAATAAAAACAACATTATAAATTTACAATAATAATAATAATAATAATAATAATAAAGTGAAATAAGAAAAAAAAGTCTGCATTAATTATTCAATCGCCAACAGTAATAACAACAACCACAATGTTAAAAAAATTATTGTCACGAATCATACAAATATATATTATAAAAATATATATGAAACTTTCTCTTCATAACAAAAATTACACATACACAAATATTATGCACTTTTTCTTATTTCTTATTTGTACTCACATATACATAAACTATATACCTCATTTGGGAAAAAATTAAATTATACATTATATATATTCGTATATCGTAAGTTTAGTAGTTTTTTGGAAAAGAAAAGTCATAAATTTATAAACCAAATACGAGATAAGCAGGAATTTAATATGATAAACAAAACATATATTCATTTTGGCAAATGTATAGTATTTAGTACCCCAATAAAAGTTCACATTTTTATGATTTATTTTTTCTACATTATAAACAAAAAGTTTATTGCATGTACGAAAAAGTAAGCATATGGTTTAATTCCAAGATGTCTTAAATAAGAAGGTGTACATTTAAACAGTGGAGAAGAGTGAAAAAATGTTTCCGGATTGCAATATCACTGTATTTTTCTGGTAGCGGCGTTGACGTACATTACGTTATAAGAAAAAATATTGTAATGTCAACACTTACTATATTTTCCGGAAAATAGACTTATCATCTTTTTTAATTAAGGACAATAGTTTTGACGGATTTCCAGTTTTGTATATACAGAATTGCAAATTATAATCAATACCCAATCTTTCATAGAACAGATTTTTAAAATCGCTACACGTATACAAAAAATATAACATATTTTCCGTTTGATGACAGTAAAATTTTGTATGAAATAAATATACTGAATAAATTGTTTGTACTATTTGGGTATTCACTTTATACAGTATCACAAATTTATTTAAATTTTCTCTGCCACCGATTGGAAAATCAGTCATATATTTTGTTCCATGTTTTTTATTATGTGCCAAGTTTACAAATACGTGAATAATTGTTTTATAATATAACAATAATAATAATAATAGACATTTTAATTTTATAAGAGCATAAAAGTTAAATATTTTATTATAGTATTTAATATATTTGATAAAAATACACAAGTAAATTTATTATCAATGTTGTAAGGCATGTATCAACACAACGTTTGTGTTATCAAAATTATTAAATTGTATGAAATGATACAGATCCATTATAGATCCATGTATACTTCCTTAATTACTGTCAGTCAGATTAATATTGTTTATATTTATAGTTTTATTAAATTACATTGAAGCTGCTGCGTTAAACAAAAAGGTAACATGTATAAATGTTCCAAATTAGGTAAAATAATAAATAACAAAGGTCACTTACAATAAAAAGTATATATTTTCTCAAAACAATAATTGTATTGTATGCTTACTTGAATATTACATACATTAAATATACATCATACATATAATATAACATAAATAAACACACACACACAAACACACACACATGATTTATTATGTACAATGTAAAATATTGTTTTTCTGTTTGTAAAACAAGAAGTTTCCTGGTTTGAAAATTCATTAAAAAAAAAATTAAAATTAACATTACAATAAAATAAAAAATGAAATACAAAATAAGTATATTTATTTAGTTAATTTATGTATGTTTGTAACTATATATGTATAATTGTATTACTGATTTCAATGGCTTTTTTTTTATCGTTTAACAATAATTTAACACTGTTGTGAACACCAAATCTTCTGGTCAAATAAATTTGAATTTTACTCTATATTTTTTCTGTTTCATGATTTATACTCTGAATAAATTCGTTAAAAGGCAATTGAATTTTATTAAAAGTTGATGGGATATTCAGCATCCAATATGTTATATATAAATCTTTTGTATCACCATTGTCCATCCAGACCATTATATATATTTCTTAAGAATGTTAATCCATTTTGATGAAATTTTGGATATAAGATATAGCCTACCCAAACCTACGTCAGTTCCAAAATTAATCTAATTCATCCCATCCCTACAACGCTGTTGCATTCAAATATATATATAATTAATAGAGACAGATAAAAAAACAAAGTGTTTAGAGTACTGGAATAAACTGAAATTTATATCAAAACATATACCCACACAAACAAATTAACAAACAACTAAAAACATATGAAATTATCTATTTGTCTGGCCGGACCATGGCAAAGCAAATATTATAAATGACTGTGTTTGCACACAGCAATGTTTGGTTTATCATTAAATCATTAAAGGGTAACGATACCAGTTTTAATTAAAGTTGTATCTATATATTCTATATATATTTATGGATTTAATTGGACATTATTTATGGTATATAGTATATTATAGACCGTTTCCGTATGATGTAACCGACCATGACTGTAAAATAGTAAATATAAATATTGTGACCAAAGGTGATTTTATACATCTTGTTATAATTATAATTGTACATGTAGGACATATGTGTTTAGAGCGTGTACGGAGCATTATGCCGAATTTCCGTATTTTGTTTTAAACGTTTATACATTCCTGGGCTGTGATTCTTGTATAAAACGCAAGATAAGTTGCTTGCATGCCATTTTTACATATTAATTTCTATAATAATCATACATAAAAATGATTATCATTATTATTTTTATAAAATATAATTATTTTTATGAAATTAATATTACAATTTGAAATTGAAAAAAAAAATAAATATGTAGTACATATTTATTTTTACACAACAGCAAATCATATAATTTCAGTATCGCACGATTTTACAAAAATGCCATCTCACGCATATTATAAAATATGTGTATAGTATGCAATGTATGTACAGGGTCAGCATAATAACATATATATATACAGTCGACACAATTCTATATTCTAGAATAATTATCATCATCCAGTTCAGACAGATCGCCGTACGATCAAAATCAAATGAATAATTTGTTCAGGATTTATATTTCTTATAATCTATTTTAAATACTTATGAAATCAATATAGCAATATAGACTAAATGTTATTAAAAGTGTAAAAATGATCGGTTGGTGGTTGTGTGATAATTACATTGCCGACATTGTCATTTGATGCAATGTACTCAAATAATATTTAATGTCCGACACTGAATAAATGAGTTGTAATGCATACGTAGTTTATATTTGATTTCAAGTTGTGAATCAGCATTTTAGAACTACATATCAATTTATTATTTGTAGAATGATTCTATATAATGGTTGGTGGATAAAACTTAAATGTATACACATTAATTTATAGAATTTGATGCTAATATCCCATTCGGCAAATAATAAAAACCGAACAATAAATGTATCAACAATTCAACAAAAAAATACACTAATAAAAATTAGACTTTATGTTTATGTATATTTAATGCATTTGCTCGATCTTTTGTAACAAGTAGATTCATATGCATTTAGAAGAATAGTCGGGGGGACATAACAAGGGAATCCTTATATAAAGTGAAATGCACAGGATAGGAAATAAGGTAGGCTAACTAAAGTATGAATTAAAAAAACAGCAAATAACTTATTTATTTTTACAAAAATAATTTCTCTCTACTGGAATACATCGATTTGTTCGTTCATGAAAAATGCATCAAATGTCTTTTTTTTATAAGTCGCTGATTTTCGTTGACGATGGTTGACTGTTTAATGTCTTCAACTAATGCAAACATAGGGCATAGGAAGCAAACTTTGAATTCACCTTTAGTAGATTAATTTTATCATCATGCATTCACATCTTCTCTGCAGTCTTTGACTCGACGTTGACGCTCAAAAACCTGATGTTTTAGATAAATAATTGTCACCATATAGAAGATTTTAAGTATAGCTTATTTCAAGTGTTACGGTAGCACTTTTATCAATATTTCAAATTAAATTTAATGTTGGTTCTTTGTTCCATATACATTTTACAAATGTAGCACGGAAATTACTGCTACTTAATACATTGTATTTTGATTTACACTGAAGGAAATGTCATGAAACAGTTTGTTAAGGTTGATTTATAAAAGATAAATCAATATGCAAGCATTCATAATGGTTGGAACGGTATCAAAATCCATAAAATGGAAAGTCATTCTGGTTATTTAACGAATAGAGAGTGTACAATAGCATCATAAACGAGTATATATATCATACTTTAAATTAAATTAAAGGCAATTAATATAGCATTTGTGTTCCGAATATAATATATATTCACCCACGCTGATAAATATACCATATATAGTATAATGTATTAATGGATAATAAAAATTCTAAAATCTTTTGCAAATATTTCACATTAAATGTTAATGATAATATAATGTTGTTATAATATATTTTTGTTACATACAACTATATGTGATGATGACTTTATACATTTTTATTTAATATATAGATTCAAGTTTTAATTGTGATATGAAATCATTAAGAAGAATTAAAGAGAAAATTTGCTAATAAATATTCACACGACACCCATCAGAAACTTAATAGTATATTTTATTCTATACAGTATGGCAAAACGGGCACAATACATTACAGTCCGGTACAGTATCATAAGCTTTTATACTAAAAACCGTCGACGTAATATCACGATTTTGTTAAAAATATACTTATTTTATATTTATTGACATTTGGCATATAGTTTTTCATCAATTTTATTTTATATCGTTAAATAAAATGATTTATTATATAATATAATTATTGTTTTTTTTATTACATTATAAATTAAAGAAAAACTATTTCGTGATAAGAGTATATTACAAAATTTAAATGGTGTCTGCATTAGTACGTACACCATGTCAAAAAAACATGTTTTATTTTTGTATGATGTACGGTGGTGCAACACAGCTACATCTTTTTGACATATTCGATGTGATGTACGTTACAGACAGTCCAAAAATGAATTTATACTAAAATAAATTCACTTACTTTATAATTTTTATTCAAAAAATATATTACATTTACCATATTATATTATATGATCTTAAAATCAGGTTCTTCTCTTGCACATATACGAATAGAGTATATATATATATATATATATTTCAGTATATAGGTACTATAGGCACCTATACATAATATTTTATGAAATTAATTATGTATTACATTGTTATGCAACACAACATAGCATATAAATATGCAACTGTATTTTTTTTTTCATTTTATTACAATATAATAAGTAATCATAAAATAACTATAATGGTAACAAAAGAATAACTAAATTCCAATTTTAATGGTATTTTTACACGTTAAGATTTCACACACAACTTCGTAAACGAAAACTTATGAAACTAACGATTTTATTGCAAAAGAATTCTATTCTATAAGAATTTAGATTTTTATTTTACCTTTACACGACAAGGGATTAAAATGGTCAAACTATTCGTTTGGAAAATTGTCTGTGAAATCGTATTATGTAACAGTACACAATGTACTGCGTGCATTTTATATAATAATCTATAGTTTTTGAATCAAAAATTACAAAAATTACAAAATTCCCCCAAGTCATGTTACTCTTAAGTGAAACTTTATGGCATCTAAAAAAACATTCATTACATTCAAGTTAGCAAATTACTCCGCGCATGGGAGTGTATGTAATAATTCATCAATTGATCTGCAATTATTGAATGGTAGATATGTTTTACTTAATTTTATTATTTTTATATGAGTGATTAGTCAATAATTGTCCATGCAGATATTGTTAAATTATTGAGTAGCTTCCGACAATATATTTTCAAAGATATATACATTTTTTTGTTTCCACAAACGAACAACCCTTAAATTAAATACCGCAAAATTCCACATGTAAATTTCAGAAATTGAATATACTCACTAAGCAAAGCAGGAGGTAAATTACATTACATTTTATAAGCATTTTTAAAGGATAAAGATTTATTTATAATAATAAAATAAGTAATTTCAGTAAAAAATATTAAATATATAAAATTAAAAATATAATGGAATAGATTAAAAATCGATATACTCCATGGGAACAGGAACGGAAAAAGGAAAAAGAAATAATTGTATCTAATCAAAGAATGATAAATTGTAAGTCCTATAATATATGTTGTTGATATGTTTTATTTATTAAAAAATTATAGCTGTAATTATAGCGTGAATGTCTGAAGGGAATTTTTATATTTATTGTATTATATTAAATTCAGTAATTTTATCACTTGACACCACTGACGTTGGGCAAAATTAACAATAATATCACAAACAATTTGTTTTCCTTTTTTTTTTTTTCAAAATATACAAATCTTCAAAATAAGTAAAATAAAAAAATAACATAATCACCGATAGAAAGAAACAAATATAGAATATAATATAAAAAGTTGTTTTACAAAAAATTATTCATCATACACTGATGATGAACATAACAACAATTAAGAAGACATGAAAAAAAATAAACCTATTACATGTGTATAAAAATAAATAATAATATTAGTATATTTTTCTGATTTTTTTTTTCCTTTTTGTATATTAAATGTTAACAAAGAAATAGTAAATATATATACAAAACATGATGTCATCGCACTTCATTCTTATTTAATTCACTGGTGGTACTGGTTTTTTTTTCACTTTTTCGTTTGGTTTTTTTTTTTTTCTTTAAAGTACAAAGACTGTTTCTTTACGTTTATATCAAAATTTGTGTATTTCTACATACAAATACATGAACCATTTATTCTGATTATTCGAATGACTAATATACAAACAAATGATGATAAAATAAGCACCACTGCACTAAATATACAATGCAAAAAAAAAACAGACAAATCACTTAAGAGTAATCTACGATAATTTTCTCAAATTATAATTATTGCTTAGCCCTTCAAATCTATACATGATTATTTTTTCTGTTATCAAAAATAACGAATTCTGAATAGACAAAAGAAAAAAAATCTAATTTGTAGAAAAAATATGCTACGCACGCACTAAAGATGACATAAGAAAAATGAAATAGCTCTAATTGGATTAAATTCCAAAGTAATCATAGCAATAAATCGCATATTTTGTTGATCTCAACAAATCGTTATGTTTCAGCAATAGCGTATTGAGCATATCTAAAGTTAGATTATATTAAACTATATATATTGATTTCTATTAAAGAAAAAACAAAAGTAATTGATTGTTTTAATTTTACCTTACATATCAAACCACCTCACCGTATGTATTATTGATTATGTGCATATGCAGGGTGTAAATTGACATGGAACACGTCTCTGTCATTGTTTTGCATATCTGCGATAATCCATATCAGATTCAATGTAAAATATAATATTATTTACTGTTTACTAATTCATGATATGATCAGCAATAAAATACAGTAGGTTATAATTCTTTCAATTTTGCAAAACATCTTGAATCGGAACAGATTATTAACCCAGAAGTTAATAATCAAGACGGTTGTAAATATCGACGAAAATTATTGTATTTAACAATAACGTTGGTAAACAAGGATGCTATTGATGCAAAATGTTATAATAAAGAATGACTTTAGATTTCGGGCACACCTGTATTTAGCAAATACACAAACATCATATTATTTTCGGTCTAGGTCCACAAGCACAACATCTATATAGAAAATAATATGAAATTAATTAATTAAAGAATTTGGATTACAAGGACACTGAATGAATGTCCAAGTACACGATATATATTATATATAAATGTTATAGTACACGGTTTTACGGTTATCAATAGATTTGTATGTTGTTACGTTTTTACCATATAATAGTTACTACGTTGTGTACAGTGGCATTTAATAGGTGGTTGCGGTTGTGGTTAAAATTTTGTTGACAAATTGATTTAAATTGTTGTAATTGTAATGTATTTTTTTTTTTTTTATTATCATTCGAAGGTTTAACGAACCTTCATGGGTCGTTCGAGGTTTTGGACAGAACATAGGCCTGATAAGGATTATCCATACATTTTAAATTAAAAAATAAATGTCACTAATGAGTTTTCAATATTTTTGATCTAAAACTAAATAAATTCAACATTTTTAATTAAAATGTTCATTTAAAAATTGATTTATAATAATTATTAACGATTTCACTTTTTTTTATGATAAAATTAAATAATTTGCATTAAATTGCAATAGCTCATCAATAATAAAAGTAGTAATGTAATGTTGCATATATAAATATATATTCACAATATAATGTTATTAACTGAAAGCTACTACTAATTTACAAGACTATATGTAAAATATATGGCTTACCTAACAATACAATGTGCAAACGAAATTTGTAATTTATCCGGACACACAAAAATAAAAATATTAATTTTTTATTTGGTTTAAAATATGACGAAAGAAATTATATTTCATGTAGGTTTTTTTTTTTTTTTTATTTGAATCAATATTATAAGAAAGTAAAAACTTAATAATTTTTTTATGATAACAAAATAAGTATTAAATTTAAAAGTACATACAGACATCTCTGCGGTGGTCGCGCCACCGGGGGGCCCATTATATTAATACATTTTGGTAAATTTTTATCATTGCATAAACATTTTTTTTTTCTTTTTTTAAGATAGCCAAACTCTGCTACAAATCTACGCACCTATATTTTTCCATCTCTTTGACAAAAATTTATAAAAAAAAAACAACAAAAAATTAATGTATTTATAATCAATATATAATTAATATATATACTCGTATATAATGTAAAACACAGAGAAAGCATATTTTAATTACACATCGTCTTAGCCTCTCCCTCCCGTATTTTTAATTTCTTCCACCATGTGAGAATGGGCGACATTTATAATTTATTACTATATTATCATATAAATTATAAGAAATTGATTATGTTTGTATACACATTTTGTTATTGTATTATTTTTAATTATAAAATATTGTCTACATTTTATCTTACATTCCCGATTTTCTACATAATATATAAAATAACATTTTTTAACTTACCAAAAAAATTAAAATTTATAATGTTAATACAAAATCATATGTATTAACAATTATTTAATAAGTGAATGGTAGGTATCCTTGAATTGTATGTAAACCTTAAATTTTATAGGTTTTTATAAAGTAAATAAATCTTTTATTTCTAATTTATGCTTTATGATTTTATTATTATTATTATTATTATTATTATTATTATTATTGTTATATGTACTCAAATCGTTGATTTTGAATTAATAAAAAAAATGATTCATACACTCACAACACAAATAACAATTCACAATGTTTATGTTCTTTTAATTGTTCTTATTTTATATCAAAGGAAAATACTAAATAATTTCTAGTACATATTTTAAATATAAAATTATTTTATTTTATTCATTTTTATTAAAAAATGTTGTATGATTTTTTGATAATGATTGAAACTTAGAAAAACAAACATAATTATACATTAATGTAGAAAATAATAGTAATAAAATAAAATAATAATAATAATAATATGTAAAAATACCAAAACAAAACATAAATTTACAACAAGAAACAACACTTATTTTAATAAGAAATTAATCTATATAAAACACAAATGCACAACAAAAACTAACTTGTTGATGCTGATTTTTGTAGACCAAACAACGGTACTAGTTTTTATGAATTATATACAAAATAATAATATCAGATAATAATATATATGTAAAGTAAAATATTATATCAGTTAACAAGAACGAACAACGAACGAATAACAAACGAACGAACAAACAATCAACAATATATATAAAATATAAATATATATAATTATTTACGGACGCGAGTTATATCGAAACAATGAATTTTATTTTATAATACAAATGTAAATTTACTTAAAATGCAATAAAAACTAATACATAAGATAACAACGGTATATAAAAATAAAAAAGGTATATATACTACGATACTACATAAACTTATACATTTAGACCCTATACATTGATAGTTCATATAATATACAACGCATATAGTGAAATACTATATGACTAACAACATAACTATACGAAAGTACGAGTATAAAATACAACACATAATTAGCACTATATGTTGTATATCCACCACTATATATCACAACATTAACTCACACAGCTATATACTCTGGCTAAAAAAACGACCGTCGAAGTCGACCAGTTTCACCAGTATGTATTGTATCATCATCATCATCATCATGTATTTATATTTTTATAATATTGTTATATGTTATTATAATAAAATATGAAATGAAATATATAATATTACAGACCTTCTTTATAATATGTATATAATATACTATATAATAGTATGTATTATATACATAAATATAAATGAATATAAAGCAATAAAATAACCTGTATTCCACTATTTCTACTTAAATAAGTATCCTTTGAGATTTGTCATCATTATATTGGCTTGAGGAAGAATTCAAAGTTTTATTTTAATGAAATTGTGTTAAATCAATTTTTGATAACTTATATCTTTTCGTGAATAAGAAGAGATAAATTACAATTCATTGAATTCTGCCCAATGATTGCTTTAGTTCGCAGATTTTAGCGAGGTATCATTTATCAGTAAAACTACATAAAGTCATCTGCATTTGCAACTATATTTCAATTCCTGTATTATTTAGAAACCTAAGAATTTTGTCAACAATTAGTTGTTGCAGAAGATTCATTAAACCCCACGCTTTTTGGCGTACCGCAACTAACTATATTCCTTATTAGGAGAATTAAATTTATCCGTGCTTAGTTAATATTTTTTGAATTACTAACGTATGCTTTCCAAATGGAGATTTACGGTCTGTGTGTTTTAACCGTATGGAAAACTAATTTAATGTATAAGAAAATTAGTTGCATTAGCGTTAAAGTATAAATAACCGCATAATTTCAAAAGTTTCATATAAATTTGTTAATTATAAATAATTTATATTGTTCATTTTTCAATACTATCACAATTATCATACATACATGTAAATTGTAAATGTAAACGTATTCAAATTTCCAATCCAATAACGTTACCGTTGAATTAAAAAAATTTTAATTGGTGTTTCATTATCCAAATATAAATGTTTAGATTTGTTGTTGCCTACTGTAAATTCCTGCTGTTCACAAACATTAAATTTATAGGAATCTAAATGTATTACATTTTTTTTTAAACAATGACAAATGATAGAATTTATTATATGAAATTAATAATAACAGGAGGAGACAGAACCAAAAAAATCCAATACGAACCTAATAATTTAAAAAAATCATCATTTGTAGATTGATTTCGTATCGTACATGACAAATAAAATTTACAATTATTGTGACACATTGTAAACAAATAATCAAGTGTATTGATAAGAGGTAAAAATAATACTGGATCATATATTACATCTGATGCCACGATTATATCTGGTAACATTGATAATTTAAATCCAGATGGTTTTATGGAATTCCAATCTAAAGATTCAATTTCTATGTTGAAATAAATTAGTGTTATTATTATTTTTTACGTTTACTTTCAATTTGATAATAAAAATAATAATAATTACCAATTAAATTGCAGCTGGCAGGCGTATTAAGTGCAACATTTTCTTTTAATAAATTCATTACGTGAACATTATAATCAGTTAAAATTATTTTTTTCGGTTTGCATATATTTGCAATGATCAAACCAGTTAAACCGATACCACAACCCAATTCCAAAATACATTTATTTTGAAACAGTTGCGTATTGTCTAAAGTCCATTCAGATAATGCTAAACTTCCTTGCCAACTACATAAACCAGTTGTTCCATCCGATATAATATTATTTGATTCTTTTAATGTTATTATTAATATGTCTTTAGAATTCGATGAAATTATTCGATAATGTTTATACGATAATTTCTGTGTATCATCAATTTTATTGTTTATCAGTGTACAATAATGTTCATATAATTTATCATGAATATCAATCTGTTGATATTCTAAATATTCAATGATATATTTTAAAAACGCAATTTGATATTTGATTTTTATTGGATATTTTTTTATTAATTCATTATTTATTGTATACGTTAATAATTCATATTGATTATCCCATCCTAACGTTTTTAAAATACTCTATAAAATGTATATAGTAAATTATTAAAATTAAAATATTTGTATGCAAACTTTTTATAAAGTTAAACATAAAGATAGATTATATATATTTTTATAAAATAAAGTTAAAATTTTAACATGTATTAATGAAAAAACCATGATTAGAATAATAATTAGAATATCATATGCCTATCCCATAGGTGATATCACATACAATTGAATATAAATACATAAAGATTATCAACCGGCAATTTTTTTTAAATGCACGCATTGAATATCGATTATCTTTTCAGTTGATACAAACCTATTTTTGAAATATCGTTAGACGAAAGAAATAGTCAAGATCGTGTTTTATATACATATTATAATCGGGTTTGAGTATGAATATATCTATAGAGAAAACCTGTGCCTTTGGTGGGACCAGGAGAATACGGTGTATTGTGGTTAAAACACCGGTAAACAATACCGCCAATTGTTTGAATTGAATAGTATTTGAAAAAGTATATATCCTATCTGTAATATTTATAGTTGCTTATAATTTCGGTTTGAATTGGTTAAATGACGAAGTTAGAAGGGTATGGAGAGAAACTTTAATATTCAAAATATACAAAATTTTCCAATTGTCAGCTCTATCAGTTTGTGACGATAGACCAGATATCAGGGTGTGATGAATTTGAAAATGATGTCAATTTTGAGATTGTGCTGTCCGAAATCGTAAAAATACAGGGTAACGCAAATAAAAAATAAGTACTAGTGAATTGAAAGCGAAAATAAATACCACTAATTTATTAACTAATATTGTAATATTATCTTCCTTATTATAAAGAAATTAAAATTATCAAAATATATATATCCACAGTCATGAGCTAGCTATAAGCGAGTTAATCTACTAGCTGTCACCTATATATTATAAAGAAGCACATATAATTTTCACATTTTGTCTATGGAATACAATAGTATTAGCACTTTGTTGCCATGATCAACACGTTAACCATTATACTCAAGTAAAATTTGTTAGTAAGTATTATAACACAAATTATAAAGGTAAAAGTTTTTGAACTCGATACAATTGTATATCATATTTCTTATTTTCAAATTTATTTAAATATATACTGGTACTGTTTCGTTCTGAACAGATTGTAATCGAAAATTACGCATGTTGTAACAATTATACATAATTTTCTGATCCCTTCACAAACACACATACATTGTGATACGATTTATTAGGAAATATTGCCAATCGGTTGTATTTAATTACAATTCTATCTGTACTAGGTACACTTCCATTCCTTATTTTATTGCTGCTTTTAATTCAAACCATATCATTATTATATAATTTTACTTGTATTCAAAATGCAATTTAAAAATGCAGAAATGTGGAGCGCAAAAGTTTGCAGAGTTAGCACATGATTGATTGAGTGTAGTCTGAAAATGTTATAAATTATAAATAATGAATTATTTTAGATTTACTAAAGTTGCAAATAATAGTTATGATAATCTCTAAGTTTTCTGACTACATATTTCGTACAGTCATCTGTTTGTATGTGTTGTATTTCAATTTTAAAGCCCAAATATGTATACATAAAGCACATTCCATGTACAATAGAAAACTGGATAGCTAAATTACATTAACAATAAATAATAAAAAAAAGCTGTTGTTATTGCATGTGAAATATATGGTTTCTGTTCGTGAAATATGGTGTTTTGTAAAATGTTAGAACATAATGTAAAACAAAATATAATTTTTGCAAATTCAAATAGTAATTAATATCTTTTATATGAAGTTGTAAAGTAATAAGTAGATTAGAAATTGGATTCATTCACAGCAAGCATTGATTCTGAAGTAATTTTATTAAACGATTCAACTCTAAAGTCGTTTTGAAATTTATGGAAGTTCTTATCTACTTATAGTTTTCATTCTATGATTGATAATTAAAATTTGTGCAACAGATTAAAGTTTGATTAACTAATAAACATATTGTATGTTGAATTGCAATTGGAAAAATATTACAAAATTACTTAAGTTAAATATAAATATGTAAGTGGGTAATGATTATTTTGCTTGATTTGGTTGTTGTACCATGAAATTAATGTGTCAAATGGTTTCTTAGACATACTTATTTCTGATTAGAACAAATAAATAACAGAATATATAAAGTTTTACTATGCCACCAAAACATATATCGTTATTATATTCATTATTCAATTGTAATGAAACAGTAAACAAAATTATTATCTATTGTAAATGCATGTGTAAATATAAAAATATTTTTCATGAATTACCTTTTTCCACGTTATTTTATTTATTGGAATACAACATAAAAATTGACATTGTAAACTTTGTAAATAATTGTTAACATCATACTCATCACTTTTAGACTCTTCCATTAAAAAACTTCAAGATAACTTCTTTTCTTCTACTTCTGTTCCTATAATCTTTATTTACCTATCCGCACATAAGCAAACACGCTGTTTACTACTTTATAAGATTACCTGCAATCGTAAAAACAAAATTCAAAATAAAAAATAAAAGATATAAATCTCAAACACACACAGCAACGTTTCATTTTCATTTCAAAAAAACAACAATATATCAATCAAATCAAATGTCAAATTATTCGAACAATCGGTCTACCGAAATCACTTATATGACTAATGTCGTGCCCAGACCAACGCACACTCGGTTTAATATGGTATAATCGAGGTAAAAAACATATAAATAAAACCTTATAAATGTTATATCTAGCAATCTTTTACAATGAAAAAGAAGATTCATATAAACTATAAATTACACGTGAGTTAAACTAATATGTTCGAGTCACCGTACACATTTTTAAAGCATTAAAATCGGTGGTAATAATAAACACATTAGATTGGGTGTTAAATGTAGGAGAGAAATAGCGTCATGTGGATTAATAGTATTGATAAACGGCATATGGTTCCACTTTCAATGTTCCATGTAAGCAATGTAAGTAAGATAAAAAATTACTGTTTTTTGAAAATGTATTTCTTCTTGTTTTTTGGTTTCTCCAACAAGATTTTTATTAAATAATTATTTCATTTTCTATTGTTTCCAAATTTAGTTTTTTTTTTTTTAATTTTAATTATTGATTACACATTTTCATCGTTGAACCGGTTATTAACGACATGAATGTGGTGGCCAACTACTCGTGTTATATATGATAAAATATTCTTTCTCGCATTAAATAGTTTGATACGCTAATATAATATCAATTTATTTTTCAGCATTTAATTTTGATAACGACGATTTGTTATGTGGTATTAAATTAATTTTCTTCAAATTGAATAAAATATGTACTATAAGCAAATGCGGGGGGAACGTGTAGATCCTCCGAAATGCAGATAGTTGCACTAAAGTTGGTATCTATGAACTGATAGCCACATACAACAATACAACAGTTTTGCAGAAAAGTTAGATGCTAGTCATCGAACAATCCCGAATCAATTAAATCAACTAGGAAAATAACAAATGCATCGATTTTAATGCTGGTTAATTTACTTCAATTAATAAAGGTAATTATTATTTGAGAAATTGTATTTCAATTTTAATATCATAAATGTCAATAATTTTTTCACAAGCCTACGAGTTTAAAGCCAAAACTACAATGACAAATTTTCACAAAAATATCTACAACAAATATCATAATAAAAGAAACAAATCCATACTTTTTTGTATATTCAAGAATTTATGATTCCAACCAGTATTGGTATGTCATAACTTCGGTAGAATTTATTCGATTAAATAGCAGCCTTCTATTAAACATTTCATTCAAAGTCAGCCGATATTACTTATTATTACTTAGTTATATATATTTTTTATTAATTTGTAATTTGTAATAATAATTTTTCTCTGCTTTACATTTTATAATTTATATTTAAATGCATTGAATTACGAGAGGACTTCCCAAAACTAACAAAATAACATGCAAAAATAATCGTATAATTGCTTTTTTCATATTTATAATATTTCGTTGAATTAATACATCCTAAAAATACAAAATTAAAAACACTCGAAAAAAATAATCTTAATTTCATTTATAATTTTATTTATAAATTATAGTTTAAACAATACAATTTTTGAAATAATCTCTCGCGTATTTTTCCATGTAAGCTGCTGGTCTCGATGCAGATATAGGCGATATAATTTGTTTACCAAATCTAATTTCCTTTTTTAATAGAGAATACAGAAATATTTTAGTAGCGTATTTAATATATATAAAATGAAATGAATATTTCATATTTAAAATATTTATGATTAATTGTTATTCCATTATGTAAAATAGGGCAAAATTCAATGAATCTAAGCTGATTGGAAAACTTATGAATGTTTGTTTAGTTATTAATACAAAAATATTAAAGAAAAATGATTTCATAATTTTAATGAATTTATACAATTATTTCATTTTTTCTATTAATTTGGATGTGAAACATTTGTAATAAGAATATAAATTATTCGTAATTAAATTTATTTAAATAACAAATTACTGAAAATTACATTTACTTTTTCGATCAGATTTTTTCTAACATTTAAAACAACAAATGTAAATTTAATATAATTTACTATTACGACAATCATATAATCCTAATACTATACCATTCATAAAACACATTTCTATTATAATAATTTCGGGAATTGTGTCTTCTCGGTTGATAATAATGAACGCTATCCACTGTATTATTATATATACTTATAATTTTCCAGAATTAAATATATAAATACATTTTGTCGAAATTATGGCATACATTTAGAAAAAAGAACTTTACTATCGATTTATATTATAAACTCTAATTATTTTAAATTATTTTTCATTTATTTTAGACACAACAAATTTACATTTACATATATTCAATGCAATTTATGTTGGTGTAGATGTATAAAAAGATACAGGAAATGATGCCGAATGCATAGGAGCATTTTGTGCTATTGATGGTTGTGATATACTTAAAAGCGTCGTGTATTTGAAAAACATGGATTACTGTAATGCCATATGCATGAAATATTAACCAAATAATGATCCAAAATATAAACAAGATTGGTATATAGATCTGCTGTTATGGGAGCGTTTATTAAAGGAACATTGTGCTTGAGGCTATGCAATTGCAAAATATTCAGGTAAAGCTATATTTTTATAATTGTATCATAATTGGTGCTGATTTCATGTCACTAGAAAATGCTTTTTACTTTTCGTTTAATACAGGAATTTTGTGCAATGTCCGATAGATATATAGATTATGAAGATAAGTATATGGTATGTTATGCCGTTCAAGATGTCATGTTTATCGAATATGTTAAAAAAATATGGTAATAAAATAATAATAATGATCAAATGGCATCAAATGAAAAAAGAAAAGAAAATGATAAGATTAACACCGCAAGTGTAGAATCATGTGAGAAAGCTCTGTGGTGAAAATATAGAATATTTTGCATAGAATATGTGTGCTAGGTATATAAATATCTTTATTTATGCTGGAGCCATCTATATTCAAAATAGAGTACACAAAAATTTTACCTGTGGGAGAAAAATTTAATTTTCGACATTTCGATTATTTTTTTTATAAGACAAAAGTCATTATTTATTACTCCACACTCGATTCTCAACACAACACTCATCAAGACAACAAGTCGAAAGTCGAAACGAAAATCAAAAGTCATCTTTTAACACTCGTCACTCATCAATATAACAAGACAATAAAATAAAAATATGTCCATCGAGTCGAAGCGGCAGAAAATAAGCAATATTGTAAGTATAAATTTTACTTAATAGAAAAAATGTTATTATTATTATATTTTTGTAAAGCATTAAATGAATAAGTGAAATAAACTAAGATCTTACAATATTTAATAGGCTGGTAATACAATTCCAATATTAGAGATGAATTCTCTGAAAATATATTTTAACCTATAAAATGTTGATGGCTTTTATTTACCACATGGCGTTTAGTGGATTACCAAAGATTTATCACAAAACAAAAACTGAATTATTACTACGTACAAATAATACAACAAATTCAATATTTTAGTGCTGTATAAAATTGTAAGTGTAATTTATAAAATTTTCCAAAAACAAAACATTTTGTAGTTTAATCACCTGATGTATAATTGATTTTTATTCGGCTTGTACTTCGAATGAATCAATTTTTATCATTATCATCATTTCCAACAACATCAGAAATTATTTTAAAATACGACTACTTTAATAAATTAATTAGTAAATCGTTTTTTTAGTTCAGTTGTTGATTACAATACATTTATGTATTTATAGTTTTGTGTAACATGAATTTTATTTCCATTTGATACTTCAATCCAAATGATTCATGCCTGCCAATTACAAAATACATTTCATCTGTTTCAATTAAATTTCATAAAAATTTCTTCACATACTTTCGTTGTAATTTTTTACTCAATATGTACATCGTTATATTTGCGTCATTATTGACATCTGCTAATAATGATTTATAATTCTTAATTTTAGCAGATGATTTGAATTTAAATTGCTGAATTGCATATAATGCCAAATTTAGATGAGAATTTACAAATTTACAATTAAGCAATCAAATATTCAAGAAAATTCAATAGAATAATGATCCCATTATATTCAGATTTTGTAAATATTGTGCATCAGAAGAGAATTTCATCTAGAGCAAGTATGGTGTCTGAGATATGGTCTCAATAAAATAAGATATTAATATATACTATATCAATTGGTAATCTTTATTATATTGTATGAGGGTTAACTTACTGTTTGAACCATTTGTTTATTTATCAAAATATTTTATATTTAATGTTAATATAAATTTTTTTATTTTAATTAAAGTTACAAAGATGTTGGAATTAGTGAAGAAGAATCTGTTATTCGTGATAATGGTTATATACATAAAGTGGACCAACATAATCAGCTTTAAATACCATACTAGTAGATATTGTCTGTTAATAAATAGTGATCAAAATTTCACATTATCAAACATCATCAATTTCAATAGTATCCGATAACAAAAATTATAATAATTTCTAGAGCAGAAGTACAACAAATTATGTCATCACATTTATGTACAAAATTATGAGGTTGAATGTTTATAAACTATTTATTTCGATATCATCAGCCACATTATTATCTGATATGTATGTTTTATTTAAAATAATTATATTTAATAACTGTTTAAATTAGATTTATTTAAAATAAATTCTATCTATTCAGTTCCAACTGCATATATCCACATTTTGCACCAGCTACTACATTACCACACAAAGAGCCAACTATTAATTTAGATATAGATGACATCTTATATTGTTTCGCACTTCAGCAGTTGTGTCACCAATAAAACAATATAACAAATTTAATTTTATTTCATCTATCGATCTTTTCATTAATTCAATGAATTTATAACTACAATCAATTGAATTTATATTGAATTCTCACACACATCATCTTGAATTACAATATTTTTCTCACAAAATCAACAAAGTGAAAACGATTGCAAATAAAATCTCAGGATTGTATTTAGATGCGATGATACTTTTATCAGAACCAAAGGTAAAATTCCAAAAATTTTTTATTTAATCCATATTTATATTTAATATTTAATAATATTTAATTAAGTATTATTATTTATTTTTCAGATTACAACTTTATGAATGTTTATGAATATTGTTGAAGACTTAGAAAACAATAATATAAGATATTTGCATCAATTACAGTACACAATCAATATATGAGACAGTAAGGCGTGATGTACTAAAATAACAGAGGTGAGTGTCAGTTAACTAATTTTTATACAAGTTATCATTATATTAGCATCGCTATATATTAAACAATTGTTTATCTTCTAATTAACGTCTAACGAATAGTAATTCAACAGAAAAATATCACAGTGCAATTATTGATAAATTTTTTATGTAAATTACGTGAATTTTACGCGTTATTTTACTATCGAAAGACGCTGAGTGTTAATAAATACAGATAAAAATTAAATAAATTGCATATACTGTGCCAATACCACGCATGACGAAGTCAATCAATCGCAGCCCATCTCGAATCAGACCACTATTTGTATCCTACCAAGTGTTACATGGGTTGGTTACTAAGTCATGCGCCTAGTCATCCCTCTATAATAGTTCCTCTCACGTTATGGTATAACTATCTAACATTGCAGTCGGGTTGGCAAATTATTCTTATAAGTGAATCACTCATAACGTTGTGTATAGAGAAATAGTTAATCTCGGAATAGTGTCTAACACCATATTTTCAAAGATATTCGCTTTTGGGTAATAAACGTTAACCGTGTTTACCATAGTTGCATGATATATTGTTTCCTGTCCTAAGACAATGTTATTGTGGCCGGGCGAATCTCCATATGTTGATATCAGTTTTTTTATAAAACACACCCTTTACCTAATTTTTTCTCAGCAATAGTGGTGCATTTACGTTGATACAAGGTCAAATTGATAGATTTCGTTTTTACACGTAGTGTACAGTTGTTTGCATCAATCGGCTTAAAAGTAATTACTGAACCCTTTTCCTTATATCCTATAATATGCCTAGAACTATTTTGTCGTAACGAAAATAAATTATTGATTTGTTTTTTCACATATTTTCTAGAAAATATTTCAGCTAATATTCAACAATTCGAAATTTTATGAGAATTTAATCAACGCAACAGTTTTTTTTGTAGAATTCCTACAATTTATCATTATTATTTGCAGTATATTAACTTACGGAATTTCACAAGAAAATAACATATTTTAGAATACCTACAATTTATTAACATTTCTTACAAATTGAGTGTGATTTTATTTTGTGTTTTTTTTTTGTTTTTACATATGTTTCCAATGGTCGAATTCTCTAGAATAAACTAATAATAAAATAAACCGAATTTTCTGTTATTTTTATGTGCTTCATATTAAGTAACGACAATTAAACCTCTCGTGCACATGCACATATTAAATTCAGTTTTTCTAGCTGATGGTACATATTTGAAATTCACGCAAAGATTGTTTTTAGTATTTAAATACACCAATTTTATTTTTATATATACAATTATTGTATGAACGAAGCACAAATATTACGCCAAAATAAAATTGTGTTACCGGCTATCAATTTATGGAAATAACGCTAGGATTGATCATTATATACCAGATTGTACTATAACTTATATGTAAACGAAAAATGCGTTCCGCCTTTAGGTTTACCCGGAAACTACTACTTACTAAACTATAAACCCGCCGAATATATATAAACAATTCTGATGGCATCTTTTCCTATCGCTACCGAGTGGACAATTTAGTATGGCGATTGTTTTGATATACACCACAATAGTGTATCTTCTCCTTTTATCTCTCTGCCACATGGAGTGTCTTCACTATGTCGGCAATAGTACGCATAAAAAATGATCTCTTACTATTATCTGATAAAATAATGCTCCCTCTGGGGACACTGCCTGTTAATTTTAGTATGTATGTTCTATTGAAATCACCCGCTATGTGCATGAGAGTAGCCATAGCTATGTCCCCATTGTTAATTTTGTCTTTGTTGCAGCGCAGCGATTTAGTGTCGCCTCTGCAGATTTCAGTTCAGATTGGTATGAATAGATTCCTATTTCATCGGTTTGAAACACAACGAATCCGCCCTAGTGTAGTAACACTTGTCTCCTGTGTTTTGCCAAAACCTTACTTTGCGTGTCAGTGATATAATCCCTATCGTAAAACATATATCTACCGAAGTTTTTGTACCAACGCCTCTTTATTATTGTTTTTTTTATTTGGCGACTTGAAAGGCTTAAAAGTGACTATTGAGCGTTGAACTGACTCCCACCGATTCATACGTATTGCCTTCCGCTTATGGATTCTAACCGTATATGATTCCTTCATTGTTTCAGCCATAGTTCCAGTCCCGACTCTTTCACCATACGTGATTGAATTTATATGTGTCTAAAGAGAACAATAAATGAATATGAAATTTGGAAAGTGGAATGGAAACCAATTGCAATTCAAAATTTCAATTTTATTTTAATATTTTATTAATTATATATTTGTTTATTTAAATACATTTATATTCGCAATACAAATTAAATTTTTATCAATCAATTTCCTGGTTGTATTTCTTAGCCTATAGTAGAGGATGAAATAAAAATACAATAATTAAAGCATTTATCTGTTGTGTGATTTTATATATAATAATAATAGTTTAAATGAAATTCTAAAAGGACGTAATTTAACATTAATAATAAACCTAAATTATTTACAAGTTAATAATAAAATTTAAAAGTGGAATTACAAAGTTATTTTACCCATCAAACAACATATTAAGGAAATAACTATGATAAATTCTGTTTTACAATTTATGGTGGAGCATATAAAATAAATTAATTTACTTAAACCTTCATACATATTCGTTATTGTAGTACGAACGTATAAGACAATCCAACATTATTTTACCAAATTTCTGGAAGAAGAGGTTAATTAAGAATTATATATTATTTAATAAAATATACAAATTAAGATTATATTAGGTACATTCTATTGAGTTGTATATTTTAATTTATATTTAATTCTAATTAACAGATATTTTTTCTTTTTATTTAATGCTTTGGTTGAACTTAATTATTTTGTTTAAATAATTGTAAATTAATGAATTATTATCATATTTATCATTGCAGTAATATGGCTTAATTATCAACATCATCATCATCAACAGTTAATTATCAACAACTTCCACAAGCAACACAACAACTTTACTATATACAATTATTATTAAGTTTAAGTTATATTTAAATTTAAGTTTTAATTTAAGTTAATAGTTAAGTTAATTTAAGTTTATTAAGACAAAAAAAAACACTCAGTAGCGAAGTTGCATAGCGCCGAAATATATATATATATTAACCATGAAATATAGCGGGTTCAAATCCGCTATTTTTCATAGGAAATTTTTCGATATTTATTTTAATACTGAAATTTTTCTGCTGGGTGACCATTTGTTCGTTGATGGAATAAAAAGAAAAACGGATATCTTTGAAAATATGGTGTTGGACGCTATTCAAAGATTAACAATGTCTGCAGACATATAACTATGGGCTAATCACCCATATAAAAATAATAGTATTTTGAAAACATGTATCTTTCGTTAATTACAGTACAGTACAGTATTATTTGATATATTGTAAACGCTAAATTTTCTGAAACAGATAGATATTCTACATAGCGCGAATGTTGAAAGTAGAAATTGTGCAGTTGCAATTACGCGCGGGGCATATATTATGTACTTATATTTCATGGAAAGTTAACGTACATATTGCAGAAATTTACCTATTTCATGGTAATGTTACGGGATGTTGTGGAGAATATCTATAATCTCTTAAAATTTAGAATTTTTTTATATTGTGTCTTTTAAATATAAGTTATAAATATAAGTAATAAAATTATGTAATAAGTAATTAGTAATTAAGAAAAATAACTAATTTAATATGGTATTTAGTGAGTAATTTTATTTCGATCAAACTAGTCCAGAAGCTTGTTTATTTTTTTAATTGAAATAATAAGCGTTCTGGATAGTTGAAACAAAATTTACCAATTATTTGCTCAATAATTTTATTGGTCTTCCCTCTATGTGTGTAGTCGGACAACCAATAAAAAGATTGAGTTTATAATAGATTCGTGATCACGTATTTACAATTTATTCGTGGATTGAATTCAATTTAGCTTTGATTATATATGAGTATTTTTTTATATGACATTGTCAAAATGTTATTTTTTCTCATATTGTTGAATTTTTATAATTTAAACTTCGGGAATCATTTTGCCATATTATTTTAATATTTTAGAATTATAGTACGGGCATTGTCTCCTCCCAGAAAAGTGATTAAGTGTTCGGGCTCACACACAAAGACATCTAAGCTTTTCCCTAAAACCGTTCTGAGTTGTGAATGATCAAGTTTTTATTTTGTTCGATTCAGACCCGTGGCTTTTAATACACTTAAAACACCTTCGCGGAATGTTACAAATAGTAATTTTCAGGCTGAATTTAATGAATTTCAACAGTAGTGTAATCATTGGGAGCTACATTATCTAACTATTTTTTTCCATCGTCAATAGGTTTTCCATGTTATGGCCGGGGTCGTGGCACTTATCAATTAGCGTTAATTGAGGCCTGGCACGCGCACGACCCTTGTTCTGGTTGCGAAACGATTATTCATGTGATTGTAGACATTCATATTCAGAAGAAGGCAAATTTGCCCTATGTAAATAGGTAAAAAACACAAATTTTAACCTTTGTTTTGAATATTGGTCTACTCTCGCATGTGCAGTAATTTTGTACTCATAACCGGCGAATTATATTACATGGATAATTATATGTTACGTTGTAGTCCCATGTGAGGACCACATCTGAGTGAAGTTCGTACGGAATCCCTATTTTAATATATATACATCATTATTTTTTGTAATCATGACCTTGAATATAGTCGAATCTAATTCTCTACTTAGGGGTTTCGTGGAGAATATGTATAATCTGTTAAAATTTGGAATTCCCTGTATCACAATTTTTAATTTTTATAAATATATGTGATTAAATCTTCGGGCTCACATATAAAAGAATCTCAGGTTTTCGATAAAACCGTTATGAGCTGTGAATGATCTTTTTTCTTTTTTTTAGATTCAGGTCCGTGTATAGATTTGAATATGTAGTACGAACCTAAAAGACAATTCATAATCGTTTCACAAAATTTGTTAAATATGCAAATTAAGATTATATTAGGTACACTCTATTGAGTTGTATATTTTAATTTATATTTCATTCTATGTTGTTATCTTTTGCCTATAATATAATAGGAATAAGAATTTAATAGTTAAGATTAAGTTTAAGTTATATTTAAATTTTATAATTCGTTGCATTATATAGATTCTTTAATTTTAGTTTTTATTTAATAAATAAAGAAAACAACGACAATTAAATGGTTTAAAAAGGAATGGTTGAAAATTTCTAAAAAATAGAAAAAACACAGAACTACTCCTACAAAATTTTATGAACTGAGTTATAAAACAATTATTTTATGATTTGGGTCGTAGAATTTTGCAGAAAGATGTAACGTTTTGAATATGTTATTATATTTTCTTAGAATTTTGAATCTTCCTGAAAGTATTGGGCGAGGCCAGGGAAAAAGTTAAAAATTTTTTTTTTTTTATTATGTAATTCTTTTATTAATAAAATAATTATCTACAAATTAACAATGTTTTTTTATTCTTAATACTAAGTATCTATCTACATTCTTACCGGCCGAAGGCCGGTTGTCGGCCTCCGGCCGACTTAAGTTTGTTGCCGGCCGTAGGCCGGCTGTCGGCCTCCGGCCGACTTAAGATTCTTTCCGGCCGTAGGCCGGCTGTCGGCCTACGGCCGACTTAACATTCTTGCCGGCCGTAGGCCGGCTGTCGGCCTCCGGCCGACTTAAGATTCTTTCCGGCCGTAGGCCGGCTGTCGGCCTACGGCCGACTTAACATTCTTACCGGCCGGAGGCCGGTTGCCCGCCTCTGGCCGACTTAATATTCTTATCAGCCTTAGGCCGACTTAGCAATCTTAGGCAGACACAAACCTAGAAACCATTACTGAAAATTTTGTTTCATACATATTTTTCTTATTATATAATAAACAAATTTTGTGAAACCAATTTTTGGAATCTAGTGGAAAATAGTCTGGATAAGTACATTTTCTTTAAATTAGGAGTAAAATTAATTTTAAAGAAAATGTACTTTTCTAGACTATTTTCCATTAGATTCCAAAAATTGGGTTTACAAAATTTGGTTATTATTTAATATGAAAAATGTATGTGAAACATAATTTTCCGTAATGTTTTCTAGATTTGTTTCTTATAGATTATTAAATCGATCAGAGGCGGATCGATTGTTAAATAAAGGGTGTTCAAATCTGAGTTAACTTTCTAAATTTGACGTAATATTTAGCAATGTTGAAACAACCAATAAGTGTTGGTGTTTACTTTTATTAAAAAACTTATGCTAACTCAAATTTGAACATCCTTTATAGAATGTTACATAGAATCTTAAATCGGTCGGTCCACAGGTCTTTGGTATATGTAATAATATTGTTTCTATAATAAACTTTACCCGAAGATATGTAACCAAGTATACATACAAACTCTCCGAACACCTATATACTTTAATATCCATTCGGATATATTCTATATAGGTCTTTAATGTTAATCTAAGTATTTAATTTACCTTAGATACACATCTGAATATTTATAGGTATACAGGGACCCTTGATATATGTCCATTGGGGCCTGGACGCATATTTAAGTATCAGTACTCGGATACGGGGGCGCTAGCTACATACTTGAGTTTATTGTTTAGATACAGTCCATTATTACATATACCATTTCCCTGTTTTCTTAAATATATACTTAAAATTAAACTTAAATAAAACTTAAATATATGCTTAAAATTAAACTTAAATAAAACTTAAATAATAAATAACACAACTTAAATAATAAATAATAAATAATAAATACTAATAGATAGACACAAACCTAGAAAACATTTCTGATACTTGTAACAAACAAATTTTGTGAACATAATCTTTGGAAGCTAATGGAAAATAACCTGGTAAAGTATATTTTCTTTAAAACTAATTTTTCTTCCATTTTCATTTTGTCCAACAGACTATGAAAATTTAATACATTTCTAATACTTAGTGAAAAGTACATGATAGGTTCATCAATATATTTCCTAGTACTTGGTGGAAAATTCATGATATATATATTAATATATTTCCTGTACCTGATGTTAGTTTCATGAGAGGGGTTCATGAGTTTGGAAAATTCATGATACATTTGATCATGATGTTTTCAACGAATTAAGAAAATATATTGAATTTATCATAATCTGTTTGAAAAATTAAAATAGAAAAATTTCATTTCTCCAACAGATTATGAAGATTCAATACATTTCTAATCCTTAGTGAAAAGTACATGATAGGTTCATCAATATATTTCCTAGTACTTGCTGGAAATTTCATAATATATATATCAATATATTTCCTGTACCTGATGTTAGTTTCATGAGAGGGGTTCATGAGTTTGGAAAATTCATGATACATTTGATCATGATGTTTTCAACGAATTAATAAATTATATTGAATTTTGATAATCTGCTTGAAAAATTAAATTATGAGTAAAATTAATTTTAAAGAAAATGTACTTTTCCAGACTATTTTCCACTAGATTGCAAAAATTGGTTTCACAAAATTTGGTTATTATTTAATATGAAAAATATATGTGAAACATAATTTTCCGTAATGTTTTCTAGTTTTGTTTCTTATAGATTATTAAATCGATCAGAGGCGGATCGATTGTTAAATAAAGGGTGTTCAAATCTGAGTTAACTTTCTAAATTTGACGTAATATTTAGCAATGTTGAAACAACCAATAAGTGTTGGTGTTTACTTTTATTAAAAAACTTATGCTAACTCAAATTTGAACATCCTTTATAGAATGTTACATAGAATCTTAAATCGGTCGGTCCACAGGTCTTTGGTATATGTAATAATATTGTTTCTATAATAAACTTTACCCGAAGATATGTAACCAAGTATACATATAAAATCTCCGAACACCTATATACTTTAATATCCATTCGGATATATTCTATATAGGTCTTTAATGTTAATCTAAGTATTTAATTCACCTTAGATACACATCTGAATATTTATAGGTATACAGGGACCCTTGATATATGTCCATTGGGGCCTGGACGTATATTTAAGTATCAGTACTCGGATACGGGGGCGCTAGCTACATACTTGAGTTTATTGTTTAGATACAGTCCATTATTACATATACCATTTCCCTGTTTTCTTAAATATATACTTAAAATTAAACTTAAATAAAACTTAAATATATGCTTAAAATTAAACTTAAATAAAACTTAAATAATAAATAATACAACTTAAATAATAAATAATAAATACTAATAGATAGACACAAACCTAGAAAACATTTCTGATACTTGTAACAAACAAATTTTGTGAACATAATCTTTGGAAGCTAATGGAAAATAACCTGGTAAAGTATATTTTCTTTAAAACTAATTTTTCTTCCATTTTCATTTTGTCCAACAGACTATGAAAATTTAATACATTTCTAATACTTAGTGAAAAGTACATGATAGGTTCATCAATATATTTCCTAGTACTTGGTGGAAAATTCATAATATATATATCAATACATTTCCTGTACCTGATGTTAGTTTCATGAGAGGGGTTCATGAGTTTGGAAAATTCATGATACATTTGATCATGATGTTTTCAACGAATTAAGAAAATATATTGAATTTATCATAATCTGTTTGAAAAATTAAAATAGAAAAATTTCATTTCTCCAACAGATTATGAAGATTCAATACATTTCTAATACTTAGTGAAAAGTACATGATAGGTTCATCAATATATTTCCTAGTACTTGCTGGAAATTTCATAATATATATATCAATATATTTCCTGTACCTGATGTTAGTTTCATGAGAGGGGTTCATGAGTTTGGAAAATTCATGATACATTTGATCATGATGTTTTCAACGAATTAATAAATTATATTGAATTTTGATAATCTGCTTGAAAAATTAAATTATGAGTAAAATTAATTTTAAAGAAAATGTACTTTTCCAGACTATTTTCCACTAGATTGCAAAAAATGGTTTCACAAAATTTGTTTATCTAATAAGATAATGTTTTCTAGTTTTGTGCCTGATGAATAATATGAATAATATGACTGATACGGGGACACTAGTTATATATCTCAGTTTTTTTTATATAGATACATTAATATTACATATACCTACGATCTGAATATGTACCTGGGGAACCATTATATGATATAGATACTTGTTTATATATTCAGGTAATATCTCACATATAACTTTCCCTACATTCTTAAACATATACTTAAAATAAAACTTAAAAACTACAAAATAAACACTATCTACAATATTATAATGTTGATTGAATATTGGCTAAAATTGCTGTTTTCTTGTTGTCTGTAAAAATATAAAAATAATGATAGTGTAAGTATGATAAAATAAATGATAAATCAATGTATAAAATTATGATTTTTTAAGTATGTCAATAACGATGATAGCATAATGTCAATAATAATATCAATTTACTGTAAATATAATGTCACTTAGCGATTATAGTAGTAAATTTATTGTCAATTAGTATAAGCGTATTAGTATAATGTTAACAATGATGATAGTATTTACTCCAAAATTTCATAAAATATATACTGTAATAACATTTTATTTTTAATTTAAGATCACGACGTTTATGTTTTAAGTAATTTGACGAGTGGTGAATTTAATTGTTTTTTTTGGGATTAGATTAGATACTTCTGGGTTAGCTACGAATAAAGAATAAGTAGCCGCGGACAATCTGGCTGCTGTGTATGAGAATTAGTTTGGGGTGTTGTGTGAAAGCAGCATTCGATTAAAACTGAGTTAATGATTCAGTGATTACACAGTAAAGGCGAATCAGCGGCGCCAATGTAACTGCTTTCGGCAGAGGTGATATACCAATGTGAATGACCCTACGAATTTACAGAATGAATTAGTAGGTTGGACGTATGGTTAACTACCAACTTCGGAAAAACAACAAGTTATGAACTGTACAACACGGCCTCGGATCGGACAGGATAAACGGCAACGACTCAAGCAACGAAAATTTAAGGACAATGATTTAAAACTTGCATCTTGGAATGTTAGAACTTTGTTACGACAAGGTGCGTTAAGAGCACTTACTGATACACGAAGAACAGCCAAATTGGATATATAAAATTTATTGAAAGGAAAAGGATACAAATTTTATTACAGCGGCAACGATTGTAGTAAAAGAAGAGAGTTCGGAACCGGTTTCGTAGTTTTTGGTAAATCAAGAAATTCAGTAATTGCTTTTAATCCGATTGATGAACGCATTTCTACACTACGTGTAAGAACGAAATTTTTCAATCTGACCCTCATCAATTTACTGAAGAGAAAACTGATGAGGTTAAGGATGAGTTTTATGAAAAACTGATGGCAACATATATAGTTGCACCCGGCTACGATATTAAGATTGTCCTAGGCGATTTTAATGCCAAGGTTGGACAGGAAAGAATATATCAACCAACTATAGGTAAGCACAGTCTTCATAAAACAATGAATGAAAACGGGCTAAGATTGATTGATTTTGCCATGTCTAAAAACATGGTCATTAGTGGTACATACTTCCCACACAAAGAAATTCATAAGATGAAGTGGAAGTCTCCAGATGGTGGAACAAGTAATCAAATTGATCATGTACTAATTGATGGTCACTGTTCAAATATAATGGATGTTCGAACTTCTCGTGGTTTAAATATGGACTCAGATCATTACATAAGATGTAGATAAATAATTAGAATGATTGTTGTAATTTAATAAAATTGCTTTTCCACATAGATATATTTGGAAAATATATAATGAGATTGGAGAACGTATTCTAGTTTCAGATCGGACTGGAAAGAAAAAAAGGATATGGGAAGAGAAGACAATTAAAAGTTCGGATTTCACAGATCATATCGAGATTGGATTGGATTTTACAGAAGGAGCTGCTGTACCTGGTCAGAATAGTAGTTGGTGTATATCCTAGCATCTGTGAAAGTAATCAAATAAGCGTATTCAATTGAATAATTTTTTGTATGAAAGACTGAAAATATGTTCTCATGACATGCATTGTAGCACGAAACTACTGGCGCCACTGAATAAAGTGTTTTATTATACTCATGTCGAATCTTTCATGGTCACGTCTGTGGTCAGACATCACGGTCACAAGTAGTTTAAAAGTAAGCTTATTTGCATATAATTAGGTGCTTTGGACAAAATATGAACAAATAATGAGGAAGAATTAAGGTATGAGCCGTTCATTTGGAATATAACGTCGAATTGTATATTGTCGAAGACAATGAAAAAGCTGGAGCGGAATGAAGACCTTGACAAACATTTCTGTTCTATCTTATTTTTTATTCCACTACTGGTACAATGGTCCTAAATAAGATTGACGGCAAATAATAACGTCTCACTAAGATAACGTAATGGTGTTAGTTCTGGCACTATGATATATTTCCATATATGCTCAATATAGTCTTAGGATCTCCTTATTACAGGTTATTACATTACATTTTATATTACTTATTACATTTTAAAATTAAAATTTATACTCACTTTTATTTTGTTCTGCTGCTAATTCTATAATAACATTTTGAAATATATCTCCAATCACAAATGTTTTCCTCCGTCATTAAACAACTTACAAAAATTATAATTAATTTTAATTGTATAAAATGTGACCTTCAATGGATCTGTAAATAAAAGACAATAATTAAATTAATTATTAAATTCTGCGCATGCATTTACAAAAGAAAGGATATAAAATATTAAAATACCAACCTTCGAACATATTCGACACTAAAACGCAGCTTGTAATTTATTATCTGTTTCGGTTCAACAAGCTAATAATACTTACAATAAATATATAATAATAATACACAAGACATAACATTTGTCTCCTTTGTAGTTTTTTTTTTAATTCAAAATATTATTAAATATTTTTTACGTTCTCTCAGTTAAGTGTATCAATAAAGGCACATCTAAAAATTAAAAAGAATATATAAATTATTACAGGTATAATTAAAGATAATTATACTTTTATTCAGGTATGAATCTGATATTCATAATTAAAAAATTGTTCAGTCAGTACAAAGTACTGTTTTAAATTTGTTTCTTTAAGCATGTGTTAAACATTATTCTTTAAGTCAATACATACAAAATAATAGTTGAAGATTTTTATCTCTATACAAAATAATTTGGATAATTTTTATTATTGAATCAGATATTAGTAGTGAAATTCATCTAAATTATATACGCGTTCATTCACACATGAAATTTCAAGAAATAAACAATTCAACATTATTTATGGCTGTTAGTAATAGGGGCATAACGGACTGTTATATAAATTGAAGTGACTGCTTCCATAATATCATATTAAAAATACAGATACAATAGTTAATAAACAAATCAAATTGCAACGCCACTACAATTGCTGAAGATGTATCGATATAAAACTTAACACCCAATCAAATATTTCTCATAAAATTATATGACCATATTTAATTGCTGTGTTTAATACTACTTTAACAAAGAATAATAAAATAATATATACTATATCAGTTTTGTATAATATCTATAACAGACTGAACATAATATAATGATATAAGTTAACTAAATAACGTAAAATTAATTACCTTCATCCCTCCATAACTCTTCTTTCAAGTTTGGTAAAAATTCATCAATACGTTGGCGTATTCAATCCTAAACACCATTTGTGCTATTTACTTGTATATAATATAAGAATGAAATTATTTCATAGCGTTATTTCTATATCTTAACCATCTTCATTATTTTTCAGTTCGTATCTGAATCTCGTCACCATCACCAGTTATTTTACATCATAAATTTGTTGTTTCATTGATAATTAACAATTTGGTGCTTATTGTTTAGTGGCTACAATAAAAGTTGCTTCCACGAATGTATATATATATTTAACACAACATATGGAATTGCGTGAACATGCTGTTGCGTCCGATGCATTTGTATGTTGACTTGGATATTATATACAATAATAGTTATTGGATACTAATGACATTGATGATATGAAATCTGCATTCTTCTTTATTAATAGTCAATTATCAGCTCAATATTTGAAGCTAATGATGAGCCACACTATGTATATAACCACGATCAACAGCTAACTCCACATTCTTCTATTATACAAAAATAATTATCATTAGTTTAAACTTTTTGCAGAAGTGTTACAGGAACGGCAAAATCTTGTAGAAATCTGAAATTGAAATATGTATATGAAAAAATCCACATTATTATTCATATTCTGTATGCAAATTGATATATGCAATTCAGCAATTTAGATTAAAATCATATGCTAAAATTATCATTAGCGGATTAAAATAATGGAACAAATATAATATTGACTACAAAATTACAAAGAAGGTACGTGAAGAAATTTTCATTCTATTATGCTTTTCATTGCATTTTCTTGAAACAGAGGAAATGTATTTTGTAATTGGCAGACATGAATCATTTGGATTGAAGTATCAAATGGAAATAAAATTCATGTTACACAAAACTATAAATACATAAGGGTTTTGTAATCAACAACTGAACTAAAAAAACGATTTACTAATTAATTTATTAAAGTAGTCGTATTTTAAAATAATTTCTGATGTTGTTGGAAATGATGATAATGATAAAAATTGATTCATTCGAAGTACAAGCCGAATAAAAATCAATTATACATCAGGTGATTAAACTAAAAAATGTTTTGTTTTTGGAAAATTTTATAAACTAAACTTACAATTTACAGCACTAAAATATTGAATTTGTTGTATTATTTGTACGTTGTAATAATTCAGTTTTTGTTTTGTGATAAATCTTTGGTAATCCACTAAATGCCATGTGGTAAATAAAAGCCATCCACATTTTATAGGTTAAAATATATTTTCAGAGAATTCATCTCTAATATTGGAATTGTATTACCAGCCTATTAAATATTGTAAGAACTTATTTTATTTCACTTATTCATTTAATGCTTTACAAAAATATAATACTAATAACATTTTTTCTATTAATTAAAATTTATACTTACAATATTGCCTATTTTCTGCCGCTTCGACTCGATGGACATATTTTTATTTTATTGCCTTGTTATTCTGATGAGTGTCGAGTGTTGAATGACTTTTGATTTTTGTTTCGACTTTCGACTTGTTGTCTTGATGAGTTTTGAGTGTTGTGAATCGAGTGTTGAGTAATAAATGATGACTTTTGTCTCATAATAAAAAAAAATAATCGAAATGTCGAAAGTTAAATTTTTCTCCCACAGGTAAGATTTTTGTGTATTCTATTTTGAATATAGATGGCTCCAGCATAAATAAAGATATTTATATACCTAGCCCACCTATTCTATGCAAAATATTCTATATTTTCACCACAGAGCTTTCTCACATGATTTCTACACTTGTGGTGTTAATCTTATCATTTTTTTTTTATATTTTCATTTGATGCCAATATCATTATTATTATTTTATTAACATATTTTTTTAACATATTCGATAAACATGACATCTTGGACAGCATAACATACCATATACTTATCTTCATAATCTATATATCTATCGGACATTGCACAAAATTCCTGTATTAAACGAAGACTAAAAAACATTTTCTACTAACATGAAATCAGCACCAATTATATATACAATTATAAAAATATAGCTTTATCTGAATATTTTGCAATTTCATAGCCTCAAGCACAATCACAATGTTCCTTTAATAAACGTTCCCATAATAGCACATCTATATACCAATCTTGATTATATTTTGGATCATTATTTGGTTAATATTTCATGCATATGACATTACAGTAATCCATGTTTTTCACATACACGACGCATTTAAATATATCAACCATCAATAGCATAAAATGCTCCTCTGAAATATTCGGCATCATTTCCTGTATCTTTTTATACATCTACACCAACATAAACTGCATCGAATATATGTAAATGTAAATTTGTTATTGGATCTAAAAGAAATGACAAATAATTTAAAATAATTAGAATTTATAATATAAATCTTTAGTAGTTTTTTTGTTCATGTTCATGTATGTCATAAATTCGACAAAAAATATTTATATATTTAATCCTGGAATATTTTAAGTATATAATAATTCAGTGGATTGCGTTATACGAATATTCAATTTTTAGAAGAATTTGAAAATGAAGCAAACGATGAATTGATGTTAAAAATGATTTATAAAATTTACAATATAGATTCTAATAAACAAATTAATGTACATAAGTATACGATACAAATACAAAGACGAACATTACTTATATTTAACCTCATATTAACTTCTATATCTCTATCCCTATAGAATGCCCTTTTAGTTTTACTACTCTTGGTTCTACAAAATTGCATGTGCCTGTTGAACTATAATGGACGCAATATTTGATGAAAACGGTTGCACTTTTCGCTGAGTTCAAAATATTTCTACAAGTTCAGAAATCGTTGAAATAGTTAATATTCGTACTACTAAAGTATCGACCGTATGAACAAGATTATCATGCATTTCAACCAATAATAGCCTTGAAATACCTAATCAACAGAAGTTGGACGATTTGACCATTATAATTCCTGATTGTGTGATCACTAAGAACACTTCATTCCATTTGTAATAAACCAATAGTAAATCAATCTCAATTTACCAGCAGAATTGCTAGTTCTTTAATTGGATTACTATTAGCACAACAGGCAGCAGTTTTCAAGGATTAACTCATCTATAATGTATGTTTGGTAATTATACCAAAAGTATATGTCATATATCAGATGGAATCCCATCTTTTGTAAAAAGTTAAAATGTGAATTTTTTATACCTATTACGAATGTCTTATATATATTTTAAGTACTGCATATTTATCCAGATGATTATATTGAAGAAAACCCATTCACACCCAGTTAGTATTATACTATGGCGGGTAGGTAGTTTATATATTAATTGGTGGTGTGACTTAAAAGTAAAAAAAAACTTGACACAATTCAAAGTGATAAGAAAAATTCCATCCAAAATATAACAATTCATCGATAGTAAGGGTAAGAAAGAATTTATTTCAACTGTACCGTAAATAATTACTGGTGAATATTATTTAAGTGTATTGAAACGTATGGAATTCGTTGTATTCGTCCAGAATATCGGTATGAAAATAGTTACTATATACATAATTGTAGAATTTCCTCCGAAATCTTCACATTAGTGGTCTGTAGGATATTTACAATTACGATATACGAAAGTCGCCAGAGAAGATGTGGATGATCATGAACGTACAGGTCGACAACGATCAACAACGATTACCTAGAGAAATATTCAAAAAGTGCGTGGTTTCAACAATTCATTAGTTTTTCACGTTAATAAAAATGACCGTGTCAAATAATCATCATTAAATACACAGGAAGCGACGATAATTTCATGCAAGCTATTGTAACTGGTGCACAAACATGATGTTTTCAATTACTAAACAGAAACTAAGCGTTAAAGTGTTGAATAATGGTCATCGGTTGAAAGAAAACAAATAAATCTCTTTTCGAGAAGTCAAAAGTCTAAGCAACTCTCATTTGTTTTTCCGATTCTAAAGATACTATCCACAAAGAATTTAGTTGCAAAAATGGTACAGCGGTTAATTTTTTGTATTACCTTATAGTTTATTGAAGCGTTCGACAATCCGTATTTCGTTCCGAATATTACACGATAATTAATCTTTGCATGTTGCTACTATTTGTTTTAATTCATATATTTCTCCAAGTGGAGCTTTAGGTCATCTAATAATTCTTTCATTACATCCAAGTTGATAAATTACTCCGCGCATGGGAGTATATAACAATTTACCAATTGTACTGCAATTAACGAAAGATAGATGTTTTCAAAATACTATTATTTTTATATGGGTGATTAGCCCATAGTGATGTGTGTGTGCAGACATTGTTAATCTTTGAGTAGCGTCCAACATCATATTTTCAAAGATATGTGTTTTTCTTTTTATTCCATAAACGGACAATTGGTCACAAAGCAGAAAAATTTCAGTATTAAAATAAATACCGACAAATTTCCTATGAAAAATAGCGGAATTGATGAACCCGCTATATTTCATGATTAATAATATGTATTTGGGCGCTATACCACTGCGCTACTGAGTGTTGCTACAATTATCATTGAATTATTATAACTTCAACATTTGATGCACTTGTTGTATTTAATTATTTATGTACAAATTATAATTTACTGTTTTGTTTTTTCTTAATACATTTAGGTTATTTTTTGGACAGGGGGTGTATATACCGAAAATTTGAACATAATTTAGCGGTCAGAAAATTATATACTTTATTATTCCAACATTCAGATATACACACACAAAACTATAATAGGAAGTACCATCACATGTATGTGTGATATGTATAGATTAATTTATATTTCATATAAACACGAATATTAACAATATGTTTGTAAAAAGATTTCTCTGTACATACATATAGCAGAGAAGTGAACTATATCGATTCAGTACAGTGAAAGTTAAACCAAAAGCTTAATTCTCAATTTATTCAGATGATATACATACTCACATCATATACACGATACGCGATGTGTGTATTATATTTTCCATAATGAATTTTCTCGTTATATTGAGAGGACAGAGATACAATTTCACGATAGATGGAAAATTCTCTCATGAAAAGCTTTATTTGTTAGAAAATGTTCAAAGGAAAATAATCATACTCGTGAAATGTCGCTAAATATGATCAAAATAATGTGTATGAAAATCTTTGGTACAAAGTACATTCCAATGTACCTTTCCATATTAATATATAAAAATATTTGTTGAAAATTCCATTATATTTTTATCTTAAATAAATATATTCACAGTTTAGTTGAATTTTAGCTTTGGTTAAAGTTAGTCGATACGGTGGTTATTTATATTTTTAGTCGATTTATTCTGCCTTTACACGTTCCATTGTATGACGGATTTTCTTTATAGATATACTCGTCTCATATGGTATTTTTTTTATACATGTGTATTTTAATATTATATAAATATAGATATGTGAATTTCTGTTTGCATATTTGCAACTTTCTCGTAATTTAATATTCATTGTAAATATATTTTATACATATATGGATAATTTCCTTTATGCCTTCCATTTATGCATTTGAAAATTGAAATATGTATAGTTATAAATACTGCAAGACTAATTTCAAATTTCTCCATTTAATAAAACATATAGATGTTTATTTATATACGATGTAGTAGAGTCAGTAGGTGATGCCATATAAATGCAAATACACTCGTAGTATACATGATGTAAATGTTTTTCGGTAAACAATAAATATCCAATTTAATTATTGTTGATGAATATTAATAGAATTAGTATTATTCTTATATAAAAAAAAAATTTGTATGTCCGATATTTATTTTATCCAATTTTAAATGTGATGATCGGTATTTTTTTGTACGAATTAGCACAAACTTGCACAAATTAGTGTATAATGATAAACCAGTGATAGTACGACAATCATAAATTTAATTGAAATTATAATATATCGAAACGGATTTTTAAAAAATGTTCCTATAACCTTACAAAATTCTCGCCCTTCTAATGAAATCTGAACATTCTCATCGGAATAATTAAAGAACCACATATTATAGGTAGTGGTGGTAGCACTAGATATAATCCAACATGTGTACCCATGATACCTGCGTGTTTACATTCAAGAACATTTGATCCGATTTTCACGAAATTTTGAACTTAATCAGTAAAACAATTAGTTCTTAAGAATTTGTGGTGACTGATGACAAAACCCGTTATGGATGCTCCCTTATATAACCTGAGTATTCATAATATTATTGAAATTATCTTGAAGTTGCGAAATTAATTATATATTATTTTATATAATAACTGCTACTCAAAATTTTTTCAACGATTCACTTTTATACGAGAACGTTCTTTAAAGAATTTATCATAAGAGGTGTTGGGATCTTTTCTCCCATTTTCTTTGTAAGTAGAGCGATTTATTTTTCTTGTACAATAGTTTGAGATGTGTGTAAATTGAAAATATCGAAAGTGTAACTCATAATACTGTATGTATTACGTGCGAAATGACATTACGTGTATTTAAAAAGTCTCACTATAACCTTCAAAACGTGACATTTGGTTAAGGCAGATAAACAATTATGCTTTTTATTCGTATAAATGGAAAGTGTTGTACCAAATAAACAACATTTGTGGGAATCATTATTATTTTGTTTTCTTTTAAAAAAATCCACTATTGTGACTTGGAGTTGAAAAATGAATTTACTATGAGAATCCTAAGGGTAAAAAAGTTTCGGTACAGTTAGGTGAATCTGGTCCATCATAGACAAAGCGAAATATTCTGGCTGATAAGGTTATGCTCTGTATTTGATGGGATAAAAAATAAAGGTTTTGTGAAATATGAATTATTGAAACCTTCTGAAACTATCACTGATGCTGTGTACCGACGATAACTAATACGTGCGAAGCAAGCAACGAGCAGAATGGTTGAATAGATAGAACAAATGTCGTAAAAAGCTATTATAATAGCGTCATCAGGATCGATTAGTATAACACTATACCCATTGTGCACCTGGGTGTTTATTATATATGTAATGCAATCCAAATCTGGATTGCATAAATTATTTGAGGATAATTTTCTTCTTAATTTATGTAAATTGTACATATTTTTACAATGATTTTACTTGCGGGAAAAATACAATCTTGTATTTTAAAGTCGTCTTAGCATATATGTATATATATACACAATACATATTGAGTGTATACTTATGAATCAGTTTTATTTTCAGTAAATAAAGATATTCCGAACGGTTTTGTTTTAGTGCACTTGCCTTAATAATGAAATTTATTGTTGTTGGTAACGATAAGGTGTGATTGAAAATTGGTTATTGGGTAGCACCGTAGCGGTCTTTTATGATGGAAACTATGCAACATGTTAACCTATGCATAAGTTGTGATATTCATAGATCATAGTATACCAAATCTTGCTTGGCCGTTGTAGTAAAATCATCATTTTTGAACCGTCTCTAAACAATACTTTGTAAATTGCCAACGATGCGTTTCCGCTACAGCAAACCATGAAGTCACTGACAAAAATTGATGTGTACACAAACAAACGTCATCTACTAACGATGTTTACATAAAACAAAAGAACGCATTCATAGGTATATACCAATAGCATAATTCTTTTATTGTTGGCTTTTTGAACATAAAATTGATATTTTGTTTAATTTTACGGAAATCGTCGTTACATATAACAGCCGCATACGATTGCGGTGTCTGTATATATAATACTAAGCAGTAGGGTCAGACAGATAATTGGAAATTGTAAGATATAAATCGATTTTTTAAATCTTCTATCTTTCTTCATCTTATATTATGGTTAATATATTGTATATAATGCATCTATAAACTGTATTAAACTATAATAGAATATTATATATTTATATAGAATTATATCTTCTTCGGCTGATAAAACATAAAAATCGATTAAGGAATAAAAGGCAAAGGCATAAGCATCAGTAAACCAACGCAAAATTCAACAACATTCCTTTATATAAAATATTATTATTTTTTTATTATTAAAATATTGAGGTTATAATGTTACGGTAAAATCTCCTAATTAGATAACACCTATATGGATCAAAAAATATTTAATAGTAATTGAATAAAAATGATTAAAATCGGTGTGTTCGCCCACAATCAATCAAAAAAGTATTCATGTGACCGCTTCTTAGCACTGCGTGAACTTGTTTTACACGTTACCAGAATATTTATTACGTAGATCTACGACGAAACATGGACTCATTATTACCCACCGGCAACACAGCTACAATCAAACCAATGGATAGCACCTGATAAATGTACACCAAATAAGACAAATAAAATTAACAGCTGGCATGATCATGGCATATTTAGAAAATTGAAATACAAAAAAAAGACAACATAATGTACTAATATGAAAGTCCACAACTGGAAAGGGGTATAATATAAAAATTGGAGAGGTAGAAATAACTTTCATTCAGATTTATATTTTTACTTTTAATTATATTGAAAAAAACGCATGGACGACCTACAGAACAGACGTATTAATATTAGTATTTGGCAAATTAATGGCAAATTACTTTAAATAAAATTATAATTTCACATTAAATTTATATATGAAATGTAATTGAAAACAACAAAACTTGTGAGCCTTTTATCATCATGTGCAATTTAGTAGAAGCTTCTACTGTATACGCGATCTGTATTTTATATTTATGTACGAACATTTATCAGACTTATATATACCATACATATTTACTGCTATACATTTTTAAGGATGAAAAATGGGTATATTTTCGTTTAAAAAAGAATTTTGAAAAAATAAAGCAACAAAAAGAAAAAAAAAGGAAAATAAAAAGATCCCGCTTAACTAAAAGGCAATCATCCAGAAATGATTTAATGGAACTTTAAAGGATTCAACACTCAATATTATAGTTTTTAAGTTTTTTATACAAAAATTCTATAGAATGATAATAGAATGAAGTAATGAAAGGTTGAATATGAAAAAAATATTACTGCGCGTATAATTTTATTTGTGACTCTTTTAATATATAATTTAACATTTAACATTTAACATTAATAAAACACTCTTAAAACAATTAATAGTCCTTCGTCAATTTCTTCACTTGATATTGTCTGAGTAAAATATATTAAGTATACTAATTGGATGATTTTCTAAATTTTTTATGACTCGTCAAATATGCGTATATCTGTGGTTCGGAAATTGTCATGATGAAACACACAAAACTTCAGTTACAAAATTCTAGTTAATTTATTTTAATGGTTTGATTAAATCTTTGTTAGTTGACTATATACAGATAGAATTTTGGAATTAATCGTAATACACGATGACATTCCAATCCAACCACACACATTCACACACATACACACACAGCGTAACCTTTATTGATAACAATTTCGGGTTTTTTACAATTAGCAGAACTTAACTTCGCTTCGCCCATAGTTTTGTTTTTTTAAATACATTATTGTCTTATACGTGAAAAACTTCTAAATGGGTACTGTTATCATTATTTAAATATTATTTATATTTGCTGAAAAATATGACGGTTTTTTCTAAAATGGATTGATTTCATATAGCTTCATCAATAATTTACACATTTACTACAAAAAATTAGTGCCGGTGAAGCCTATACGAGAATTAGTATTCAAATTACATTATTATACTCTATATATTTTTCAATGCGATGTTGTATTGTAAATATATAAAACTCATTAAAATAAAATATGTTCTTACTTCGACGTGTTACCATTGTACAATATATTGTTAGTATGTGAACAATTTATAAATAGTTTAATTTAAATAATTTAATTATATTCATTAATATATAACTTATATGTGCAATAAGTTAAGTTATATTAAATACGTTGATTGCTAATTTACACAACTTCAACAGAATATATCAATTAAAGATTTAACCTAAATATGAATTTTTAATTTTTCAATACAGATTTTGATTTAAACAAATGTTTATTCTTTTAAGAACTTTTTAATCAATTTTCCATTCCATCTAGGCCAAAATGCCAAAATATCAAATACTGATAATTTTCAAATATTTTATACTTTACAGCTACATACATACTATAGCAACATAATTTACTTTTCAAATTTTAAATTTTTGAATACGGCTGTTTATTTTTCCATAACTTAGTTCAATTCAGACTAAAGACGACAAATTAACTATTTATATTCTTCGTCGCTGGCTATGTTTTATTCTAAAATCATAACATATAATATACATACAATTTATGTACTGTAGTACGACACATATATGTTGTATTATGTAAAAGTAAAGAGTTAATAAAGTCAAAAGTTACAATGTAACTTCTGTTGGCAATGTACAGAATAAATATATATAAAATAAAAAAAAAATTTCATGTATGTACTTTTTATGAATATTTAATATGTCATTTCAGAGTTTATTGTAAGTTTTTAATCTATTTTCTTTGTGTATTTTTTTTAACAATACTACTTTTTTAATTTGTTATAAATAAAATATATACGTGCATAAAATACGAGTAAGTATACAGCGCATATATTTTAATATTACAATTCGTGAAGAAAATATTTATTTATTCAATGTGTGTGAATAAACTTTTTCATTACATATATAAATTATTGGGGTTGGGATGAATTTTTCAGGCTGCGTTGTATCATCCATTCATAACATTCATAAAGTTAATTATTTATTTACAAGAGATAGGAAAATATTTACTAAATGAATATACGTATAATGTAAATTATAGTTAAAATAAAATCAAATTAATAATAGCATTTATTTGGTAGACGAAGTAGAACTATAAAAAGTTGTTGTTTTTATAGTTCATGTATACTCATTCCATACTGGAAATTAAAATCTGTATCGTTATATTTATAATGCAATCAAAATTTTTCATTTATTACAGTATAGATATTGTAACGTAAATTATGTGACAAAATGAATTGTCTTTCATCGTATTTTCTCACCAACATTTTATCGATTTTTTTTTAGACATCGATGTAAAATGAATTATTGTTAAATGTTTTTAGTTAAAAAAAAAAACAACAAAAAAAAAAACAAAAAAACTTGAACAATGTTGAAGATTTTTCAAATGTCTCAAGTCATTTAGTAATGACCGACAAGGGTAGATTTTAAACTAATAAATATTCTTCTATCACTTTTGCGTGTCAGCGAAAAATGTTAAAATATACGAATTTTACATGATCGCAAACAACAGTCGTCGGCCGTATAATCATTTTTCAAATACCATTATATGGTATGGAAATATTTTAACCCTTATTTTCAAGCATTACACATTCACCCATTGGGGTAGTTGCATGGTTTTTTTAATTTGCGTCGTTTAAACTTTAATGGTTTCAAAAACAATAATTTTTGGTTATTATTTTTAAAATATAATAACTAACGCGCGTACAGCAGTTCTATGAAGACTGTTTGTTTATAATTGAATTAAAATTATCAGAGTTGCGACAAAAAAAAAATTGAATGAAAGTTGAATTGAAAATAAAGCTGCCAGTCTAGTACGTCAAATGTAATACAGAAAAACGACACGATTTAATCGGTTACTGCTAATTTTAATTATAAATTCGAGGTTTACAGTTTGGTTTTGTCTTTTGGTATTTCCAGGAAATTATGATTTTGTATAGCTGATTGTTAACCCTCAGTGAACCAAAATCTTAGTTTGTCCGAAACTCTGCAAAGTATATATTTCAAAGTATTTATGCGAGTTTTATGTTTTTTAAATGACAGACATTAATAGATGTTTTATTGTTCTAAATTCAAATTTCGGGAATCATTTTAGCGTATATTACTTAAATACGTTACAGCTGGTTGAGCCCAGCTGTATAAAATTTGAAAAAAAAAAATCTAAAATGACGATCTTAATCGGTCTGAGAGTCACTTGACTGCTGTGTTTATTTTTAGGTAAACCTCAAACAATTGGAAGTGATGTATCATCGTCAGACCCATTTTTTGGGTGTAAATCTACAAGATTCAGACACCACCGAACAAACCCATCTCTTCGCCTTATTTAAATTATTCAGAATGGATAATAATTATATATTAGTATAATTACTGTGTGTATGGTTTCATATGCGTGCATATCAGAAAAAAATAATATAATCAGTGAAAACGTCAATGGGTGTGTTATTAATTAATAACTACAATTTTAATGTAATCACAAATATATATATATAGAATAAACATTGGTATGTTTTGGCTAATACATTTTAATACACCCTGTTTTCTGTATATATTTTCAACATATATACGAGAATTATTCTTAAATTTCAAAACAAGAACTGGTAGATTATTTTAGATGCATATTATACATACTTATACAGCATTTATATACATATTTAACATTATGAGAAATGACAGCAGCTTCAGAAATAAATTCAAATTTTCTATTATTCATATTCATATATGTATAATTTATATACAACTAACTATCTATGTAATATCTGTTATATATATATATATATTATCATTAAACTGAGGGTTTTAATAATAAAATTGAAATGGAATCACAATTCCATTAATTTAATTCTTGTTTATTCTATATTGAATAAACATTTTCTCCAAAACAAATGTTGAGGTGAATTTCACTTTTATTTTATATACCTCGATTATATTCTTCTAATATATATTCATCACAAAATATCATCATATAACCAACCCATCTCAATTATTTATTTATTTATGGATGCATTTATAATATTAATAAATATGCGAATAGATTAAGTTGGTGTGCCGACGTGTATAGGTGTAGAAATAAATTTAATGTTATATATGTGGTGAAGAAAAAGTTTTATGTAATTAAATATGATTTTTTATTCAAACTTTTAGGTTGGTCGGTTGCATGGTAAATTATATATTTGTAATGTAGCATAGATAACCAGGGCGTTGATTAGAAGGATGGCACAGCCAAAAAAGAATTGCCGGTCGGAATGAACTCACCCTGATTTTGGGTAGGCAGACACAATGGGTGGGATCGATGAAAATGAAATGACTAGCAACGACGGTCTGAAATCATATGCCGCCATGGATATAGGTTATGATGAGTGAACGAATTGAGCGATAGATCATGACGGGGGCATTGCAAACGTTGGGAGAACATGCGACAAAATGTATATATAAACAATCTAAATGATCTATTCGCTTTCCTACAGACAAAAAACACCAGACGAAACATGCGGAGCACAGTATATAGTTCACTCATATAATCTGTATGTAGGGGAACGAAAAGGAACCGAAATATTGCAATCTGATTCCAGATTGATTGTATAATTAATATACGTCGTTATGTATATATATAATATGAGATGATCGTATATATACACACACCTACACCACCTATACAGTAACTAATAATAACATATAAAATATATTGCTAAATAAATTTGTATAAATATTATTATTTTTTGATTGATTTTTAAAATATATACATATATTTATTATTATTATGCAATGTACTCGTACTCGTGTATCAAACAAAAATTTATATACATAATATAATATTCAAATGAAAATCATCTAGTTGAATACATTTTTTTTTTTCGCATATACATAAATTTCTAAGTCATTTTTTTCTTTAATATATTGCTTGTCAAATTTACAAATGTTTTACGCTCGAATGAAAATATTTCCCATATATACGAATACATTTATAATTTTATATGCATATGACTACGTACGGTAGTGTATACCAAAATTGTATATAATATATATATAAAAACCACTTGTGTGTAATCCATACAATGTACATGTGTACACATCTCAATATGTATATAATATATATATATGTAAGATTTATGTATTTGGTGTAATGTGTACATAAAACAGGATACACAACACAAAACGTTGGAATATCTAATTTCATAAAATATTATATTATGTATTATAATCCATTAGCATAAAAATGTATGTAACATATATATCATATATAAAATGTCTATATAGAACAAATTCTACAATACTTGTACAGTACTTATTTTATACACTCAAAAAATGAAAATTTGTTGCAACAAATTAAAAAAATTTTCAGCTAAAATTATGTATTGATTATATGGAAAGGATAGAAAAAAAAAAAAAAAACCATAAAACCAAAATAATAAATTATATGTTTAACCCTTTAATCCAATCCATAATATGTTTGACGACACACCATAATATAATTAATAATATATGTTAAATATGGTATATGTATAAACATATCAATCAATCTTTTTAATTATGTCAATCATCATTATCAATTATCATATTATTGGTGGTATAACGAACATGAATGTAGTATACGCAGCGAATTTTAATTATTTACATTTTTATATATTTTATAACACTGTACATTAACACTTTGATCACATACCGTCTTCAAAGTGTGAACACTTGTGATGAATAGCATATTATTCTACCAGCATATTTTGTTAAAATTATATAAATAAAAAATGATAATTAAATCGGATACATTATTAAAGATTTATTAACATATATAACACTATTTTAATGTGTTTTTTTCGTATGATATGCTTGAAAAGAAGTCCCCTTATGGAGAGGTACTAAACAAAATTTGCAAATATATCGAATTTCGCTCCTCTTGTTGTTTGCCTTACATTCAAGACATGTCTTACATGGATACTTTTATTTCCCGCAATCGACAATTTTCTCTAAAACATGTAGTCGCATATTACCAGATAATCGTTCTGGTGGATCGTAAAAAGAAGCATGCATGGTAGGAGTAGAAGTTCCCGGTTGTGTAATATCTGCTACATCTTCTTCTACTTCAGAATCATCACTACCCCATTTTTTTACAAATTGCAGTAAAAATTTTTTATATTTTATCCTTTCTTTATCGTTTAACTTGTTTTATACTGTGAATGAATTGAACAGGGAACAATTTACCTACATCATTGGTTGAAATTTTAAAAAACGCGAAAAAAACGTCACCCGTATTTTCCAACGGCTGGAAAAAAAGACGTGAACCGTCTTCAATGTGTTAATATCCGGTAAGTATAATAAATGTAAACACTCAATAAATATATGATCAAAACATTATAACCAGCATAGCTAAGGGAATGGATTTTGTGGAAGGTAATTATTTGAATCACCTGGAAACCTCTTAATATCTTGAGTACGTTACTCTATACCAATGATGTTATGTTCATGGCAGTGACCAGCAGAAATTGAACACATACAAGATATACACATTTCAGATGACGCGAAAGAGTTAAACCGTCAATATAAAAAAATGTACCGAACAAATGGTATATTTGAGATGTTAAGAAAAAAAAAAAAGAGATCAGAGTCAGTGCAGTTGGATATAAATGGTGGAAAATGATTTATTAATTTCTTGTGATGTGGGGATGCATTAATCCTGCAGATAAATATTTTCGCAAGTAAAACAACAAAAAGAAATAAAACTCTTATTTATATCAATATTCTATATTGCAGACAGTAAAGCACAAATGAAGACTATTAACAATTTCCAATTGATGTTCAAATGCCATCCATTAATGGGCTAATCACTGATATAAAAATAATGGAATAATAAGGAAACATCTATCTTTTTCGAAAATTATACAGATCAATTGCGATGAATTGTTATATACTACAATGCTGAGTAATTTAACAACTTGACTATAACGAACGTTTTGGTTATATATGTCATATATATAAGTTCTACTTGGACTGGAGTAACATGACTTACATATAATTAACTGACTACATAGAATAATCTAAGAATCTCATTTATATGAAGATAATTCAGTAAATGTGACGGTCGTAGATGACTAAAAAAAAAAAATCACAGAAGCTCCTTTTTTTATATGGTCGTTCTATTTTCGGTGAATTCGGTTTAGCATAAATTATATAGAAAGTATTGGAATGATGTAATGTACGTATATAAAAGGTTGTTGAACGAAAACATTCGTAACATATAAAGTAGATTTTGTGGAATTATGAATATGAGTGATTAACAACGTGATTGAGTTAATGAATGATATTTTAAATTTAAGATTTTTATTAATGATTATCCTATATATCCTTATCAATCTATCAATTTTTCAATCAATCGTATGTTAATGGAATTTAACTTTATGAAAAAATAGGGCATTGTAATTACATTTTCAAGCGGAATTTTTGATATCTTATTCAATTATCATATAATAAATAAATATAAATAAAAATAAATGTAATAAAACAATAATTTTGTTAATGGAAAAAATTCCTAATGATTTGAACATAAATTAATAAATTTAAATATTTAATTAATAAACTCCCATTAAAGCTCACATTTATATACACCAAAGCCTATGAAAATGGATTGGCGTTTCGTATGGAGCAGACTGGAATACAATCCAAAATATCATGTATACTGATGAAACACAAAAACCTTGCACATTATTATCAAACAATTTGTAGAATAACAATCTCCACTCTGCAATATGCAATGTTCGTGGACTTTTAATAGGCATTTTAAGATTTAACGAAATATCAACTTCCAGCCTATTTTTTTTTTCTGTGTATTACATAAAAACTCATCCGTTCAATACTATAAAAGACATATTAAAAACCAACAAACAGCTTTTTTTTTTTTCTGTAAATTGTAGTTGTATACCGTCGTCTATTCTGTTCTGTACTATACGATCAAAAGTATATGTGAATTATTTTTTTTATTATTTGTTCTGGTAGTCGAATTTTGAATACAGATCGTAATAATTTACTTGCACATAAATATACATTTATATTACTGTACAGAGAGTACACCTATAGGGAATGGTATAGGCATTACTTAACAATAAAAAGATAAAATAAGAAAAAAAAAAAAAAATTTGAGAATAATAAATAAATAAATAAAAAAAAAATGTCGAAAGTCTGTCTGCATTTGCATATATGAATGAATAAAAAAAACATATACACAAAGAAACAAAAATAAAGCTCTTAAGAGGTATTGAGGGCCTTAAATCTTAGATGATCTACATAAAATTTGAAAAATACGAATGGTAATGTATACAAATACATAGACGCATTAAACACATAGCACATATACACAATAATAAAACAAAACAAAAACTTTAAATAAGAAAACAGTAAACCTATGAGATTACATACATGCGGTGGGGATTAGACCAAAAGTTTAAAGTATATAGCTCAAAAATTGCACAAGTTTTTCAATGTAATTAATTACCGCATTCCGGCGGTACGAAATGAGTATGAGAATTTAGTTTATCATCGAATTTATATCTATATACCATCAGCTTAAGCCTAAAGTTTAGTGTAACGATATAGTTGAAATGTTTCAATAAATAAATATGTGATAAAACATCGAAGCTATATTCTTCAAAAAAGGATAAAAAGGATAAATAACAAATAATAAATCAAACTTTTATTTTCCATATTTTGAAACATTAAACAATGCAATATCTGTTAATTATGTGTGTGCGAAGTAAAAAAAATAATTATAATGACATAAGAATTTCTATAAATAATGTAATTCACGCACAATGAATCATTTTAGAATGTAGGTATAAAAAATAATTTCATCTTATACATCGCTTACGGCGTACGATTTAGAGAACACTTAAGAGTAATTTATTTATATTAAAAACGATTAGTTGTGCTTTTTAAATGAAATCAAAGAAATTGAATTTGTTCATGGTTTTCGATATTTTACATCTGTGAAGGTATGCCTAATGTGTCAGCGGAGAAGAATCGATAGCAAATTCTATCTTTAGCGTCTGTGCCGATGCAATTTTTAAATTGTCATAGCGAAGCAAACGCTTACAGAAAACTGTATTCATTTAAATTGAAACGAAAAATTACTTGGTATAAATATACCGTTTCGCCTACACTATATCCCATTAAAAATCCTGTTTTAATTACAGATTTTTTTTGCAATTTGATCACTTTAAGTATATAGTTCTGTTGCATATAATTTTGGAGGGCGGTTAAGAGTGATTCGATGTGAAGGAAGACCATTTACAGTGAAGACAGAATGCTATTGTCAATTTCAGCCGCTTGTTTGTTTTTAGTTGTTAGGTTCGTTCACATATCTAAGATTGCCACGCAAGTAGTTAGAGTGTAATTTTGTATGAATTACTAATATAAGATAAAAAAAAAGAAGATTATTATCACTAAGGGTGTTTTAAAACACAACAATTTAAATATTTTCATTTTTACTTATAGTATATATATATATAGATTTAAATTATAAAATAATTCAATATACCCGCAATGATAGTGTAATTTTGTTCATACTCGTACAATCAATGACGTTTTCCCTTTTGTCAAATAACATTCCTCCCTATATACAATATATATTAGTAAAACACAAAAATTATTCTAAATATTTAAATTATAATATTATTTCATCAAAATTTACAGAAAAATTTCATACACAAAAGCGAAAAGTATATATATGGTACAATAATTCAATATTATATATAATATATTGTACAAAAATCTATTAAATCATTTCCGCATGATTGCTACTTATCTAAACGACAATATAAAATAAACATTTGTACGTTCGTACATATATTATACATTTCTATATATCTATATGGCTATATGACTATATATTGTATATCTACAATATAAATACCATATATATACCATATATATGTATACAGCTTAGTGATATATAGATTTCTTATAAGTATTAGATACAATCAGATATTTATTTTTTTGTATACATAAAATTTAGCAAAACATTGACTTGTCGCATTCATTAAAATAGAAAATGTCTATGTTTTAAGTACATTGTACTATTATTATATATAGTCAAAGCTTACACTATAACAATACACACTTATACAAAATACAATATTGCGTATGGCCAGTATTTCAGAAAGCTTAAAACAGATAATTTTAATATACATAAAGTATAAGTATGTATCGGGGCTATAATTTATCTGTAATAATACTATATATATATATTTAATATGTATAATACGTATACTTTATGTACTAGAATTAGAAAATGTACATATACGCTATACGTATAATATAACGTATAGCGTTTATAACACATATTGTTATATAAAACAAAATAAAAAAAAGGACTTTTATTCGATATCATTTTATAACTTATACAATGGATGTGTATATACATATATTTATTTTACACGTTTATCAATCTATATATTATATATATACAATATATATATCTATAACAATGAATCTATAGTAGTACTTAAGGAATTTTTACGCCTCCTTAATCGATATATTCTTCTTTATGTTTTATATAGAAATATAATATATATTGTATATCAAATATTATAGATACTCGTATGCGATGTAACTTATACCATAAAACAATATATGGAATATACAGAAAGTGAGAAAGATGAAATAACGAGGATGAAGAAAAGCGATAACATATTATCCAATTAGCTTTTTAAGAGCTTTGTTTGTAATCCAGTTTGTCAACCGAACGAAATGAAATTATATAGAGAGAAAAACAACTGTGATATGGTGTGCGTATATAAATATATGCAACAGAAACAAAAACAAGTAAATAAAAATAAAATATTAAGGAAAAAAAAGACGTCAACATAATTGGTTTAATTAAGAACATAATACAAGTTTTTTTTGTTTTCTTTTTATTCAAAGTGATATAGAAAATGCGGAATATTTTATTTTAAAATAAAATTAAATGGATAAATAAAAATATATAAAATATATAATAATACCGAAAGTTACATATACCTACATTTAAATTCTTTATATATATATATTTGTTTGTTTCTTATACATGTATTGTATATAATTATGATCAATATGTCACCGCATTGAACTGTTCAAGGATAATTCACTTTGTACTACTGTGTTGCATATGTAAAAGAATTAAAAATAGAAAATTGGGTAAATATAAGCGACACTTTGTATTTATATTTTAAATAGAATATATAGTGTAAGATCCTTGAAATGTCCTTGATCCTTGAAACAACCGTACTAATTCATTCCCTTTTAAATTTGCTTTCATATGAGGTACAGCACGACTAAATGTTAAAATTATTCTTGTAACATCCTTGAAATATCCTGAATCATTAAAACATTAATTCCACTCAATCCCTTGTTTAATATTCTGTTATATAATAGATACAGGACGATTAAATGTGAAAATTAAAGTTATAATAATAAGGTCATTGAAACAACAGTACCAATTCCTTGTTTAATTTTCTTTCATAATAGGTACAGCATGGTTAAATGTGAAATTTATTGTTATAATAATAATAAGGTCTTGCAACAACAGTACAAATTCCTTGTTTAATTTTCTTTCATTATAGGTACAGCACGGATAAATGTGAAATTTATTGTTATAATAATAATAAGGTCTTGCAACAACAGTACCAATTCCTTGTTTAATTTTCTTTCATATAATAGATACAGCACGGTTAAATGTGAAATTTATAGTTATAATAATAGTAAGGTTCTTGCAACAACAGTACCACTAAATTCCCTATTTAATTCATATAGATATTAGATAGCGAACGAATTAAAAGTTAAAATTATATGTATATTTTCTTCTTCGAATATTCTTGATTCTTGAAACATTAATTCCAGTCCATCCCTATTTAATTTTATTTCATAGGAGGTATAGTACAACTAAATATTAAAATTTCTTCTCATAAGATACTTAAAATATCCTCTGTCATACGAGCTGCGCATGTTTTGCAACTTATTTTAAGAAACCCGAATTATTGAATTTTTTAAATTGTAACAGCGAATATCCGCGAAAGTATGCATTCATAATTCATTTGTGTTATTTACTTCCATGTAATAATATATCTGTAATATATATTCAGGACCTTTTTCAAACATGTGACAAACAATGCAAATATTAAAGACATATACATAACAAATGGAATTGAAGATACCATATCAAGATCCTAAAAATGTTCTTAGTTTTTCTATTGTCAATTCTGTTCCATTCCCTTCCTAATAGCTAATTCATTTCCCATACATGATAATTTTCGAAAATTATACTTTTGGCGGGTCCATGAAATCTATGTTATAATATGTAAACAAATGGGTGATACTTAGCAAATTATATATTTTGTGAATTTTTCAACCGTATTATAATTAGTTATATGTATGAAATTTGGTATGCAAGTTTCGAATGGAATCATTATATACCATATATATATGCGGTCGATTCTAAATAACTTTCTTCAATATTTTAATTCTGCAAAACAGTTTCACTGACAATGAAAACTGATATCGTAACTAACCAATTTTATATGCGTGCAACAAATAATAAATTAACTCATATTAAAATTACCGACGCGAAAGAGTATTAAAGAATTATTGTATATAATAATGAAAATTGTTAAATTTAAGAAAAAAGGTATATATGGGTTACAACTTTTCGTTCATGAATATTATATTAGACGTGAGAAGATCGGAAAGAAAAAAATATATAAAACGTACAATGAAAAAGTTTTAAAAGAAAAGAAAAATAAGTAAGATTTAAAATTGAAATATAATAAAATTATAATTGAATTTAATTTTGAAATTTATTAGTACTTTATTAGAATTTTTGAGGCAATAAATATTGCAATTAATTAGATTATAAATAAATATAGGTATTAAATAAATAAATTTTATGTATATATGATTTACCTAAAAGGGGAGCAAAATGTTATGTGTATGTATATGGGTGGTGGTATATCTAAGGTGACCGGATGTTCCGATTTTCGAGGAATAGTCTCACGTGAATTTTTCAATGCGTTTTTATAAACTAATATAGCTTATAATATTTCTATACAAGTTGCAATAGTTTACGTTATCTGCTATGATGTATAATATTGAAATTAATGTAAAATGGGAATGCGAAAGAAATAAAACAATACACTGGACACTGAAAATTCTCATTAGAATTATTTAGTAACCCCCATTTATTAGATTTTCTTGTAATTTCGAACATATACAGGAACGATTTTATTCAACAGATGAAAATTACCGGTAAAATACGTTAGATTTCAAACATTTTTGTATTCGATGGCGTCTTTAAGCATATATTTGGATCTATCGATTAAAATGGGTTACACTGTATAAGTATTCAATGATAACTTCTAAAGTTTAGTGGGTGCAGGTGAAACTAAACTCCACAAGTTCCAAGGTGATTCTATCTACATTCCGAATATTTCCAATATAATATACACTAGAATTGTTCAGCCTATTTATTTGAAATTTTGAACTCAAATATTTTACGAGTTTAGATTCGGGGTGGTTGAATGACTTCATTACCCTCCCCTCATGATTGAGTGGAGACAGGCAAAAGGAAATGGGACAGGTGATAGTTTCGGTAAAGTAGACACCAAAGCGAAGAAATATTATTGCAAAAAAAAACTAGATTTTTCACATTATAGAAAAAAATCTCAAAACATATAATTGCTGACTGATTTCAAAATTTTATACTAACAATGATTGATTGGAAGCTGTTTTATCTGTTAATAAAACGATTTTTTCAACACAATCGTTCAAAAAAAAAAAAAATGGTTATTAAGTGAAACTTGTGAATAAATTTTACGTTACTATTACGTATGTGTGACGTATGTGTCGCTAACAAGGTGGCACATATGAGGTGTTAGTACTCAAATGTCTGACCGTCTATTTTTGTGCTTTGACAATCTGGTCACCTTTGCTCCTACAAATATATATTGAATCCATATATAATATAGTAATATAAAAATAGAATTCATTAATTGCGATGTGATTTAATATTAGAAATAGTAGAACATTGTTTATTCTTATATTTCCTAGCCTCACCGTAAAAGTAAAGCCACATATATTGTATATGGTATAGGTAATAAATAATATTTTATAATATGTAAATTGTAAAACGTATAATTAAAAATAATTATAATATTACAATATATAGATAGAAATGTAAAAATAATACATATACAGTAACATCCCTTCAATTGATATTTATATAAACATATATGGTATATTAATACATATAGCACATAAATTAAAAATATTAAAATTAATTGGGATACACAAATCTCTAAAACGGTATACTACATATATGCAACATACAACATAAATATAGAATGTATCATTGATCATTCGTATAAAACATAAAACATATCTACATAATATATATATGTACTTCTATAATGTTATAATAATTAATTGTGATTATATGAACAATTAACATTTTAACCCATTCTCGTATTTTAACTATAATTTAACTATGCTCCAATAAATTTCCATATGAGGATGACAACAGAACATTATGTAATCGACCTTTTACATAAACATACATTTACGATTTACGTATTATTGTATATATTTTATACATATATGTATTTTAGGTTAGGTATATACAATAATATATGCTTTTATAATGTATTAATGTTGTATTGTATATGCATATAGTAGTTTATAATAGTAGTACATAAAATGATACGGTCACATGGTATATTCCATATTCCATATATTGTATATATATTCATATTCAAAGGTTAAAACATATATTGCATCTCATTTTATCCATACGATACGATTTTATGTATGTTATATTATATTATAATAATATTTACTCGTCTGACAATACAATTTTCTCTATGGTTTTATCTCGAAAAAAAATATAAAAAAAAATACTGTGTCCTTTTTCGAATATAATACAATAAAATATGACAAGGGAATATGGTATCCATAATTCAGTTTGTGACTAGTAAACCCCATAATCCTTCAGATAAGAGTAAACGGTTTAACAATCTGGTTAAATCACAAGTTATAGCCGAATTAAATTATAGTTTATGTAAATTGTATAAAAATATATAATACACGCATTTGCAATATACATATATAGTAATACAGAAGATATGTGTGTGTGTTTAGGCAAATTGACTAAAATACTGAATAAACAGTTTGTGTATATATATATATATGTAATAAAATAGGCAGTATATTTTCTTCCAACAATAAGTTAAGGAACACAAAGATAAAGAACAAAATAAAATACTTTTGTTATTTCATATGCAACCCACGTTTATTTTATTGGGTGACATTTTTTCGCCAAACGCATCAATCTAGATTTTTTAAAAATAAATTCTATCCAAAACTATTTTTGTCATTATTTTAGTTGAAATTTAACGTAATAACATATTTTCTATATATGGGAATATGTAACTATCACAAATAAAAAAAAAGCGTATATTTATATATATCGGCAGAAATGTGCATATCAAAGTATTCTTATGGTGTTGGGAGCACAAACAAAACCCGAATGTGAATTGAATATTTTTATAAATGTTAGAACGAATGCATTATACAGGTAATTTGTACGTATATGTTATTTACAATGATTTTAAATATCCAAGATTTACACAATATTTGTTAGAATTGAATATAACAATTATCACACAATCACATATATAAAAATAATGGAATTAAGGAAACATTTATATCTTTCGATAATTGGCGATCAATTGGTGAATTGGTTATAAACTTACCTATTCGGTGTAGTTTACCAATTTGATTGTAATGATTATTAGGTAGATGTCATAAGCATCATACAAATGCTAGTGTATATTAGAAGCAATAATTTGATATTGTTGAAATTTGCAGTACACGTGTTGTTAATATATATTTTCTGCAATGGTACAGGTTTAAGGGGTGAAACGACCACTGCGGAAGGAGCTTAGTCACATTTGGTATAGAACAATTATAAATTTGACTTAATTTTGTACGTATATGAATAAACATGGAGATTTATCGTTATTATAAATAGTTTTATTCAGTTGTGCACCAGTGTGTGACCTGTGCAGTTGTGAAGAATAAAAAAAATGTTTTCAGATTACAATATATCACTGTATTTTTATAGCAGGTAGCCGAGTTGAAAGTATATATTACATTTTGAAAAAAACAACGGAATATCCATGAACTAAATTTTAGGAAAAATCAACATTTATAAACTCATCATCTTTTACATTGAAAATTTAGCAACTATATACTGAATTTAGAATGTATATATTATACTCAATACAGTAAATATATAGTAAATCACCATATTGAAGGATTTCGTTCTTCAAATTCTAATTATATGGTATAATATCACACTATCATCAAGTAATGTTACTCGAAGTGGTGTATGGCATCTACCAGACAATCATTACATGCAAGCTAGTATTTCTTATGTAAATGGAAATTGAACAAGGAACTATAAGTTTCATATATACATATCGATGAGGTTGTAAGTGACATCTGCTGAAATTAATTACATAATCATCCGGTAATTTTTGATTTACCATCAATATATGTATATATAGGACAATGTTGTATTTTATACTGTTTCACATATAGTCGAGAATAATGTCAGTATATAGTTTTAAAAACTATATATAAAACCATAGAATAAATTTTAAAAACTATCAGTGCCAAATGTTTTCTTTTTATTTACGATTTTAGTTAACATTTTTACACACATGCACTGAATGCTCAATATTTATCTTTTTTATATGTTTTTTGTGAATATACTAAAAAAATGTTAAACATATAAATGTTTGCCATAGACATTAAAAAAAAATCCAATATTTTATATAAATAGAAACACATTACCTCTATTTATTTTATGTACGTAATTTCATAATTATTCACAATTTATATTTTTATACAATTTAATATTTTATGCTGCATATCATATATACCAGATCTGCATATTGTGTAGTATATTTGAAATTGGGAATATAAATTAGATATTTGTTATTTACATATATAGAGAAATACAAAATATATACGAACAAATATGTCGATATTCATATCTGTTCAATAGATGTGGTGGTATATGGGGTGTGTGTGTGGTGTGGCATCTCGTGCAAAATATAAAATAATTTTGTTTTTAAATTTTATATTTTATTATAAATTTGAATTCCTATAATATATTCAATGCAAAACATTATACATATACAGGAAGGGATAAATTGGAAGGTTTCACCCATTTGGCTTGATTTCTATGTCCTTGAATTATTATCTTATCACATTATAAAATCATTTCATTTACTTAGTTAATTATCTCAAGCCATAATATTTTTTATAAAGTCTTATTGGGATGTGGTGTAAAAAAAAAAAAATTATAGCATATATATATTTTCACCTCGCTCAGTTTTTGGGATATTACAAATAATTTCCGTATATTTTTTATTGTCAACAAATATTCGGATTAAACTATATGACGATATAGAAAATAATATTGTAGAATAGATCTAAAATCATGTGCTTTGGATATCAATTGTCATGGATCTTGTTAGGAGCTAAGTTAATAATTCTATTCTAAGCTCACATACCAATTTTGGCAGTAGATCACTCTGTGCCGTGTATATAATTTTAAACATTATTTGTTCAGATCCAGCCTTAGAATTTCATTCTAGGCTCACAAATGGCATATGCAAAACTTTTCCATTGTTTTATATATGTAGAACGACCAAATACGTTTTTTGCGGTAAAGAATATTAATTAATTAAATTATTTTTTGCACGATAATCAAGTGGCTTATCAGAGTCAATAATTGTAAATCTAATCATTTTACATTTACAATGAGATGTGAAACGTGGCCATACAAAAAATTTATATAAAATTTAAAAATGGTGATATTTTCTTTGCATTGTGTATGTGCTGGTTTATGCTTATGCTGTTTTGAACTTTGAATAACATACGATATGGCACCATAATTCACATATTACATATTTGAAAATTCAATAATGTAATAATATACAAAACAAACAACTTTATTTACTTTCCATTAACGTAATGAGAAATAATATTCCAACTATGAGGTCACATTGTTGGATTGTCGGCACCGTCGTATATGTGGAACTGTAATTGTAAGCCTTTAATTCAGAAGAGGAAAATACATTTAAACTTCAACATATAGCTGCGGGTTCGTATACTCATGTGTGTGTGTGTGTAATAATTTACAATAAATTAATTAATTATAATAAATTAATTTTGTATTTTTTGCCATTATAATGTATAAAGCAACTTAACCTTATTTTATAAAAAAGCATAAATAACCACAAGTATAAGGAGAAACATTCAAAAAGATTAAAATAGATTACATATTGTTGGAAAAACTGGAAAAATTTGATAAGTAGTCCTACACTTCAGCCGCCGTATTCACCATGTCCTTCGAATTTTATATACGATTTTATATATACTTATGAAGAAATTGACTAATGAATGGATGGCATCAAAAATAGACATTTTTTTTCATGAAGACATTCACAATTGACCCAAAAATTTGAACAGAAACTTGTACCAATTCAATGAAAATTGCATAGTTCAAATTACTAATAACCATTATAGGCATTTTGTGGAAATACTATTCATTTTAAGGTTTTTTCCACTTTTTTTTGTGTCTGTCTGTCTGCCTGTCTGTCTGAACTTTTGATTATAGTAAATTATAAATTCAATTTAAGAATTTTTGCTCTACAAAATATGTACTATTATATAGCGATGATGGGCTATCTCATTTTCGATTTGGTCATTTTTAGACAAAACGAAATATTATGCAATAAAGTAGTACATGATATAATAATATCATAATAATATGTATACGATGTAGATGTATACGTACCATACACAAACAACATCTAATGTAATAAAATATAGTATTAATATACTATGTACATAATGTCATATATAGAATTATAGACACTATAATATGTAGAAATGCATGAAAAGAGGGTATAATATAAGGTAAAAGTTCGTTCCCTAACGGTGATCTAAATTTTGTTTAATATATGTATAATGTGTACTGTGTTCAAAATAATATAACATGTACCTATCTATACATTTATAATATACGTAATATTTTTAAAGCCACATCGTCGCTATCTACACGAACAAGTACATATATATATATATATCATCAAATATTTTTATATGTATATATTGTATAAAAAGCACTAGATATAAATACGTGATTGCAATAATATATTGAGTTTAGCTTTAGAGTGAGGAAAAAGAAGAAGAAGAATGCCAAGAAATAATAAATATAAAGCAACATTTTATCACATATATATATATATATCTATCTACGTATATATGGTATATGATGATATATATTGTATTTATATACGTATTTAATTCATGTATTATAAATATATATTTAAAAGTTAGAAAATAAAATGAAAATTTGTTGAAAAAGAGCTTTGAACTTCTGAAATAATGTTATATAAATTATATTATAACTATTGTAAATAAATGTACTGTACACTGGTATCTATCTATCTAAATTTGCACAATATAGTATAAAAACTGTGTAAAATAATATTTATTTGGTGGCAGTTTGTGTGTGTATCCCCATCCTTAAAGTATTTTATTTTATTATATTTCAAATAATGCAATAATGCAAATAAAAGAGTTTATATTAATAAAATATATTAATAAAAATTTTTGAATATAAATACGCGTAAGATATAAAATATTAACTATATATTATAAAATATATTATTATATATTGTAGAGAAACCATCACATCACCTTCAAAGTACCGTGATTTTACTGAACTGAATCCATATAAAGATTTGTGAACATACAAAATTGTATGTTATCAAGCGTCTAAATACTATTCATCACTATATTCACTAAATTCATAGTTGCAACAGCAACCTGACCAGATGATCTATATCATATTCATGAATTACAATATCAGATGGAAACCAACTACTCGAACTAACAACAAATAATTTTCATTCATTCATCATTGCACCATAATCATCATCATCATATATAATACACATAATTCTATAATAATAACTTTCATATTTAATTTAACGATTATCATCTGATCACAATTTATAAATAACCTCCCGGATAAATTCGCTGACAACTCATTTGAAGAAGCCATTATATATATTCTATTGAATTTTTAATTACAAAAGACTTTCATGCATAAATTGCTTTCATTCCATTTTTCTTTTTTTTTCATAAATTTAACACAAAAATTAGCATTAATTTAAAACCAAAAAAAAGCAAGTCTTCACTGAAAGATAATACAATAATAAAAAAATTTTTCAATGAAATAATTATACAATACACGCACTGACAACAAGACACAGATTTCATATTTTTATACGTTTTTAAAATTCAAAAATTCACTTATGTTTTCGAAACAAAATAATAAGTGATTTACTGAATTTCATACAATCATATAAAAACAATGCCTCCCTCCGCATCAGGTCGACCAAAGACGAAGTGACTTCATATATGATAGCAAATAGAAAATACGTAAGCCATCTGCAACGAATATTTACATATAGCGTATGCAAAACATATTGTTATGTCTAAATTATACGAATTACGTTATATGAGTTGCCTTCGCACATCTAGAGTATTCCGAAGATTTATCGAATATTATCTGTTTACTAACACGAATAATATCTATTTAGAAAGAGATTTGGAGGTCAAAGCGAGAAATAATCGACTCAATAAACATCAATTTTGCAGAGCTCAACGAATGCAATTGTACAGAAGGCATTAAGCAATAGGCATGCTCAATTCCATATAGTTCACTCGGCAGAACAACTACGAGGTTTAGAACAAACACATAGGACCAATAATAGCATACGTGTGTAAATCGTGAAAGTCGGTCAACCATTCACATTTTAATTTTATTATGCAGAAATTATGATAAACAAAATATTAATAAGATTTTTAAATAAACAAATTTAATTATTATGACTTTTTTACAAAAAAAAAGAAAAAAAAAACGAGAGTACGCGCGCCACTTATCAAAAATACACCTATATTCAAATATATAAAACATGAAAATTCAACTTGATAACAACCTACCAAAAACATAAGTAAAAAGCAATTTATTTCAAATTATATTATGCTAGACATTGTAAATATAAATTTTAATTAAAAAACAAGAGATGAGAACATAAACTTATATCGCATAATATACAATAAATTGTATTTAACTGTATAATTCTATTCTTCCTTTAAAATAATACGGTTCCATAGGGCAAAACAAAGAGAACAAAAATAAAAAAAAACATTTTCATTACTTAAACATTGACCTTATACGGGTTTTAGCATATACATTTAACTAAATTTATACCAACCACCACACACACCAAACACAGCACATATAAGAAACGTCTTTAATATTTATGTCTAATTTGCAGCACTTTGGTGCCACCATCTCTTTTACTTTATGTTATCCTATACATTTTTTTATATATATATATATATATATATACACACAGACACACACATACAAATATATATTGTACCATTATAATAATATACATATCTTCAACCTTTTGAACATAATTTTCCTGCTTTACTTCTTGTTTATAGTATAATGTTTTTTCATTTGATATACACCTATACAATATAATATTTGTATATGTTCTTACAAGTTACAGCTTAAAGTTTAGTCGTGTTACGTTCACGACCTTTTAATAATAAATTGCAATCACGTATACCCACTAAAAGAAAAACTCATCAACCCTTAGAAAAAATGATCTTTACCTTTTTTCTTACTATATACTATAACATATAATATATGTATATTAATTGTAAATATATATATATATATGGTATAATGTGTGCCTGTAAGTACAAACCGTATATAGATGAACTTGCATATATTTATGTAGTAAATAAATATAAGTAGCATATATTTTACAATATTACATATACTTTGTATACATACTTATGTATCACAAATATATATACCATATATTGTGTATATATATACTAATAGAAAGTTACTTGTACCTGGATGTTGGATACACAAATTACTTCCTGGTATTAATATATTGTGTGGTGTATTTTAATTCTAATAGTCTTCGAAAGTAGTATACTACAATAAATTAATATAATTTCATCATCATTTTGTTTTCTTAATAAATGAAGTTTTTCGTACACATATACATATTTTATTAGTGCGGTATATATTATAATAATATATTAAATAGTACATGTTTGAAAATAATATATTATAATATAGGTATTAAAAGGATAATAACAAAATATTAACTGAATTTATATATGGCATGGACAGAACAAATGCACATTTATATAGTTTTGCTCTCGCCGAACTGTTTAAACTCAAAGAAGATATATGTTTATTAATACAAAATAAATTTCATTATAAATTCAATATGGCTCAATTTTTATACAACATAAATCTCATAATTCAATCGTAATAAACATATAATTAGCTAAACGTATTTAAGACTTTATAGTATAATAAGAAATATAAATACATATACGTTGTACAGGATGTTTTATTAAGCGTAATAGAAGTATATATTTGAATAAAAGAAAATACACTTTAAGTATATACGTTTACGGGAACAATATATGAATTTTATAGTTCTCAAAACCGACCGAACGAGTCTCTCTATTCGAACGAAAAATGTTGGCACCACTTATTCAATAAATTACACATTATAAGGCAACAACCAAAATAAGGCGCACAATTGCCCGTACGGAAGAACAACATCGTTGCTATATGTTAATGAAAATGTTATAAGATTTAACGTCGTTTAAAACAGCTTTGCCCGTTCACTATAAGTAAAGATCTTGGATTACATACATACAAAATTCCATTGATTATACAACTTAAAGCTATAATAATTTTCATTTGCGCAGCAACTTTGTAAAATGGGTTGATAAACAATTGCAGGTGGATTCATTTAGTCACTGACAAATTTTGGTCAGTGACATTACTCATTTCCTGGCAAAACGGATGTGTGAATGACGTATTATGGAGTGAGAATAATCCACATCCAATTAATAAGAAACTTCATTACATCGACAAAAAGTGACCGCATGGTGTGAATATTCATTGAAGGAGCTGCTCTTGCAATAAATGGTGATCATTACAGATGGATTTTTTTTTAAATTAAATGACATTGATGAATAGACGGCATGTGGTTTCAATTTCAACAGGATGGTGTCACGTGTCATACTTTAACAAGAATAATCGAATTATTTAAAACTATATATTCAACGATTTTAATGATTTCAAGAAATGGACACCTGTGTGAATTGGTTTTCAAGATCTTCTTTGGCGTTAAGTCAAATCATTGTTATGTAACGATAAACCAATAAATACTTGAGGCCTTTACAGTTCAACATTCCTCGAGTCGTTAATAAATTTACACCCGATTTATTGCAAAAAAATGACTCAATCGAATGCGCTTAATATCTGCTGACTGTACTGTAACATGTTGAACCGTACGTCCTAGTACGTATTAAAATTTAAACATTCTGTCTGGTCTTCTAATTTACAAACTTAATAAAATAGGTGTTTAATGAAAAAATTATTTTATGAAATGAAAAGATGAGCCTAGCAGTGCATTTAAAAATTAGTCAGTATATCATATTATCATATTATATACGAATAGCAATAAATATAGTTAATTAAATTTCAGCCGCTGGTAAAATGTAACACTGAACGCATATCCAATATATACGGCCTTATGTCCGTAAAATAATCGAAATGTATATGAAGAAAAAAGCAAACAATTAATATATTTTTTTGCAATACTTATTTCATTTATTCGAAATTTTCTCCGTCAAGTGATAAATATATACCATATTTGAACGCGTTAAACATGTGTATCAAATAACTATTTTTTTTTATGTCGCTTATAACATGAAGATCATGGTCAGGTAAACGCGTAAACACACATAATTCAAATCATTAACCATATTACCGAATTCTTTTTGTATAGATAATACCTTTGATGAAATAGTAAAATCAAATGAAAATTGTTTTGATTTTTGACTTCATCTAACGAAATTTATTTAAATTTCCTTCATCTTGTGATCGCCATTCAACACTTTGACGATTTATATTGTTCGTATTGAAAACACCGCCTATTTCATTACCGCAATCACTGTTTCTTTATTACTTTCACGATATCACGCACTTTTGCTATATGTTTTCTTCTGTAATCGGTGTTGATGGTTGACCTGGACGTTCAATATTATACTCACATATTCTTTGCCATGCTTGAATGGTCGATGCTGCATTTAAAAAAATGTGCTTAGAAGAAACCACTAAAGCACCATAAGCGATTTTAAGCATTTTAAGCATTTCTATATGAAGAAATGTTGACAATTTGTAGATAGACGACGTTATACCAGATCCATATATTTTTCGTACAGTGGGTGTACATATGCTAAATTGTGAGTGTATAACAAAACAATTATATATACAATATAATACATATTATTTACATATGTATAGTCGTAATGGAAACGAAATATGTATACGAGAACGTATATATCACAGTAAAAATATAGCGTATATTATGTACTATGGAGTTATATTGCGCGTATATATATGCATAAGTAGTTATATGGAAAAACCTTTTTGATATTTGTTTGAATAAAGAATTTTCCAATTTAGCGTATACGTTCATCGAATTTTGAATGTTAAAACAAAATGTGATTTCAATTTATTTCGTGACATGAAATCAAAAAAAAAAAAAAACACACAAAAAACAAATAGCAAATAAATAGAATAAAACTTTTTATATTCCATTGTGTTTTTTCGACTAACTACTGTTCATATCATATCGAAGAGTATATCTTATATGAAGACGAACGAATATCATTATGTATGTCGTATGTGTATAACGCCTGTTATAACCATTATAACTTACATGACAAATATGCAGAACGAGATTTTTTGATAATATGTATTAGAAATTATTTGGGCGGCGATATTTTTTCTTTGTTCAATAGATTTTCATGGAAATGTGTTTAACCCGAGATTTACTATAGGACACTACATTTTTATTCCATACAACCAACTACTACAATCAAAGCTACAATAATAAGCAGCACAACAGTTCACATATTCATATATGGTATATGTTATATTAGATAATTTAGTTTAATTTTGAAATCTTATTCTAGGAAACTATTACTATAAATCCAATATTGAAAAAAAAAATTACTGCCTATAATCGATTTACTTGAAATTTGTAAATTGTATAAGAAACTCCTATGTGGAGTAATTTACCAACTTGACGCCGCGTGCTGATACACTTATAGTAACTTCTCCACTGATATATGTATTTAACAAATACTTCGATCGATTATCATTATTAAAATGTATTTATATTGTAGATGTACAAATACGAAGGACGTTACATACGATATCATTACATTATACACATAATAAATAACATATCCTTACATTTTAATATTACATATAGCATGTAATCTATATACGTATGAGCATATATTATATACTCGTATATTTTCCACAAATAAAATGTCAACATCTTATAGAAAAGTTTATGAAAATACCATTATATGTAATAAATATCCAATTCACATGTACAAATTTTAAAAAATCAAATTATTTTAACACTAGAATAATCACACTTTGATCCTTTTTCTATTCCAATTATTTAAGACATATTGTGAAATTTCTTTCTTTTTATATATAATATATATTGATATATTCCAATATATAATGGAATATTAGAAATTGAGTGCAATCATAATGTAATATATATTACAATAATAAAACTTAACATTGAAAAACCTTCCGATTATAATACAATATAGACTTTAAAAAATGTTAAACGCACTTTGAAAAATGCATACAAAGGCATTTTACACATTATTATTATATTAAACCTCATGAGGTGTAACGCTGCGATAGTGGAAGAAATATGAAAATTACGCCATTTAACATCTGAACTGCGCATAATAAAGGATCATAAAAAACGAGTGCAATCAAAAATAAAATATACACTTGGAGTGCAAATTCAGGGTTTAAATAGAATGGAATCATATAGAAGTAAAAATTTGAACAATAGTAATATTTTGGATACTGATACCCCGCCTAACTACGAGTAATAATTGAATACGTGGGGCTCGTCCAAAGTAAGTCTTAATATCAAATTGTCAATTTTTTTTTTCATCAATTTGCAGACCTGTAATTATTGAGGCAGAAGTATGGGGTAAAACCTGCCAATAGTTTTCATTATGTTAGAAAAAGATTCATCAATTTAAGAATTTGCTAATGTAATACATAGTAACTTATTCAAATGGTAAAACAGCTCATAACAGGCAACAGGAATCATGCTTTATAAAATGTTTCTGATAGTTTAAGGCCATCTCCGGCTAATTAACAACTTATCAAGAACTTTCAATCAAGACAACTCACCGACTTTTCAGAACTGCATTTGTAATTGTTCATTTAATATCAGTTTTACTTACATCAAAATTTTCATCACAATCAGACGAGAAATGTTCAAATAATATTAATTTCAGTTAGAATATAATATGGTATGCACTGTCCTCTGGCAGTTAATGTTAGCCAAAGCCATTATTTATAGTGACTCATCCATAGTAGAGTCTCCTAACATATATTTTTATTATCACAATTTTGTTAATATAAATGTTTATGGACGTACATCTGCTGCTAAAACATCAATTTTACATAATAATAGATTTTTATCTTTTATGCGGATACCTTATACAAAATATTACCGGGTGATTCCTGGAAATATTGGGGTGTATGTGTAGGTAATGAATTAACAGAATTTTCATATGAGTAACAATAAATTTTATTTGTGTAGGGATAAAACTAAATTAATTTTATCTCATAATCTGGAATGAAGTAAAAACTACTGAAATCTATGATTTTAATATTAATAATAATTCTGATTGGCTAAATTTAGTGGCTACTACTAAAGTCGCCGAGATGAAATCCAGCTTTAGTCATTCAGTTTTAAAAATTCGTCTATTCAAGGGGTTCTAAGAAATATAGAATTGTATAAAATTTTTCACTGCAATATATACAATTTTTCAATCAATTTACAGTATTTTAAAGAATGGTAGCATAAATAGATGAGGTCGAAAAGCATTAATTATGATCGCATTACATTTTGTATATTATATAATATCCGTATATAATGAACCTAAGCTAGTTCCAGATTTTCAGGAATCACCTGTTATACAAAATCAATATAATAATTTATTATTAATGGGGTTGTTAAAAATTATGTTATATTTTAATATGCGGTTTTTATTGGTAATAATATACAATACAAACAGCAAGTGCAAATGATAACAATGTATATTAAAGAATATATATATATGTATTTTTATAGCAGTGTATACGTGTTCGTAGGTATAGTATATGTACAAAAAATGCAGGCCCCACGACCAACCTTTTATTTATTACATATAGTAGAATATAGTATTTTTTGACAAAATATATGGGTTTTCATAAATTTAAGCAAATTTATATGATAAAAAGATTTAAGAGTGCATATACGAATTTATATTACGAGTACATGTTTACGAATATAAATTGTTAAGTGAAAATGGTTTCTTATTATTTCCATTTATTTACTATTATATTCTAAAAAGTATTTTTATGTGAGTGAAAGACAATGTTGATGTTGGTTAAGTGGCAGATTATATATAGGATTTTATTTTATTAGTACTATTATGGTAATAAATTTATCAAAAATACTTCAACTATATGTTTGTACAATATGCACGTTCTCCATATTATACGCTGTGTTTTTTACTAAATCGACTTATGCATAATATTTAATATAAAATATGTAAAAAAAAAACATATCATATCCAAAATGGAAATAGAAATCATAGATAAGAACTGTATGTGTACAAACAGTAAAACATAAATAATATATTGTATACAGTGGGAAACTTTGGTTCATACGAAGATAGGACAAAATGGCTCGATGAATGGAATTTAACATGTTTTTTTCGATAAAACAATTTGCATTTCATACTTGTACAATTTAATTAAAATAGCGAAATTTGTCAGGTCATGAAATACTAAACCGATGCCCCTGCCTGAGTATCAGAGGAACTTCATAAATATTGTTCATTTTATCATATTATAAACTTGAATACCAAATTTAGATTAGAAATATCAAAATTTGCCAGCTTACTGATAATTGGTCTGATGACCGTAACTGCGAGTATCATTTTCTATGAACTTCATCAAAATTGTCCATGTGATATCATTATAAACTTATATACCTAATTTAATAAAAAAATGCCGATAATAAATAACGGAATTTGGTATAGATTACTGATAATTGTTGCTGTGATCCTATATGAGTCTAGCACGTATTTACATCCCGTAATTGAGAAAAAATTCATAGATTGTCATTGTGAAATATATTTCAAACCTCTAAATTAAAAATTTCAAGTAAATCGGATAAATACTCATCGTATAGTTGTGTGCTTGTTATCATTTTACAGAATTAAGAAGATATACATTTGTATAGCAAAGGGTAAAAATTAATGGAGCAAAGTTCAATTTTGTCTGGATAAACACTACGGTGTCCACGTAAGTGTTAAATGTGTACATACTCTCCCATATTTTACACATTGAAATTATAACCCAATAATTTTTCGTGTGTATATCATCAATGTATGTAGAGTACGTACTCGTAACCATATGAATACACATAATTAAATATGTTTAATATACATAGAATTAATGTAGTTAGGATAGTCGTATTCTCTACTAACACTACTCATAATAGGGAACCACGTAAAATACGATTAATCTTCACCACATATTTTTTATCCATAATTTAAATTTGCTTGTATATAAAATACAGTCAGTGTTAACGATATTAATACAAAAAATTAGATTTATTTTATATTTTAGTGTCAACACTGTTTAATTACTTAATATATACTAATTCTTTGATATATATGAAAGTCCTGATTGTCCACAATTCTTCATCTAACGCTTTTTCGAGGGTGTATTATGCTTTCAAAATATCGTACATATATTTTAGAATCGGAATTAACGTCTTATTAATGGAAAATATTCGAATTTGAAAATCTATACATAATAGTTCAGATTTGCTGAAAGTCATATCAAAGATATAGATATGCGAATGTATAGCCTTGTACGTAATTGTTAACGCACCAATGACTGGATTCATTTAAATATTAATTGATGTTTTTAAAATTACAAATACATTATTCATAGTGAATAATAAATATAGTATATGTTCAAGTTATCGTGAGTACCTCATAATTTTTCGGTATTTTTTAATGAATTAACTAGTTTTTGCAATTAATCTTCCCTCACCACATATTTTTATAATTCAAACGTCGCGCATCATTAGAACATGAACCGTCTGAATTATCGCATTACCGCTGTACGTACGACTATATATATATATATCTCGACACCTTGAAATGACCATTTTAATTATAGCAAAAATATCAGGTGGGATTTTCATCATAACATTCAGAATTTATCTATTTATCATATACAGTTATAGGTGTATATGTATAATAAAATTATATATTCCATTTAACATAATACATACCATAAATACATATTATGGTATACACCATATTCATATTTTTAACATTGCATGCACTACAATAAAAATCGATATTGAAAAGCCTCCCCATTATTATTCAAATAAATTCTTTTGGGGAACATTGAGATTTTAATTAAAATTATTACTACATATAAATAAAGCAGTGAAATTCACATTCAAACAAATAATAATTGTTTTTTTTTTCATTTAGTCTGCGTAAATTAATTAATATTAAAATAAACAACATAACTACCGACACAATTCTACATTATAAATATTAAATATTGTATAATTCTCATTGGAATTTATATATAATTCCGAGATTGTCTTATATTTATTTATTTGAATGTTTTATGTTTTCAGTATTGTAATTTAAATATTAATAAATTATATATAAATGTAAGAGAAAAATATTGCCAAACATATTTAAAATCAAGATATATGTATGACAAGGTAGTTTAATATGTATGCACAAATGTAATCACACTAATTGTGTATTGTCATCCATCGGTGGCTATAAATTTCTCATTGAAAAGAGTTATATTTTAAAGATTTTTTTCGAAAAAAAAAAGTAGTAATAACATTTAAAATATTTTCAATGTTTATTTTAATGTATATGCGAAGCGACCATAGACAAACTTTCCAGCATATCGATACAAAGGGCATTCGTCCAGGTCAACCGCTAGATAATTTGAATATTTCTCTAAAGATTGCGATGAAATGCTGAATATTAGTTTATAATTATTATTGGTTTTCCTGACGAAGTTTTCCTAAACATCTGCGTGGATGTTATAGTTATAGTTCCTCATGATAAACAATATTAAATAATTTTAGAAATTTCCGAAATGGGTATTGTTATAACACCCCTAGTAACAATTTGTCCGTACTTTGAAAAATGAGGAAAATTCCCTTAGGAAATAAATCCACATATTTTCCATGGAAAATATATATTGGAATTTATACAACAATGTTCATAGATTTTCCACTTAATATAATAGTATTTTATTTAGATAAATTGAAATATTTGTATTGTCAGGGTAATATGTCCAACAAATATCCGCAGTATTGTATTCATAATTTATTTCACCAATTATCCTAGACAGTGGTTCAAATTTTGTATATTTCGCTTATCTGTAGATATAATTCTCACTCTTTTTAATTTATTTTCATAATTTTTAAAACAATCAGCAACTCAAATCTATATATTTCCTAAGAATTTTGTAAGACTTTTCATGGATTTTATCCGCCTGTTTTTTTTTTTTCTTGTTTATTACAAAAAAAATGAACAATCGATAAATTTTTGACATCGTTCGGCCAGCATATTCATTCCGTGCTCATAGAGCTTCTGGTCTATCGGTAAAAAACTTAATTAAACCTCGATTTGACATCATCTTCATAAGAAAATTTATTCTGCTAATACGGACTGGTATTAATGCCAAGATACATGTACAATCCAAAGATATTTTTGTCGAAATCCTTGGATCTGATCACAAAAAATGTGAATATAAATTGTATAGATATTCTGTGGAATATCACTCATTTAAAAATATTGTACTTAAGGAAATATATATCTTCCGATAATTACAGACCAATCGGAGATTTCTTATATATACTCCAATGTTACGTAATTTACCAACTTGACTATGTAATGAATTTTTGATAAATGGCATATGCTCCATCTGGAGTAACATAACTTGATCATGACTATATTGCGAAAACGGTTTGATCGAAAAACTCAGAGGATAATCTGTAATAGCGGATTAAAGTAGTAGGTCAAATATAATAGATAGACTAAATTAGTAAATTAACTTTAATTAATAAATTATGTTTAGCGTTCATTATTATTATAAACTCAATTTTTTCTATCCAGTTAAACTACGCAGAAGATGATAGGCTAACTACATTATTCAGAAAATAACTGCCAACTTTTTCCTATTCACTACACATTCAAAAAATCATAATTCCATAATAATGCTGTACATACAAAATGATAACGAAATCAAGAAATTATGAAAATTTAGCGTGCATTGAAAGATAACGCACTGTATAGTGTATACCAGTTACTAATGCATATTAAGTAATGAAAGAAAAACCGACTTAATAGAATTAGTATACATGGAAAAAATATTTATTGACAATTTGGAAATGATTCAATATTTAGTTTGTTGAAAAAAAGATATGTATAGAAAAACCACTTGTGTAATTCACTCAATAGGGGAATAGCACACATATATATATTTAATATATACTCAAGGCACTTGACATCAGAATAATAAATGAATTTATTCTAATTCTAGATTGAGAGCGAGATACATATTGATTTATAATGTGCCATAAATATAAATGTATCTATGTAATATACAAGTCGAAATGTATATAGTATAAATAGTCTTAGTATATATAAATATATAAAAGAATGTTCCGTTCACACAATTCTGTGGGTGATAAAATTTTTCGAATCTTATGTTTTATGTCAATAGCAAAATACATAAAATATATATTTCTGCATTATTTGTAATCTACTTGAAATTAACTTTTCTTTTATTTTACGATCACAAAGGAGAAAAAGATTAAAATGATGAACATTCTTTGTTACAAATTTATAATGTACTGTATATGCAGAAATGGTATTAATTCAAAGTCAAACCATTTCAAATCATAAAATGGAAAAAAAAAAACGAAAAGGAAAAATTTATAGTAGGTAGTTTATGAGTTTATAAGCTGAATAAATCTTTAAACTTTTCTCTCAGAAATGCTATTTATATGCGCGTATAAAAATCCCAATAAACTTATTGATGTTATTATGATGAACAACAAATTCTATATGTGACGAACGACACATAAAAAAATATTAAAACCAATTTCAAATTATATTATATTTTTTTATCATATATTATTTAAAATATTATATATTTTTGTATTATTTTTAAACGAGTATGCGTGGGCTGTTTAAATAATTTGCGGAATGACTTTACTATACATTTTAAGATTTCATCTGTACTATAAATACATTTTACATGTGTGAAGTTAAATTTCGTCATCTGCTTAAATGCTTTTTATTTCAAATGGAAAATATTGAAAATCGGGCGGTAATTAATTTTTTTTTTAAAAAAATAGGTTTAAAGACACATTGGATATTCATGCCGAAATGGTAATTGTATTAGGGGAGGCTATTACTTCCAAAACAATAGGTTGTAAATGAGCACCTGAATTTTTACATGATCGTGAAAGAATTGAAGATGATCCATTTGTAGTAGATAATAGTTGCAACACCAGAAATGATAAAAAAAAAACACTTAAATGACGACAAATGAAATTTTAACTAATCATTGAGGTAAGAAAAAGCAATATATGAGAAAGATCTGTGCCGCATTTACTATCAACTAATCAAAAAGTATAATTCAAACGAAACTGTTTGTGAGTACTATTTGAACCGTTTTAAGAAGGATCAAACCGATTTCTTCGTCAATTTATGGACGAAATATGGATTCACCATCTTTATATACAACAGGTTCAAAGGAGCAGTCAAAACATTGCGTAGAATTCGGTGAAAGTGCATCAAAGAAGGCAAAAACATTCAGAAGGAAAATTTATAGCCTCAGTTTTCTCAGATATTCAATATATATTTTATTCAATGGTGATCTTGAAAAAGGTAACACAATAACCGAAGAATATTGTTCAAACTGTTTTAAAATGGCTATAAGCAAAAATTATTGAGACACGTATGTACACACGTTACCGATGCATTAAATTAATTTTCTTTAGCTTTCTATTATTTGAGAGAAAGTTTTTGTGTCGGTAACGTGTCTATACAGAGAAATTTATTGCAGACTTTAATGGTTACAATAACTTAATTTTTTTATAGCGTCCTATAATTTGACAGAAAGTTATTGTATTACATTATGTGTAATGATTCCATGTATTATAAAGTTATGACTTAAATAATAATGGAAACAGAAAAATTTTCTATTGAACAATTTTTTATTAATTTGTAAATATGTTTGAAATTGATACTTGATAATTGAGATTTTATGTTTCATTACTATATTTTATTTTATTATAATTATAATACTTTTTTATAAAAGTTATCCTTAAAAATCTCGTTTTTTTTTTTAACGCGATTCTATTATTTGATCACAAATTCCACAAAGATTTAAAGAAATCTTAAATAGTTGTTATCTGAGTATGAGCCCGTTCACACAACCAAATGGTAAAAGTTCAGAGAATGTGTGTTATTCTTTTATGTTCAAATGAAATATTTTGCTTCATTTTTATCTTACATTTAGTATTTTTTAGAAAAGTTGTAATTTGTGTCACTCAACGTAATTAACCCGGTGCATATTTTAATATTGTTTTGTAAAATATAAAGAAAATAAAATATAAGTAATAAAATATAAAAAGGATATACATTTCATATGTATTTGTTTATATAAAATCCACACACACACACACAACACACACACACAATACAAATAGAAAAGAAAACACAACATAAAATCCATATGGATATGTGGAAAGGATATCAAAAATATAAAAAATAGTGAAACGTATATTTTTAAAGTGACAGATTTGTCATAAGCAATTTGTTATACGTCTTGTAGACACACAAATTGGAAAATTATTCATATATCATTGCTTATGGGTAAACATATTTTTTTATTTGTGTTTATGATTAAATTTATATTTTCCTTTCATTTTTTTTTTATTTTTCTTTTTATATAAATGAATAAATTTCTAAAATGCTATAGAAATCATTTGTTTTATACTTTTATTGATTACAAATTATTATTATAACCATCAATTTTCTTTTTCCTTTTGTTTTTTAAGACAATGACAATAGCACAATTTTTTTTTATTTTTCTGTTTTTTGTAAAAGTTTGGTTCGTACTTAACAACAATAAGTTTAAAATGTAAAAATCGATTTATTTTACTTATGAAATTTTTTGCATATATAGAAATTGTTTTATAAATAAATACAATAGAAAAAAGGAGGGAAAATAACGATTGTCAATTTTTTTCATTTTTGAACATTTAATTTATATTTAAAATAATTGAAGTTATTACTTCTATAGGTTCGAAATGTTGACAAACAAAATATTATACGTAATATGACAATGGTTGTATCTTCACGCATGATTGGTGAGCTTGCTGCTTGCGCAAGTATTTACTTGTCATGCAACATTAAATTTATCAAATATATTTTACAAAACAAAGTATATGTGTCCACAGATAATAATAAACAATTAATTTTGTTCACAAAAGGTTTATATCATATAGAAAAATGGAATAAACAATTGAATATATCCTTGTGCACTTGCCAATCAGATAAAATGACGAATTACAAAAATATGTGAAAGTATTTCATCTACACGAATTAAAAAGTGTAGTGTTCAAATATAATTGAAAAATATTTTATAAGTAATATTTTATATGTCATTACAAAGTATTTAGTTTTTGCAATATACATTGGAAAATGTAACTTTCCATCATATCAATTTCAACAGTAAATTTATGTATAAATTAATATTTAATATATAAGGATATTTTTATATTTTATAGTTTATAATTAAAAATTAAAATTTTATTGACATACCCAAAATTAAATTAATGATGTTTTCTGTGCGTTTTGATCTGGAAGCGCACCACCAAACAATGTATCTGAAAAAAATCAATTAATATATAGTTAAAAATAAAGCTTTTTCCATATGAAATTGATTAAAATAAATAATACATATTTAACAAACATATTGCAAGGCAATATTGAAAGTGTTATCTCTGATATATAAATATATTTATGGGAGAGCGTCAATGAAAATTGGGTTCAAAGAATCCATGAAACGAAGTCGCGTCAGTCATCCGAATGATGCTATATTGTTAATGTTATCAAGGATAATTTATACATTGAATAAAGAAAATCGTTCAATGGAAAACTCAATATGTCATTATTGATAGGGCAATATGTGTCACTGTACGTATAGGGTTTGCATTTATGTTACTCCAAATTTATGGCAATTACCAAACAATCATTAGATTCTCGTTGGTAAAATTACTCCGCACGGTATTATATATGACAATTTACCATTGGTTTGTAATTATCGAAGATTTTTCCTTAATTCCAGTATTTTTAAATGATTAGTTAGTTTATAATTGTTTGTGACCAACACCATAATCTTAAAGATTTTTATTCCATAATCGAACAAATGGTTATCCAGCTGAAAAATTTCAATATTCAAATAAATATCTCGAATTGAACTCCGTATTTTACGATTAAAGAGCATGAACGCTATACCCAGTGCGCCACTAAATGTATTTTAATTATAAAATTATACCAATAATTTTCGTTTTATATAAAATTTAATTAATAATTATCTTATTTAATAGTTGGTTAATATAAATTATTTTGATCTTAATCGTATAACTTTCAACTAAACTGATAATCCAATAATTAATAATTTTATATGAAATACTTTATGACAAAACTTTAAATAGTAAAAATATTTATAAACAAATTAATATTTGTCATTATTTAAGAAGTATCCGTAATAACTCCAAAAATGGAAACAAATGGTAATATTGATGTGTCAACAATGCAAGCAGCGGCTGTATGGTAATTTAAATTAGGCTTCCATATAAAACCTTTAATTAAGTTATACAATAAATAATGGAAAATCTTGTGTCTATAAACCAGTATTTGCGGAAAATTTTGTTTTATTATTATCCTTATCAGAAAATTACTGTCTTTGTTTACATGTTACTTTATTTGATACGACGAGCAATAGAATTAATGCAAGAAATTATCGATCTATGGAATATTTTTTATCGAATGGCACCAATTATGATCGTCTTAGATCACAAATTCTATATTAATTCTATATTTACAAGGAATTAATAAAGGTTCATATATTGCAAGTGCATTGTTGATCGTTACAAAATAATATGTTTTGAACACACATCAAAAAAATCGACATTGATGAATTGATGATACATTTAGCTGCCGGCCACTTTTTGATATTTCCAACATCAAGACTAGGGTAAATGTTAAGCAATTTTTCAAGATCTGACATTATAACACATATAACTAACTACACATATAATGCATAACATATATATAATATTATATCGTAAACTAATATGAAACTACATATGAATATAAATAAAAATATATATTTATTATAAATCACTAAAAGATGTTTTATGACAAATGGGTATTGAATATGATACATTATCATTTGTATCATCCTTTCCATAAGATATTTTATTTATTGAACTTATATCCATCGTACATTAACTTGAATGTCTAGTCATTGTTTGTATAGATATTTTTCATTTTCAACACGCAGCTATAATACAATTATATAACAATACATTGGGTAAGTTAAGTATAGAAAATGGACTAATAATTGTCTCAAAGTAATATATACAAACAATAAAAATAAAGAAATTTACCATCAATTAAGAGTTCGTAAAAAGAAAAAGAATGTAATCGTAAAAAAAAAAAATTATATTCCATTAACATTAAATACAAAGTTTTTTTTCTTTTACCTTAGCATTAAAAGTATACTTTAATTTGTTTTTAAATGACTATTACCTTTACTTGGTGAATGTGGCTGCATGAAATTTTCTATTTAAAACGAAATATACGTTTCATAAAAAATTATATATATAATTTTTTTTTTTTTGTTGGCAAAACTTTTATCTTAATTTTATTTATTTCTTTATCATACTACAATTTCTCTTTTATACAGAATTGTTATCGAAAAACTTCGCACCGGTTCTCATCTCTATATATTCTGCGAATAATAATGTTAAAAAAAAATTTATTAAACCTAACCAGTAAGAAAAAAAAAAAAGTTATCTTTACTGCAGTATGTTTATTTTATTATATTACCTATATTTTCGTATAATTTGAATTCATGATCAATATTAATTACATTTATGGGATTTATTTGGGATTCCTTTGTACAATATTATGTTATCATTTTATCGTATATTGTATATATAAGTAATAGATAAATTTATGTTGAATAACAAAGGCGATAATATTATACAATTGTTTGTATCTAAAATTTGATTCATACACATATGTCACATTGTTTGGTATACTCAGTATACTGCTTGTATAGTAACTAACGTTTTTGTATATATTTGTTACTTTAACCCGTTTCGCACAAAATGATGTCCATATAGTTTTTAACTATTATCAGTGGCAGTGGTTGTGAAAAATATTTTATAATAAAGAATAATATATTCTTGTGGACACATCTAAAATTAACTGACATTTGAAAACTTAATTTTCCGGAAAATAGCCTTTTCAATCGTATACTTAGATTTTAATATAATTGCAAATTTAAAGTTATTCTATAAAACATTTACGTAATTTTTTTAACGCAATATTTTGATCGTAAGTGAATAATAAAAATAATTTGATAAAAATTCGTCTGTGACAAAAATTCAGACATATTTTTATTGAAGTATAGCACAAAATTACGTCATCTTATTATATTTTGAGTCTCATTTTCACTATTCACCAAGTGTTATCCTGTTCTTATGTGTTTTCAGCAATTACTGTTCCAACACGGTGAGTGTTTGATTTGATTATCAATTTTTGAAGTACCCTTTGAAGTCATTTATTTACAAAAACGTATGTATAATATATTTATTAGATCAGTACATATTTGTTCCTTATACGAATTACATGTTCGATATATTAACTTGACGCAATATACTGTGAATATCTCACAGTGAAGTTTTTGTAATCGTTTCATCATAAAAGAAAAAATCAAAACAAAATATTTTTCATGAATATTTCTAAACAACAAAACATTTAGTTAAAGGAGTTGGTAATGAAGTTTTGGATTTAAGCTTCTGCCGTCCACTGGCTAATTTCTGAGATAAGCAAAATCCACCCACTCATTTTATCCGTCACTATACTGACATCCTGTTTTGGAATAATTTGATATAAAATATGGGACAACAATCTGTTCTGAGTATTCTAAAGTATTATATACCTCTTCAATTGCTACAAATACGCCAGATTGATTATCAATCACTACAAAATTTTTCCTCTGTCCATAGAAAAACCTGTTGTATTATTGACAAAACAAAATATTTATTATAATTACAATAATTAACACATTAACGCAAATGTTTTTGTAGTTATGATACGCAAAATTTTAAAAGTGTACGTCAAAGTGTTAATGAAAAGAGCTCGGATCGTATACATATCAAAGGGTTTTTTAATAATTGAATTCTGCATTTTAATGCAGATTAGCAACTTGTGGACGTACATTATAAACTTATACAATAATCAATCACAATAATTAAAATCAGTGTATATGATTATGAGATATTATAAACATTTTCATTTAATTTATTTTATTTTGTTATTTTGTAAATTCACTGCTGAATGAAAAACGAAATGACATTTTTAGTTTTTACCTTTTTCCTATTAAAATATTATACCAATTTATATTGTATTGTTGTTAGATAGTACAAAACACATGCGTATTTTGGTTAAATAATAGATTGATAAATATGTTAATTTTCCATATATATATCTATAGATTTATAGAACTATATAAGACATATCTCTATTATTTACAAAACATTCATTTTGTGATAAAATGGTTTACTTACCGTATAAAATAATAAATAAATATACATGTTTGTGTGTATCTTGTGTATAACAACAACTATATTACTACTTAATATATATAAAATGTATACTCCATATGTATGTATAGTATATATAAGATTAAGTAAACAGTTATTAAAGCTCATGACATGCTTTCACACATAATGATAAATAACGTGACAGGAACACTCTACAAACTTTAAACAACCACCCAACCCTTAAAATTTATACTCTCTTGATATTTTCCCTCTAAATGTATGTTATATATTATTGTTTTATGTAAATCTATATATACACACGCACACAAACACATCAACCATATATATTGTGTGCTTGGTACATTTATTATTATAATACTCTTGTTGTTGCCATAAACTTTAAACTCTACGAAACTCTTAAAGTATAAAATAAAACATTAAGGGCAAATGAAATATAGAGAAAAATGAGCATAGCCAATAATGGAAAAGGAGTGAGAAAAACCCATATATACGAAGTGATCATCAATTTAGTTTGTGACCACATTTTAGAACATAAATCTGGACAGGCAGACTACACATTTACACATTTTGGAAACATAATTAACAATGACGTTTTTGAAGTGGAAAAGATTTTCTCAGTTAACAAATGACTGTTGGCTTACATATATGTATATATATAGTTATGTATACATACTCGTATATATCAGTTGTATGGTATGGTACATTATATATATATAAAAGATTGATTTGTTGAGATATTTTTAGGAAAACATATTATTGGTAACGTATACATTATACTACAATACCATTACACATAGATATAGATGTACTATATAGTTTAGAATTTATATATACACATTTTACAGTGGTTTATATATAACCATCAAATACTATAAATATTATAAAATTTTGGCAAAATATAATATATTTGCGTATTGATAAATTATAATTAAAGCACATTGCCTTTCCTTTTATGCATAGAGTTGTACGAGTATCTTAAAAATATAACCATTTATCATAAAAAACAAACACACACACAAACAAAATATATAATATTTATTTTCTCAATTTAAATTTTATTTGATTTTATTATTGTTTCGTAGAATTTATTTAGTTTTTCTCTGTTGAATGATAATAATTCCAGTAGTTTTTATATAAAAATAACTGAAAATTCTATAACTATAAAAATGGTATGTTATATGTTATGTAAAATTTAGGTTCTCATTAAAATGTGGGCGATCACGCTTTTAATCTGGGTGTCAGGATCGGAAAGTAACATGGCTCGAATGTTCTACAATGCATTTTATGGGAAATTTATAAAAAATGCGCATAAACTATTATTACGTTTCAGCAGTAAACCACTATATAGACGAAGAACTAGCAAATACCTCTCCTGAGTTCTTTCAGAAATTAATTGGGTCAATTGCAACGGTAAAGTAATTAATAATGCTAGATAACATGTTGCAAAGTCTACGTGCAAGAAAAGTTAGAAGCATAAACTTGTATGGGATTTGCTACCTCACCCAGTCTATATTCATCAGATGTTACTCGATATGATTTTCAATTGTTTCGCGACCATCTTTCAGAGTAACCCTTTAAAAGCAATTGAAAATTTGCAAATGATCGCCTCGAAACAAGACAAAAAAAAACTCTATTGAATTTAAGGAAATTATAGTAAGCTGTAATCTAAATTATAATATGAATATCATAATTCATTTATACTTTCTGACCATTAAACACTCTTCTCAAATATTTTATATATAAAACATATATTATTATATATTTTTATAGATGCATTTGAACAAGTGTTTTATGTCGGGCATATGTTTCCCAGTGGGACCGGTATGAATGATAACATCGATGATTGTCTATATACTTCTATACTTTCTAGATTACTTTTGTACAGAGATGTCACTGGTGGTAGGTACTTCTACTCTATATGAGTTGTTCATGGATTCGGAATGGGTGAGTTTTTCATGGAATCGGATTGGGTGAGTTTGTCTTGGATGAGTCTTTCTGTAAATTTCATAGGAATTGAATGATCTGAACGAGTCAAAATCTGATGGAGCAACATTTGGTTAATGAACGCGGTGTGAGTACTGATCCCATCCAAGTGTTTTCCACATTTCTATTACCGACATGCGGGAGTGAATTGTATTGTTGTGTAAAACTATTTTATCGTGATTGGCAAATCTTGGTTACTTTTCTTGTAATAATCACTTTCAATTGATTCGTAGATTAAAAGTAGAGTTTAATATTGACAGTTTGGTTCAATGGCAACAATAATAATGTAATAATCCTACGTTTTGCTCACATGTGTAAATATGTATATATAAATATAATATTCTAAAGAAATACTTTTAGTTTTTGCCATTTGATTTATTCGATATATAATTCAACATGTTTGTAGGTTTTTTTTAACTTTATACATACATGCCGTTCTCAACTACAATTAATTACAAAAACAAATTTCAGGAAAAAAAAAATTAATTTCAACCATTATTTCCACATTTTATGTATACACAAAATAATATTATCGAATGAAGACAAAAATAAAAGAGTACTCGTCGTAAGTAAAGCAATCCATATATAAATAGTTATACCATGTGTATACCTCTACCATAAGATATTGCGACAACTTTATAATTCTGTTTTTCTATATATGTAATATGTTTAAGTATACGTATTACAAAAAGAAGTTTTATAAAAATATGTATAATAAATTGGAAAACTTTAGATTTTAAGACAAACAATTGATATATTGTTGAGAAAAAACAAACACAAATAATACGAATAAGAAAAGTCAATAAAGTAAGAATAATATCGATATAAGGATTTATGGTTTACCACAATTTTTTGTTCCTTTACTTTTTTTATATATTTTATTTTAGTATTGCCAATATACACACAAACACACTAACACACATATATATATATTATATATGTGATTATATTATTATAATAATATATAAACAATTCATAGACAATATATGTCGTAATAATATATATATATATTGTACTCTTATGTGAATATGTTATGTACAAGAAAATACAGTTAAATATATATATTATTTACTGCACAACTATTGCATTTTATATAAAATTTATGAAATCATAGATCAAATTGTCATTTAACTTTGGAGTAGTAGGTATAAGTGTCATATGATGAAAATTTATGTAAAACTAAGCCGGTACAAATAGTATACTAAATGAATCAAAACTTAAATTAAATTTGAGCGGATAACTTTTCGGAAAATTTCATTTTAATTTTAAACTTTTAAATTTCATAAGTTATTTAATATTCGGTGGCTGAGAAAAACCAGATTTTCATAAACGAATAGTCAAGTGCATCTTATATATGTGGTATAATCTACAATAAAATTAATTACGAATTTTACGATAATTTTATGGAATATTGGAAACTTGTAAAATTGTCTGAAAATCGTAGATTTTTTATTTTTGTGTTATGTTAATAATTAAAAAAAAAATTTGTTGTTAAATGATATAACCCACAGATAAATAATTTCACATGTAAATTTTGATATATATAAATCACAATTGATTAGCAACATATGCGCCTCCACCCCCAATTTTGTATAACTTTGAGCATAAACCATCATAAAAAATGGTTAAAACTATACCAGAATATAAATAAAAAATTTTATTTTTGTATTAGGATGATAAGATTAAAATTTCAATACTACTTAAATTTATAAAAACTTAAAAATTTAAATATTATTAATTGCATTTATTTAAAATTCATTCTCTTTATCCTCTGCAATCATCTCTAGCAGCTGTTGTTTTAATTAAATAATATTTCATTTCTGTATAGTTTTCCTATTTTCTTTTAGTAAATACTCGTAAATTTCTTTTTCAAAATGTATATATTAAATACTATCGGTATATAATTGTAATATCTAACTATAATACATATATATTTTATACATGTGTATTGTGAAAAAGGATGTATATATGTATATAATATATATATATATTTAGGTATTGATATATATATATACATAAAGTTATATAGTTACGAGTTACGAGTATACGTATATAGTAGTAAAAGGATGAGATATATTAAAAGTGAATTTTATTTGAAGAGGAAAAATGATAATTGTAAAGAATAATTTTGCTAATTAGAATTTTCTTTGTGCATTATATTGTATATATATGATATTTTCATTAAAAAATAGTCTTATGTAATATTATCTTTGATAACCACATACTTCAAAATTTGTGTGGTTGGTTGATCTTCAATATATGTATACAATGATGGTATTTGTGTTTTTTTTTTACCACTCAAACATTAATAATATCATTTATTATTGGATTATAGTAGCATTAGCATATACAGAATTATAAACTATATATAAATAAAAATAATATTATAGGTAGGGTAAAACAAGGACCATTTAACATCATAATGGACTTTCATTGTGAACACTTGAATATATAGTGTTACTTGTTGCGGCGTTAGAAATATTTGAACAAATTCAATCAAAACGTGTACAAATTCGTTTTACTGCTACTGAAATTTATTAGTGAACATTTTTGGTTATAAATGTTTACAATAACATTGAATTTTAATATATATGTGTTTGTCTTTATAGAAGTAAATTTAAAAAAGTCTACTTCCCGTCGAATGGTTCAAGTTTTACTGTAAAGATTTACAAATTTGTACTATATTACTGTATACGTAGAATATATGTTATTTGTTTTATGTAAATATTGTTCAGTTTCTGGATTTTTTTTTTATGAAACTTTTTACAGAAATTTAAAAAATGTTTAAAAATTTAAAGCAAGATTTATTTATTTCTTAAGTACATAAATTTGCTTAATTAATGAATAAAATTTTTAGTAAATTATATATAATTTGATTTTGTTGGACATATATTTTGTATTTTTAACCATAATAATAATTAAATTACATATAAATATTTATTCTAATATTCAATGGATTTAAATTATTTTTAAGAAAATTTGTTTATTTTTGTAATCACATTTTTATGAATTTAATAACAAATTCTTTGCATATTTTTCAGGTCATTTTTCATAGGAATGTGGTTTTAGTAATGCTGCACAATAAAACATAAAAATATATAGAAAACATTCAATAAGAAATTATCCTTTTTGATACATTGCGTTCCAAATAACTTCAACAATATTCGATAAGTGTTACTATTCCATATATTATTTTAAGATATTCATATAATTAGCACATAAATTTTCATTGTAAAAATTAATAAAAACAATGTATAACAAATTGGAGAAAAAAGGATTCAGATACAAGAGCGCAGGACCTTACCAGGATATTTTATGAAATTTTATACCTTATATGAAAGAAAATTAAACAGGGAATTGAACAGAACATTAAATTTTAAGGATATTTCAATGCGACACTTGCATAGAAAATAATGTGATATTTATTAATGTAGAAAGCTTAGAATTGGTTATAAAAACAAAAACTGATTCAAGCATATCTTATTGTAGCAAATGCACAAACATTATATTTATTTCAAATCATTTGGACTAAAATCGTTTTCAATTGATGGTATTGCAGTCAATTCAATTTTCATTAAAAGATGATGATTCGCAATTCATTATGGGAGAAATGAACATTATAAATATTGATTCGTTAATGTGTTCAGTGAATCTTTTTCAATTCATGTACGGAACACAAATATCGAGCATCTTAACGAGTCCAAAACATTTTAAAATTCGAATTGCAATTATTGTGTATTTAATATAAATTTAACCTATATATCTGCAATATCTCGCACAGTTATATATGGCAATTCGATTCGATATAGTCATCAAATTATTTTTATGGAGATAATTGTAATTTAATGCAGCGAAAAAATACAAATTCTAATTCATTTGTCTTAAATATACTATAATTTTTTTATATGAAGAAAACACCATAATATAGAATGGCGATACGTTTTTGTAAATTTTTCACACATTCATTTATTCCAAGGACATCGAAATCCGGAGGTTTGTAGCCAATATTATATAATATCAATAACTGTGTTCTGCTGTAGCAGATTGTTTATATTTGAGATGATTTAAGAAAATGTAAGTTTTGGTTGGCAGCTGATTTGACGAATATGCGATTATTTTGTAAAAGTATCATGGAAAATATATTATCAGATTAATTTGTGTGACATGTATGACTTGGCCAGCACGGCATACAGACGTAATTAATGCAATTTGTATGACGTGTAAATTGCGTAATAGTTTCGTGAAGTTATAAAAAACTGTTGTACGTATACAGACCACCATAATATACTTTAGATTGCGTGTAAAAGAATAATGGAATAAATGATATTTTAAGGTACAGAAAATTTTAAGATGATTGTCCTTCAAGTTTTTCTGTACGCTTTCAAATTGTTATTGTTATACAATTAACAACTTCAGTTGATCGTTACTGAAGAATTGTGACAAATATTTGATTACCGTAGAACATCCCCATTAAAAACATCGTTTAAAAAACCACAATAATATTCACTCCCAACAATGGTGTAAGATAAAAATATACTATGACTTATACACATGTAATTATATACAATTAATGTGAACGACGACTATATACACCATACTATTATTATTATTATATATAAATTACAAACATAATTATAATTTATTCTTTTTAATTTTAGCTCAACTTTTTGTTGACCTTTGTTGCAAAATTTATTAAAAGAAATTTTCTTAGGTATCCATAAAAAAAAAAGGCAAAAAGGAAAAATATGGAAAATAAAACAATATAATTTACTGAAGTAAAAAAAAAAGAAAGAAAATGCACAAAAGAAAAATGCCTTATAAATTATAATTTACACAACAAGACAAATGATTTCTTTGAAATATTATGTTGCTAATTGTAACTTATTATGATGATGTCATTTGTAAGGGGGTGAAATAATAGAGTATATATATATATATATATATAATATGTATGTAATGTATTATGTAATATATTTTCTATCATCATATCTTTTTGCTTGTGTAAATGAGTTCATATTAATTATATGAATAGAAATGTATATATGTATGTGTATGGAAAGTAAAGGATTATGTGCAAATATTATGTAAAATTAATAATAGGTACCTTTATATGAACGAAAAAAATACATTTTTTATATTATATATATCATCTTCAAACGTTGATGCAAAATAATTTAATTAAATCATTATTAAAATTTTAAATTACACTTATATTTATATATATATAGATAAAAATAATATAATTTCAGGAAAAATATACAATGGACTTATTATATTGTATAAATATAACTGGACAATCAACTGTCTAGTAACAGACCCATTGAAAACTTTGTAAAACCGTTTACCCATACCCCAATTGTATTATTAATATGTACTTTGTTAATAACTCCTTTTTATTATTTTATTATCAGCCCCATCCCTCATTGTCCTTATGAGTATTATGAACCCTATATTCCTTGAGGCATTCGAATAAGGTTTACTTTGTTCATCGCTGCCTCTTAGTTTAGGACATTGTGGCATTCAAAGATTGATTTTAATTTATAATTGTATAGCTGTCTAGTGAGCCATGTACGGCCTGGTCTGTCACAAAACATTATAAATATTCTTATTTTTGTCAACTATTTTTTCAATATTTTTAGAGTTACAACATTTATAGCATATAGTTCTGCTTGGAAAGTTGTGACCTCTTCGGTATATACCAATAAATACATAATGGAAAATATGTTTTTTTTTGTTTGTATAAAATAATGAATATATTACTTTCATTATAGTTACACATTACATGCGTATATATACCACAATATTAATTAAATGTGTTAAAATTGAAATTTAATGCAACCGGTTTCGCAGTCAGTGATACAGTGATACCCACGCCCGCACTTAATTTATATATTTATTTAGAACACTGTTTATCTATCTATCTATATATATATATGCTACAACACACATTATATATGGTAGTTACATGTATCTATATATATTAGAATATATATATGTTGATTATAATTTGGTGGTATGTTATTTGTGTACAATGGATTATATAATTTTCCATTCATAATATATTATAAAATAAATGCATACGAGTATGTGTATATGTATTTTCATAAATGTACAAAATGTTACATTTTGACAACATTTCCCTCAATACCCTGAAATAGACTATGGTATTTATAACTATATATCCTATATATTCATCGTACATATTTGGTATATGTTATTTAATAATATCCTGTGTTTAATATATAATGACATACGACGCTAGTAGTACGTCTATATTCCATATACAATACGTATATAATATATTTTATTATACAATATATAACATACCTTATATGTAAATTATAAAACAATATATAACAACAATAATTCTCGTGTGTCGTTATATTATGGAATAGAACTATTATGGTATATATTTGACAATTTGATATTTTATTATAGTTGCAAATTGCACATTATTACATTAAAGTTATATATATATATATATATATAGAGTTAAAAGTTTGTCACGTCTAATCGAGATATTTATACTTATAATTATAATATAGGCATATTTCAGATACATATAAAAATAATAATAATAATTACAATTCAATTCCGCCTAAGATTTCTGTATTATTTTTAACAATACCCTTAAATTTTACGTATATTTCTTATATATTTTGTAAAGAATTTCAATTAAAATACATACTATTGATTAGGAATAATTCAATGACAAATAGATGGTACAATAAAAGTCATATATAATAATGCTTCTAATTTGATTGAATACATTACAAATAATTATAGGAAACATTACAACAACATATTTGTGTCAACAAATTTATATTTATTAATTTATTATTGTAATTAAAAAAGAAAAATAGTACTGGACTGGTATAAAAATTGTATTCATTACTATGGTAATATAGTAAAATTAATATCTGGCATATGCGACATTTTCAGAGTTACACTGCGTTCAAAAATTAGAATGTACTAATGGCTAAGTGTGAAAAAATGTTTTCCCATTGCGAAATCGAATGTAGACTTCATTATGAAAAAAAAAGAAATTGGAATGTCCACTTATTATAAATTTTCCAGAACATAGATTTTTAACTTTTAGTTTTAACAGATTTCCAGTTTTGTATATAATTTCTGAAAGCAAACGCTTCAAGGATTAACTCATAGGGAGGGCACAGTGGACGTTGCTTGGCCTAAGTGCCGAAATTAAACCCTCCTATTAAAAAATCATCATAATAGAATTGCAAATTATAATAAATTTTCAATCTTTTATATAAGAGATATTTAAAATCAATTCGCGCGTTCAAGAAATATGATCGATTTTCCGCTTGATATCAGTGAAATGTTGTATGAAATAATGTAATACTGTATACATTTTTTTTTGTTTTTTTTGTACCATTTGGTAGTTTAACTTGATACAGTATCCCCAGTTTTATTAAATTTTCTTCTCAGTTATAAGGAACTTTGGGATAAAGTGTTGCCTCCTTTGAGTAACAAATATATCCTTATAGTGGAAATCACATTGCAAGAGAAACATTATATATAAGGCAAACCGTAAAATACAATATAATCACCCGTAAATTTTTATGGTTAGTTTTAAATTTACAGTAGTGCAATGGTAATTGAATTGAAATGTAATAATTGTGGTGATATTTTTACATTTTACACGTGTTTTAAAATCGCTGTAAATACGGCTGATAGTAATTTATTACTATACTATATTTTTAATCATGAATGTATGTATTTATGGATATGCCGGAATAAAACAGGAATATACAATAATGTTTTAATTAAATTTGTAAACCCAATAATAAGTTACATCGAATTTTCCAACACAAAATATTTTCTACAATATTATGTTTATTATAATTATATTATATAATATAGTCGTAGTATAGATACTATTGCTGTGATACGTTTTAAATATGGAGCATACAAAAACGGCATGTTTCCCATCTTTACCGCAAAATGATATTTTATATAAAAATTTTATTATTTTGTAGTTGTCGGCACATGTTATGAAGTTTCTACATTGTACTATAACCTATACATAAAAATAGTGTGTCAATTAATTTTTACGACTGGTGCAAGACAATGGTATACAGTGACGCTATAAAAACTCGGCAGTCATTTAGATAACAATCGAATGTTCTGTGAAATTGTGAAACTAACTTAAACCATACGGCAGTTCAATAGAGAAGTAATTTTTTTTTATATAGAATTATTAAATCAATTGTCATTACATTCACATTCACATAATAAGGGTATGTTTTACAAAAAACAATTGTACTAATAATTACTGAATATATGGGGGATGCAAATAATTGATTTTTGTTGATTGATATTTAAATCATATTTCCGTTTTTGCCTGATTCTCTTTATTCCCAATACTTAAAATAATGTTATTTTGATGATGTTTTGACCATATAGAAACCGATCAGAACAAGTGGACATTGGATGCAATTCTTAGTAAATTCATAGTAAATTGGATCACACATTGGAATAAATCGCTGTACCTAAAGCATTGAAGCCTAATTTTAGGGTAATTTTGAATAAAAAACCAAAACACATTCTACATCATTTTACAAATCAGTCATAACAATTGCTTGACACATTGCGTATTATACCATATTATTATAAATACATAAAAAATACATTTTATAAAAATATATGTTGATATTATTCATGTAATAGTTTTACATACGGATACGGTGCATATGTAAATTACATATTTATGGGTTCATATTGGTTCATTTATTATACCATATAGGTGTATGTTTATATTATGCCCATTATTATGAAAGTTTGTTGTTATACATACTTGTACAATAATATTGTATCAACCCTAAAACTAAATTGTTATGGATTATTCATATAGTTTTTAAAAAAAAATTTTTATATTCAGGTAATCATATATAAATTGCATAATATATTCAATGAGGAAAGTGTGTGCTGCTGATGTATATAATCCTTAACTATACATGAAAATGGAATTATAAATAAATGACAACATTATTCGGTACGTTAACGGAATGTACAATGTGTGCGGTCCTGTAAGTTGAATATATCCTTAAAAAACCGTAAGAATCACTTAATTGTTTCTTAAAATTAGTCATAAGAATTTTTAATTACGTGTATAAGAAAACATTTCTCATATATTATTATTCAGCTGTGTAAAATTCCGTCCAGTTGTTATATTTACCATTAAGTATCGATATTATATTTGTATAAACTTTAAACATAACAACCATCTATACATGTTTAAAAAATAATCAAGGAAATGGTCGAAGCACTTGGTTGGGAAATCTTTCCACATCCACACATTGCTACTACAATTTATCATCGCTTAAAAAGGATTTAGACATTACATATAATTCATGTGAGGTATACATTTAATGCCTTAAAAATGGTCGATAGATGTGGTTTCCGATGAAGAATACTTTAAAACGAACAAATTACTTTACCCAATAAAAGCGTTTGGTCAAGATTTATAGTTCTTGATCTTTTGTCTATATTTGTTTCCAACGAATGAAAGTCTTATATATATTTATCTACTTTATCATTCCACCTTTATACTCTATATGCTATAATACTCAAAGGATAAGGATAAGGATATATATATAGAATATATTTACATTTAAAAAATTATACTTTACTGTCTGTCCTTAAATTTGTTATGGTTATTAAAATATATGTATATTTATATATGGTATAGTCAAATGTTAGTATGAATATATAATACAATATATATATATTTTATGTGTAGGGTCAGTATATCTTAACAACATAAATTTATATAATAACATAAATAGTATATGTATAAGTATGTGTCCGCATGTAATAGAAAGGTTAATCTATTATATATATGTATAGAATAGATACACAACAGCGTCCCAATGCATATAATCAAGTGCAATTTCACACTACTAATAAGTTCTTAATTAGTTTCAACAAGTTAAATTTCATATTTATATAAGAGGAAAATATACGTGTAGTAATTAGTAAAATAAGTGAATTGAATAAATTTAATTTACATATGTATTTTGATGTGAATTAATGAGATATAGGGTGGTAACATTGATAACAAAACCACATCAAATGAAATATGGTGATGTGACTTAATAAATTTATGTAATATCATGAGTTATAATTAGTTTTCACTTCATAAGGATAAATAAAATCGTTCCACAGGAAAATACCCATAACAAAAACACTCTTTGATAACCGATAAATAAAATTTAAAATATTGTTAGAATAACAATTAAAATTTACTTCAAGCAATTGGTACGACATTTAATTTAGAGTGCCTTGCCGGAATTGAAGCACAAGTATCCCAATGGTTAAACGGGCCCTGATGGTGTTATGATGTAATAGATATTTCCTTAATTTCATTATTATAATTACTCGTAATAAACTGCATTTAAAATATAAGAATATTAATATGTAAAACTGTAGTTTTTGTATTCACAAATTAAACAAACGTGAATGATAAAAATATATTATATTTTGTATATAATATAAACGTAAATAAGTCAATAGTTTTTAAAGTATAGTTATTATAAATATATATTTATGGTATTTTATTTCTAAAATCAGTAAATTATACTATTATACTGAGAGTTAATATAGTTTTAACGTGTACATAATTTCAGAGAATCATGATTTTGTATATGAAATGAATGAAAAAAAAAAAAAACAGAAAAAGTAAATAAATAAAGTACAAATTTTTTTATATCTATTAGAATTCAATATTGGTATAATATAAAATTGTTGAAAGTTTAATATTTCCTTTCTTATATTATATTATTTTACTTTATAACTTTTATTATTTGTGGTTATTTATTTTATTTTATTTTATTTTTAATTTCATTCATTCATTCTGTTGAGACTGCAGAAAGTTTTTGATTATTTGTGAAAGGAATTCAGTGCTGCTATTCGTTACCTGCAAGCCAATACCGTATGTGTAGTATATGAATGAGAGTAGTATTCGCATTAAATTACATATATTCGTATATATATTTATATGTGGACTAATACGTGAGTCGAGTTCTAATTTTGGGTGAGACTAAAAACTTTTATAGGATATACATGTTATATCTTTATAGGTATAGAGAATGATACAATATAAATAATATGTAAACCGAGTGGCAACTAAAATTTGAGACATTTTTTCAGCAAATATAAATAATATTTAAAATAATAAAATTATTATTATAATATTCACCAGCGAATTTGTTGAATTTGTTATGTACCATGGTTACAAAAAAAAATCCACCCATTCCGAACCCATCAGTATATTGTTAAAGATTATAATATTACACTGACCTTACACTTAATCTTAAGTCATTAACATTTTTTAAAATAATTGTATTTTGGTTAAAATTTATTTGTTTTTTATTATTAGTGATAATGATGAATAATTTTAAAAATTATAATTTTTCTTAAGTACTTATAATGGGTAAAAGTATAAATGTTGAAACCCAACCAGAGAGTGAGGTTGTACATATTTTTTTTTAAAAAAATTATATATGTTCAATATTTATATTTAATATTTTATATCTTGGAATTATTTCAAACGCATTTTATCCAACTGGAATTATGCTTAAATTCAGGAAAAACTGTGTGGGTAACGTTCACTTCCTTTTTTTTAGTCAAATTATATATTTTATCTAATATTTTATCTTTGAATTATTTCAAACACATTTTATCCAGCTTGAACTATGCGTAAATTCAGAAAAAACTGTGTGGGTAACGTTCATTTCCCTTTTTTAGAAAAATTATAAATGTTCAATATTTTTTTCTAAAATTTTATCTTTGAATTACTTCAAACACATTTTATCCAATTGGAACTATGCTTAAATTCAGGAAAAACTGTGTGGGTAACGTTCACATCCTTTTTTTTTTAGAAAAATTGTATATTTTCAATATTTTTATCTAATATTTTATCTTTCAGTAATTTCAAACGCATTTTATCCAGTTTGAAATATGCTTAAATTTAGTAAAAATTGTGTGGAATAATATTGGTATTAAGAAATATTAATAAAAAAATGAATTTCATTCATAAATTCATGAAAAACTGATAATTTTTAACATTTTGTATTTATAATTCACAAATGCTATACCTCAAAATAATATATATAGAAAAAAGTTATATTTTGTACTTTTAGTACAAAACCATATAGTTAAAGTTTACAAAAGTATTAAAGTTTGTTTAAGTGATTACCGCACACTATCATATGTTCGTAGTGGTGCAGTGTATTTATTATTATTTAAAAAATTATTGAAATTGGTAAAAAAAAATTCAAAAATTGATGTGGCATGTGTGTTTTGTTGTCAATAAATAAAAATATGTTATAAAATAGGTGTAGAAATATGAATCGATCGTTTATTACAATGTCGGTTTCGGTTGAAAATTGTGTGTGAACGTTTTCACTAAATATCTCTCTTTATCATTCAGTATGTGTTTCTGTTATTGGCTAAAGCCTTGGTTTTTATGAGCCGCAAACTCAGACTGCGGAAATACGAATGTCGAAAATGGTTAATCGTATTTTATATGTGAATGGTGTTCATAGTTGCGGATTGTGCGGTCATAAAAAATTCTCTCTTCCGCATCAAAATTTTCCTCCCAAAAAGTGACATTTCGTTGATATAAAATTATGGTGGTTCAAATTACGAAGTCCGTATTACAGAAACTATGATTTGTATTAACCCGCACAGAAAGAAAAAAATGTAGAATGCGGGCTGATAAAAACGAAAGTTTACTAGTGTAAACAACATAGTTTTTTCGTTGGTTGAAAATATTATGTTTTGTACAAGTAAAAAACTGATTTGCTGACAGGATTGATGTTATAATATTTCATTTCATTGGGAGAAAAATGATGCTGAAAGTCATCGAATGCTTGTCGAAGTTTATATAGAAAATATGCCAAAATCTGAAAAACGGTGCAGAAGAGAGTGATTTCAATGCTTCAAAAGTAGTGGATTGTAGATATATGTCTCTGTAATTTGGTGAAACCAGTAAGGATTATTACAATATTACTCTTGCCATTGAACCAAACTGTCAATATTAAACTCTACTGCCAACAACGAATCAATTTACAGTGATTACTACAAGAATAGTAACTAAGATTTGTCAGTCACGATAAAATGGATTCACACAACAATACAATGCACTCTTGCATGTCGCAAAATCGGTCATAAAAACGTGGAAACAATAATGATATGAAAAATTTGTCTCACAATTAACTTGTCACCCGTTGCATTGCTTTCAATAAAAATATATATTAAATATAGATTTTAAAGCAAAATATTATATTTAACATAAATAAATTATATCTATTGGTTTTGGTACAATTGGTACACAGTCCACATTATTATATATTTTCAATCGGTTACCGGATACAAAAAAAAATGACCATAAATATAGTTATTTTCCTTTCAAAGTTATTATCTATACAGATATTACTTCGGTCAACATATGTTGCATACATCGCACAGCAATATAATGTTAATTTTTTTACAACATTTATATAACTATATTTTTATTATTGCAATAGATTTTAGAAAATAAAGCGATAACGTAGTGTTTTTTGTTTTATGTATATTTTATACTTTAACCACATTAACACTTTAGTGGTTTATAAGTCAAAGAAATTATAAAAAAGTAAATAAAAACACGTTTATTTTGGAAATACAGGATATAATTTCTGATTCAATATTAAATACCATTGTTTAATTTAAGGAAGAAGAAAACTAGTACTGAAAGTCATTGAATTCTTTTCTTGTATGTTGAACTGGTAGAACATACCTTATCATGAAAGAAGTTGCAGACCGTGCTCTCAATGATTCAAACGTGGTCATTTTGATGTGTATAACAAACGACATGGGAACAAATTCGAAGATACAGAGACTTACAAGAATTATTTGATGAAAACGATGCACAATAGCAACAACAGCAATGGCAGATTCATTAAAAGTAAGTTAAGAAATTATTTCTAATCCCTTACTAATCAATGGTGGGTAAGATATAATAGGAAGAAAAATGCGTTCCATATGAATTGTGTGAAAGAATTAAAGAAAAACGAAAAAGTGTGAAATTTTAATTGAAATGCAGCAAAAGATAAAAAATGTATTTATTTTGATAATCCTAAACTATCTGCAATTTACGGATTTTCCCTTTGAAGAAGTCTTCGTCTTTTGAAGCGACCCATTTGTCTAGCCAATTGTTGATACTTTTATAATATGTAAATCGTGCATCTTGAAGAACTGACTGCAACGACCGGAATAAATAGTAATCGAAAGTAGCAATGTCCGGTGAATAGAACTTCCCAGTTCTGCCCTTGCTTAGATTTTAATGATATTTCCAGTAAGAGATTTTCCTTGTCGAGTTGAAAAACTAAATTGTTCTGTCTATTCATCCATTTTGGTTGTGTTTTCATGACTTTTTTTATTTGTCGTCGGTAGCCATCATCAGTGAATGTTTTAGAAGGTATCAACAATTTAGAGTACACAACACCTTTTTCATTCCACCAAATACAGAGCATAATCAGTATGGGTTGTGATGGACCTGTTTCATCAAGCTGTACTCAAGCTTTTTTACGCTTAGGATTCTCATAGTAAATCCATTGTATTTCATCTCCGGATTTTTCTGAATGAAAACAAAATAAAAATGTTTTCCTCAAATGTCGTTTAGTTGGTACAAAGGCCTTGTTCATTTTCATGCGAATAAAAAAATATGTTATCACTACGTTTTTTTAGTTTAGAAAGAGAGTTTTAAATAGAATGTATCTATTAGAAAACGGAACTTACTTTTGCATATAAACCTAACATTTTACATAGTTCTGTTAAACATATAAAATTCTGATTGTTAAAACAATAATTTAAATATTCAAATATGAAATATAAGTTGTATGATTTAAGTACTTTTTAATATACACAACACCCAACCCATGTATGAAGATAATTGTTGCATATATGTAAATTTATTGTAGGCAGAATATATGATTATATGGTAATTGTTATTATCCTTAAAAAAAAAACAGAAAAATGAACACATATAAAAGGTTAATGTTTTCTTTTATTATATTTACCTACATATTTATATTTATTTATATATTGTTTGTTCAAACATATATCCTATACGACCAATCTACATATGCATAGTGATGGTGTATACAGGTTGTCCGCGAGCGGTGCGTTTTCCTTCATGGGTGGTGATGGGAGACATAATTCTGAGTCGAAATTACTAAATGACACTTTTCGATTTGGGACTCGGAATCATGTTATAAAAAAATTTGTAACACAATTTAATTCTCTACAAATTCGGTCTACTATAAATTTTCTGCATTTACCTTACTTTCAAAGTTATTGGTCCATTAATGATGAGACTACTGAGAAATATTCTTAGGGCTGTATCTCGAAAACAGAGCCCCAAATGAAAAATTGTCATTTAGTAATTTCGACTCAGAATTATGCTGCCCATCACCCCTCTTGAAGGAATGCGTACCGCTCGTGGGCAACCTGTATATACACGACTTTATGTGTAATGTGTATATATATTACAGTAACAGAGTTTGTGTCAAACATTTAAAAAAAAAATATAAAAGCTCTGTATAAATGCATGTTTATTTTAAAATCGGTTCGTTAGCTTTTGTTTAATATTATATATATTATTTTGTTTTATTATTTTCGTGCTTTTTTATGTTCATATTAGTGTTTTTTTTTATTTTTATTTATTTATGTATGTACAGTACAATTGTACATAGGTATATTGTTTGATGTTTTGTGTTTAGTCAATTTGATGATTGCAATGAATAAAGTCTATATTTATTTTTTTTTATTTAGATGATAAAAAACAAAAATAACATAAAAATATATTTGGTATTGGTGTACGAGTACATATACGAATTTATACAAAAACATATATCTTTTAGTATAGATATAAATGATAAAATACAAATTTTAAATTATATATGAATGGAAATAACCTGAATAATTTATAAAAATTTCTATTGCACAATAAAATATTAAATTGAAATGTTCAACACTTTTTATTTTACTTAAAAATAAATTGTTGTTTTATTTCAATAAATAAATTATAATAAATCAGGTAAAAAAAAACAAATTTATTTTTGGGACTCGCATTAAAATTTAATCTTCAGATAGATAGATATATTTATATTTTCTTTTTTTTCGTATTTCCGTTCCACTTGAATATAACTTCGATAAATTATCTGATGTCACAATATAAAAACAAATAAAAAATATAATAAAAACCTCAATAATCATAAAATGTAAACTATAAATTAACTCATCAGAACATTTTTACAACCTATTTTTAATTTGTTCATTGATATACAATACAAAAACTATAAATATTGTATAGATACATTTATTGCATAAATAAACATCCGTACGCATTATTGCAATAATTGAAATGAAATTTCTTAAAGATATTTTTCACAAAAGGTCAAAATACACTATAGGATTTAATTGTTTTTTGATAAAAATTTTATTGTACGTATGTTGTTCCCCATGGAGTGTCTAATGCATATTTCGATTCGATCAAAAAAAATTATTCTATATCGAATACATATTAATATGATTATGCGCGCTTACTATGATTTTAATTATTATCATTATTAATAAGTCAATTTCTATATATAATATATTGTACTACTAAACAATTAGTGGCATTGTGTGCGTATAAACAACGTAAACTGAGTTTACCATAAAAAAAATTTTATTACGAATAGTTTGTACCAATATTTTTGGCAGTATTTTATATACAATTACACTGTACCATAATTTTTTCTTATATAATAAATATCTTATAAAATAAAATATAGGTAAAATAATGCAAGTATACTTTCCATAAACAATTAGAGTCATATATATATATATTTTATATAATAATAGAATAAAACGATATTAACGATCAATAAAATGTAATAAAAAAAATGGTACTCACCAATTCACTTTTCGCCAAAATAGTCGCAATAGAGGAGCATGTAACAAAAGAATGAATATTCTGCACATACAATTCAATTTGCAATTTCATTTCACAAACTACAAAATCGAACCGCGAGACACATTTGCTGTAGCTAAAAAGAGAAAAAAAAAATAATTATAATATTATTATTAAGAGGTAAATTTAAATAAATGTTGTATCAAATCAAATGGAAATATATTTATTTTATTACTTTTTTTCAAAATAATTTGGTACAATTTTAAACATAAATACAAAAACGCAGCAACAAGAATAACTACAATACCAACAACAAAAATTAATTGCTGCACGAAAATTTCTGTTACCGCGGCGTCGCACAATCACATTTTTTTTTTTTTTGCGTGTGCATATAGGAAAAAGTCAAAATTTAATTATTAAAAAACTAAAAATCTATACCATCTTTTCCAATAAAATTAATTATTGAATAAATTGATAATTGTTGGGAAACAAATAAAATAAAAATAATTAAAACAATTACAATATTTCAATATTTTAATGTATAAAAACTAAATAAATGAGGAGGCACTTACATATCATTAACAAGGGAAAAAGAAAGTTAAAATTTATTGTATAGGCATTTTTTAAACACACTATAACTAAACACTGTAATAATATATATAGAAAATAAAACTTAAATAATATTAAACAATAATATTCGGTTTATAAATTTAAAATAATAAATTATCTACTTTACACATTAATTATTAATTATAAAATAATTAAATGATTAAAATTCTGTTTTTTCTTTTTCCCTTTTTTTTTTTTGCATTTACTACGCGACGTGACACACATAAAACAAAAACTTGCATTAATAAAAATCGAAATTATAAAGGTGTCAAAAAAAATTGATGTATATATAAATCGAAATGAAAAACAATTGAATTTATTTTCGCCATATAAGATATATTTTTTTTATTATTATAGTAATTTTATTTGAAATTTAACGAATTTTCAATTTTAAAAATTTTATTTTATTTTACTATGTTAATTCCAAAAAAAACAGTATATACATTTTCTTAGCAAGTCTTTAACTCAATTTTTATGTAATGGGATGAAAATAGAATTTGACTACCTAATCGTGAAATTTACGTGACGTCGCTGTAAACAATACCTGTATGCACATCATATTATGGACTAATCCTAATCAGTCATAAAAAAAACGCATCGATTTAAAATTGCACCATATGGAATGTTAGAGTTTTGCCACGACAAAATGCTTTAAGATTAAGAACACTTACTGATATATTTAAAAAAAAGTTAAATTGAATAAAATAGCTATCCAAGAAACTATAAGTGAAACGAAAAAAATTTTATTACAGCGGCAAATATTACAGTAAAACAAGAGAGTTCGAATAACTGGGGGAAAAACTGATGAGGTGAAGGATGCGTTTTAAGAAAAACTATAATATCAACATATGTATATATTTATAGCTGCACTCGTGGGAAAGGAAATAATATATCATCCAATTATATAGTTAGACACGCAGTTCATGAAACAAAGAATGAAAATGTGCCGCAATTTCGCCATATCTAAAAATATGGTTACTATAGTGGTACATATATACTTCTCAAATAAGGATATTGATAAAATGACGTGGAGGTTGGTTAACAAATGGTAGAATAAATAATCAAATTGACCATATATTAATTGATGGAAGTCAATGTTCAATGTTTGAAGTTGCCAATGGTTTGTATATTGGCTCTGATCATTATCTAGCTATAGGGTATAGTGTTACTAGCCAGAATTTCAGCCATTAATTATACCCAACCTGTAAGGACGAAATGGGCATTCGAAAGATTTGAGCAGACGGATGTAAAATAATTGTACAAAAATGCAATAGAACAACGCATTATTATAGATTTGAGGATTACCAGCAGCAAAACAACATGGGACAAATTAAAATCATGCGAAGAAGGTGCAGCAAAAGAGATTTGATTCGTAGGAAGAAAAAAAGAAAACTGCAAAGAATGATTTATGCCGAAATAGAAAAATTTAACAGATAAAAATAATAACTGACGATTGTACTTACGAATGGGTGACAAATTAAATTGCAACTTTAAGAAACATTGACATGAATTTTCTATAATATATACTTATTTTCGGAATTCATTGCTTAGACGGTTTTATATTGTGGCATATTGTCCTATATGTAATTTGTTTTAAAAGGCAATGAATAAAATGCAATATTGATAGCACTGCTATTCAACCGGACAATGAGATCGTTAAACAACATAATTAACAGCAGTGGTCTTTTCCTACATTTAAAATTGTCTACACTAATTTTTGTACCGAATTGTATAATATAATCTATAAGTACATGCAATAGCAACAATAAATAATAATAAAAAAAGGTAGCATTACTTTTATTACAGACAATATATACGTACCTTAAGTATAATTGTATTGTGTATACATATATTATTATAGTTATAGTTATAGTACTGTAATGCGGAAACGAAAAATAATCGTATAACATATGTACATAATATACCTGCTATATAGGATACGCGTACCGTAATGTAACATATTTGTATTATATGTACATATAATAGGTGTATGCATATGAAATGGAGATGGAGAAAACAAATAACGTTGATTTGATCGCTTCAAAAGCTATGATTTCAACCTCACACATTAGCAACAAAGACTATGGCAAACTACGAAAAAAATTAGAGATGCAGAATTTTAAACTTTACTGAAGCAGACACGAAACGAAGAAAAATTTGCAGAAAATTTCACATCTAATGTAATGTTGATCAGGCAACTACTTCCGGATATTTACATGCTGCGCGAAAGATTCATAAACTTAGAAAATGGGTACCTTATAATTTAAAAGAAAGAGACATTAAAAGGTGAAAAACTAGTTAAGAATTTTTCATCAACGATACAAAAACAAGTATTGTCTTTTTTTAGCCGGATTGTTACTGGTGATAAAAAATGGATGTATTTCAATAAACCTAAGCGTTGAATCCGGGCCAACCATCTACGTCGCAACCAGTAAGCATGGAACCATGGAAGGAAGACATTGCTGTGTATTTCGTGGTAGCGGAAAGGAGCCGTGTATTAAAAACAACTAAAACCTGGGAAAACAGTTATAATAGTGATCACATCATTTTGCTAGATGGAAATCCTAGATTTGGTTAGAAAAATCCATCACAACATATGTTACTGATGTTCTCTCCCACCAAGTGATCGTTTGCTAAAAAGATGCGAAAAAGTGATATAGCTAACAATTCATTCAAAATTAATTTAAATTGCAATTCTAAAATAAAATTCCTTTAAGGGCGAAAAAAAAAATAGCCATTTCAAATTCATACACCCATTAATAATATATTTATATTTATATATATTTTGGTACGTAGGTGTATAAAAATATATCATATCTAAAATACGCACATATACACACACACATTGGCATATATAATATATAAAATGAATTTTCTATAAACACGCATAAAAAAAATATTACGTATTGAAGTTGTTTTTATTTTCCTATATTTTCTTTGCTGTATATGTTTTCCTTAGAAAGTATTATCCTCTGAGGGGGCGTTCATTGATTAAATAAAATTTTTTTTCTCGTTATTGTTTATTGTTTCGCATCATGGAAAAACAAAAATTACTATTACTACTTATTCAAAGAGTTGCGTCGGCGAAACACAAACCATTTTAATTATATAACAATATTTTCGAGACTATATAACTTGATTTTTGAGATAAATTTTAACAATTTTGATTTATAGATTTAATTATTTATTCAGCATAGTTAAATGTAACAACATAAAATTTAGATTACATAATTAAAAGTCAGGAAATTATGAAAATGGAAAATTTATAATATTAAAGAATTATTATACAAATAGAAAAATAGTTTTGATAGTTTGTGACATGATACCGAGACACCCATCTATTCATATTTTTCAGAAACAATAATATCAGTTATTAGAGTGATGTTCACAAAAACAATTCGCAAACCAGGGCAGACTATGATTACAAATATGACTTTATCCAATGAACGCTTCCACATAGAAAGTACACAGATGTTTTTGCTTTTCTGATTGATAGCAACATAAAAAAGGGTATTATACAATATTCGTACAGTAACATTTTTATTTTATGTATAGTATGTACATAAGCATATGAATGAATATGCATACAATATACAAAATATACTCATAGTAAATATATATAATATACTACTGTGTCCAAAAACGAAGGTGACATAGCATATATTTTCAAAAAACTTTATTTATTCTTCCAAAATTAATTTTGTCATTTTCACAAGTACACTCGTCCCGCCAAATCCAAATACACTTACAACGCATAAGGGTCGTCGGCACATATTCAAGTCTCACCGTTTGCACCATCTTAAACGAATCTGCAACAGAAAATTTATTCCGCAAACAATATCAGGCATTAAAAAAATCGAAAAATTGTTTGATTTCACAACCAGCACAAAGTTTAAATTAAAAGGTCATTTTAATTATTGGACAGAGTAGTATATACTGAGAACGTGAAGCGTTTGGGTTCCTTTTTATTTCATTGTTGTTATACTTGGGCTGTGCTATACATACAATTACGCACATATACAAATGGATATATACAATATATAGTTTATATTTTAGAAAAATTTAAAGAAAAATATCAATAAGATTAACAACATGTTTCAATGTTCATCTGACGTGTTAACCGTTGTCAATTTACATGACATGCTGATATATTAAAAATAATATATATATAAAAGTATATAATACCGAGCACAGTATATATATTTTATTTTATTCTATATAAATCCTTAAATATAATTAAATAAATTAAAAACCAGAAGTTATTTGAAGTATGCGACCTATATATTTTTTTGGTGTCGATTATGGGGAGTTATTGTCAATAATTATAAACAATAAACAATTATACAATTTTTTTGAATTTTTAATTATAAATCTAGCCCCGTAAGCTGTGTGGTAATTGTTTATATAACCGCTCCTTCAATTCGATACAATTTTTAACAAATAAACAATTTCATTTCCCTACATTGACATAATGGAAAAACAAGTTATTTGATTTCCGTGAAAATATTATATTTATGGTAATTTTGTTGATTGGACTGTTTACAAAAGAAAACTTCAGAAGTTTATAAATAAACCATATTAGGTGCGTAATTCATTTTCCAGATTGCCAAAGTACCTACTTTTCAGTATGCGAGGAGCCGTTCTTCTTTTATTGCTATACAGCAGTGACACAAGTATTTGTGGTATGATTGATTTTTTCATCATAAAGTTTGTTGTTTGGCTTTGTTTTAGCTTGGTATATGCAGTCAAATTTCCAAAGTCTTTGTAACGCAGATGTCGTAATGTAATTTATATATTTAAGAACTTTCCATGTAATATATAGTATATCCAATGATTTAGAACAGAGTAATTATATATGGAATTGATACCGAATTAAGACTAACAATAAGAATGAAAAGAAGGTTCGATGTGTCAATAACTTTTTTTTACTATATAACATTAACTTGAAATTTAACCTGATTGCATTTTTTGAAACCAGTAAAAAATTATCGATATTAGAGTCAATTCTTTGTTCTCAGCATAATTTGTAAAATCTATGTTATTATAAACTAACATAAGGTGATAAAGAAAAAGCAATATTAAGTTGACACAATTTCTGCAACAAATAAATATATTGCGATTGTTGGACGAAGAATGACTCCTCCATTAGCGGTAGCTGAAGTCAAGAGCGATTATTGCCCGCTCAACGTTGAGTTAAACCATACGGATATACTTCACATTTAAATCATCCTCGAACAACACCAAAACATTAGAATATTAATAATTGATCAAAAACATTATTTTTTTTGCAATTATAATAATTCAGGCAAGATAAAATTTTTGGCGAATCCCAATCACAGCCCATTAAATATCATTTTTAGACCGTCCAATAATTTCAATTTTCCTTTTTTTAATAGGTGAAACTTTACTAGAGTTTCCTTCAACCATACACAACAAATTCATTTAATATATCGATAAAAACGACACAAAAGGACATCGGGTTTAAATTTAATAATATTCAAAATTGGTGTTCAATGAAGAAAAAATAATAAAGGTCAGAATACAAGCTCATCTTTATAGTATTCATTTTATATTAACAATAATTTCATTCACCATTGTTTCGAATATATTTTATAGTTTAAATGAAAAGTCATTGCGATCTGGCAATTATATAGGTGTAATAATGTTCATTGGCCACCGGAATTTATGTCAACAAATCACAAACCATTTCATAAAATATAATATCCTTTTTGCTGGCATAAAAAAAAAACAGGATAGACAATGTTTGAAAACGATATCACGACTGTTATGGTATAATGGACATATAAACGATATATGGTACGAATAATTGTGTTTCATATAGTACATATTTTTAAATAATGAAACCAAAAACATTCCAATCCATTTGCGGTTTATTAACTAAGTCCGATTTCAGAAACCATATATTTATTATATACGTTATTATAATTTAGCGTTGCGTGCGTATATATTGTAAGATACTCATACAAAAGCATACCTATACCTATCCTATACCTAAATATTAACTATACACTATTCATTCCGAGACATATTAAATGAAAAACAAACATTCAAGATTTTTTCATGTGGAATTCAATTATAAAGATGATTTCACAAAGAAGATAGCAAAAAATGAAAAACAGAAAAATATTTGTTATTATTTTCATGTGAATTGTTGGTAAAAGAAGTAAACGAGAGGATATGGTTTTTCTTGTGAAATTTTATTTTGAATAATAAAATGAATACATAAATATTAGAAAAGAAGAAAAAAAAAACACACGAAAACAAAGTTTTTATTATTTTTTGTCAAAAAGTTTATTAATACGCGACTAGAAATTATATGCATAATAATAAAAAATTATGGTTTTGTTGTTGTTATTGTAATGTGGCAAAAACTTTTATGGAATTCATTATTGGTTTAATTTTTTGTGTTTTTTCTTTTTTTACTTTGTTTTTTCAAGTTTTTTTTTTTTTTTTCCATTAGCCAAAAAAAATTCCACCAACTAAAGATACAAATCATGTTTTTGTTTCATGTTTTCTGTTTTGAATTTGTTAATTCTGTTATTGGAATTTATTGATTTCAATCATTTTTAAATGGATTATTATAGGATTACTATATAGAATATAATTATCGATAGAAATATTTCATAACAAATTTTATAAATTACGATTAATTTTATTGATTAACTATAATTTTAGTGTTAATATTATGGTTTAAAATACTTTGCACAGACACACACACAAAATTTATATTGTATTAATATTTTTAGGTCCTTATCTACGAAGGATTCATGGAAATGGGAAACATCGAAAATTGTTAACTATACTGACTACACACAGACGAAGAGACTGACGAGGGTGTAAAAAAACTTTAAGATACAATGGATACGAGTGCAAATTCAATACGACCCATACAAATCAATTATATATAAGAATATGTCAGACAAAAATATTTATAGAGGATGTATCATTTATAGATATAAAGTTGTGAAAACTGTAACCACTCATATAGCAATGAGAATATAGAAACCAGAAGTTTCGTGCTTACATATGCCTACCTTTACAGTATGTCTAGCCGAACAATCGCCTGCGGTAAACCAGTGGCTGATATAGTTCTGAATTGCGAAATAAAAATGTGAACCTGCTAATTGGGCCAATGCATACAACACTTATGGCTACTGTTAATAGGAATGGCATTACATGAATTTACAGTTAGAAATAATATTAGGTGAAAAGGATGTGATTTATTGTGAGATTGCAGACAGTATCCTGACAAAAAAAATCTTTACAACTATCAAAATTCCCCAGATATTATATTATATATTAGGAATTGGTAATAAGGCATAAGATGGTACAATAAATATAGTGTTTTAAATTGTTATGCCCTTCAAAACCAGTAGTAAAAGAAAAACATCTTTTGTAATGACGGAAAGTGGGTAAAATAAATAAAGCAGTAAGTAAATTGGAGGCATATAAATATAGAGTAAAAATACTACCATAAGAAATTAGATTTTATTTACAAAAAACCATGAAAGTATGAATTTATACTGAATTTTTACTATTGTCCAAAGTATTTTTTATGCAAATACATATTACATTGATTGCACAACAAAATTTATGTAATTATATCAAACACGATATCAACGATATACAATATAACCCATTTCTGAATCATCTACGATTTGTTCAGTAGAATTTTCTTTATATAATTGAATAAAACCTGCAATATGATTGTAATTTCATACCGAAAATCATTTTCACTTATTGGTTTGTATGAATGCATTTTCGTAATAAAACAATGAATTTCCAAACATAGACACAACACATAACAAGCAAGAGCATATTAATAAACAATGATCATATCACCATAAGTAAAAATTCGTTAATGACATTGTCTGACTAATCAACACCTCTCTAATAAATATTATAATTTTTAATAATAATAATAATACGGTTGAGTAACATTCAAGCATAATATGTAATGTTTCTTGTCTATAGATCATAACGATATGAATTATGAATTGGTGAGTGCATTTATCGAAACTTGTTGCCATTGTAACTATGCGATTATCGTGCCAAGAAACAAATGAGATGTGTTTCAAAAAAAACAAAATGTTTTTTGTTACATTATAATTGCTGGGAAATCATTGTGAAAATTTTTGAAAACGACGTAACATCCAATATCACAAAAAAATGATTCCCTTGCATAATGTTAAACCATTCATTAAAATCATGTAATATCAGTTTCCAGAGACAAACATAGAAATAGTAGTGAACGAATTTTTTGACGGCAGGGCAGCAGGAAATAAGTTAAACTATCTACTAAATAAAAATAATTGTCATGAGTGTCTACTCTACAATATCTAAGGACGCAGTGCTTCGCCAATATTAAAAATAATTAATTGAATTCTCACATTGAGTCTTCTTAATTCTACATACATTTCGCATAAATGGAATCTATTGTATTTATTATAAATTACATTCCGTTATTGTATTGTACATACATGCTCTTATATAAATTTAATAGAAAACCATTAAGAAAAAATTTAATATTCTTTCATAGAACCAAGTTATTTTTTTGCTTTCTCTTTGACAAAGAAAATTTTACTAAAAAAATAAGCAAAAGTATAGAGCAAGAAAAGAAACAAAATAAATAAAACATCAACAACGTAACACAATGTTTATCTTTTGAATCAAAATTGTCTTCCCAAAACGAAAGAAAAAAAAATAAATAATAAACACCCCAACAGCTTTAACACAAGTTGTATAACAACATTTGTAATCCCATTTATTGAAAAAAGAAGTACTTCAAACTATTTTTTTGTATACATATCCACATTATAATACACAATTGAGGAAGTATCTATTTTATGTAATGCGTGGATTTACAAAAATTCACACGCAACAATATATGTTTTATGCAATATATAATATATACTGAATATATGAGCATTTGTATATTACATAGGATATATATATATATACAACATACAATACAATATACATATGTATTATGTATGTAATCTGTAATATATGTACAATATATATCATGAAATACACTTATTTATGTGTGCTTATTTGTAAAATTTTCTTATTTTCTTTCTTAAACTTTTATTTTATATTAGTATAGAAGAAGCTATATCGAGTATGAACGTGAACGTGAAAATATATATGCGTTATAGTGAATACATATATTATATACGGATATTGTATTTAATTATTATAAAAGTACTTATATATTTTAATATCCCTGTAATGAGTAAAATTATATAGGATATAGTGAACTAAGCAATAAATCGAATAACAATTATTACGAACGAAAGAACAAACAATGTATTACTCTATTGATGGAGAGCAATCAAACCAATAATGCATAAACGCGTATTAAAAATACAAAACAGAAAATTGGGCAAGACATATAATAAAGGAATAGTCGAAACTTTCATAAACCACTGCGACATTTTAAGAAGGAGCAAATCAGTGATAGCGATAACAATGAAACTATTTACTTACACTATTTACGATCATCTTTAATTTATTCGAAAAACTGTTACTATAGTAAATAGAAAGAAAAATGTAATTCCAAATTATTAGTTAGGTTTTAGAATATTTTACGATAGAACAAATTCACCGCGTATAACAAATATTATTGAAAAATCCCCATTTAACTACAGCATTTTATAAGGTTTCACGGAATTTGTATCAAAATAGCAGACTTTTGGATCATTGAAAATCAAAGATATTCTCCTGGCGCATATAATGATTCGATGAAAGAAGTCACAAAATTCTGCCATTTACTGAATCAGTTGTTGGTTATACATGGAATCCAGATGTGTGAGTGACTGCGTTTAAAAAAATTTATATTAATAATATAAACAAATCGTTCAAAATTAAGTTGTGAGAAACATACTCAATGCGCCAAGGTATGCTCGTAAAAATGATTAAAAATATCTAATGTAGAGTATATAATGACAAATTAAAAAGGACGAAAACTAATAATTTGGAAGAAAATTTGTACATTACTGTTTTAAGGTATTACTATAATATTTAGTATAGCGCATTAAGTGTTAATATTGAAGTTAGTATGATTTTGAGGGGAGAAATAATGTATTTCACTGTATAAAATTGGCTCTAAAACGTATTGTTTGCTTTTATAGAAATTCACCACAATAATACAATACATGTAACATGGTGTAAACCTCGCAGTTGAATCATTAACATATCAACAACCTAACAATATATTATTGGACGGCAATTGTAATATGCTATGTGGAATCAGAATGCGTGTATGGTGTATTATGTCTGTTGAAATTAGTGGCGAAGGCTGAGAAATAACAGTTTTCAATATAGCTATATTTTTCTTATAACCTGTGTGGAATTAAACCAAATTATGAAAAAATATCTGGGTGTTTACCAAATTAAATTTTCCGGAAAATCTACTTTTATGAATTATCATCTTTTTTAATTACGGGCTATAGTTTTATCGGATTTTTTAATTTTTACTTACAGCATTGAAAATTATAAGCAATTTGCAATCTTTCATAGAAGATATTTTTAAAATCGATTCACGCGTTCAAAAGATATAACCGGTTTTCCGATGGCAGAGAAAATTTAAAGAAATTTGTGGTAAAGTAAAGTGAACAATGGTACAAAAAATTTATCATTATTTCATACAAAATTTCAATGACAACAAATGGAAAATCAGTCATATCTTTTGAACGTGTGAAACGATTTTGAAAATCACTTCTATCAAAGATTGAAAATTGATTATAATTTGCAATTCTGTGTGTACAAAACTGGAAATCCGTTAATTCAAAAAGATGATAATTCTTGAAAGTCGATTTTCCGGGAAATTTAATAAGTGGACATTCCAATTTTTATTTCATAATATAGTCTAGTATATAGTCTAGTATATAGTTTCAACTCGTCTACCAAAAAAATATAGTGATATTGCAATCTGAAAACATTATTTTTCACGCGTTGCCACTGGTTAAAATCAACCCAAAATATTTTTCAACATTCTCTAACACATGTATTAATTTTTTAATACGAACAATATGAAATGATAAAAGTAATATGATAATAATATCACAATAAAAGAAGTAAGGAATGATCAATAATTTTACCATATTAATAATGAAGTTTTACGAGAATTGATTAGAGAAAATTTCCAGATTTGAACAATATGTTCGCATCCTTTTGTTATTGAAAATTACTCAAAAGTTTCTTTTTATTGTGCGGTATATATAGACAAAAAAGGTATAAATTAAAGTAAACAAATAAGAAAGGAAACGAAATAAGTATTAATTGATCTTATATTAATCACAATTTCTATACGTTAAATTTTAATCTATTATAAAATTAACCGTATCGTCACAATTTATGGCATTCCAAAATTAACCGTTGAAAAATAAAAATCAATTAAGGAAAGAATTCAGTGATGATAACACCTGTATTTTATCATCAACAAATATGATGAATTTTTCAATTTATATCATTACATTGGTAATTTTATGAAGCGCACGGTATATGGATGTGCTTTTACGAACGGAAACCGTATTGAACGTAGATAATATGAAAATAATATATAACAAAATTTCTGTATATTAATTTTGATAGTTCGTTTATAGTGAAAAACTTCTATCATGTTTTTCATACAATATATACATTTACTCTAATAACAAACATTATAATTGCTTCCAATTTTAATATGCATAAATATTTATGGTTATATATTAGTACAGTATAAATATGTTGCAAGTACACATTGTATCATTATCAAAAACTCGATATACACGTATATATAGACGAATATTTTCTATAAAAAACATTCTTACATAGACAAAAATATAAAAAAAAAGATAAATTCCCAACAGAGATTTTACAAAATTTTAAAGAGATATAGCAATAATTATGGTCAAACTGAAAATGCTTATTTCACTTTATTGTGTGACATGTCTGATGATTTTTTGTTATATATTTATTTATTTATTTTTGCTATTTACAGTTTATTGATGATATTTTAATATATTATTCGTGGCCAATTATATATTTAACATTTCAAAATAAGATTTTTATTTTGCTCATTTCCTACATACAATAAGGAACATTTGTCGTTGCTATACTTTGTTTATGATATATTATTTTATGCTTTATTATACTCGTTGTATCGCGTAATGTATTGTATATATACGTATAATCGTATAATATATATTAAAATGTGTAAAACACAAAATCTAGTAAAAACTTTTTGATATTTGCATTTCATATACAATATTTGATATAACGAGTAATGTACTACTACTACAAATATACAGTATACGAATTTTTGAGAGAAAACAAAAAAGTTAATATCTAAAATTTTGTGTGACTGGAAAAAAGAAAAGTTAAACTTAAATTTTATACAATGATGTATTATTTATTATTATATTATTATCAGAGATGTATAGCAAAGATTTTATATATATATATATATATATATTATTTAGTTAGATACTTATATACATCATGTATAGTATATAAGAAGAAATGTCATATAAAATATATATATTTTTGTATACGAAATGAACACAAAATTATCAAAATTTATATATATTTTATATTTTATTATGCGTATATTTATTCATTATATATATATTGTAGATATATATTATATAATCGGTTATATGTTTATAAAATAAGTGACAGCCTTTCAAAAAGTATATATTATAATATAATTTATATAACATATAATGTATGTGTCTATATTATTGTATATAAATATAAGAAAAAAAATATAAAATACATAATAAAAGAAGAAAAAGTGGATAGAATAAGATATAAATTTACCATATTTTTCTCATCTTATACCATTTAAATGTCCCATAAACACATTTCAATATTATATACCATACCATATATATGGTATAACATATATATATATACTTATATACTTATATACTCGCATATAATAATACATAACATAACATAATATATATATATACCAACATGGTGTTTCAGTAGCATAGTTACGTTTAGTTTTTTTCTAAAAAAATTAAAAACTTATTATCATATGCCAAAATTCGTAAACTTAAAATCAAAATAATGTATTTTAAATTAGTGGTTAACAAAATGTACTTATAAAAAGTTGTATACGAAATGCGAAAAGGTAAACAAACTTTTTATTTTACCATAGTTTTAACCAAAATATTAATTTAATTCGTAATGAGTAAAAAAATTAATTAAAAAAATTAAATATTTTTTGTAAAATTACAAGTAATCGTTTGTGATCATTGTGAAAAAAACCCAGTTATTGAGGTATAGACGTTGTGTTTAACGTCATCGCATTGACGTTAATAGTTATTGATAATACAATAAAAAAAATCAGTATCGTAATAAAAAAAATTGATCAATTCCCGAAATTTGTGGAAAATTGGCTAGAAAAAATTATTGAAATATATGAGAATTCTATAGAATCTAGAAAAATTAAATCAAATTAATTATAGATTATAAACAATAGATTGTATACAATATAGACACAGAACCCAAATTAAATAAATTAGTGTATTGTGCTGTTGTGTTGAATAAGTTTGGGTTAAAATTACTTATGGATTCTGCAAATACTTCACAAGTTCTAGCAAACGTTCAACCAACATTTTAATATATCAACCAGCCAGTATATATGTTCAACTATATAACCAGTTGATTCCCAACAAATACATTCGATTGTTTTTAATCATCTACACTGAAAATAAATTTGTACATAATTTCAATGAATAGCGTTTTGTAAGTCCATTTTTCATTGTTTCAATGAATAATTCATTAATATTTTTCATTGTTTAAAAATTATCTTAATGTACTTGTTTATTGAATGATTGAATTCGCGATCATTAATTAACTAATGCGCAGAATAATAATTTATTATAATCAGAACACGTTGAAAAAATGAATAATATTCATCAAAACAATTATACAATTCTTTAAACTGACGTATTGATTCATTGAAAAAAATTCATGTTCGGTATTATATTTTAATGAATTATTCGTTGATTTAATAAATGTTATTTCATTTTAACAATGTGAACCATGTTCCTTGGAGCAAAATTAATTAATATTTCATTGTTTTGACGTTAACTTTTTAATTGGATCCGTGTACTTTTTTTTTTTTCAGGGTATATTAACATTAAATACTCCAACAATAACCAATTCAATCAATTAACAGCAGATACAAGTAATGTTACAACAAATACCACCGTAGCAAACAATATCCAGTATACCATGGTTTTAAAAACCCTTTGGGAAACCAATCAAATAATTTGGGTCTAGCGATACTTACCACTGGTCGTGGCTGGAACGCGACGTTCAATTAAGAGAAAAAAAGCAGGTCCAGAAATTAGATGAAAAACTAAATTAAACTTACTTGAAACACCAGCGGCTTGGAAATACTCAAGAAATTACTGTTATCAACAGACACAAAATTTTTTAAGTGTAAATAGCTTTAGTTTCACATTATTGAAATAATATTTTTTGCTGAATACATTGAAAATTATTTTATAAATTTATTTTGTTCTACCGCGAATTTTTATTTAATATTTTTATATTCATCATCAACATGGCAAAAGCATTTGATTTAAGTAAAGAATTTGTATTGTATAGCACTGGAAATGCTAATTTGACAGTTTTTGTGGTCTAAAATAGAATCGGGAATTCAGAGGAATCAAGCAAATGAATATAGCTTCTGGTATGATGAACTTGGATGACCGCGGCAGTATGTAGTAAATGCGTTGTGTGATGCTTCACCATTATTATTATTATTAATATTTATTTATTTATATATTTATTTGCATGAATTGTATTATTTGAGGTATAGCGTATTTTGATTAATAATTATGTTAACGAATTTTGTGTTCAGGTCACATTTTATTTTTTCACAATTAATTTTAAATTAATTTATAATTTTACAATTTTTTCGTATACATTCGTATTTAATGTAAAAATTAATTAGGTTAGAATTAAATCTGTATATTACCTCGGAGGACATTCAGAGTCGCTTGACTATATTATCGGAAAGAAATTTTATTATTTCAATATGCAAAAAAATTACGGGGCTTCATAATGATATATAAGAAAATATTTCAATTGAGTATAATTTCTTCGAAAGTTGTAAATTGTCATCAAAATTTCATATGTGTAGAATGTGTATAGAATTTATTAAGGAAATAGTTCTTTCTGAATTTAATTTAAATATATATGGTGTGCTTTTAATTGTAAATTAAAAATACAAAAAACTACAAAAATAAAAGTGCGGTGATTATAACAATAAATTGGTGATACTGTTATTGGATAAATTTTATTAGATAATTTCATCTCAGATTTCTTCGAATAAAATCCACTACGACTAATACCTTTTAATACACTCTGTTTAGTTAAAAGAAATATAAATATATGCCTCTGCTCTATAATACATTGCACAAATACATATATATCTAGATACATATAAGATATCCTCTAAACAATCCTTTTTATATATATATATAAAGTTTATATTTTTTACGTATCATTAGGCAATGAATCGATTTAAGAGAGATGAAAGTAAACTGTATATATATTTTATTTATTTATTTATTTTTATTTTTATTTTTATTTTTCACATCCATATCTAGTTAGTTATATAAGAATATTTTTGTTTTTTTTTTTACAAATTTATCCGCATATTGTATCATTGTGTAAGCGCTTAATAGTAAATCAATATATTATATTTATATATTTGTACATATAGAAATATTTTCAATATGTATAATACACACAGCAGCAATAATTTGTGTACTTATACATACCATATTCAATATATATATATATATGGAGTATATGGAGTAGTACGTAAAATGTATATATTTATTTATAAATCATAATATTGTATGTACGACGTACGTATTTTTTTTTTTTTGGATATGCAGCAAGTGTTGTTGCGAGTTTCATAAAATACTAAAATAGTATATGTATTATGTAAAAGAATAAAAAAAAATAAAAATATATTCATAGAAACGAACTTATACATAAACGTGATAACCCAAAATGTCGTAAATTATTTGTGAGGGTTGCCTTAATGGATCACGCTCAAGTATTTCCTAGAATAAAGAAAAAGATATTTTATTTTCCTTCATAATGAATCATATAAAAAATACACATATATACAGTATACTCGCATACATATATATATATCCAGTAAATATACATGCACCAATATATAATATAAAATAATAATAATAATAATACTAATAATAATAATAATAATAATAATAATAATAATAATAATAATAAAAATAATGGTAATAATAATAATAATAATAATAATAACATAAATGTTTATATATCGTTATTTGTGTATACAATGCTGAAAGTGTAAATAAATGATAATGTAATGAAATGAAATTTGCAAATTCTATACTTAAATCAAATGCTTTTTCGATGTTGATGATGAATATAAAAATATTATATAAAAATTCTCGGTAGAACAAAATAAATTTATAAAATAATTTTTAATAAATATATTCCAAATAGCAAAAAATATTATTTCAATAATGTGAAACTAAAGCTATATACATTTATAAATTTTTTGAGTCCTACAAAATAGTTTAGATTTAATAATACAAGATAATCGAATAAAAGATCTTGCAAAAATTCCATTGGGAATATTTGAGTGCTATATAGGAGAGCACCCGAAAAGAGTGGTTTAACTTATTATTGCATAGGTAATTTCAAGAAAATCGAATCAATATCACTATATTTTTCTTATAAGGTAGTAAGACTAAATAATGAGAAAAAAATTGGTTATCACCGAACTAAATTTTCCACAAAAAATCGACTTTAATTCATTGTCATCTCGTTCAATTACGAGCCATAGTTTTAAATGATTTTTGTATACAAAATTGGAAATTATAATCAATTTCTTTATATGTTAGAAGATAAATATATGACCGATTTTGCATTCGACTTGGAAGAAAATTCGATGAAATTTGTATATAATTGTATAAAAATGAGCACGAAAATTGTATATAGCAAAAAATATATTTATGTCATACAAAATATTTCAATATATCTCATAAAAGTTGATTTTCCGGAAAATATAAATTTTTCCATTACGTTAAATTCTAAGGAATTTTGTTGAGCATAATTTGGTCCTAATATGGGATAACCCCAAATGAGTGAGAGAAGTATTGCCATGTAATTCCACAAATTGTTAAAACTTATCATTAAAAACACATCGGTTGAAATTTTCAAAATAATCGAACAAACGATTTTGTTAAATATTGAAATTGGAATATTTGTTCATTATGAGAGGGATGGGAATAAGGAAATGTAAGAAAAAAAAAATGTAAGAAAAAACATAAATGTATTCATTTTTAAAAGTGGAAGTTCAAATAATAATTTGTTTCTTTTAATTGGGGCACCTTCAAAATAAATTGGCTATACGATGAACCAAATATTGTCCAAATAATCAATGGCTCACTTATGGAAGATTAAAATGTGCCCAAAAAAACGGTTCAATTTTAATTTAGAAGAGCAATGTATTGTTAACTGTGATATAAAAACACTTTAAAATTCGGGATTGGTAAACGTTAACTGCAAATAAGTCCGGTTAACAAAGAGTTTGTACAAAATTTATTTTAGAAAAACTATAAATAACTTTTTATTCAATATATCCCTTCAGCATTAGCTACACAATGATAGATAATTATTACCTTGTCTGTAACACACTTTCTTCCTTTTTTTTTTTTTCCTACATATAAATACGTGATGTTATTATACAGATTACATTTACAATTTGATGTTTTCGTAGAATAATATAAAATATTATAACATAAATTTTGGTATATGTATTTTATTACCGCATCATATATATATATTCGTAAGTAATACAAATATGTATTAAATTTAAAAAAATATATGGTAAGTAACACCCGTTCATAATGTGTTCAGTCAGACGAAAGAACAATTCAAAAATTAATAAAATATGCATAATATACAATATTCTTCTGAAAGAAAAAATCAAATATTTCTTATTATTATAGCAACAGAGAAATAACATGCTGTTTATTTTACCATATTATTGAATTTATTTATTTATGCAATAAAATGTGAATTGTTATTAAATAAATGCTTTAGCTGAAAATGAAAATAAATCGAAATAAACCGCTTATTCTATTTCTGAAATAACATGAAATTTTCAGTCTGAAAGAATTCTAATATAGAACAAACATGTCCAATTCTACAAAACTTTCATAGTAAACACTTACGATACCTTAAAAAATTACATATTTTCTGATTGTGTGACGTATACTAATGTGTAAGGTGTTGTGTTTTCAATTTAAAAATATATATTCGCACGTTATAACAACTTTTATCGGAAACATTTGTGCGAAGCAATTGCAAGACTTCTTTCCATAGCACAAGTAAATATACAGCACATGTTAATCAATTTGTAGAAAAGTTGTCAGTATTCAATTTTTAATTGAAATCAAACACAATAGCATAAACACAATTTAGGATATTATTAATAATTAGATTTTAAATATTTGTTAAACAGCCGCGTAAAGTGTACAGAACCGAATATTTAATTTGTAAACAAATTGGAAAAAAGGGAAAAATTAAAAATAAATGACTGATGATGCTATTATTTATGAATTATATAGTGATCAATTATTTTGTAATAGGTTTCAAATTAGGTGTGTTTTTATTAAATCATAAACATGGTTTTGTAAATATATATGTGGGCGGTGTGTATTTGTTAAGTAAAAATTTAATGAGGGTACGATAATGTATAAATTATAAATATTTATTTTTTTTTTGCAATAAAGTTATTCTACCTACACACACACAGTTTCGTGAAAAGATAAAATGAAAAATTAGACTCCTAACACATTTTAACAGTTTAAGACGTTTTTATAATGAATCGCGATGATACAAATCAATAACATTTTTATAGAAATGTGCTATTTTTTGTCATCTCATGTATTTTTTGCAGTACTCGAGCTCTTTATTAGTATGATGGACAGTGAAAGTCACAGTCCATTGAGACGATTTTATTCAAAAACTTAAAATTATTAAAATATGAACTATTGATATGGCACAATAATAAGATATAATATAGATTCCATATATAATGTATAGAACAACTAGAATATTTTAATAAGTCATTTATATTATATTAAATAATTTTAAATGATCGCTGGACCATAATTTTAATGTTATCATCTCATTTAAGCACACATATGAATGAATTGTTAACATCATTTGATTTAACTCATAATTCCACGTAATGGCATCGTTAATACTTTACGTATTATAAATTAATTTATAGCAGAGAATTGAACAAGGATAAATACATAATTAAGCATATAGGGTTCAACGGATATTTAAAGAATCAAGTGCATTTTCCGGACATAAGAATGGTGGTTTTACAATTTAGGTATACGGTACACCATACTGAAAACAATGATATTTTATGGACCAAGTGGAAATTGCAAATATTATTTGATGTTATAATTGAAACGATGAAAGAGATTACAAAGATATTTGAATGTTAGTCAAATAACTGTTCCTGACCAGTTGAAAGCAATAATCAATAGATTCAATAAGATGGAAAATGTATTCCACATGAATAACAAGTAATTCAGCAACTTAAGATATTGTATGTACACAGATTAACCGTCAATGTTATATACAACACAAAACTAAAATATCATGAAAGGTATATTTGGTACTATGTTTTGCTAGTGAAACCTTAGTAAAGTACATTCATGCTGAATAAAGCAAATAAGCAAATAAAGAATTTGGTACGAACATTGAATGATCAAATTTAGCAAACAAACGTATTCACATTATATTTTCAGAAGCTTAGCTATAACGTTAGGTGTGTGTTTGTTTCGCCTAACTCTATTGGGATTCCCTAGTATCTGATTTGAATGCATCATAAATTAGTAAATATACATGCTAAAAATTATCCAAAAAATGCATTAAATAAAATATGTAATGGTACTATGGTATATACAATTTAATCACATGATAATGTGTGTATATTGAGCATTGTTTTGCATATGCATGTATGTAATGTATTGTGTAAACACCATATAATGTTAATGTACAAACTGTTAAGCAAAATGAACATGTCTAATCACAATATTTCTTTCTGGCGGTATATTGAATAAATTACATGCCAATATATATATATATATATAGAATAGTATAAGACTATATAACATACAACAAATATAGCATATTATATACTACTTTTGGTATATAACAAACATACGGTTTGTTCAATGTACATATATATAAGTATTTATATATTGTTCACAAGTTGTTAATGATAATTACAACAAGATTTTCTCTATACAACTATATAAAGATGTAGACGTTCCACACATAAAATAATGCTTTCCATATAATATTATATAATACTGTATTTATTTTATATAATAATGTTACTAATATTGAACTAACATATTTGTTGTTTTATTTTGTATACGCGTATACTATAGATGAATAGATATATATGTAAATAATTATATCCAATATATTGCTATCATCTGACATAATTAACATTAAACATTACTAAAGTATAGTAGTATCATTGTGATCTAAAAGTATAGTGAATATTTAAAAAGAAAACATAATCTGTTAATCTATTCTTCATTCATTCCAATGGATCTCATTGGATTGATTGAAAATAATGACTTGGAAGTGACATTTTCTGTACTGGAAATTGATTAGAAGTCATACGGTCTCCTCTTTGGTTCAATCCAAAATCATATTGATATACGAAATTTTGATCATGTACATAGAAACATCAAAGTGTATGGTACATGTGCTGTTCTGCTGTTCCATTATTGTAATACGAAATGTGAAAAAAATGTAATTATATTTCAATGACATTGAAACAAATTCTTTACCATAAACTCTAAAACTCTAAAATTTGTGTATAATTTAACATTTAAAGATTTTACGAAGAGTTACATAACAAACATTTTATTGAAAATACACGCTGATGTCACAACGAAAAAATCAGAAATTATATTGGAAACTTTCTCAAAAATTAAATGCGACCAGTCCCTATACTTTTTGATCACAAATTAATATTTTGCTATATATAAAATATATGTTATAGTTTTCATATAGCCCAATGTTTCGTAAAGTAATTATTAAAAAGTGGTGGTATATGTAAAAAAAAAAAACATAAATACTAAAATAAAATTTAATGGCGCTGTTTTATTGATGCTCTTGATGCTTAAGCTCCCTCGACGAGCACCACAAATTTAATGATGATGATTATACAACATTTCATTAATTAGGCAATGTCACCAAGTATAATAATTTTTCATTCATATCTTATAATAGGCGTCTAATACTTTTCTATCACATAGCTAAGTAGCAAGTATAAATAATATCACACATGTATGTATTTAGTATACAGGATGTATCAAATCAATTTTATTTTATTAACAATTTGTTAAGCATTTACAAGAGATGTTTAATTGTTGTTTGTCAACGCCTTACTGTGACCACCATAATTAATATTTCTGTTGAGTGGTTACATGTTGATTGCTAATAATTTTTTTTATATACTATTACAGAAAGTCGTAAGTTTATGGTGAACAGGATTCGCTCTACATGGGAAACTACTTTTGCAGATATTTGCTTATATGGATGATTCAATGGTGCGGTAATTTTGAAATCAGTGGAACTACCCATAAAAATTCGAAGTCACTGAATTGCAAGTATAATTATTATTATTATTATTGGATAAAGGCTGAAAATATATATGCAAATGCAAAAAAATTGTGCCGGAATTGGTAAATGTTGGACAAACATTAAAGTAAGTAAACGTTTGCATGCAATTTAAAAGTTTAAAAATATTATGGAAATGAATATTTCACATTAATAAATGTTTCCTCTTTTTTTGTAGTCCAAGAATCGAAATATTTTTCGACTTCTTCATAATTATGAACAAGTTGTAACCCGATTGAGTAACATCTAATGAACGACGAGGGTAAGACATTCTGATTAAAAGAGTTTCTAACGTTTTTTGGGTGGGTCCTGCAACATATATTGTAAAAGAAAATTGTCGTGAAAAATCATTTTATCGTACATATTCTTCTGGTCGTTTTTGTTGCAATGATGGCTTCAAACTGATTAGTTGCTATATATTGTAGAAACAAAAGATATATACATTTAGACGGCAATTTTCTTTGCAATAACATAATTAAAGTAAAATTTTGAATAAAAGCTATTTTTTTTGGCACATAAATTCTCCATAATCAACGCACATATAGCTGTTGATAAATTTAATTTCATGCAGTAACTTAAAATTATAATTTTAAACCATTTAATAAGAGTTATTTTTTTGCATGTTTAATCACACGTACTTTAGTATATTTTATACATTAACGCAGTTACTCTGCTTATTTACGGACGTAATGTTTGTTTGTTATTGGGTTGTACACATTAATACACCATGTATTTGCATATTATTATACATAAAATAAATGTATATAATATAATTTGTATATAGCCCGTATTTAATATCATAACCCTCATTGTATTTTATATAATTTTCCCCATTTACATAGGAAAATTTATATACTTTATTCTGAGTATATATTTATAAAAAAAAAATAAAAATTCCATATTAAGTATAAGAAAATTTCGACATATTATGTAATAAAGAAAAATTATATGATGTTGTTAACATAAACATGGTTTAATCAATATAATATTGTATACACACAGACACACATATACACATTATATAAAGAAAATTATAATAAATAAGATATTTGTTAATCTTTATGTGATTGATGATAACGATTATATATATATAATTGAAATTTTGAAATTAATGGTTTAGGTAATTAATTGTTTATTTTTATTTGTTAATAGCTGCGGTTATATATTACATTAATTTATGGTCTTATGTTATAAACATTATTATTATTATTTTTACATAAATTCAATCATGATAAAAGAAAAAAAAAGAAAAACATGTCAAATATGAAATAAAACCGAAAATATACAAAAAGACAACATTTAAATCACATAATATGAAATGAAAAAATGAAAACAAAAACTTTTAACCCAAAAACGTCAAATTTGATTAAAAACATATAATGTGAGTTCGGAGGGTGGAAAAAGAAAATAATCTTCTAATATAAAGAAATATTTATTTCATCATTTATAATCACACTATATTCTATATAATACGAGTATACGCCCGCTACTACTGCTGCTGCTGCTGCTGCTGCTACTGCTACTGCTGCACCCTATCCCCCATATTATACACATAAAGACAAATGTTTGTTAATTTTTCTTTTTTCACCAAATTTTCGTCTACACTTTTGCAATCAGTTTCTATTTTTTTGTTTAGACTTTTTTTTTTTCCTTTTTTATATACACATACGATAGATATGTATTCAGTTTTGTTATATTACAATATATGCGGTGCGTCGTATTATACACAACTATATAATTCTTAATCCATTGTACTAATTTGCTATTCAGCAAATGTCAACAAATGAAATGTTTTCGACCTCGATTTATTACACCCATTGGTATTTATATGTATTTGTATAGCATAGGTATGTATATGGTATATGTATAAGCCATTAAAAGGAACCTTTTATTGAACTTTTATCCTAAATCCCAAGAGCTTCCTTTTTTTATATTTCTTTGTATAAACATATTATAATGTAAATATTATTTCTTTTACATTTGTTTTGGGTGTAACATTTTTTTTTTTTTATAAAAATTCTATTAATTTCTATATACCATATAAGAAAATATTCGGTCCGAAAAATAATCAGAATGGCTGTTAAATTAAATATAATGAACAAAAAAAAAACTGTGAAATTTTCATGAAAACTTCTGCAGAGTAAGTCAAAATAAAAATAAAATAAAATAATACAATTAAGTGAAAATTGAAAAATAGTACAAACATTGAATTTATTGTAAATTTGATACAATAAAAACTTCACGGAAACGGTAGAAATATAGTAATTGCAACATTTGCTGTATGTGAAGCTGCACCGTATTGTTGGAATCGCACATGTAAATCAAGCCCAAAGCATCTAATTCTGGTGTCCTAAAAATTTATCATTCATGGTACGCAAACGTAACAAGATGAGCACGGGGTATGGATTTGAGATTAATTAATTGTTTTGAACACTCTCTAGCCTACTCGCCTAGGCTAGTGCTTATCTGCTACAATGACTTTTTCTACAAAATCCATAAATAAACGATAAACAGTGCGTTTTGATGGCACATTATTTGTACCCAAAATTTCACGTAATTTTCTAGTCGTCACAATAATTGATGAAAACACGTTGGTTTATCAAAACTCTGTATTTGCCGTATTCATCATTTTCATCACGAATATCGAAAGTCAGGCAGTTAGCGAATATTCTACGACAAAGAATTTTCTCATAGTGACACAATTATAACTGGTTTTTTATACTAGCTTATTTGCTTCCACATTCGCCTAATTCATTCGATTTAGCTCCACGTGAATACTTTCTATTATTACCAAAACTTCATTTGACGATATGAAAGGCAATCGGTTTGCATTAATTGAAGAAATTGAAAAGGTCTACGACCGCCACATTCAACTGCATTCTAATTAGCAACATAAAAAAATCATTTGATTCACTTGTTGTACGTCAAAATCGATTTTTATGTATATCAGTTGATGGAGAATTTAAATATAATTATTTTGATAGAAATAAATTAATTGTTTACTTTTTCCTAAATCCAGTTTGATTATTTTTCGGACAACGCATATATATTGTTATTTGAATTTTAATGAAATATTTTCGTAAAAAAAATTATCATATAAAAATGATTTATTAAATATTTATTAAAGGAATAAGAATATATACTACACAATTAGTATAGACAACAACTTATAATATATATATATATATATGTTTATTTAGGATGAGTGTCAGTTTCATAATAGATTATTAGATTAGATTAAAATTGGTATTTTCGTTTTAAATAGTACTTCAACCCATAAGATTTGCTATCCCTGACAGATATTTCTTCGGACGCATTACAAAACTAGCAAATGTATTGAGATATTTCCTTTAACCGTAGTGACACCCAAGTATTCCAACGAGAGATACACTAAGCCAGATCTCTGGTAACCTATTGGCATTTATAATGTGCAGAAATCTATTGTAATTACAATCATTTCTATACTTTTTGGGTTTATCATTAATGGGTATGCAAGACATATTCCATCTAAACGTGTTCGTTATTTAAGGTTTTAACATATTGTAAAATCTGTAAAATTTCTTATTCATTTTCCATTAGAATATTATTATTATTTTTCAGGGTTTTATAGGCAAAACTATGCGATATAAAAAGTCTCTTTGTTTATACAAATAGATGCACAAATTTATCTATGGTAAAATTAATCTATTTCCAGGAAGATGGATTCGAAAAAGTAGAACAATATATGCGTATCTGACCCTGATCTGATCCCACTATTTTTTTTTCTCTATATAACTTCATTTAAAAAATATATGAATGATTTTGTGAATGAATTTATAACGAATTTTCGACATGAATTTGAAAATCGACTATATTTGTTATGGGTACAAAGATTACTTCTTATGTTGTCTAGAATTCATGTTTTAATTTTAATATTTTAAATGTTTAGTATGAAATGTAAAATATTTATTGGTAAAAACATTGTTTCATATTAAATTGTTTAAATTTTAAGAAATCATATACAATCGGAAATTTTTACCCAAATACTATTTGTTATACATACGTTAATTTATTAAGTCTGGATGATAAGGGTTAAATGAAATAATGTGTACGTAGTAATGTGTGTAAAAAGAAAAAAACCATTAAATATACGTAAATATAAACTGCAAAAAGAAATATCGCGTTATTAATTTTTAGGTCTTCATTAAAACATTTGCATGCAATTATTGTCACCATTAAATGTTAATGCTCTACTAATCTACTTGTTTAAAATCAGTTTAATGTACACAACATATATGTTTTATATGTAAATAAAAAGTAAAATAAATTATAAGTTCCTTTTTATTTTCAGAATACATAAAAAAAAATAATTTGATACCATAAAAAAAAAACAATTTAAAATTATATGTATTTACAAATTGAAATTTTTGTTGACCATTGTTTTATCTGAGCATAAAATCGAATGCAAACTGAGATACTATACATAAGTAATTTTACATACCACATACTATAAAAATCATATCTATATAGAAAAAAAAAATTGCATGCAAATGTTGACCCAGTTTTTTTGTTACTATACATACTTTATACAGAATAGGGATGACCGGGGCTATATGAATCAATTTTAATACTAATCAATAAAAGTTTTAATGTATTATGAATAGAACTCTTTGGAAAAGCAATGTTCCCAGCTTAAATTCAGTTCCAGTTATCATTTAGATTTAACAGAGATGGTTAATTAAATATTTTACAACAATTAGGACGATGTCAATTGATTCATATAATCACTGATGCGAGGTTATATAAATCATTACGTGGGGTTATATATATTTATATTTAATAATATTTTAGTTCCATTATGAATAGATTCATTTTTGTAATTAATGGCACTAATATAGAATCAAACGCATTTACATTCTTGCCATATGTATAGATAAGTTTTACGTTTATTAAATTCCATGTTATATATTTTGAAAGGTGTGAGACAAGGCTGTGTACTTTCACCGTGGAAAAAAAAACAATGAAATTTTGTACACAAAAGACAGTATGATATATTTCTAATATGTGCCCGTTTGAATAGACGGTTCTTAACATTTTTCTTAAGCAGAAATTACTAATGATTCATATGAACCCATTTGCTCACATATCCTCGGTTACACCTACACATGCAAATGCGATATGTGAAATTTAATTCATATGATAATAATGTAATAAATAAAATTAAAATAATGTGAATGTTGGATTTGTTTTTTGGAAAATTGGAACAATGTATATGCAAAATGTTATATGAAATAAATATATTTTGACGTGTGAAGTCATTTTACGGAGTTTTTATTACTTCAGTTTATCATTTGTGAAAACTTAATTGTCACAAAGACACACTCTAAAATTGTGTAGAACAGATCCAGGTCAATTTTTATTTCTTTAATTTGCTTTTACTTTTTTTTTTTCTTGTTTTATAATTAGACATTTGAACAAAAATGATTGTTGCCAAGGATTTGAAATGAGATTACTATGAATTTGTATGAGTGTTGATGAAACATAATTATTTGTTTAATAATATTTTTTGCCTGTCTGTAGTGTTTCATTTCGATCTGTTAATTCAATTGAATGAAAACAAATAATTATTTTTGTGTTATTTTTTAAAATAGAAAATATTGAAAATATTTCAGTGATTAAATTATTTGTAAAAAAAAAAATATACGTTCAAAAATAATGCATATTCATCCCGATATTTATATAGCGGAATCTGTTTCCTTAAAAACAATGGGCTTTTAAATAGGTACATCGTTTTAAACGTTGTCGTGAAAGCATTAAAGAAATGGACGACTTAGTGGTCGTCCAAAAACTGTTACAACACAAGAAATGGTAAAAAAAATAATCCATAATTATTTAGTATAATTTTCTAGGAATATTATAAAAATTTATTATAATAATATTCCCATTTTTAATCACTGCCAATTGCATTATATGCGAGTTTTTTTTTTTATTATAGTAATCTATACAGGAATCGTTCCTTTCATTTTGATACCGATATGAATTTGTATAAGATTATCCGAATCATTATTACCGGCGGTATATCTCAAGGAATATTAATATATTGAATATAGTCCTTACAAAAAAAAAATATGCAATAACGACGAGATCGGTTCACTTAAATATCCCACAACTTCTAAAGAATATACATTTTAAAAAATTTCGATATCAAGATATTTATTGTTCTAAATAAATTTTATTACATTTCATTTCAATATTGGAATGAAGTAATTATTTATATTTATTTAATTCGTAAACGAATTAGGAATTTCGAATCATCTAAATGCAGTCTTATAAAATATTTAATTAATATATAATAGGACAATATTATACTCACATGTGTGTGTGTGTGGAGTAATAGAGTAAAAAAGTAATAAAATATGTATATGTAATGAAAATAATTCATATGGACTAAATAATTTACGACAATGTATGACAAAAGAAAGTGGAATAAAAATAAAAACGAAAATTTCTTAAATTATATACTTCAATACCAATAAAGTTAAATGAATGGTTCTTATTTGTAACAAGATCGACGTGACGAGATAACGAATCCTGTAAGGCATTTAAATTAGATTTGAATTCAATAGAAAGAAAATTGATTTTTCTTATGTATATATTTTACATTATATAAAAAAGTATATTATATAAAAATATGTATATGTTCAAGCAAAATATATTGTATTACAAAGTTATACGGTTATACCTATACAGTCCTATACCTATACGAGTACGAGTACGTATACAAAATAAATATTATTATATTACTTGTATATTCAGTATATGAAAATAGGTAAACTTGATATTATTTATTTATTTATTTATTAAGAATTAACGATACTATACAATAAATTGAATGATTGGGTAGGCTTAACGATATTTTGTTTGGGAAATCATAAGAATTTTGGATGATTTATCTCTGTTTCGGATCTTATTAAATTACCCTTGAACTTATAATAATATTTATGTTAAATTTTACCTAATAAATTAGTTTGCGTCGCGCAGTGGTTAGTGTAAAATAAGATCCGATTGTAATAATTACGAGAACCATTAAAGTTTTCAGCTGTTCTATAAATCTTTACAATCGTCATTTTACATTCAGAATTCAGAAAAATAGTAGGCAATTGATTAATATATAAATAAAATAAAATAGGTAACAAATGGCTACAGTGGTGCACACTAGACGAGACAACAAATATTCCATACTTTCCAAATTACATTCAGTATTCATACATGTGTTACAATCTTTGGGTCATCCTATATTTCAGTCATTTTGGTTAGTCCCATTCATATGTCGTCCGCACAAAAACCCAGATACAATCATAGAAATTAAAATTTGATCTTTTAAAATATAATGTATTACCAATTTTTTTTTCACTAGTTACATAATTTTAGTAGCTCTTTTAATTCCTACTTCCATACAAATTATTATGTACTTCGAGTTTATAAATTATCGATTTTCATAAACTATTAAATGCATTTCACTCTTTCTTTCTATTTTAATGAGTGGGTACTACAAATTGGTAAAATTTTATTGAAATCATACGATATTTAGGTTTAACATCATTTAAACTAATACTAAAATTTTTCTTGTCTAGCAATTATTTTTCATTATTTACTACAGCAACATGTTTGAGTGAAAATAAAAATATTGTGAACGTTTTTCCTGCACAACTTTGATTCAATTAATTTAATACTTTTTTTACTTTTATTTCTCTCTATTTTCATATTTATTTTGAAAATTGTTTTGGAAATGTAATAAGTGTATACGTAATAAATTTTGTGAATGTATATGTATTTATTTATGAGAAATATATACATTTTCTCAAACTTTTATAGGAAATTGAATAGATTTCCCACGGGAATTAAAAAAATGCATATACAATTCAAATCACAGAATTTCAAAAATAAATATTTAAAGAGGTTGATAAAAAAAAAAATCCTATATACTTTTTACATTGTTTAATAAATAATTTTCGTTTGTGTGTGTGCTCGGTTATACATATATATTAGCAAAGGTAATTGTTAACTTGTATAAATATATAGTGTATAAAAATTTATATAAAAATTATTATACAACAATATCTATTCTATATATGGTATATTGTAATATATATATACACAGCATAAAATTAAAGAAACATGTAATTAAAGCTTAGTATGACAGTCATGGGATTACAATTTAATTAAATTTTATGTATATAAAAATAAATTAAACAAGATCATTAAAGATTTAATTGTATTCGGTAAAAGAATATTTATTTTATATTATAATTATATTATTTAGGTATTGCTATTATATATTGTACATGTACTATTTTATAGAAAAAAACTTAGGTTCAATGGATTACAAACAATTATTTTGTGGTGATAATAATATATAAATACAATATTTATCACCATATTGTAGGTAATTATAGTACCCAAGACTTTATATGTATATATTCGTATACTATCGATCAGTAAACACACCGAAGTACAATTCCAAATTGAAGAAGCAGTTTTATTGTTCATTACAAATGTTCAGTTTCTTTGGAATGATAACTAAATGAGCAATTTTAAGATGTTAAAATATTTGCCGCTCATACTTCTTGAACTTCACACATCTCATTTCTAATGCATTTCAATTTAATTTGCACTTAAAATATGATGTTTTGTCTTGTGGCATTGGTACCTGTCGCATAAGTTAACAAAAGGGAATATTAATTCTCCATTAATTCCATGTTAACCGTGATTAGATTTTTAAGCATACAGTACCAAATTGACATCAATAATATCCCTCCAACCAACTTTCCAAACACAATCAAATATAGTTATAGAAATGCGAAAATTATTCATATATTAATTAATTGTAGCTCAAATTATAGACGAAGATTTTCTTCATCGACTTTATAAAAATTCTTTAAAATCTTGATCATTACAAAGTTATTTGTATCAATTTACATCTTTGTAAGCATTTCTTTTTAAAATCATTTGATAAGTACTACACAACCTTATAAGTTTTCTTTGAAATTGTAATCGAACACCTTACAAGATTCCCTTGTTCGTAATATAGTTTTCGTTCAATATACATAAAATACAATGATATAGAAAAAGTTATACAAAAAACTGTATAAAGAAAAGCTAACCTATACTCTTAATTTTTATTTTATATATAATATTTGGTAAAAGTTTGGTGATTGTTTTTAGTATAGTGAAAAATATATTTTTAAAGTAGAATTAAGAGAATACTCTATTATATTGAGTTTACAAATTCAAATGCATATAGTTCAAAACGATATACATATAATAAAATTGACAACGGAATATTTTAAATACAAAAGATATAGCAAAAAAATTAAAACTTTATTTAATTGTTTTCAATTTACCTGAATGTGAAATGTATAGGAATAGAAGTAAAACATAACAGTACGTGAGTTTTTGAGTAACTGATTCAATAAATTGTCATATTTATGAATAACTTAACTTTCATATTTCAAGAAGTTATAAAAACTTATGCTAATTAACTTGAAAATTTCACTTTCCTTCCGTTGTGTTTCTCGTACAAACGAGAAAATGATATTATGATAGTTTTTCGTCTTAAGCTTAGTTAAATTTTTCAAAAGCAAAATGTTATTTTCACCATTTGCTCAACATTCCCTAAAGTATATGGATCACCATAAATACAGATATTTGATTTTTATTGCTGTGAATTAAAAGATATCGATATGATAGTATAATAAAAGAAGCTTTCAAATAGCTGTTTTATTTTTTGGTGATAATTGGGCTCAGACAAATGGAAAAGATGCATACATTGAAAATTCATTTATTTTCGGTTATAACTTTGTAAAGAAGACAATCTAAGAGACTATACATACATTTAGGTACCACCCAATAAAACTCGATTTTAATTATTTTTTTAATGTATAACACTCACATTGATTTAATTGATTTTGATTAAACTAAAAATAACAAACAAAAATGAAATTAACCCTAATTAAATTGTAGTTTTTATGTAAAGAAATTTAGTGGGTGAAAGAGTGCGTTAATTTATATATTTTTTCCATTTTATTTAGATTGTCCATCAGTCCGTCGGAAAAAGAGGACTCACCTAAATTTTTATAGGTAACATTCCAAGTGTTCACACCAAGTTACCTAAACATTAAGGTCGAATTTAGTCTCAGTCCACGTACGTAAATAAATTGCGGGTAAATTTAGTAAATGCGAAACTATTTTAATTCGTATTTTTAAATATGCATAGCCCACTGGTAAATGAACAGCATATAATAACAATTTAGGGTTATTTTTATCACACATTTATATATATATGTTATATAAATAAAATACATTTATAAATTTATTATAGTTAGATGCCATATATAAACTTAATTTCCACTGAAAGCCCACATAATATGTTTTCATATAAATAAAAAAATCCAAAAATATAAATTCAAAGAAAAAAAAAAAAAAATAGCAAAACGACAGAAGGAAAATACAAAAATATATCTATCTTACAAAATATGTACAATACTTTTCCATACATATATAAACAGAGTTATTTGTGTTAAGAAAGTGTATATAAATGGATAGAACCGTGTGTATATTCATAAGCTACATATTATATAATATTTTATTATATTATATAATATATATAAATAGAGATATAAGTAAGTATATATGGTATATAAGAGAAAAACTTATATATTGTATATAAATACATATAGTAAGAATATATTTATTTGAATTTTTATCACGTTTTAAGTGCGTGCCACGATTCCTTTACCTGCCACAAACAATAATTTAATTAGTTACGTCAGCAGAAAAGAAATTCCACATATAATATCACAATGAAGAAAATAAAAATGAAACGAAAAAAAAAAAAAACAAGTATTCTTTTATAACCTTTTTCCTCTATACATGTAATATTATTACATCAGCTTTTGCATTATATAATTGTACGGGCTGGTGTGGGCTTTTCTTGTCGGCCTACATAACATTGGAGAACGGTGGTAGAACTATAAAATAATAAAAGGAAATCACAGTAAAATTCGAATTGACACATATATATATACTTATAAATCTAATTTTTCGATTTAAAAATAGGAAATTTTCTTTTATTATATATTTACAAAATAAGAGCCAATCATTCTGTTATAAACAACTTTATACAATATATAATTCACTTTTTTTCATCCCTTATTTCCCATTGAAATTATTTCGCCCGCAACTTTTGTGTGCGATATTTTTAAATTTGATACATATGTGTTTGCATTGAAGGTCGTGCAGCTAACTAAAAATACAATAAAATCTATTTAATAATTAAAAAGTTTTTCACAAAAAAACAGTAGTAGATAGTACCTACAACAAAATGGCATTTTAACGTTAATTTTCAATTAATTGTAGTTATTTTCTTTATAGGCATACGCAACAAGTACGCACAATTATTAAAAATAAACATATAAAAAAAGTAAACTGCATTCGACGGCAAATTACGAAATATATATATTATTTAGCATGTAAAAATATATCGATAATCAATTTATAAATAATAAAAGCATTTTGTTAATATAATTTGATTTACACTAATTAATTATTAATATTTACTTTACATCATCAAAATAAAATAAATTAAAATTAAAACTATACAAAGAGTTCAAATTCACCTTCATATAAAACATAATTAATTGACCATAATAAAAGTAATATTTTTATTCTAAAATAGAGTAGAGTGACAGTGTCAGTGATACGTCAAATGTAGTGTAATGTAGGACGGCGTTCAACTGAACTAAAAAAATAAAATAAAAGAAACGAAACAAAATGTTACATTTTATTTTTAACATACTCATACAAGTACGGTTTTTTAAAATTCGTTATTCGATATAATAATAAATGTTATAATTCTCTCTGTTTATTTTTCAAGTACGCAAACATGAAGATTTAATTTAATTTATATTTTTATTTTAAATTTACATGTTTACGAAACAAAGTTATTTATACACATGTAAACAATGGCGAAGATTGAATGGATCAAAATATATAAGTTTTCATGAAAACCTATATGTTTACAACATGGCAAACAAATATTCCGCAAGTTGACATATATTCGTCTGGTGAAGCCGCAAGTTAAAAATAAAAGTCGGGAACGTACTCTTAAAAATTAATTTTGACAGTTCCTATCAATTGTTATGACATAGAGAGGCGGTTGATGAAATCCACAAGATCACTGCGTTCTCCTTATAATCCCATCCAGATCCACTTCGAGTCTTCTAATTTTAAGTTCAACTACAGTTATCAAGTTCAAACTTATCAATCAACGACATCAACATCATAAATTTCATATTCTTATAACTAACTTAAATATAAGAAAAAATGCTGCAATATTCTAAAGTTCTACTTTTTTTTTCTTGTTAAAATAAAAACAAATTAATTATTTTTAAGATTAGTTTAAATTCAAAGTTCAAAAAATATATAGAGCAATAGCGGATGAAAATTAAAAATGGAAATAAATTGTTTAATTGATGCAAAGACAAAAGCAAATATTGCTGAAGTAATGGAAGTGATTACAAAGAAACTTAAAAAAATTAAAGATGCAAGCTCTCAAGAAGATTTTTGTCAAAAAGCTACTAATTGTGAAAATGCAGGTAATATTTGATAATAATAATAATAATAATAATAATTTAATTAAGTCCCCGCTGAATAAGAGACAGGAAAATTTTTACATTTTAACTTAATCCTCCAATATTAGGGGATTATTTTACTTAGTGTTAGTAAAATTTCACAGTATTATAATGAATTTAATATTTTTCTATTAAATTTATGGTATGTGGGATTTAGTTATCAAAATATTACATTTTTTATTAAGTTTTCTTAAAAAAAAATTGGATCTATCGAGGCATCTTTCCTTTTCCGCCATTATCGTTCCATTTAGGTTTTTGAACAAATACGATTGACACTCGGGTACAATCTTCTGTTATCATTGTTACTTTTGAATTTTTCCATGTCGGCGTAAACCCTTCGCTCCAGGTATCGTTTTAGTTTCTACGAATCAATTTACGTTCGAAATTCATCTTAGAGCAATAGTCTCCAATAGCGATTCTTGCAGCTTGTGTTAGCATTTTCAGCCTGTATGTATTATTTGCATTTCTACCTGCGTTCTTCATTAAACTATTCATTTGTATCTATCATATCTGTCGCGGCACTTTCCACGAATGATTTAAATTTTTTCCCACATACTATTGAAATTGTTAGCCTGGTGGTAATCCTCCAAATCTGTAATAATCCGTTGGTCCATTGCATCCATGTACAATTGTTTTATAGTCGCTGTCCAAGTTTTTCTACTGCCTATTCCGTCCTTACAGGTTGTGTTATTAATGGCTAAAATTCAGGCTCGTAACATTATCCTAACTAGATAACTAACTGGTCAAACCGCGACAACTACGAACTTCCATTATATTTGAACAGTGACGTCCATCAATTAATATATGGTCAAATGGGAAGTATATACCACTTATAACTATGTTTTTAGACAAAGCGAAATCAATCAATAAGCAACTGATTTCCATTCATTGTGTCATGAAGATTGGTTGATATATTGTTCCTGTCCCACCTTGGCGTTAAAATCGCCTAAGACGATCTTAATTTAGTGGTCGGGCGCAGGTCTATATGTTGATATAAGTTGTTCATAAAACACATCCTTCACCTCATCAATTTTTTGCTCAGCGTGTGCATGTACATTGATAATGATCAAATTGAAAAATCTCGTTCATACCCGTAGGGTACAAATGCGATCATCAATCTGATTAAAAACAGTTACTGAGGCTCTTGCTCTACCAAAAATACAAAACCAGTTCCAAGCTCTCTTCTTTTAATATACAATCATTGCCGCTATCATAATATGTGTATCTTTTTTTTTTTTTATTTAGTTGATTTAGAAACTCAAGCAAAAAGTGATTATCAAATACACATAACTGAATTAAGTTCTACAATAAAACCATTAAAGGCTTCGTTACAAGACTTATTACATAATTATGATGAAGTAGAAACAAATTCCAAAGCTACAGAAAAAGGACTAGTAAGATTATTGGAAGAACGTGATATAGAAATAAATAATTTAAAGGATGAGTTAAAACATTCAAATGAATTATTACAAAAATCGGAAGATGAATTACTGGAATATGATAAAACACAAATATCAGCAACGGGTGCATTATCATCAATTAAGAAAAAATTACGGTTAACAATAACAGAAATGTGTGCTGAATTAGTGCAATCAAATATGTCAATAATTAAAAAAGAAATTATACAATTAGAAATTCAATTAAATATTGTATTAAAAGAATTGGAAGACAACACACAACATCAAAAAGCAAAGTTTGAAAATCAATTATTATCGTTACAAGAAAAAAATCGCGATTTAACATCAAAACATGAAAAACAACAAATTAAAAATAATATATTACGTGCAGAAGTAAAATGTTGGCGTACACGTGCTAATGCGTTAACAGAGTGTTCAAATAAAAATTCCAAAGAAATTAAACGTATACAAAATGAACTTGAAAGTTTAGCAATAATGGTTATTGCTGAAAAAGAAAATATAAAATTATTGAACGAAAAAATCGCAATATTGCTAAACGATAAACAATGCCTTGAAGACGATTTAAATAATGTAAATAATAAACTATGCATATTTATTCAAGAGGAAAAACGTAAATCGGATAATGAACATGACAATTTAAAATCAACAGTTAGCCGGCACACTAAAGAACTTTTAGAAACTAAAACCTTATTGTATGAAAAAGAACATGAACTTAAGAAAACTACAGGTCAGTTAAGTACAACAAATAATTCATTGCTGGAATTACGAAATCAATTACAAAAAATATACCAAATTGCTGATAGTTATAAAGATCGTTACATGACATTAAAAAGTGAAATGGATTCACGTGCAATTGTAATAGCAAAGACAATTAAAGAACACCTCGAAATTGATTATCAATCTGAGATTGCAATAAAAGGTGAAAAAGAACAATTTCTAAGTAATAAAATCTATGATTTAAAAAAAAATCTATCATTAAAAGTAAGAACTAAAAATGAGGCAATTAAACAAGCAGACGAGGAGTTAAGATTAACCAAAAATCACTTAAACACATGTAAAAAAAGAAATGTAAAGTTATCTAATATAAAATTACTAATGGAAACAAAAATTGTTCGTTTGGAAAAAGAATTGAATAAGAGTACAAAAGAAATTAAAGAACTAAAAGAACACATTGAAAAATTAAATGATGAAAATGAAACAATAATGCTTCACAATCGTTCACTATCGGGTAAACCATATGAATGTACTGTATGTGAAAAAAAATTCGCCAATAAGTCAACTTTAACTATCCATACACGAAAACACACTGGTGAAATGCCATATAAATGTGAAAAATGTAATATGGCTTTTTCTAATTTAACCCATTTAAATAATCATAAGCGTTTTTTGCATGCAGATAAAAAATCTTATTGTTTGGTGTGTAAAAATATATATGTTACACAGCAACCAAAGCAACAATCACTACTTCGGCCAAGACAACAGCAGCAACTACAATCACTACTTAAGCCAAGACAACAGCAGCAACAACAATCACAATTATCACAACAACAGACCGTCGCATTTGTGTCGCCGAAATTTAAGAACTGTACCGGTAGTGGTAGCAGTGTTGGTTCCTTATCACAACATATGGTCGTGCGTCAATTACAAACAGTAAATACTATACAAAACCAAACTCCTAGTACGTCTGGTAAATCATCAGCGTCGTCATCATCACCATCAAGGAATATAGTAATTACAATGAATACTAATCATCAACCATCACCTAGTAATACTGTAACGATAACACAGGCTGGTGGTCTTAAAAGAAAATGTGACGCTGCAGGTGACAGTTCAGCTGGTGCTAATAATTCAAAGACACAATCATCAAATAAAACATCGCCAAAAACAAAACGTACACGTATTAGTGAAACATTCCGCTATAGTTTTAACGAATCATCACAACGTGATCAAGAAGATGAAGAATCATGCCTTGTTCATTACGTTGAGGATGCTAATGCAAAAGAAAAATTCGATGTGGAGGAAAACTATGTTCCTACATTACAAAATCAACGAAATGTTGCAGATGTTGGTTCAAATATCGATAAAGATGATAATGTAATTTTAATAGTTGTGAATAACGAAGTTTATGATATTACTGAATTATTCGATCAATCTGGTTATATCTCAAATCGTGTAACAGAGACTGATTCATTATCGGGTAAACAAAATAACACTCAACAGATGCAAACAATCAGTGGTGGTAGTGTCGAAAATGGTGTAGCTGGTTCATGCCGACAATTAACGGCAGCACAAATATCATCCAATTGTCGTCAGACAAATCGTCAGCAACGGCAAGAAATTCAAGGAAATAGATCTGAAATAAAAGGTACAGATGCAGTTGAAGATGGTGCGTATGGTTTTGTTTTCATATTTTTTTTTATAGTCGCACTGTTCCAACCCGTACATAATTTCAACATAAATCATGTGTGTAGAAAATGACGTGAAAGTATTATTTTGTAAATAAACTTTATTATATTTCAAAGCAACCTGTAAAAGTGTAAACCAATTGAGAAACAGTGCACTATTTCACGTTATCAGCACACACTATAATTTTTGAATTTTTACTTGGTGTATCTCGTATACCAATACGGTCTCTGATAATATATAATAGCTATGGGATACTGAACAATTTTACTTTTAAATTCATAATTAGAAATAGAATTATAGTTTTACGGTGAAGAGAAATTCGTACGAATCCTTCATCAGTTTAGACTTGCAATTTGTATAGTTGTGATGCGAATCAAGTCGTACTCTGTTTTATCAAACTATAAACTGCTAAATTATCAAAATTATAATTAATTTATATAATTATTGAAGTGTGTTTCAATCTTATAATTAATTTTGTTTATGAAAACGTAAGAGTCTTTATTTGTAAAAACACTATATCAATAATCAGCATAACACCTCTCAATGTCATTTAAAATATGATAATTATGAAAATTTAAATTAAACTTGAACAACCAATTTATTTCTTTGGCAAAAATTTTAATTATCCATAATATATAAAATTAAAGGGGTCATCATATGAATAAATTTTTGCATTTATTCTTCCATTAAAACCAACGTCCGTCTTCTATTTCTAAATTTATAAGTAAAATGTTTAAATAAAACTCTATAAGATTGGGCAATTAAAATAAACAGGCTTCCTTAAAATTTGTGTTAATTTTTTTTTTTAACATTTAAATTATAAATTTTCCTTAACATAAATTCTATATTTATTTATAGTGATGCCTTTTTTTCTTCGATTGCCAGAGGAGCTCGTGCAAGTATATCAAAACATAAAACGGTTGCAAAATAACACCAATTTAATGAAGTGATAACGTATTTTAATCTTCATTATAATATTTACCAGTGATATATTTTTATTTTCTAATCAGTTAAAAATGAGTCAATTATTTGATTTTTGTGTGTTCACTTTCTTTAAAATTAAATTAGAAACACATTTGATGGTTATATTTTCGTCGACGCAAATCAAATTATATTTATGTGTATGTGTACACTTTTCTTATTCACATTTAATAGGTAATAGAATTTAAGCGTTGACAGCATCTGAACTAAGTTACATTGTTTATTAATTACTAAGTTATATGTTTTATAAGAAAATGAAATTAAACGTAGAACATTTATGTTAATAAATATATTTTATATAAATAATATTATTTATTAGTTACTAAAATAAATGTTATAAAAATAATTGTTTCATTATTTATTATTTTATTTATTATTAAGTGTATTATGTTCGCTACAAGTGCGTTTTGTTAGTTTGGTATAGTTTTTTAAATTACGTATATTTTACTCATAATAACATCAACATGTAAAATATTTCATCCATATATAACGTTTTTTGGCCAAGAATAATTAACAACATATCAAATAATCAGCAATTACAGCTATGCCATAATATAATGTAATGGAGGTAAGTGCATCCTTATAGTTTTGCACCTAATACTCGGAACAAATCTACAAACCAATATAACATTGAGTGTAGTATGTGTGTTTTTGTGTGCTTATCGTCATTCGTCATCGTGTATTCTTATATAATTTTACTTTAACTAAAATAATAGTTCAAAAATTTACTCAATCACAATTTTGCAACTACTGTATTATATAAATTGCTCTATCGTTGATGAGTTTTCCAAATATTGTTGTTACTAAAAATAAGGTAAATTTATAATTTTTGATATAACATAATAGAATAGAATTGATAAATGTATGCGTAAGTTTGATCTATACACTTGTTTAATTTTATAATTACATTAGCAAATGTGAATTTAGGACTGAACAATGGATGCAGATCGTTGCAGATGCAGATGCAATAGATATTCGTCTACATATGTTAAATGTTTTGCATGTGGGATATTGTATATTTTTGTTGTGATGGTGAGTATACATTTTGTTATTTTTTAATTTATTTGTTTATTTATGCCATTAGGATTATTGATCAACATACACCTTCTATCCCAAAAGCAATGGGAATATATTTATATTACATTGGAATTTCCATTCAATTCAATGTTGAAAATTACTGAATTACAATTCAATTGAATGCCCATTCCATTGGACATATAAAATACTTTATTTATGTGTATATATATTGTGTAGTAATCAAATTATGATGTACTAAACTGCGGTAGTCTTTTCTTTAATTAATCGTCCCGATAATAAACTCGATACAAGAAAATATAGTTATAAATTTTGTTGTTATATTTTTCTATTTTTATTTTGGGTGTCATTTAGTGTTTTAAATTACCCATTCATACCCTTATAATTAAAGTTATGTTATTCAAATTAAAAAGTATACAGAGTAACAATACTATTTGTATCAAATGGATGCATTTGAATGATTATGCAAATTTGAATAGATAATTTATGTAATATGTAAATATCGTGTATGTATATCATAAAAATAGTATGGATATTTTCTATTATAACATATTTTAGCATTGTAAGAATCAAAGTACTACAATACATTGTAAAAATCCGGTATGTTATATTTAAAATAAAATGAATTTATAGTTCTGTTCTTTTATTATTTTTCTTAAACATACTTTAAGGACATCTCTGTGCATAAAGCATACTCTACTGTAAACAAATTCACAACCCAAACATTTTCCTATAGATGGTAATCATATGAATAACAAAATATTTTTGTTATAATAATATATTAGAAATATATTTCGTTAAAAATTTTCCTTTTTCATTCTGGAAATATTTTATGCTTATGCGCAAGATGGAATATTTTTCCAGCAAAATTTCCCCTTTAAATAAATGTAATGGAAAATTTATATTCTATATAATAGTATTTTTATCAGAATCCATTGATAATAGATGGTATATTGCGTATAATAATAATAATGACTAATATCGTATATTATTAGTATTTGTGGTGACATATTAATTAAAATTAATGCATATATATTGAACATATGTATTTATAGCAAAATAAAACATTTTGTAATATAGGTGATAGTAATTTAAACATTATGATATAATAATTTTCACATAATTTTCTTTTTCCATTCAACTATTTGGTGTTATAACATCTGGTCGAGGTTGTTTTTTATCTTATTGTGTGTCTTTTTGTTCAATGTGCATTATTCAAATTGATGAATTTTCGTCAATAATGCAGTCAGCCGTCAGTAATAGTTCTTATACACTTGCTACAACTATAAAATATTTCAAAATCTCTATAAAATACGAAGCATAACCTATTAGCTTTGTTGTTGATTTTGATGTAGTTTTATCTGGATCGTTTCATTTTTATTTATGTTTGCATTTAAACGTTATTTGTACATTTAACAGCACAAATAATAAATCGACGAAGCAAGAACAGCTTTCTTCTTAAAAAAAATAATGAATCGCGAATAGTTAAACCCATATAAAATTTTTAAGTTATTGTAAACATATATTTAATCAATATCAATAGGTTGAGTTTCTTTTTCAAATAATATTTGCAATTTATCAATAAATGTTCTTTTAGCTTTCACATCAAAATCATGATTTTTAATTCTATAGCAAACAATTTCACAAGAATTTATAGTTTGACGGCTACAGAATTATTACTTGGAAATATCAAAAGTTTAACATATATTTTAGAGTTTTTATGACAGAGCATTATTATTTATTAATAATATATATATAGGGGTCGGCCAAAATAACTTGTAGTACTAAATTTCGAATTTTTATTCGAACGTCCAAAGTAATTTATTATACGAAAACATAAACTAATATTCTCTCTAATTAACGCTAAGGGTTTCTATATATTATAAAGCCATTCTCATTATTTTTGGCACAGAAGGTGTATATTTATTTAAAACTTGTACATGCGTATAAAATTTATAAATGCACAAGGTGTTCCAAGAACTGATACTAACGAGATTTCTCCGAAATATTTGCATTGGAAAACAAAAAATTTTTTTTTTATATTTAAACACTAGTAACTTTATTATATTATTTATATCGATAACTTCGAAAATATCAAATGTGTTTATTTGTTTTTTCTTTGTCGATTTGGATAGAAAATACGTATTTTTTGGAAAAAAAAGGACGAAAGAGAAGAGTGATGGGTAACGCGAAATTTATTATGAGTAACAATACAAAACAAAATGTTTGGCCTCAATACAAAAGTTCTTGGACCACCCCGTACATATACAAACATATTTTATCTACTTAAAATACATTTACTGATCCACAATATAATACAATATATATTTTTATTTACGCAATTTCAAAAATATTACAAAATAAATTCAAATCTTCACATTTTATAGGTAAACTAAATTGTAACAAAATGGTTCAATTTTAGTTATATTTATATAATATATAGTAATATGTATGCATATATTGTGTAAATATACATGTGTATGATATGCATAGTATATAAACATAAACATATATATCTGTTCGAATAAATAAAGGTAAATATACCCCCAAGGAACATGTAAATTGTGTATATATTTTCCCGATTTTATACATTTTCAGATTCCCATGTGGGTTTCATAGCTTCTAGTTTATACACAATACACATATACATCAGTGGCGAGCGGTCCAAGGCAGTGAGCTGAGTACTGCTGCATTTGAATAATGTGAAATTATCAACATCCCACAGAGCAAGAACCCTTCTGTAGCATAGGAATCTGGTACTAGTAGCGAAAGGCTCAAGGTGCAAAGCTAGGTGGAATGGATTCCACTTTTAAGGCAGACATAAGACAAACAAATAAAATGTTGGGATGATTCTTAATCAAATATAGATGAATGAAAGTAACAATAAACAGAAATGGATTTGCGATGTTGATAGGAATACTTACAGGTAACTGAAGAAATACTTAAGAACACATCTCCAAAAAAGTAGATAAATTATGAATGAAAAATTTCAGAAGAAACCTAAGATTATCAACTTAAAAAATATCGGCTATTTATTTGCAATTGAAGAGAACTTAAGATCGTGTCTGGGTGAACCGCCTTCATATCATAAAATACGTGCAAGAGGAAAGTCTGGCGTTTGTAAAGATAGCAATAAACATAACAAGGAGTAAGGGCGTTGGGTACAATAGATCTTTTAGATTGCAGTACTTTAAAACCACATATTTTCAGTTTTAGCCATTTGTTAGCAAGAATCTACATTTCTTTGACCACTTATAATATGTGAATGGATGGATCTATTTATTGTTTACTTTACTTTCTGCAATTTAATCTTACTCTGTTTACCCAATACGAATGTTCACCGCTCGCCACTGAAATGTATACAACACAGAACACATACAAATACATATTAATGTATATATTTATGAAATATAAAAATAAATGTTGATATGTTGAAGAAAAAAATGATAATATTTGCATAAATAAATATATATTATTGTAAATAATATATAAATTATATTCGTATATATTAGGTTGTCAACTATCTCCCTTCCGCCTTTTTGCTCTTTATTCAATGCTTTATAAAAAGTGTTACAGTAATCGGATTTAGTTCAAATATGCGCCGTTTTGTTCGATAATCTGTTTCCATCTAGACTGCAACTTCATTATACCTCCCTCGTAGAAGCCCCCCTCCTTATTTGCGAAGAACTCGGACAGCCACTTTTCACAAGCCTCTTTTGAGATCAACTTTACACCACCAAGGGCGTTCGCCATAGACAGGAACAGGTGGTAATCACTTGGCGCTATGTCCGGGCTATATGGTGGATGCGATAAAACCTCCCATCCGAGCTCCCGTAGCTTCTGACGAGTCATCAACGAAGTGTGTGGTCTGGCGTTGTCCTGGTGGAACACTACACCCTTCCTTTTGGCCAATTCTGGACGCTTCTGGTCGATCGCCTGCTTCAAGCGGTCCAGTTGTTCGCAGTAGATGGTAGAATTAAGCGTCTGGCCATATGGGAGCAGCTCATAGTGGATGATTCCCTTCCAATCCCACCAAACACACAGCAAAACCTTTCTGGCCGTCAATCCCGGCTTGGCCACTGTTTGGGACGATTCACCGGCCTGCGACCACGACCGTTTTCGCTTGATATTGTCGTATGTGATCCATTTTTCGTCGCCAGTCACCATCCGCTTCAAGAATGGGTCGAGTTCGTTCCATTTCAGCAGCATTTCGCAAATTGAAATTCGGTCCATTAGATTTTTCACTGTTAATTCATGTGGCACCCAAACATCAAGCTTTTTTTTGTATCCAGCCTTCTGCAGATGGTTTAAAATGGTTTGGTGACTAACTCCCATCTCCTGGGCGATGTCACGAGATGCCACATGCCGGTCTAACTCGATATATTCCATGATTTGATCGGTATTTGTCGTCACAGGTCTTCCGCCGGCTGGCTTATCCATGGTGTCGTTTTCACCGGCTCTGAATCGTCGAAACCATTCCTCCGCGGTTCGAAGTGATAGAGTACCATCCCCCAAAACACCATTAATCTCACGGAACGTTTCTCTAGCGGATTTGCCTTTAACGAAGGAAAACTTTAAAATAGCGCGAATTTCGGCGTTAGTGAACTCCATGTTTACACGTCTATAACTGTTGAACGCAATATCCAAACTAATCATACATAGCGTCGTTTTGTTTGTTATGTCAAGAGCTTTCAAATTATGTACAGTGTTGCCAGATACGAGCTCTGTAGCGCTTTGTACATAGCCGCGAAATTAAAAAGACAAAAAGGCGGAAGGGAGATATTTGACAACCTTATATGAAAAAATATTCTAAATATTATATATTAAATAAAATATTGTTGTATATATGAAAATATATAAAATTGTTATAAAAATTGAAAAGTTTAAACAATCTACTGCCCACAGATTATATACCCTTTTGATTGATGCATCGGAAATGACCTAAAATACTGAATTCTATTTATATTTTTAAATCGATGATAGAAATATTGTATTATGCTGATTAGCCGCCCATTAACCGCCAACATATTTTTTTAATTAGAAATAATGTTGTGTTTATGCAATATATTATCATCGCGTCATATTCTAAGTTTACATTTACTGAAGTTCATAAATATGGTAGATCATAAATTCATCAAAATATTGTAGACTGTAGGTCATCTCATTGGGTTGCATAGGCCAACGCATGTATCATGGACCATATGGTATGGAATAATTCATATAAATATGCCATATTTGTTAAATTGACTGTTTTAAATAGTGAATGATTATTTTTTTAATAAAACACTCGACATTTATCTCACATTTATAATAATGTTATGTACTTTTACACGTACACACGTATTTTTAATCCATGCCGAACTTCAAATATATGTTAAATTATCGGACAGGTTCTTGGTTTTTAAGCAACAAAGACTATTACCAATAGAGTTTTAATCTCATACATATTCTCATAATTACATCTTAATGTATATATTCCTTGATATGCTATTCTTGAATTGTTATCTAAATCTTGAGGGTTTGAAAAACTTATAGAAAGTACGATATAGGTATAATGCGCAGCTTATTTAATATCCCCATTGCTTTGTTCTGGACATGTTCTAACATAGTAATTATATTAATGTTCTCCGTAGTACTATTATTGTTAATAATAGAGATTCTGAAAGGTGGATTTTAATAGTCGCAATGAAAATCGTTTGTGCACTTAAAGAAAATTTTATAGTACAACCTCTGTGACATAATAAGCCGGAATGAATTAAAAAAAACACTGCACCTGTGAATCATTTATGCACCATTTAAAAACTTGTGCTTTTAACACACAATTGAGTAGTAGTATTTTTATCAATTTAATGAAAACATTTAATGTTGGTTCTTTATTTTTATATTCATTTTTCCATCGACGCACAAAAACAGCTGTAACTTTATGTGTTGTATATTCGTTTCTCTATACAGAATGAAATTTTGACAATTTGTTGAGGAACGTTCACAGCACATAATCACAAAAATTTGGTTTACATTGCCATTGCGGTTTATTATGGGACAGATTAGAGCAAAAGGAAACAACAATTAAGTGGTTTACTATTATTATGTTTGGATTTTCATTTTCTTCTGAATATAGGAATTCTTGCGTCACCTAGAGTAGTGAAATCATATAATTTAGATATGATCTTAAATTTACAATTGCATTGTTTTCACATTCCGAACGTTGTTGTACTCATTACATTACAATCATAATTCAAAATTTAATTTATTATATTTAATCTAACTTTTCAAATACAATAATAAAATGCGGTTTGTGCTTCACAGAGTATCTAATTACACTTGTCAAGTACTTCAAATCGGTTTAAGTATATACATTTTTTTATATGCATAAATTATAATATCAATATATAGTGTAATATTATTGTATATAAATGGTGGATATCTATCTTATATGTGTATTTACAATGTACATATAATAAATATAGTATGCATAAAATGTTATTATACTTAAATATACATATAAATACACCTATATCCTGTAAGTGTAAATATGCAATATATAAATTATATATGGATCATAGTTTATAGTATTGTACAATTCAAAATAAAACCTCAATTTGTTACCTGTGAGAACATCTACACATAGTTTTATAATATTTGTAAAGTGTGAACAGACATTGCAATAAATGGACGACATTTTACAAATGAGTGAAACCAAATGAAAAATTATGCAAAATGTCTGCGATGGCTTTAGCATAATGATAAATTCTATGCACAACCCTATACCATACATGTATATATGTGGTGATTACTATGAAATGAAAGTATGTAATTCCATGCCATTATATTATGTGTACTATAGATAATGGGGGTAATTCAAGGTCATTTACTGCTGGTTCACAACTTCCTTGTATGTGTCCTAAATGATCAATCATTCAAAATATACAAATTCTGGTTCACAACCATTACAACAAAATGCTAAACACATCGTCCTTATTTATAAACGATGAGAAAACTAACATTTTTTGTGTTTTTAAAGAAATTAAAGAAAATGATATAACAATATTTATGCGAAATATTACACGTTATAGGGAAGTTCCAATTTAATTTTATTAAGCAAATGGTTTTTAATATTAAATTTAGCTATGAACCAGATAATTTTCTTCATGCTTAGGACAAAAAGATAAATATAAAACTAAGTTATGAACCAACACTTAAACATGTATATTTAAAAAATTGTGTAATTGTTATACTGTTATAACGTCAGCAAATACTCGCTGTATTCTATAGTGGTATAGTTGATTTTATAATTGTTTTCTTTTCCATATGGTTCCATTTTTTGTTTTCATACCGTAAGATTGGGTGATGTGACTGCGTTAGGGTGTTATGATAATTGGAATTATTTCGAGATAAGAACTTCGGCAAATGTTACAAAGTTGATCGAACGATTGAAAGTTTTTTATTTATTTAAAATTTAGTTTTTCATTTTTTCAAATCACACCTATTTTGCGTTTATGTGTTTTATAATTTAGTAAAAATGTTTGTGTGATATTATTATTTTATTAATGTTATTGTTTGTTGTTTGGTGTTATGACAAATCTTCAATTCCACTGGCAGAAATGTTGTGCTAATTTCCTCATCGCGAAATCACATTTGTAAACAAATCAAAAAATTTGCTGAATTATGGTTAACAGGAAAATATATAAATTAGTGTAATTCACATACGATACATAATATATTGTATATATTGTATAATAATATACGTTAACATAAACATTCAACCTTTTTCTATTATTTACAATTGTGTGTAAATAGATTAAAAATTGGTTCAACAATTTCCATTTCAATAATTATAATCTTTACACAATACATACGCGGTATATGGACCAATAGAAAAGATAAAATGGTTATCACTTCTTTAAAGTTATGCCATATACATTATATATCAAATAAAAATACGCTTAAAATTTGTCGAAAACCAATGATTACAATTGAAAATTTCTGAATATGTATAGAATTTGTAAAGCCCAGGTTGAATTTGCCATGCTAAACAATATCCGGCGGTCATTTAAACGTGAGTCTTAATATCAAATTGCGAATTTTTGATATACCATGACAGTGAACGCATATCGCCAACAGGTTTTTTTTTTTAGCTAAATGCACTTTCCAAAGAATCCTTTGTGTTCAATGGCTTAAAACAATTATGAAAAGAAGGGTTGAAATTCAGATTAGGAGACGGAAATGGAGATGGATCGCTCACAACGTTAAGGAGGGGTGAGGAAGACATAAAAAGGGAATCCTTGCAGTGAAATTCACAAGACAGTACATAATTTCAATGAATAACATTTATAAGCCCATTTTTCATTAATATTTTCCATTTTTAAAAATTATCTTAATGTACTTGTTTACTGAATGAATGAATTCGCGATCAATAATTAACTAATGTGCAGAATAACAAGTTATTAAACAGAACACGTTGAAAAACTGAATAATATTCATCAAAACAATTATACAATTCTTTAAACCAACGTAGTGATTCATTGAAAAACATTAATTTTCGGTATTATATTTTAATGAATTATTCGTTGATTTAATAAATGTTATTTCATTTTAACAATGTGAACCATGTTCCTTGGAGCAAAATTAATTAATATTTCATTGTTTTGACGTTACATTTTAATTGGGTCCATGTACTTTTTTTTCAGGGTGATGTAGAAATGTGGTTGCCGAGGCTGAATCCCATGGAAAAATATGGATAGATATGAAGACTTTGACCAAAAATTAAAGCATATAGCTCATTTTTATAGATGCTCTACGCTCCCCCGCCGGGTAACAGAAATAAATAATAACGATGATGATGATGATGATGCTGATGATGTAGATACAACAAGTATTGTATCTTATAAATCCAATCTTATATATATTTAGAATACAAATAGTATATATATTGTAGTTTACATAATAATAGAGGATAAAATTCTAAATATTTTTGAAATATTTATATTGCAAATATTTTTGTTTGTATTCGTATGTGATAACAATGATAATGCCATATCAATATGTTAACGAAGCAAAAATTAATTTTTTTTATTTTTACACATTTATATAAATTAAATAATGTTTTATATAATTTCCGAAAATAAATACATACGTGATATTTACATTTTATTTATTTACTCCATATATTTTTTGTTTGGGTTTTTTTTTTTTTAATTTATTCATTTCATTTAATTTTTAATGCAAAATAGTAATTTAATTTATCTATATAGAATTTTTGTTATATATACGTAGTTATATATTGAATTGTCCTTTTTTTCTGCATAGATTAACACTCATCTCATATCACATGTACTCGTATCACATGTATAGTCGAATACAAAAATCATTTTGTTTTGTTTCAGTATAACACGAACATTACATTGCATAAATAATAGAATAAGCAAAAATTTTTCAAATTGAATTCGACAAATTTTATTTTATTTTTCTATATGGTTATACATATACAAAATATGTATCATCATATTATATAATGTACAAGGTGTCTCAGTTAATATAACGCAAACGAATTGGATGTGTAAGTGGGCTAATAAAATGCAAAGTAAAATTATATACTAACACAAAAAAATATTTAAAAAAATATTATATACAAATGTTTCTCTTTCTACACAACAGTTCCAAAGTCAAATAATTGTTTCATATTCATTGTGGTAGATACAATTATTATACCTTTCGGAATAGGTGTCACACTTTAAATTCCATGTATTATTTTTAGATGATGTAATGACTGACTGGCGGTCAAACGCATAACAACAAAATTTGAAATGATCAAAAGTAGTAGGGTCATTATTATGGGCTAGAATTTTATTTTTGTTATTTTATTAGCCATCAACTATTGGACTATTATTTGACTGGGACACTCTTTATTTATTATATATATATAAATATAATATATAAATAAATAATAAATGTGTGCATACGAGAATATGGTTTATACTTGTGCTGACGGGTTACTTTACTTTATATACAAAATGTATCTATCTGTATATATATATTCTAATTCTATAGATAATACAGATAGTTATATTGTATAATACAATAAATATGTGTATAATATATATAATATATATAATATATATATATATATATATATATATATATATTATACACCCTCAACCCGTTTAACCATACCAATTCTAAATTATTGTGTGCGTATATCATCCACGACCAAACAATGTTACAAAATACTGTATACAATGTCCATATATTTATACATATTTAGCAACAACGTTCACTTCCATTTATTTATTATGATATACTTTACGTACATATACAATACATCAAGTATGCATTCATATTATATGGTATATATATGAAATATTTATGTACATTATAATCATATATAAAGTCATATACAATAATACAATATTATATTATGAGTTATAGTATATATTTTATATATTAAACAATATATACACACCTACACACATATGTATATATTGTGTTTTATATAAATTCCCTTTCATCTGTTTTGCAATACATCTAATTAATATAATATAGAGGACTAACGAAATTTACATGCTGGCATAACATAATCTCATTTCCTATATATATATGGACCTAATATTCAATTAATTTGGAGCCCTTCCATTCATTCATTTATTTATCAATTCTGCCAGTCAACCATTTACATAAAATTGGTTATACATATGTATATGTACAACATATTTATATTTACATTTATTAGTATATATACTAACTATACACGAAATATGTATAGTAATATGATGACTGCATGTGTATATTTATTTATGTATACGTAAAAAAGGAATATTTTTTAAAAGTTGGGGTACATTGTGTATTTTTATGTATTCTATATTAAATTTTAAAATTAAAAAATTGAACAAAAAAAGTGTAAAAATGTATTTGTAGAGACGAGTACAACATAAAACATATAATACGTTACATACATGAATCAAACTTATACGTTAACAACGAACAATATATATATATATATAATTCTTAACGCAGTATATAAATACATATATTGTACAATATATTAATAATAATAATAATAATAATATTAAGTATATGATGTACTGCCAACAAAATATTTACTTCATATATATAGACGCAACCGTCGTACCCTTTAATTTATATTTTTTCAAGATACGTATATAATATATACAGAAAAAAAAGAGTTAATTATACAACAATCAATCATAATTTGTCCTTTTGTGTTTTTATTAAAAACAAAAAAAAAACCAAAAAGAAGCCATCTTTATAAGGTAAACCATTATGAAGAAAATTACACACACCGTACGAAGCAGTGGCGAAGAGTGAAAAAATGTTTTCAGATTGTAATATCACTATATTTTTCTGGTAGCCGAATTTAAATTAGACTATATTATGAAAAGAAAAAAAATTGGAATGTCCACTTACTAAAATTTCGAAAAATCGGCTTTTAAGAATTAACATCTTTTTAACGGATTTCCAATTTTCCAATATAGAATTACAAATTATAATCAATTTTCAATCGTTCATAGAATAGATTTTTAAAATCGATTCACACGCTCAAAAGATATGACCGATTTTCCATTTGATGGTCATTGAAATTTCGTATAAATGCTGTGATACTATATAAATTTTTTGTACCATTTGGGTGTTCACTTTATACAGTAGTACCACAAATTTCTTTAATTTTTCGTTGCCATCCATTGGAAAATCGGTCAAATCTTTGTCTTCTATGAAAGATTGGAAATTGAATATAATTTGAAATTCTGCATACAAAAATGGAAATCCGTGAAAACTATTGCCCGTAATTAAAAAATATGATAATTCATAAAAGTAAATTTTCTGGAAAATTTAATTCGGTGAACACCCAATTTTTTTTTCATAATTTAGTTTAATTTCACCAAGGTTATACGAAAAAAAAATATTATAAACTGAATGCTACTTCTCAGCCTTTGCCACTGGTACGAAGGTATAAATTGAATTCACATGAGATTATACAAGTATTTTATAAATTTTTCGGTGGGATATCGAATAAGACCACTATTTGGATCTTTTTTGTCCCTCCCACATCCACCGAGTGGAACATATGGGTAGATTACTCAGCCATACGACAATAATTCATCCCTACTACTAATTCCTATCGCTTTACGCCATAACTATCTAACATTGCAGTCATACATTGGTATATTACACTCCGTATATGTGAGTATATAACAATTCACCAATTATTGGTCTACATTTATATTTTGATATGCGCTTTTATTAATTCAATTATTCTTATGAGTGGATCGTCCTTAGCGTAGCGTTATGTATAGACACATTGTTCATCTCTGAATAGAGATAGAACACCGCATATTTTGAAAGATATTCACTTTTTGTTCGGATGGTATGGTGTTCTACGAATTTACAGAATGATTAAGTAGGTTGAACAACTTCGACAAAATAACCTGTTATGAATTTTACAACACGGCCTCGGATCGGACAGGATAAACGGTAACAACTCAAGCAATGAAAATTTAAGAACAATGATTTAAAAATTGCATCTTGGAATGTCAGAAAGGCAAGATGGTTAGATGCAGTAAACTGTGATAAAAAGATCCTTAAAATTCGTAAGTAAGTCAGTATACACTTTTTCATTTCATAAAGAAACAAACAATAATTCAGCTTAATAATTTTTAGTATAAAATATATTGAAAAAATTTGTCATGTTAATACTGGGAATCGAACTCGCAATAATCTCAATAACATAAGTTACAACAAATATATTAGAAATTCGTTATAAAGATCGATGCGATTGAATTGAATAATTGTTTTTATTTATTTTTCCAAAAATTGCACAACAATGATTTTTGTGAAAGATGACATGAAGAAGAATGTCTCCCCATATATACTGCAACTACTCAAACACGAACAAAGATCGATTTTTAATTTTTATAGAATACAAAATTCAAAGATAGAATCATTTCCATAGCATTTTACTTTCTTTGTTCACGCACCATACTGAAATTAATTTCTATACAAAGCCACCTTGCATTGGAAAAATTATATTTGAAGTATTTTAAAAAATTAATGTAATAATTAGGATTTTAAATTTTTTCAATACTAATTTTAATAGATGTTTACAAGTTATTCACCGCCGATATCAACTTAAAATTCATTTTGTTGAATTTACTAATGTTTAGCTATGACTTTTATTTAGGTTGAATGAATTAAACAATGAAATAAACATAAACACAAAGTTTTTATTAATACATGCTGTATAAATGAGACTTTATATTTTAAATTTTACCCTTGAAGCGACGATAACGAAATATTTTGTTGAATTGTATAAACGAGTATGAATTTTCTGTTTTATTATAGGTTTACATATAGTTAGTTACTATTTATATATGAATTTATATCGTAGGCATCTGTCTATTTACATATATAGATAGATAATATTTGTATATAAATAGTATTTAAACCAATCAAGAATTTACTCGAATTATCGATAGAATCATTTCCGTCGGTTTGAAGTTTGTTTATATAGAATTACTGCCGAACTATATATACACAATTTAATTGCATATACCATAAGTTGATATGTGTTGTGTTGTATGTAATAGGTCTACCAATATGTGTGTGCCGTTTTTTTAAAAATAAAACACATTAATTCCGGTAATAACAGTAAAAAATTTTTATTGAATATAATTACCATCGTTAAGTATAACCTTTTTCCAATTTTTTGGCAATTTATGAATACCATCAAAATAAAACTTCTCCTCTTTTGATGCGATCCAAGAATCGATCCAATTTTGGACGTCTTCATAATTGTGGAAGCGTTGTGCACAGAGTCCATGTGCCATCGATCTGAACAAGTGGTAATCTGATGGAGCAACATCTGGTGAATAGGGCGGGTGTGGTAACACATCCCATCCGAGTGTTTCCAATGTTTCTTTTAAAGGTTTTGCGACATGTGGACGAGCATTGTCGTGTAAAAGAATCACTCTTTCATGTCTGTTGGCCCATTCTGGTCGTTTTTCTTTCAATGATTGATTCAATTTATTCAATTGTCCTTTGTATACCTCACCAGTAATAGTTTGACCAGGTTTCAATAACTCATAATACAGCACGCCCTTTTGGTCCCACCAAATACACAATAAAACCTTCTTTCCATGAATATTGCGTTTTGGCGTCAATTTGACTGGTTGACCTGGATCAGTCCAATGCTTAGTCCGTTTAGGATTGTCAAAATAAATCCATTTTTCATCACCAGTGACTATTCGATGCAAAAACGACTTTCGTTGCTGTCTTTGAAACAATATTTCGCACGTGGTTTTTCGCTTTTCCATGCTTCTTTCTGTCAATTCATATGGAACCCATTTTCCTTCCTTTTGGATCTTACCAATATTGTTTAAACGATTAGAAATGGTTTGTTGACATACATTTAAGGAATCAGCTAGTTGTTGTTGCGATTGCGCATCGTCTGCATCCAACAATGCTTGCAATTCTGTATCTTCAAATTTTTTTGGTGGTTTTCCACGTTCTTTGTCATTCAGATCAAAATCACCACTTTTGAATCGTTGAAACCACTTTCTGCACATTCTTTCTTGTAAAGCATGTTCACCATAAGCTTCAACAAGAATTCGATGACTTTCAGCAGCAGTTTTCTTCCAATGAAACAATAACAATAAACCTCCCCGCAAATCACTTTTTTCTGGCACAAAACACGACATTTTCAACAAAAAAAAAAATATGTTGTTTACACTTTTAGCTCGTAACACAAACTGAGAAAGATAAAGATATAAAGTGAATACGTTCACAAAAAAATATTTCAGCCGAAACCGCCATCATTTAATGCGTCCACAGAGATTAATCCTTGAGCGGCACACACATATTAGTAGACCTATTAGTATATAATGTGGTATTATAAACTCTAGCGATGCTTTATTTAACTTATAACCCTTCAGGTTCAGTTTTATACCTTATTTATATACAAGGAAGCAGAAATGTATCAAATGTATGTATGTAACTGAATTGTATCTTAAAATAGATGTAACAGACATTTTGATAAAATTTATATATACAAGATAGGGTATTTCAAAAATTAAAGGAAATAGATTATAAGATGTACGTGTATACGTACATTAAGTTAGTAATATAATAGTTTTATAGATAATAAAATAATGTAACAGAAGTACAATTTTTATTAATTTAAATTTCATATATAATATATTTTATTATATGATATTTATTATACACTGAATTGAGTATTATGTGTTATATAACTTTATATTAACTATACTCATATTGGGTATATTATTGAATAATAATAACAAACTGTGGCGCACTGGGTAACGCATTTCTCATATATCGATCGTAAAGTACAGGATGAAATTATCAAAATTTACATAGCAAATTTTTTGGTTATAATAATACTGAAATATGGACAATTCAAAGATTAGCAATGACTTCACAATGAGCAATAACCAATCATAAAAAAAAAATAATAGAATTAACTATTAATAATTGCAAACTAATTGTTACCGACGCAGAATAATTTCCCATCTAGAATGTAGCTAACATTTGGTAAGTGCCGCTTGATGTAACACGGAGGTTCAATAGCTTATATGGTTGGTGCTCTATATTAAAATTATGTTCTTTAAATGGATATGTAGTCAATATTTGCAAGTTTTGTTTGAAACAGTAGGTTTACCGGAAATTTTACAAGCAAATCACAAATATTTCGTTCCAATAACATAAAAAAGTAAATGAAGTTCACTTATTGTTAGATGAAGTTTATCTACTATTGGGCTCCGCATATTAATAATGATAATATTTTATCATGTGGATAGTGGACATCATCAAATTGTGTTGCTTGCTAGTGGTGTATCGTTCCCATTTGGAATTCGATTGCTTTATGATGTTTAGCATTCGTTTAAATGCGATGTGAAGCTGTCCTTCTTTCTAGAAATCCACATGTAACGTGTTGTTAAACGTTCTTTTTACACCCTCTGTAGGAAAAATAATCGATATAACTTTCTAATGGATCTGACTGTTTCATTGATTTATGTATTGTGCGGACAAAAATAAAAAGGCATTTAGTGACAATATTGAGATGCATTTAATCCATAGGAAAAGTATTTTATATTATTATTTAACAAAATATAAAACAAAATTAAATATTACGTTATTATCATTTGTAAATTGTCTATAAATATAATATTATATAGACAATTTATATTCAAATGATTGAAGACTAAAACAAAAGAGAAAAAGGTCAATATAAAAGGTGTGCCTGCCTGCCTACAATAGGAAAATATTTGATTTGGCAATTGGTATAATGATTGATTCTTTCTTTTATCTTTAATTTCATTTTATTATTGCTATTTTTATATATGAGTATTTATAATAAAGTACGAAACTATATACGTATAGGATGTACGTACACGTACGTATATTCTCCATACTTCGAACTCTATATTAGTGCTCGTATATATAATATATTTGATGCAATAGGAAAAAACAGGTTGTTCGCCGGGAATGCATTCTACTTTGTTTGGTTGTAGACAATAATGTGAAATTTTGGGTAGAAATAATGTGCCATCAAACCCCACTATTTATTGGTTAGTGAAAGGATTCACTGTAGCAGATAAACACAATGCTGGACCACAACGCACGAGCGAATCAGCTAAAAACATTCCTTTTGTCGTAGAAAGTGTTCAAAACAATTCATCAATCTCAATTCGACTCCGTAACATGATTACTGATAACTCTTTGACTTCAGAATCAAATGCTGTTGGCTTGATTAACATGTGGTTCCAACAAGACGGTGCAACTTAACATACATTCAATGTAACAATTTTATGTAAGTAGTAAACCTTCCCGGTAAACACCTTGCATACATATTACATACAATATAATATAAATAAGAAACTAATATAAGTAACACATATACAATATTATATATCAATATATACGCCTGTAATATTCAAAGTTGAATTTTCATACTTGATTTATTTTAGCATAAAATTTATATAAAATGCTTTTCAATTTCCTTTTTGAAATTTTCATTGTGTTTATATATACTTCATTTGAAAAAAAAAATAATAATGAAAAAGGGAAAAAAATCAAGGAAGAAAGGGAAGAAAATTAATAATCTCAATACAAATATTCATATATTACCGCGAATATAATGTCGGTGCTGAATTGTTGATTGAATATTTTACATTATAAAAATAAAATTATTTTATACTAAAAGCTATTTATGATTTTTCCAACTTTAATTTGTTCAATTTTTTAAAAATTCTAATGATAAAACATATACACCTACACAGTGTGTTTTTTTAATATGCTATTTTGGCATATTGCAAGGGATTGAAAATATTATGAAATTATATGGAATATATTCTAAAATAGAATAAAACTTATGCATAACACACATAACAACTCTATATATATTATATATGACAACTCCGAATTCAATTGGTGTTTTTATTATTGAATATTTTTAACGCTAATTACGAATTAGTTATAAAAAGTTTAAAATTTCACGCAAATGAACTCAATAGTTGTAAAGCAAATAAATATAGGTAGGGAATATTAATAGGTACTTATATGGGAAGCGTATAGTTATGCGGTACATAGTATAAATATCAAGACATTCAATTAATTCTACTGTGGGTATAAGTTTGTTCTATGTGACCACGAGCAACTGGAGTGTTGTAGTATCAGCTATACATTCGTAAAACTTTAGAATTTATCAATAACCATTCTATTTTCTATTTCAATATAATGGAGTAAGAGCTTCTTTAATTATTCCAAATGGAAATGCTCAGGTTAATCTTAATGATAAACAAAAATGCAATCAACATAATGTGAAAAATATTATGTATTTACTCTAACATGCAGTCGTACTTATACTACAATATATATAGTCAGTAAATGAATGCTGATGATATTATATTTTGTATAATTATTGTTATTCATATATACAAATTTAATTAATTCATTTGCTTATATATAATATTGTAATCAAATATAATAAATATGTAGATAAACATTTTCATATAATTTTATATTTTTATGAAGAAAATGAAATGCAAAGCGAGTACATTCGCATTCGTAATACATGAGATTTAGTGTTGCACTTGTGTTGTTGCATTAAGATTATGTATAGTTTTGGATTTTGTGTTCATCCATGCCGTCATCTTTTTAAATTTATAATATACTTTATTTTTACAAATTCGTTCATTGTTTTTATTCCTCTAACACAATAAAATTTATCCACGATACTTTTTGATACATAATATATGTAATGAAACCTATATTCGGTAGGTACACGCATTGATGAAATAATATAAAACCAATATATGTATTTATATGATGCACGTACTGTTGTGTAATATATTCTATATATGTTTAACTATACACATATAAACAATTTCAATTAGTAACAATAGAGTCCTGATTATGTTCAATATTCAATTCAATGGATGTTTTATGTTTCAACAAAATCATTATTATATGCATATTCGGAGTGAATATAATTGATTATGAAAAATATTGTTGCGAAATTCTCAAATGTTATGGGTCATTAAATATATATAAATATGTAGTAACTATATACTTAACATTTTCAATCATTCAAAATAATATTTACCATACATATTATTTTATATAATATCACATATACAATTCTCTTATGCAAATATGCAAATTTGCATAAAATTGTTACTCTATATTGTCTATATGAAAATTGTCTATAGTACGGAGATTTTTTTTTTGTCTTTGTACGGTAGCTATATATTTATAAGTTGCGCTATTGATGTTGTCTGCGACAGTGATACAGTACTATTATATATTCATTCTATCATAAATTCAACCACATATAGATTTATGCATTTATGTGCATTTTGGATAATATTCAAGAAGGTCGCAATAGCACACACAGGCGTGTGTCAATATATGCATATATGCAAAACACACGTAGCGGAGATACAATTTCTATATCCAGTGAATATATTTTCTGTCTATTTTCATAATTAAAATTATTTAACTGATAATAATTACGTTGACATTGACCGCAGATAAAAATCGAGATTCATTTAATTTTGTTTAGTTTTTATTTTTTGTAGTTTGTATAATAATAGCATTTGCATTTAATTATATTTATTTAAAATATGTATATATATGAATAGTAGGAATATTTCTGGTGGTTTAAACATTACGTATAGTTTATAAAACAAATTACTCATTCACAACACCCTGTAAAAATACCACTATTGTTAAGTAGTATATAAAAACTCCCCGTGAAAAATAGTTTTATTAAAATGGACCACGTTGGACCTGACCGAAAATTAATAATACACAGTTACTCCGATACACTTTAGTTCAGAATTACAATATTAATATTCTTACTATACACTGACATGACTTAAAAACTAAACATTATGTAAATTAACATCTAATTATCGAATATTAGAATAGGTTTAAAAAACGTTACAGTTACACATTTGGTCATCCAATAAAATATCGCACTGTATAAATTATAAATCCAATTATAAATTCAAAATTAAAATTTTAAAATGTAATTAATATACAGTAAAAAGGATCATCAAAACATAGGATTGTTGAATTTAGTATTCAATCAATTTATCAAAACTAGAATTTCATATATCATACTATATTTTTATACTGTCGAAAAAAATAGGATTTGTCAAACTATGCATTTGTCGTATATCTAATATAATTTGGGAATTTAATTCTAATCTTTTTCTAGCAAGCAGGTAATTTATTAATTGTTGGAAACAGCAGAAAGTCGAAAAATGTGCAATTTATGGCGTATTAAAAAAAAAACAGCTTATGTTTCTTTGCAATTTCTTTGTTCCTTTGAAGCGACACAGTCATCAAACCGTTTTTTTTATATCTTCTTATGACGGTTACTTTGACATAGACAATAATTGTATTGTTTCCATATGCTTGTACGATATTTGTACAAATAAAAGTTAATTTTCAATGTAAATACCCAATATGTGCAGTGGATATAGACAATTTTAAATTATCAGCTTTTAAGCACTTTTATTTATTTCTCAAATTTTAGTATACAGCACTCTCGTTTAACGTTCTCCAGCATGCAATGATACATTCATCTCATCTACAAAATTCAATTTAGTGTGTACAATAATATGCAGTAGCATATATCACTATATGTAATTATGTATAGAGGTAAAGATGTAAGCGAGCAAACAAAAAGAATTTTGTATTTAGGTTACGATTCGTTATTTTTATTTCTTATATAATATTTTATTATATTCAAACAAACACACACACACACACACATATACAATATTATATTATTATAGTACACTTCTATTTTATACCGCCATATTAGGGTCTATTTCATAAAAACATTTTTTTTACAATTTCAAGTGAACATGAAATCTTTGTTAAAAAGTTACATAAAAAAAAATAAAACTTTAATACAGAAAAAGAATATTAACAAAGAGGTTCAGCTATACAAAACTGCATATACAAATTTTTACTATTTTAGTATAAGTATTTCGAGCACATCACTATAGAATAAAAGTATATAGAATATATTAAACATGTACATACATGTAGTCTCGCATACTATACATATTTAAAATATATAGGTACATATATTACTATATATGTAGAAAGAGTATTTAACATTATTGCAATATGCTGTGCAGAAAACAGGGTTATTGTTAAGAAAATTTATATGTATTTTTAATATTAAATTTTTATTGAGTATATTTATAGTTACATGTATCTAATTGGAAGTTGTTCGTTGTGTTTAAAGACTATATCTATAACAATTTGGTATTGTGTTCAATGTCGTCGCATAACATAAGGATGGTGAATATAACAGCGACGCACTTGCCTCGGCTGCAAAATATATAGGGTGCAAACAATATTTGCAAACTATCATTTTGAAAATATATTAAGTGTTTAAATTGTAAATTTGATGTTTTATCTTAAGAGAACATAATACCATGGTATTATATATATTTTGTTACAATTTTTGCTCATAATTCGGGCAATAAACAGATTTCCCGAGGGAAGAAATATTTTTATCGTACTTTTGTTATATTCTGGTCGTTTTTCTTACAATGATCGGTTCAAATTGATTTGTTATCGAGAGTTGAGATCGATATTCATTGGATTTTAATAACAACATAATACTTCACTCCTCTCTGTTACTCTCGGTATGATGTCCGATAATGCTGGAAATTGATACCCAACCAGAAGAACATAAAGCCTCCCATAAATCCAAGCAACTAGCAAAAACTTAGTGAACAATTTTCATTCAATTTTGAGGAAATTAGAGAAATTATATTGGAGCTATATAGAATGGTCCTAAATGAAATGCTGGAGAATTGGTAACCAGAACAATATTCCTTATCTCTGCTTTTACGAACGTGACAACTTTGGATATTTATTGAGCAATATTGTTAAAATTTAGTTTAAAAAATCTGATAAATTTGAATAATTATCAATCAGTTGAGAAATTTAGTATGCGTAGATGAAATATGAGAAACGGTTCAGATATTTATCCTTATCAGCTACCAGAGACCCCATAAAAATATAAATATATTTATATGTGTGGAATAGGATCATAAAAATGGAATTAAAATCTCGATAACTAATAATCTGAACTATTTTCTAGGTCAGCGTCTAGGAATCTGAAAAAATTTTGATATTTCTCAACTAATTATTGTAGCATTTGACAAATACATATAAAATGGGATAAAAAAAAGCACCTATTGCATGAAGTTCTGAAAAATTGATAAACTGCTCTAGAAACATGAGGAAGTTGAATATTTCGTAACCAAATCTGATGAAACTTGGCATATATATATTAATGTGTACATTGAGTGATTGTATATTGAATTCGCCGGAATTTAATATAGAATTGTTCTAACAATGTTTTGCCTGAATATTAAATTTCAATAAAATTAGTTGCGAAATATCATAATCAAAATTTCCTGATTATAAATTTTCAAGAAATTCATTTATATTCCTATTTTACAAAATGCCACAAGAACTTTTATAGAAATTTGTTCAAATTGGTCAGTTTCTTCACGAAATGTTCTTATTAAAATACCTTTTTATATACAGATGTTACTTTCTATTTTTTTTTATAAAAATTGGGTTAGAAATACTAGCAGGAACACCAATTTTTTTTAGCGGTTTTCAGATTTTAAATATATATTCTGTACTATATTGTAATAACTCGGTTTCACATAACGCGTTTTAAGAGGCGGACGACTGTGAATACAAACGTAGATATTTAAAACATATCTATTTTGTATAGTTGATTGGTCGCAACACATGCAATTGACGAATTCATACCTAATTAACGTTAAGCTTTTGTCAATGAATTCTGTTTACATTTACATGATGCGACATTTACCATTATGATATTTTATTGTATAATACAATATATTGTATATATATGCATTAAATATTTATTTTGCCGCATATGATACGGTCTCATATGATATGAAAATAGTTTGGAAAATAATGTCAATAACTGGTGTAATGGTGACCATATGCGCATATAATACACAAAAAAAAAGGATTATTGAATTATTATATCATGTCATGATGATGGTATTTTATTATCTTTTACATTAAAAATGGTTGATTACTTTGCCATATGCAAAACATAATCAATCAATATTTGTTGTATTGATAAAGTAGATACTATTCCATATGTATAGATAGAGTATATATATATTCAAAATGTATGCACATATCAAATATGAAATTTAGATGATAAAATAAGTTATTTTATTCATACAAACTTTTTTTTATATACGAATCTAGGTGTACGTATACGCGAATAGGAAATAGTGCTATATGTTGTACGGTATGTGAACTGCTCATTGAAGCTTATGGTGACAATTAGTCATCTTTTACCTTTGATTATTAGTTTAAAATCAGACAATTTAGATAAACATTTACATATAACGGAAAACATATATATACAGAATGAAATAAAATGGGAGCCACATAAATTACGTGAATTGTTTACTTACTGTTGATCCAGTAAGTTTATATTAAAACAAAATTGGTAGGTCATTCGTTTCGATAACAACACGCGTCCGTATCATGCGTGCGCTTTGTACCTCCAGATTTTTTACAAAAAAGGACACTATATTATTATAATTTCCTCGGCGCGGTTAAAGTATAGTAACAATAATTTTTATAGGTATAATTTGATAATAATAATATAGTAAAAGTTTTAATTGTTTTATACTTTATTGATATTTACACACATTTATGCGTGTTTAAGGCAAACTAAATATATTTTGATTTCGTATTCATCATAATACACTATAATATAAATTTCATTCGATTGAAAAAACAATAAATTTCCGTATATAACAAATTAGTCCCAATCGCCACATATACCTATATATGTGAATAAATCTATTAACAAAATTAGTTTTGTATCACACGTCATACAATTGCCCCATTCCAATGCATTACACAACATTGTATGTTGTAGTTTTCCTAATATACTATACTTTATTTATATACGTATGAACATATGCACCTAACCTCTATATTTGTATTTTTGTATAATAAGTGATTTTCGATGCGTGATAAATAATAATAAACTATAGAAAATAAAAATTAATTTTAAATTTTCCTCATGTTTAGTCAATTAATTGATATATTCAAGTAAATTTGATTACATTTAATTATACATATATATTTTTGAATACACATATTCAGGCATAATGTCGACGTTAATAGATTTTTATATTTATTATTATCGTACAGACATATTTATTGTATAATAAAATATGTTGAATATATGAATTTATTTAATAATAAAATTCATGAAAATTAAGGATGCGTGCGTGTGTGCGTTTGTTCCTTCATAGTTGTTATATGTTTTAAATTGAATTTTTAATATATATTATTATATTAAGTTTTTAAGATAGCCATATAATAATAATCACACATAATTAAATTTTTAAACTACATGGATATAATTAAATAACAACATATAATCTCTGTCCGAAAAATAACCGATATGATATGTTGTATTGAAGCCATCATAAAAACTGTCAACATTTCTTCACATTTTCTTCAACAATCAATCAATATCACTATTTATAATAGTTATTTACATATCCCTAATATTACATATATACAGTAAATCTCTATCACTTACGTAATAGTATCGAAAATAAACATGTCTTATCTATTGTGAAAGGGATTTAAATAAAGAACTAAAACAACGATTAAAGGATCAAAAACATTTACAATACCTTTGAATTTGAAGGATAATTTTCGGCAATTTTCATATTAAACACAAAATTATAATATTTATAAATTAAAACAATTATCTAGAATCAAAATCATAATCTCTAGGAACTTTTACAATGATTTTGCCCGAATAAGGAAATTACACAAAATTGCAAATATAACACAATGGTCGAAACTTTTCTGTACCACAGAAAGAGCAAGAGAGAACTTTTTTTTTGTATGACCTGTACTTTATATTTGTGATGTTTTCAAGACCATAATTCCATCGACAATTTTTTTTTTGTTTCTTGTAATTTTACGCAATTTTGTTATTTGAATATTTATGGAATTTTCCTATCCGCGGGGCACGTTTACAATGTAAGGTACCAAACAATTCTTCTATAATCCCTTAATATAAAATTCTTTTAAATTACTGTTTACTTCGCTTTTACATTAGCGATGACGCACATACATTCTCACCGTGGTAAATAGTGTTTACCATTAAAAAAAACTAATTTTTGACTAATATTTTGTATTAATATTTTTGACACTGGCTATATTTTATATAGAATTGGTTAAATGGTTTACTATAGTTTTTTCTTATGTTATAAATTAAAATATAGGTAAAATAACATATAACTTTCCATAAACAATCAAATTCATATATATATAAACGATATAAACGATAGTTAAAATGTAATAAAAAAAGGGTACTCACCAATTCATTTTTTCCCAAATTAGCCGCAATAGTGTGTTGCGGGTAACAAAAGAATGCATATTCTGCACATACAGTTCAATTTGCAATTTAATTTCACCAACTACAAAATCGAACCGCGACGCACATTTTCTATAGCTAAAAAGAGACAAAAAGAAATAAATTAATTTTAATATTATTATTATTAGATAAATCAAATCAAATTAAATATATTTATTTTATTACTTATTTTTTTTTCAAAATAATTTGGTACAATTTTAAACATAAATACAAAAACAGCAACAGCAACAAGAACAAGAACAACAACAATAAATGCTGTATAAAAATTTCTGTCACCGCGGCGTCGCACAGAAACATATCACATTTTTTTTTTTGCGTATGCATATAGGAAAAAGTCAAAATTCAATTATTAAAAAACTAAAAATCTATACCATCTTTTCCAATAAAATTAAATATCGAATAAATTGATAATTGTTGGGAAACAAATAAAATAAAAATAATTAAAACAATTAAAATATTTAAATATGTATAAAATAGAAATAAATGAGGAGCACCGCATTTACGCACATCATTAACAAATAAGGGAAAAAGAAAGTTAAAATTTAATGTAGGCATTTTTTAAACACACACAAAATATAAACACTGTAATAATATATAGGAACTAAAACTTAAATAATATTAAATATTAATATTCGGTTTATAAATTTAAAATAATAAATTATCTACTTTACATTAATTATTAAATATAAAATAATTAAAAGATTAATATGCATTTTTTTTCCTATTTCTTCATTTACTACGCGATGTGACACAAGCAAAACAAAAACTAGCAATAATAAAAATCGAAATTATTAATGTGTCGTATAAAAAATTGATGACACATGAGAAAATAAAAAACAATTGAATTTATTTCGCCTATATAATAAATTCGAATTTATTTTTTATTATAATTGTAATTTTATTTATAATTTAACGAATTTTCAAATTTAAAAGTTTGCTCTTTTTTGAAATTTATTCCAATAGATGTTGTCACTTATAATATTTTGATATTATTTAATATTATTTTTAAATTTTTGTCATTAGATAATTTTGAGTTTTACTTTGCTATAATTGAATCGATCTTCTCGTAATAAGGTATGTACCAGGCAAGATGTTATTATTAGAAAAAAATCAATTATATGCCGCATAAACATGAATTCAAAGAAATAATCATTGACATAAATGCTTTAAAATTAAATAATAACAACTTTCTCGTAGTAAAAATGTTTCATTGAATCCAATTTCGGATTCATAAATTTTGTGATTTAATACATTTTTTTCTAAAATTGTATTAGAATTAAATTTTAACGACAAGCTATTTTTAGGTAATGAGATGAAAATATAGGATTTGTTTACTAAACGAAAAATTCAAGCGATGCAGCTATATAACCTAAACATTCTCATTGGAATAATGAAAGAACCATTTATAACGAAAATCATGTTGCATTTGAAATAAGTGATAAAATCTTTGGTCATGCAATAATATAAACAAACATCAATAACATGTAAAACTAAAGAAATTTTGTGTTAAAATGTTTGGTGGGAGTACAAGGAGAATGAAATTTAGTTTTATCATTTCACAAGTGTACATATTAAACAAATAGCCTGTTTGAAACAATGGAATTCAAGAAAACAAAGCAGAATTTCAACAAATATTATGATAGTAAATTGTATTTGGTTAACGTTTTGTCAATAAAATCTGTTATCTTTTGTGTTAAAGAGATTTTCTTATGTTGCAACGATTTGCATTAGCGAATTTAGATTTGCTAATTTTTTTCCCATAATTTTCAATAGATTTCAAACTATTTTTCTATCAACACGTCACGTATTGACTGACTCGTTCTATTGACTGTTTTGACTAATGTTCTAAATATAAAAATCCTAAGATTTTTTATACAACACTTTAAAATACAATGTATGGTAATTGCGACAATTAACAAAATTATTCTAAAATATGAAATATGAGCCTTCTTTTATTATACATTTATACAATATATGAATAAAATGATTGAAAACTAATTCCGCAAAGAAATTAGGTAAGAAAATTACTGCAAAAGCGTTTGTAAGTTTTGCCGCACTAAACAACATAAATTTAATCATTTTACGTTCATAATTTCGTTAAATGTAATATTTATGTTAGGAAAGCATTTGCTATACACAATAAAAACCAATATGTTTAATATTAAAATATTATACATTGGAAAATTGATATTTGTTTTTTCTATTCCTTTGATGGTATTAATAAATTCTGAATATATAAAAATATAATATAAAGCAATAATAAGGAAGAAGTAAGAAGTAACAGTAATAGAGACAGAGTGTTTCTTTAAGAGCGATACAACTTTGAAGTTAAATAAAATACAGAAAAATTAATGAAATTGCAAACGTTGCTCACATTTATAATATTCGAAAATAATGTCTGGTAAATTTGCAAAGCGCATTCGATTAATCCAATTTTTGACAAATATTTGGGTATACAGTTCGATCGTTATTTTATTAAAAATGAGTGGGGTGAATGGTGATCTTTGATGTTTCAAGGTGTTGTTGATTTATCGGCATAGGTCAATTTGATTTGTTTGTAGTAGCTCCAAAGAAAATAATCAATTAAGGTGTAATACGACAGAATCTTGGACAAACTTACTTCACGCATTACAATGTTAGAATGGTTGAATTTGGTTCTCAATAAATAGATTGCTGCAGTTAAATTATAGCATAACGGTATAGCACCTTTACTATAATACATCTAAAAGATGTAACGTATATAATAAGATAATGACTCCAGCGAATAATACAAATAATATAATTCAGAATAAAATGATTCAATAAGACAGTTAATCTTATTACTTACAATATTGTTACGCAAAGCTGCGGTAAAATCAATGATCATTTGATTCCAGTTCTTAAACCAATTAGATCTTGTATGTGTTTGTAGACCAAAGAATTGCTTCATTAACAATAACAACGATGCTTTCTTGGGTACGAAACATTTTTAGCCTTTGTTTGTTGATACTTCATTAGTGGTTCGAAATAATAATATTCATCGATCAGCAGGCTCCGGTGGTCTATTATGATAATTTGTCGCAAAGTATAACAAGGAATTTAAAATAAAAATGATATACTTGTTGTATCGCTATCAAAAGAGATCCCTGTGTATATATTGAAATCGAATTTCATATAACTTATGTGGATTTAAGGGACAATCAAACCATTTTGACCCAAAGAAAGAAAAAAGAAGAAAAATGTATATTTTGTAAGCAAATTATAAATTGAATTTTGTAAAAAGAATTGATTTTGACTTCAAACATGCACAAAATAAAATATGTAAACTAATAAAAATATGTTTAGGGGACTATCGAACATTATGTATTATAAGAACCAAAGAGAAAATTGACTATACTTGGAATATACAATATATATACCACCAAAACATTTATTTAACTAAATCTGTATAAATTATGTCCGGCGAAAAGTTTTATTACTTAACCAAATAACCTCATATAATTTATTGATTGTTACTCGTTGCTTAACTCGTCCTACATCGTGTCAATCTTTGATGGTATTATGGCAAACATACAAAAATTTAAAAGTATTATAACAAACATTCATTACGGTCAAGATATTAAAAATACTCCAGATGGTAGTAAATATATGTAACAATTAGCTAATTGGTCCGCAATAATCGAAAAGTGCAGATGTTTTTTTAATTCTATTATTTTTTTATGATGTGTGCAGACATTGTTAAATTTTAGGTAGCGTTGAGTATAATATTTTCAAATATATACACATTTTTATTCCACACATACACGAATAGAAAATAAATACCGAAAAATTTCCCATATAAATTTTGAAAATTTCTTGAATTAAATCCCGCCAATTTCACAAAAGTTAGACATAAGCGTTCATGCCGCAAACGATACGAACTTTTCGAATGATCAATTATTTATATTTTATATTACAAAATATACAAAAATATATATATAAATATATATTTATGTTAGAGCTTATAGATATATTATACATACTTGAATTTTATATTGTACATGTATTATGAATGTTATATTCAATTATTGCATGTATATAATGTTATTTCTATTCTATTGATAATATTGACGCGTATTGTGGTACGTTTCCACTGACAATGAAAACAAACGTAGATGACCACATGACAAAATTTATTTTATACAAGAAGAAAACCGTTTTGTATGAGTTTTGGAAGAACAATCCTCAGATACCCGCATATAAAATATTTAATTCCATCAATTTTGCAATTTCATTGATCCCTATATAATGAATTTTATTTCATTTATAGTAGCTATCGAAAATCCGCAATATTGTACTGATCCGATTGCAGCACTAAACTGTAAATTAATTTGAATGAAATGTTGCAAGCCAATATATAATATAATATGAAATTTTAAGTTCCTATAATAATAAGGCTCTCTTATTTAGTTCCGTAATCTGGTCTGCCCTGAGTATCAATTTTAAAGGAATTTGTTAGGAATTGAATCAGAATAATTTCATATTCGTACATATTAAATTTAGTCAAATTGAACTAAGAAATGGTTTATAATTTTTCTGGCAATTAGTAATAAAGACTATATATACTCTCTTCTTTCTAAGTCCCTATATTTCAGTAATCCATCCATACATTGCAAAAAAACATAAAAAATTAGACTTTTAAGTGATAAATATTTGCAACCAAATTAATTATAATAATCAAAAAAAATTAATTTAATTTCTCTTTCACTTCTCAACGCATAATATATATACGTATGCAATTCCTGGTCCTATGCCAAATGCATAAAGCTGTAAGAAGGGCATGATAATTATAAACAATGTGGCATGGAAGTATACATGTTATACGTTATAGAATTTATTTATACATAGATTTACACACCACATACCGTTTTATACAGCGAAAGGGTTTATTTATTTATTTTATATAGGTATTATTTATTATACGGTTATTGCAGTAAATATAAATTAAAATTATGAAATGGTTAATATTATGGAAGACTCTTTACATTTATTATATTTATAAACACAAACCCGTATATAAATATATGATAAAAATGTATAAAATCATATTGAAGAATAAGGGGGTTGTTAAGAGAACGGAAGTATAATAATAAGTCTTGTAAATTATTATTTATTATATATAAATTTACATGTACATATTCGTGCGTGCAATACGCATATGTGTAATTTATATATAATATTGAGGGTGTCGTGACGTGTTCAAACTTTAAAATTGATGTATACAATTTTTAAGCTTTCATGCATTAGTTTTTGTTCAAATTTAAATATTTTACAAATTTAAACAATTTATCATAAAGTACATGTGAATGAATATGCATAAATATCGGCAGTAGCAGACAGGCTTGAACCTTTCTGTGGAGTAGGAAATTTTCTTTTTCTTCAAAATTCGTCTATTTAAGAAAAATTACAAAGTATGCAATTTTTAGAAATTATTTTTATTGCTATATCAAACACAATTTCAGTATAGCTGTTATTTCTATAGATAGCTTTAAAAATTATCGTATGACAGTATTGAATACCTGTTCAGATGATGTCCTTGTATGTTAACTTTTTGAACATTTTTTTCCGTTAAATAATAAATTCATTAAATACCTATATTGCCAACATTTAACTTCCAAATTTAAATATAACGTTATAAAATCTTCACTTTAATATTCGTGTAAAAATAATTATAATTCGATGAAAATATGATTACATTTTGATATATGATGATTAATTCATCAAGCTCATTAAAATCATCAGCACAAATATTGAATAAAAATAATTCAAATTCCTTTACGGCAACATCCTTTCTATTTATATTTTCCGTTTTAATAAAATATGTATTATGTCCTACATATTTATTATGTATAGGGAAATATGTATATACGTAACTCTAACTAACCTATATGTGTTCCATGGAAAATAAATTCAAATAATCTCTTTTAATCCTCTTGTCTTTTTAGTAAAAATTACATACCAAAAACAAAATTTTAACCACAAAAATCATTTGTTATTTTTTATGTTACTATAGGATCAAATTTCTGGTCATCCCATTCCTCTATAATTTTTATTACATTATACCTCATAGATTTTTTTGCTATTATAATCCATTACATAAATAAAATAATTTACACACATACAAATTTTACCAATACGACCTAAACCCTAGATGTTTTGTTATTTTTTTTTAATCAAAGCCAATTGGAAATTTGAATTGTTTCATTTCAAATAAAAGTTTGATCTAGATGGCAATTACAGCCTTTGTGTCAAAAATTCCTAAACTTTAACCATTTCAAAAGTGACAGAAAATATATGTGTAAGTTTGAAACAAAATGTAATATTAACTCTTTGTTCTAAGATCATTTTTGTACCAATGTTACTAATAAACAAATGGTTTGATTGCAATATAACTTAGTTTGTAATAGAATGTATGGAATTTTAAACACACCATTAGTCAGAGATGTGTCTTTCTAACAACCAATATCTCATATTTAGATATCCCCTTTGATTATCTGGAAGTTTATGAATTATTGAGTCAGAGGATGTATATACATATGAAATTCCATATAGTTTAAAGTGATCTAATGCCATTAAATTAGGAGGTTGTGAATAAAATTCCGGTACAGACATAAGATTAGTATTTTTTATGAATTGTCACCAGACATCTTTTTTGGATGACCTTTTATAATTGCATATACATAAAGAATTTTATAAAAGCATCGGTTACCTTTTGAATTTATAACATTATGTATTCATAAAATAATTTTTACATTGTTCAATATTCATACGAATTTTTTAAATCACAATCGGGCTACACAGTGTAACTAACTAGCTATATAGGAATAGAACTAATAATTTAGGTACATACAATATACAAGTATTGTTCTAGGATGTGTGAGAAAATATCTATTATGAACAACTATCAAGATTCCAGATTTATACTTTTAAAGTTTCTGTTAGTAAATTGCAATTCACTGAAAATAAATATTTTGCGAAATTAATCAACATTTTACATCGAATGCCCAAGTACAAGTTAAAAAGACACGGATTTGTAGTGCCATAACAGTTTTTGGACGAACTTCGTGTGGTAGAACATCAACAAAAGGCTTGTACGACCACATTTAAAAAGAACAGCCCACTTTTTTACAGTGGAAAATGAAGATGAACGGCATCCATATATACTTTTAGCAATTTCTGATGAATATCTGTTTGTATTTTAAATTATATGAATAAAACAAAGAATTTTATCGCTTCATGATTTTAAAATTTTTTCCATTTTAATCAATGAAATTCGCCAATCGAAATAAAATTTTACATGTAAGTTTATTGGTTTGCAATACAATTATGGCTTCACAGTTTCTATATGTATCTGGCCGAGAACTATTAACTGTTAAATAAAAATAAAATAAGCTCATAAGATTAATTTATACAATTTAAAAGTGCATATGGAGTGTAGGTACCATAAAATTATTTAAATTTATGTTGGATGAAATGTTAACTAATTCATAAATGAATATTAAATTTATTATACTTTTTCATATCCTTTTTTTGTAGAGTGCGGTACGGTAAATGAATTTATTTAATTATATAAGTAAGCTGAGACTGGTATGTGTGTGTGTGTACATAATAAAAAGTTAAAATATTGAATTTTTAAATTATTTTTTTTCTCTGGCTTTTTTTTTTTCATTTTTAGATTAAAGAATTATCAATAATTATATAACATAAACGAGAGTACAGTCGAGTATGTTATGTTATGTCATCGAAAAAAAAAAAACTTTTCATATAAAATGAAACTTGTAATTGTATAAAAAAGTTAATACAAAAATGTCAACCTGTAACTTAATATTTAATATGCACATATAATGTACAAAACTAAAATACCATATAATATAACTTTCATTGTTTATTTATGGTTTATTTTTTTATAGTATATAGGGCATAGTATGGCGCTATTCGAATTCGAAATGCGGGTATATTTGGAACAATGTGATTAACACCTGAAACATTTTTTTTTGCCTCTTAGTATCTCTTGTATTTTGAAATTACACAGTTATTTAAGAACCTCATCACTTTTGTTATTGATACAAAATCATCCTGGCTCGCATATTTTTATAAAAATTTATAAATCTAGCCTCCAAAGATTCGGCACTTAATATCATCTTAAAAAAATAAAATAAAAACCCCAATATTCCCTATGTATATAATGCCACACACTAAAGAAAACCCACTGTCTATAAAATACCCGAAATGGATTGAGAAAAAAACAAACAATTAATTTTTACAATAATAGTAAGTTGATCCCAGTCATTCCGGTTATTTTTCGATGGATGTATTGTCACTCAACTGAAACACATTGAATGCGTCTATACTCCACTCAAAAACTTGTGTTTTTGGGTTACCAATTATTTTCGATTACATTTTAAAATGGTTCTTTATTCTTTATATATTTTTTGACCGACACATAAAAACTATTGTTACCTATAAAATATTACATTTCGGCTTCAGTGTGAAGGAAAACTTTGACAATTTTGTAAGGTCGTCGGTTTACAATCCATAATTAATGCAGCAGCCTTAACTACAAATTATAAAGTCATTACGATTATTTTTAGGACAGAGGGTACTGTAATATACGAGTATATTTTGGTAGTTGTGCTACACACATGAAGTATTTTACATAACGATATATATTGTTTGGATAATATGAAAAAAAAATATGTATAAAAAACGAAATATTTTCCATTAAATTCTATGTAAACCGCGTCTTTATATGTTTTTTTTTTTTAACTCCAGAGGGTATTTACTTAACCGAAAACAACTTTGAATATAATTTCAGGATTAAAACAGACTATTACATACCATATATGGTATATATACCTAAAATGAATAAATCTTTTACTTTGCAGAGTGTTTATTGCGGTCAAATCATATAACATAAAATAGAGGAAAAACATAATACTTATAATACATAGAGTATTATTTATAATATAAACGAGAAAGAAAACCCGGTAGAAAGTTTAACGATTAAATGAAAAGTTAAACCTCAATAAATTTAAAATGAAAATAGAAAAAATAAAAAATAAAAAAAATAAAAGGATAAAAAAATAATAAAATAAAAATAAATCAAAAAAATGTACACAACAAAAACATTGTATTGTGTCAGCAGAAAGAGTGTGTGTGTGTATGTGTGCGTGGGTGGGTGGGTATATATGCAAAAATTTTATAAACTTATTTAATTTTTCAATGCAAATAAAATTAGGTCATATGAACGATAATTTAAATTTTATCAATTTCATATAAATTTTACGTTCATAAATACAAAGGCGTATAAATAATACTACAATATAGAAACACTGAATACATTATTATATGTAGATGCGATGAGACATATTTATAATTTAACATATTGTATGTAGTATGTTATTATCATCATCAAGTCATGTTATTCCAAGTAGAGCATATTACAATTAACATCATCATCAATTATCATTTAATTCTGTTACTTCACGGGGCGTATAGATCATGAATAAAAAGGAGCAATCTGGTTTGGTTTTGGGCCAAAACTCTCATCTCTTTTCAGTTTTTACCATGTACTCGACAACTCCACGTCCAACTACATGAATTCCTTGGATGGCCCATACTTGATTCCACAGATTCTCTTGTTATGTCTTCCACATCAAAAACAAATTCCTGATCATTGATTTTCATTTTAGTAAATTTGATCAGTTCCCTTGTAACAATTTGTTCGTACTTTGAAAAATGAGGAAAATTTCCGTGGAAAAAATTTACAAATATTCCATAGAAAAGCTATATTGGAATTTGTCCAAAGAATGTCCATATATTTTCCACTTAATATAATAGTATTTTATTTAGATCTATTGAAATCTTTGGATTGTGATATGTCCAACATATAATTTACAATTTATAATTTATTTCACCAATTATCCAAGCCAGGGGTTCAAATTTTGTATATTTCGCTTATCTGGATATAATCCTCACTCTTTTTCATTTAATTTCATAATTTTTAAAACAACCAACAACTCAAATCTATATATTTCCGAGGAATTTTCATGGATTTTATCCGCGGTTCTTTTTTTTTCTTGTTTATTACAAAAAAAAATGCACAATCGATGAATTTTTGCCATCGTTCAGCATCTTCATGCCGTGGCAATAGAACTTCTGATTTGGAATCATCGTCATAAGAAAATTTATTCTGCTAATACGGACAATTCACGGGTACTTGCCAAAATACATGGACGATCCAAAGATGTTTTAGTCAAAATCCGTGGATCTACTCTCAAAAAATATGAATATAAATTCTATGGATATTTTGTGGAATAATAGCAACGAAAAATACTTCTAAGGTGGAAATTATCATCTGAAATATATGGATAATCGAAGGAAATCATATAAAATGCCAGCGGACATCCTTAAGAAATCCATAGATATTTCCACGGATTGAAACTACGGACTAATACATATAATGCGAAAATTTTACGGACAAACTACGGACAGTGTTACTAGGGTTACTGAAGAAAACTACAATATTTCGGCCCTATGAGCCATAGTGACCGCGACGTCACACATAACTTTACCGTTTGTAAAACCAATACAATATTATATTAATAACAATCTTTATAGGTATAACAATGTCGTTCCAGTGCGAAATTACATTCAATTCTTTGCCTATAGCACCTATCTCGGCACCTTATTTAAATTCTTCAGATTAAATTTAGAGTTTAGAGTCGAATATTATGTAAGTGATTTGTAAGAGAGAAATTGGTACAAGAGTTTTTCCTAATTTGGTCTTTAACCATATTACTATTCCACAACTATCCATCGCAAATAATTTGGCTGCAATTTTTAATAAAACACTAAATTGGAGTGACCAAATTACGACACAGTTTCTTTTAAAGTTAATAAAATTTCAGTGTTAATTGATAAATGAAATGAAATTCTGTATATATTCTCCAAAACTATGGTAATCTGTCTACTGAGGCTATAAATTATACACAACTATTTTTTAATTTTACAGCAATATGCGGTAATTTCTATAGTCAAATATTATTCCTTTTTCCACTCACCTTTCCTGCGTATACAAAATCATCTCTATATACAACTCCTTTTTGTTTCTTTTGCAATAACCGTATTAAAGTTAAAACCAATATCATACATATTTTGTAAATAGTTTATATATTACTGTTGAGAAATTAGTAACTTGATGATAATTCTGTAACATCAACAACATATTGACAAAAAATTATAACTTTATGAATGCCACAAATTGTCGTGTGCCTCATAGTGGGGTGTGTATAGTGTCAAAATATAATCGAAAATCTTCAATTGTAATAATACTGTGGATGATGCTCGTACATAATATCATATTATATATTATGATAACGTATATTTTAATATTTAATTTAATTTATTTACACTTTTAAATATAATCTTTTATTCTAAGAAAATCCATTTACATCTTTATAAAATTTTTTTAAATTTATATAAATATAACAAACGCAATATAATACAATAATACCATTATTTTTACCTTTCAAGTATACAATAAAAGAATTCAATAAAACAGAGTATAACCTAATATTGTCCCGATATTGTATTGAAATATTAAAATTGTGAAAGAAAAAACTGTGCGAGAAAAAAAAAATAAATATTGATGAAAGCTTTGATTTAACCATCTGTGCACGCAATTTATATATAACTAATATAATATATAAATAAATGTATAGAGAATAGGATCATTATTGTATATGTCTGAGCTGTATTATAAATCAATAATGCAATATATATTTTCTACTTTAAAGAAAATTCAATAAAATACAAAAAAAAAAATGTAATATTTTATGCATATACACGCAAAAGTAATATCACAGAGTTAGTGTCTGTACGATAAAGAAAATGTATATTAATTTAAAAAAGTAAATTATATTTAAAATATATGTGCATATATTCTCTATAATAAGATTCATATATTATAAAAATATGTATGCACTTTACAACCACCTATACATAAATATATACATATATTATCCAATATGGGTATCTAAATACAGAGAAGCAGAAAATTCATTTCTGTATAATGTTTCATTTTTCATTCCAATAAAAAAAAATCTCATAACAACATCAAACATTATTTCTATGTTATATTATAAAATATATATATGTAATGTATTTTTTTATGTATTGTATACATATGTACAGTACGTCGCAAATGAAAGTCAATTTTAACGGGAATGGATTCGATTTGAGTTAATTAAAACAATTACATGAGTTACAGATATTTTTTCATATGAAATTGATCGTGCGATAGTTAATTATTTTATTTATATATATTTAAGAACCATTAATATGAGGTTATAATAATAATTATTTAAAAAATATAAATTTAAAAATTAAAATTATAATTTCTTAAATGATTCAAAATAATTTTGTCACAAATTTCATTGTAAAAACTTAATATAGAATTTAGTTAATTGTAAATAAAATAACCTTATAATTCATATTCATATTGCAAATTTTTAGAATTAATACTCAAATACAATATAATTTTTTTTGGGAAAATCCCAGCCAATCAATTCTGCCATAGGTTAGTTATAAATAGGAATTTAAATTATCAGCCAAAGCCCATCTTTATAATATGGTAACCGAAAGGTATCAGTTCAAGGAAGGTCACTTAAACTATGTATATAGGAAATTTTCTCTGAATAGATTCGATTCTGGCTACAAGGCCACTACAATGCAAAGAGCATACCTGTACATTCCGATTCGTTTATCAACCTAACAAGAGCAATATATAATACATTAGCACAATATTCGGGTGATGCATTTCATATTTCATGAAATTCAATTTAATAAAACCCATAATACGACGAAATTCACCAGTTTTTTTTTGTATCAAGATATGCTGCAAAATAATTAATTGAACATGAGAATAACAAAATTATACCATCAAAATTGTATACGAATATACAAATTCAGTATTTGTGTAGGTGAAGTTCATAACTTATTTAAAGTTAATTTATTGTGTTTGCACCACATTTAAGAATGCTAAAATCAAAAGAATAAATCAGTACAATCATCAAAAAACTATGAATTAATTTAAAAATGTTAACGTTACAATAAGCATTGACTATATATATAAAACACAGCTATAATTGTTAATAAATAAATTAAATAGGATATATGTAGATGAAAAAACTATCCTGAAAGTATCCAAGAGCCAACATCTGAAAGATCAGACACAAACCCATTTAATACCACGCTATATATGCGTTGTCGAAAATAAGACTGCGGTATTCAAAATTTCTTGTGATAATTTTAATTAGTTATTGTTGGTCGTCAATATATATATTTAAAACATTGTTGTTTTGAAAAAATACGTTATACCTAACATTAAATACCACAGTCTTAGTATAACAAGAGTCTCAAGAGAAATTTAGGAATTGACGAAAACATAAAAAATTGGACGATAATTCAACACATAATACCATCTTATGAAGTGGAATATTTTCATATTCATAACGTAACATATTGAATAATATATCTGGATAAAGGAGGTGATCTATATTTCGAGTACAAAGATTGAGCAAGACGGAAAGAATACCATCCACAATAGTAATAAAAATATGGTATAATAAGTTTACTTAATGTAAATATTTAAATTAAAATTTTAAAGTTTATTTGCCTTAATTTTATTATCAAGAATTGTTTATCTTGAACTGTCTTACCGATAATAAGCATTATTGAATTATAACATTAACAGAGTTATAATAATGCAAACTATACACTAATTAAGGGAATTTGAAATTTCAAGTATCTCATTGTTTGCATTGCTTAAACAACCAAACATTTTGAGTAACTGGCCATAGCAGGGGATGTATAAATTTAACTTTCAGTGGCAACCCAGTGTGTAACTTTACATGTAATAACATAGCTATTGGTATATGAAATTTTTATTACAAAACAAGTCGTTTTATAGAAACTATATATTGTTAATTCTTATTCTTATAGAAATATATGCGTCTATACAATATACAATTGAAAATATACATTGAATACATTGTATATAGATTATAAACATATAGAAATAACATCCCCTAAAATTTTAGTTCAATCAAATCAAAATTCTACGGCTCAAATATGAAATTGGTTTTGGGTTAAAAGATTTATAACCCTCTTCAAAACTAATACTTAAATAAATAAATCTTTTTCGTTTTTTTTCTTGTTTCAAAATACAAACAAAAAACGAAACGAGTGTATACAGATGTACTACAGACACAAACAGACAGGCATCATTTATTACTCCATCCATTATTACTCGTAAATAATAAGAAAATTTTGCATAATTTCCATTAGTTATATTTTCGTTTGTGATTGAATCATAAAAAAATTAATTTCAAAAAATAAAATACATATTTAATAATGTTGATGAAATTATTTAATAATTATATATAAAAATGAATTTCGTGGAAAAAATGTAATTATTGATACAAATATCACATTTTCATTTTAGACTTTATCAAAATACATATTTATTAGTGTGTGTGGACGGATAGCAAATAAATTGTGTATATAAACAAAATTTTACTGACACCCGCAGTCGTCAGTGCAATAAAAAAAGGTATATGAACTTGATATAACTAAAAAAAGTATTCTTAAAATTCGAGATTAGGAGACGTTTACTGCAGATAGGTTCGATTGGAGCAGCGTGTTGGAGAAGGCTAAGACCACATCTGAGCTTTAATGACATGCAGTAAGTAAGTAATGAATCCGCGGCCCATCAATAATCATCAATTGTGTTAGCACAGATGTTATAATGGTGTCTGTAGCGTCGCGTGAAAAAATATTTGATTTTTTTTTCTAATAATATATTGATAACTAATTATGTTCTGACGGACATGTGTAAAATTAAAAATTGGACACACTAAACTTGTGGGAAAATCGTCTTTTATGAATTATAATCTTTTATGTAATTACGAATTTCCAACTTTATAAACAGTTTTTATAAATTCAATCTATATTTCCAATTTTTCATATATGTTAGGAAGTGATTTTTAGAATCGATTTGAGATTTTAAAATATAGCCGATATTTTCCATTTGAAGTCATTTAATTTTTGTACGAATGCGTAAAAAAACAGGGTCATTTATTGTTTGATGAAAATGTACCTTAAAAAGTATCATTTGCTGGAAAATTTATATTATGTTTTCCAATTGAGGAAAATACTATTGAAAAGCATTCACTTTGAATAATAAAGATCAAGTAAAGCCATATGGAAAAATTTCTAATATACAATTTTTTAACCAATTTTATTGAACGATTTATTTTGACAATCCTAAACAATTTAAACATTATTGTAACTGATTCAGATCAACCATTACCATCTATACTTCAAATCGTAAATGCAGTATATAAATAAAAAAGCCTTTAATGTGAATTTGGTGAAAGGGCCTTATAACCTGTTCAAAACCTGTTCACTGGTGATGGCATTCAAAACAAAACGGCTAGAATTGGAACAACAATGTCTGTCTTTATGTGATAAAACTGGTGAAAAAAAAAACATTGAAATTAGTCAACCTGACATTACTCCATCAGAATACAACTTATTCAAATCGATGGCACATGTGCTCTACAAACGATGCTACCACAATTATGAAGACATTGAAAAATGACTCGAATCTTAGATCACAACAAAAGTGGAGCAATTTTCTTATAGACAATATTCATTAATTGCCAAAAAATTGGAATAAAAATTAATGAATAATTATTTCAAGATTTTCGAAAATAAACTCGCTAAAAATCAAAGGAATCATACTTGCAAAACTATATTATTTTCATTCACGAGCAAAAATGAGTTCAATGTCAATGGAAATAATAAGTGCTTCGCACAGAGTCCATCGCAAGCAAATCAAGCAGGTATGCGATTGATTATCAAATCCCATAAATATGAATAAAAATATACACATATTCTGATCCAAAGCCGTAATCAAAATTCTGAAATTCTAATCATATCGCCGTATAGTTGTGACGAAATACATATCGAATGGAAGCATTAAATGTTTGGCATACGAATAGAACCAAAGCTAAGGAAACCCATGACTTCAATACCAACAAAATTTCTACAAAGTGATTGAACATAAAATAAAATGTAATATTTTTGTAAATTAATTAGTCATATTTTCTTTTCAAAAATTACTTTTTCAAATTATCCAAAGGAAGGACGTAATATAATTTTAATTATTTACTTATTTTTATTGTTACGATGGTCGGAATCAAAGAAAATACGCACAATGAAAAAAAAATAAAAGAAAATATGTTTTTTCCTACTTTTTGAAGTTTTTACAACAAAAACTTTATGATCAAAGAAATTTTCGTTGTTTCAACGAAATATATTTTCAAATAACATTTTAACAATGTATTTGAATATGGTGAAATTACAATTTATTGTATATATGTACATTTGTATTTGGGTATATTACAGAACTGAAAAATTTTTTTACATTTCTATATTATATTTTATATCTTAAAATATTTAAAAATAAAAAATTACCTAAATAATTTTTTTTTCTCTACTCACAAAACCAGCGAAATATTAAACCAACAATGTTAAAGTATTTTATTCCATGTGTTTAAATAACATATATATTAAAATATTTCACATAAAATTTTATGTACTATATAGGCGCAGTATATAGGTATGTGAGTGTGTGTGTAACTACAATATACAATTTCACACGTAAATAGGGCATAAAATTTCTATATGGTCGTTAATTATTTATACAGGTGACATTATCTTAGAAAGTGTCAGCACAATGGTTGCATGTGTTTACATTGGTTTTTATTAGTGTCTTATATGGTTATGGTTGGTGATGACTAAAACCTTTTCGCACATAAAATATATACAATTGTACACGTATTTATGTATAACATACATTTAGATAAATTTTTACTATCACCATGCTTTCCATTTGATGATGATATGTGGTGTATATATGATATCTGCTCGTATATGTAAATGTATGCTATATATAATATAGAGATGTATATAAATGATCTACTATATATATTATATGTATTTTGTATTAGAATAACTTATATACGATTACGATTACATTGGGTTGACAAACAAGTGATTGGACATTTCACTGTGAATCTTCGGTTAAACGTAAGGAAATTTTATTAACACAACGCATAGCGATATACTCTTAAATGGTAATGAAGATGATCAATTTTTGAAACGATTGATACCTGCGGACGATATAAAATATATAAAATTGGTATACAATAATGTAAATCGAAAAAGATCTTGCTAGATGAGCAACAATCAATGTTCGTCAAAAGAAGATTATATGTTTATTTGCTGTGGAAAAATATGAAATACACGTGATACAATAGTTTAATTGTATAATAAACAATTGAATTTGTTAAAGGAAGACGCAGTTACTACAATATTTTCTAATGATGCGATAGTTTGTGTTATTTGCATTTCAATGATTTTGGTTTAAAAACTTCGACAGCTTAGGTTTATTGATACATGCTGTATAAATCAGACTTTAGAGATACAATATAAATGCTTGGAATGAATATGTATATTAATTTATTATATTATATTGTATTTATAATACATATTATATATGGAATTTGTAAACATATTCTACTTATTCTACTATATATGTCACTTATGTATGCGTATCATATGCATTTAATATGTGTTTGACAAATTATATTTAAGTTTGTTATATACCACACGAGAATTTGTACAAAAAAATGATTGATCCTTCTTACTTTCATCATAGAATAGCATTGTATTGGTAAGAATATATGAATTTTTGGTTTATATTACTATTAAAATAAAAACATCTCATACTTATAATTAATTATTTTTAGTTTCTTATTATATTGACGTATTATTCCTTTCATAAATTAAGTACATGTACATAATTAGAGTGGTAACACTAATCAAAACTCAATATCTCGGAAAATGTCATTGCGTTTCTAATTCATAAGTAATCCTAAAACTTAATAACCAATTTTTTTAATTTTTTTAAATTTATATTTAAAGGTTCCAGCCAGCGATTGTATGAAAAATCCATCGTTCGCAAATTCAACATTAATATTCTTAAAAGAATGCTTGTTAATTTTAGAGGAAAACAGACTTTTCACTTAATTTGGAAGTTGTCAACGATTTATTAAATGCATATGTTGCAGTGGCGAAGTGTGAAAAAATGTTTTCAGATTGATTGCTATATTTTTTTGGTAGCCGAGTTAAAAGAATCCTATATTATGAAAAAAAATTGGAATATCCACTTACTAAATTTTCCGGAAAATCTACTCTTAAGAATTATTATCTTTTTGATTTACGGACCATAGTTTTAACGGATTTCCAATTTTGTATACAGTATTTCAAATTGTAATCAATTTCCAATTTTTCATAGAAGAGATTTTTAAAATCGATTCACACACAGTTAAAAGATATGACCGATTTTCCGTTTGATGTCATTGAAATTTTGTATGAATTATTGATACTGTATAAATTTCTTTTTCCATTCTGTTGTCAACTTTATACAGTATCACACATTTCTTTAAATTTTCTCTGTCATCGATTGGAAAATCGGTCAAATCTTTTGAATGGATGAATCGATTTTAAAAATTTCTTCTAAAAGTGATTGTGCATTGATTATAATTTGTAATTCTGTACGCAAAAATATTAATCCGGTAAAAGTATGTCCTGCAATTAAAAAAGATGATAATTCATAAAAGTCGATTTTCCGGGAAATTTAATTCGGTTAACACCAATTTAGTTTAATTTCAACCAGGTTATAGGAAAAATATACCGATATTGAAAACTGAATGCTATTACAAGTAGCCTTCGCCACTAATATGTGCTAACGTCAGGCCAAGTTCTATTGTACAATATCGTTGACGACTCTAAGATAATCACTACTCTAAAGATATCGTAAAGATAACATTTGAAAGAAAAATTATAAGTAACTACAATTAGAAAAATATTCAAAAATACTATATCCAGAGTTATTATAGGAAATATGATCAAATCGGTATAAACTGGCTATACAAAATTCAATACATAGTGCAATTATGAAAAAATATTGCAATTAGTCTAGCACAAAATACGCGAAAATGTGAAGGTAACAATATTAATGCATTGCAAACTTACTTATCCTGTAATCTATTAGTTTTTCCAAAACTCATAGCGAACATATATCGTACGGCAATCAAGTTACTAATAGCTAGCGAATAGTAATTTTTGTATAAAAAAGATTCTTTAGGAACAAAATATCATAAGGACATTTTATTAATTCCATGCACCCTGTTTAATGTGTACACTGCATGCACACCTTATACCGTGTAGACTACCAGTTTATATATTTATAAAATTATACCTAACAATGTCCAAATAGTCTACATGCAATATTATACAAAACTGCTAACAAAAGTTATATACATTTTTTTAATAAACATATATTTATGTTATTTCAAAAATGGATGACAAAAAATAAAAAAATGATCCTTTTTTTTCTTCTATATTTAAAATTAAATCATTCATAAATTTAACAATAAAATAACTGAAACAGAGGTACTTGAAAAAAAAAATAAAAACAGAAAAAAAAAGGGAAAATGTTTGGGATTGTTGTTTTTATTTTATCTTTTATTTTATTTATCCTTTGATATTAAATGCAAATTTTTTTATTTGTGTAAGTTCTCTCATAAAAAATTGAACACTGAAAAAAACACTGTCATTGAAAATGCAAGTAGATTAAAATTGAATTATACATTTACAGAAATTTTGTTGATTACAAACTAGAGTGTTAATTCGATAATCTGGCAGGATACTCACTAATTCGGGTACTAATATTGATGAAAAATTTCGATTTAATTAATATTGTATTTGGTGTATATGTGTCCTTTTCTTTGAAAAAAATATAGATACTTGAGTTTTAATGAAACTGTTACAGCCATGTTAGTTTCCTGTGTGTTTATTTATTTTTGATAAAATTTAGTATGAAGATTTACAATATAATTGGATTACTTGAATCATTTCAATGGCAATTCGAGCTATTCGTTAACCTGCAACAGTTCTACTTAATTATATAAGACAATTGAACAAGCTAATATAGTCAATTATCGCATATGTACTTACAATGGAATTATATGTGTTATGGATATAAGGATAATTAATGTATATTTTATTTGAATTTGACGGTATTTGACGCCACAAGCAATATTCAAATATTTTGTGTGTGTACTTATTTCAGTAAATTTGTTATCTATTTATATACAACACGTCGTATAATTTTTTTTCACATATTTTCTATATTGAAATATTGTCGCTATACGTTACGCTTTTATTCCTGAGACGAGACATGTGCTTACGTTTTAAAATGTTTACAAAGATAAATAAATATTTTTAGGAATGCATAGGTTTAAAAAAAAATACACATATACTCTTATAACGCATATCTACACAAACATTTAGAACTATTTGATCGGTGATGTAAAAAAAAATTATTCAATTTTATTTATTTTCATATTTATTGGAAAATATGTGCTATTTTTATTTTGCATTCAATATATTGTAGTTTTGTCTTATATAAACGTAATATTTTTTACTGTATGTATTTATTATACTATATACAGTAGAGTGCCTAAGTTTGTGTTTTAATAATCGCCACAGACTTTCGAATTGGTGGTGTTTTTATAAATTGCTGCGTAATTTTAGCGGTACGTTTCGGATCATTATCGAGTTGGATGACTGCGTCCTTTAAGCTTTTACAATTCATTCTATTGATCGTAGTCAACGTTGTTTTTTAATATCTCAAGCTTTTTCTGTGGTCAGTTTGCCATAATTTATTATTTTTCGTTATCCATCATAATAATAGCAATACGAATTGGATGCAAATGAAATGTAATAAAGGCAAAGGAAACTTATACCATATATTAATTCCAAATATTTTTAATTATTATTATTATTATTATTATTATTATTATTATATTATTTAATTGTTGAAAAATACAAGTCTACCGTTTAAAAATATTAAGAAAATAAGCTTTATTTCGTACATGTAATAACTTTTGAAAAGTTAAGCACACTACTGTGTTTATTATCTTTACATATATGTTGTATGTAATAAGTTTAGGAGTATATACAATTTATATATAGACTATAATATTATGCTTCAATCTATATTGTATTTTTATTTTCATAAAATTTAGCATAACTTTTTTGTTTGCAAATCAATACAAAAATAGAATTAATATACGACAACAACAACAACAACAACAACAACAAAAATAAAAGATAAAAAAATAAAAATAAATAAAAAGCTTAAGGTTCTTATCCAATAAAGGTAACCTGTGTATATACACCTATTTTATCTTATAATATGACCTATTTTTATATAAAATTGAAATCCCAAAATCCCTTCAATAAAATGAATTTCTATGTATATACGAAAAAAATTATTTGATGCCTTCTGTGTATGTAATATCTTGATAGACAGACCCGTAGATTTCATACAAACACAGAAGAAACACAGTAAAAATCTGGAAACTCATAATATAAAATGTTTCAAACAAAAATTATGCATAAGATAGAGACTTGATAACTTAATAAATAGAAAGGCAAAACCGACAGAAACATATAAATATTTTATATTAAAAAAAATTAAATTATGCGATACTGTTTAGTGTACGTAAAGGTCATTGTTTTAAGTTACTTGTTTTAAACAAACGTATCGAAGAATTTGTATTGAAACCTTTGACAAGGTACAAATGGGTACTAATCGCCCTGTGAGTTAAACAATTTCAAGAAGAAATGGAAGAAATACACTATTTCTGTTGTACATTCTAATGTCTTTGGCTATAATATTCTTGGTATCAGTGTGACATTTTTTAAAATAAGACATGTTGATATACATGTACAAAATTTTGTACTGGAAGTAAAGGAAAGGGTTAACGAAAAAAAAAAACCAAACCGAAATGTAAAATGTAACACAAAAATTGAAATGAATATAAAAGTATAAAAAGAAAGTGGTAGATTTTATGAGATTTTGGTTTACTAATATTATATCTGTATTGTATGAATATCCGTCGCTGATGTGATATAAGTAATTAATACACATATGCACTGCAATGCCTACACATATTGTATCGTATTGTATAATATTAAAATATTCTCTGTAAAAATAAATTCTAAAATCTAATTATACTTTGTGAATAGGTGGAATTATAAAATCACGTAACAATGTATCTGTATAATTAAATAAATTTCTAGTTTTAGTACCTCACCAATGTATAAATAAATAATAAAAATCTATGCCAACATTTTTTAGGTGTAATGAGGTGTAATCTAATTTAGTATTCTTATGGTGGAAAGCACACACATTGTACACAAGTGTAGTGTAGCCATTCTCTTGAGAATTGTCTATAGTCTGTTCAGCTATTTTGTGTAGAATTTCTACATACAATTGGATTACACTACATGTTCACATCATGGTGTACACTCCAAAAGCAGCCCAAGACATTATTGGTACTAGTAATTTCTTTCTGATTTTTATAAAATAAATTATGATAAAATATTTGTAATAATAATAATTTATTACAGAATTATTTTCTAAAATATAATATAATTAAATTAAAAATGTATGGCAAAATGGCTTGATTTCAATTTTCAAAATATAATTTTTAGTAATAGAATAATAGATTTTTAAAATTAATAAAAAAAAATAAAAAAACTACTTACAAATTATAAAACATACTTGATTTTTTTACAACAAAATCAATTTATTGTTAAATTATACATAACGAAAATATTACCGACGATGTGCATGGAAATAAAAATTGCCCCACCCATCCGAAAAGAAAAAAACCACTTTTAAAAATAAAAACTACTTTTTAATTGTTAAATAAAATTGAATTTTGATTGCAACAACAAAACGAAAGAACTGTTAATAAAATTTGTGTACGCATTGTTATGCGCATTTACAAAATATTAAGATTTTTTTTCTTTCAAAATTAATAATTTAATAATATCCTAAAAATTTAATAATTTTAATATCCTTTTTTTTTCAGTTATATTTACACTATTTTAATAATTATTGATAAATATTAATATTATAATAAATAATAGAACTTACATTTACTAATACTTTTATAGAATTTATTAAAAAAAAATATTAGCTTTATGTAAATTTCCATGCACGCGCTTGAAGAAAAAACCAAACCGAAATGAAAAATGCAACAAGAAATAAAGAGACATTCAACAAATAAAAAAAATAAAGTGTTGATTTCTATAAAATAATTTACAATCGAGAATAGGTAAAAAATGAAATGGCAACATTATCTATATATATTTTTGTTGTTTTAATTTTTAGTAATGGAATAATAGATTTTTAAAATTAATAAAAAAAAAAACTACTTACCAACATAAATGATTTTGTAATTACAATAACAATTTATTGTTATTTTATATATAACGAAAATTTTACCGACGATGTGCATGGAAATAAAAATTGCCCCACCCATCCGAAAAGAAAAAAACCACTTTTAAAAATAAAAACTAGTTTTTAATTGTTAAATAAAATTGAATTTTGATTGCAACAACAAAACGAAAGAACTGTTAATAAAATTTGTGTACGCATTGTTATGCGCATTTACAAAATATTAATATTTTTTTTCTTTCAATATTAATAATTTCCTAAAAATTTAATAATTTTAATATCCTTTTTTTTCAGTTATATTTACACTATTTTAATAATTATTGATAAATATTAATATTATAATAAATAATAGAACTTACATTTATTAATAGTTTTATAGAATTTATTAAAAAAAAAAATAATTAGCTTTATGTAAATTTCCATGCACGCGCTTGAAGAAAAAACCAAACCGAAATGAAAAATGCAACAAGAAATAAAATGACATAAAACAAAAAAAAAAAAAAAGAGTGGTAAATTTCTTTTGTTTTAGAGATATTAATTTAAAAATGTTTTATATGTATTCAGCAACAGTAATGTCCCTGCAGACAAAAATTCGATTATTCGTAAAAGTAAATGAATATCGAAGGTTGAGTTAAGAGTTCTTCAACACTTATTTTCCATTTCATTTTTGTATAGCGCTTTTATGATTCCCTTTTAATTTAATTGTATGAATTTAATTCGTGCTACATTTTATATATGATTTACCATATGATTTAAAAGCGAATTCTTTTCTGAACAGAATACGAATTAAAACTTCGCAAAAGTAAATCAAATGGGTATCATATTCGAATCAAAATATTTGCTGGGGCGCTTTGTATACATTTGCACTACCGAATTTATATGAACGCATATTAAGTTGCTATTTTAAATTAACATATATATACAGCCATGTAACAATGTATGTAATTGTGTAATTCCAGTTTGGTTTAGAGTTTAGTACTTCACCGATGTATGATGGCATAAATAAATAGTAGTTATTTTTAGTACGTCATTAGAAAACTGAATTATTAATTAATTTAATATTTTGTAATTTGTAGAACTATTTATCGATTGGCAATAGTGGACAGTTTTGTATTTTATAGTATATTTTATGATATATTGATTATGGTATAGAAACTAGAAGTGTTCATCGAAATTATGCATAACCTATAACGCAGTCATACTTATTTATTGATTAATTATAGCTAAAGTTATACAATATAGTCAGTAGAACTTATGGCATCTCTACCCTAAACATTCCTTTCAGTCAATTGGTAATTTACTATGCATGGACTTATGTAACCAATCCTCTGAATTTATCAAAAGATTCTAATATGTTTTTTTAATTATTTTTATATGAGTGATTCTCTCATAATGGTGTGTGTTCAAATATTGTCATTCTTTGTGTTGCATTCAACATTATGCCGTAAGACATAAACGTACTAATCAATAGTAACCCAACGGGAAATATTAGTAAATAAAATAAATATCCAAAACGCTACTCCGAGATATGTTCAATTTCTACACACAATTAAAAAAACATCTATAGTGCTATTTATTTATTTATCATTTCACCTTCCACTCAAAAATTGCTTTAGCCAAATTTGATGATGCTCTATATTTGAAAAATTGGATCGATTCTAGGATTGCATCAAAAGAGAATATATTTTTTTATTCAATATGAAATTTTGATCTGTTTTACCGTCAACAAAGCAAAACTACAAAACTATTACGAAATTGTTAATGCATTATAGTATCACTATAATATTGGTTCTAAGAACTGTGGATTTCCAGAATTCATAGTAATATAGTGACAATACCTAAGTATGCTTATTATTTAATAATGGCATAGTTGTTGTTATTTATTTCAGAAATTGTTATAATATACATTTGATTATGTATAAAGATTTATTAATTTTACAACTATATATTTTTTTACAGGGTACTCCTAATATTTTATTGAAAATTGAATAATTATTATTTACTATTTTTGGAAAATCATAGGTGGTTTCGATCTGATTGATTATTCATTTTTCATAACCACATAATTCAATCCAATTCTATTTGTCTTTGGTTTTTTTTTTTCATTTAATTTTGTTTGTTTCCTGCAATACAAGTTTTTATGAAAAAATTCTATTTATGTAAAAAATATTAAGGTTAAAATCATCGATGCTTTTCATTGGAATTATTTAAAAAGGATAACATCCGTATTCTATTTCAAATATATGTATGTTTTAGATAGAGTAGATGGGAAGTGAAAAAAAACAAGTATTTAAGGTAAAACTATTAATTTCTGAACAGTAAATAAATATGTGAATAAAACTGCAATTGTATATGCAATTAATTACTTATTAATTTGGTTCGAATTTGTTAAATATTAAATTATAAATAGTGTTTGTGTCAAATAGTGAATTATTCATTATTATTATTATTCATTTCAAATTTTAAATTAAACTAACGCTAATATATAATAAGGTTACCTACTCCGAAAATTATAATACCATGTGTTTCAACTGTGACGTCAGAAGGTCCTGATAAAATTTTATATTCAATATAAAATACAATCTTATTGCCAGTCAATTATTTTATTTGGTACGTTTTTGGAGAGGACATCTATCACCAATTTTTTTATGTTGACTACTGTTTTGGTGATATTTCTCCAAATTTTTACTCTTTTCCAACCATTCCTTCGATGGAACAATTAGTATGTTATTATAACAGAGAAAGTCATCCAATGCGTCAAATCACATACACATTTGAATAGCTTGTATATTATACAAACGGGAGTAGGTAACCTTGAAGAATAAATTTCGACGAGAATTATTCAAGTTTTTAATTCATATTAAGTAATATCAGCAACTTCTGTCAATGTTTGATCATGTAGGAACCATATAGACATATTAGAACATATTGTACACGGTGTCTACCATAATTTATATTATCCCTATGGTTGCCGTATTCGAATTTACCTATACTGACACAGGTTGACTAGCTAAAAAGTTTTTAATTATTACTACAAAAATATGAGAACGCTATATATAAATATATTTCGTTTCCATCTCTACCATTATAGCCGCTCACCTCTACCTTTACACTTTCTTCGTTTATGTGTCCATCATCGAGCGAAATCAATTATTCAATAAATGTTAGTGTAGAAAAATAAATATTCTGGACGGTCGTGTATTTTGTTTCTGTTTTTTTTTTTTTTTTGTACGCCGCGTTTCGCGTTGTCTAATTTTTCTTCTAAATGAATACATCAATAATAAAAAAAAAAAAAAATTGCCAATTTTTAAGTTTTTAAATTAAATTAAATGCTTTAGTGAGTGTTTTTATTTTTATTGGAAATTGTTCAAAAGTGTTCCATTAAATTTTAAATTATTTTTTTTCTATGATTATGTTGCAGTTTTTTGTCTGCGCATATTGGCAATCGGATATTTTGGTTATGTGTGTGTGTAAAGTAAAAGTCGCGAATTACGATTACCTTACCATTTCAATTATTTTTACCATCGTTCGTTCGTATGCGTTTCGTGGTGTGTTGCAAATTGCAGCAACGTAGTATTTGCTTGTGGTTTTGTATTTGTTGTAATGTAATGTGCGATAATGCTTTTAAATTCACATTCATATTCGTAGTCGCACACACTTACACAAATACACATTCACTCAAGGTTAGATATTTAATTGATTTCTTATTCTTTTTATATACAATTTATTTCTTTTTATATTTATTTATTGTTAATAATTATTGTTAATGGTAATGTTAATGTACAGTTACAAACAGCCGAATATTGGTCGTCATACAAACACAAAAACACACTCATACCACTTTTTTTTTTGGTTCAATAATTGATGATGATGACTTGAATTAAATATTAAATTTAATGAAATTATGGAGATAGTGTAGATTTTGGGTGTAAGAGTTTGTTTTATTTTCTCTGTTACTTTGTCCATTTATTCAGTGGCATAAATGTTTCATTGTACATTTTTATGATCGGTGTAAGAAATTTACAAAGAGTAGCTAAAATCAATTGTAGTATTAGTTCTTTAGTTGGTTGAACCATATATTTACCACATATACACATACACACACAAACATATTGTATATTTACTGATAATTATTTTAACACGGAACTGTACATTTTATGTCGTTTTTTCAACACAATTGCATATTATATTATTAGGATTAATTAAACTATTGACTGTAGCTATAGAGATTAATAATAATATAGTATCACACCACACTTTACTAATTGATAGAAATATTTTTATTTATAACCTGGGTCACAGATCTCCAAATATTCTGGCACGTGGTCAACTACTTTTTGTTGCACATTTTATTGAGAATAAAAATGATATATAAGAATAACAATTATATTAAATACCCTTTCTCTACGTGTTATGCTTCTTATTCCATAGACCCAGTTCTCTTAGACGCACTAAAAATATCCTTTTAAATTGCCTATATGTTCCATATTAATATATCAATGAAATTATTTGAAAAACAGTGCGTTCCACCTTAGATTTCTATAGATGCGTAATGAATACCGATTTTAAATTTTATAGGTTTAAAAGTAAATTTTTTAGAAATATTTTCCATATCAAAAATAAATACAATTATAGCAGTGGATAAACATTTGAATGTATCTCATAAAAATTAATTATATTTTAATTTAATTGATTTTCTCAGTATTAATATTTTAATTACATAAATATTTTATTCATTATCTTCTATTACTGAAAATGTATGATTTGACTTAAAATCATTAATTTTTTGTACATAATTCAGATCGTATTTAATTTAAATATAAAGCATGTTTTTATTTTATCTACAAAATTATAGTAAGTTTAACCTTTTAAAATGTAAAAGTATATAAATAATGAGATTAAATTTATGAAAAAATTAAAAGAAGTGGTGGTGTACATGAACAGACAATACATTAAAAGATGTAAATAATTTATCGGATAAGGATACACTTTTGTATTTTAATTTTCCTTTTTTTTTTTTTTTTCTTAATTTTTGAAAAGGGTTTATGAATTTTATGATGCTACAGTTTATAAATATAACATGAATCGATGAATCATTTTTATTAACATTATTATGTTTTGTGTCGGTATGTGTCGCTTTATCACTTTATTTACAAGGTCACTATTATTTTGCATTACATTAGTATTATATTAATATTTAAATAAAACATATAAAGTTATTTTCAAATTACAATTATTTCTTATATGGCCATCAAACACCAATGATTCTTAAGCTTTATGATATTCCAGGAATATAAAAAAAACTGTTAATTTATACTCTCATTGAAAATCTATCTATATTTAAAGGAATTTGAATGAAATTGTCCGCTGTCTGGATTATAATCTGGATAATTTTTCCAGAACTGATCGTATTTTAAATTCGCACATAACAAAATTGATCAAATTTTCTTTATTCGATTTTTATTGTATATAGTGCCATGACAGTGCCATACATCGAATTAACGATAGTTAAACTTTACTAGTTTTAAATTTACCCTAACCGTATGTTGTTATTAATTTGTGTATAACACTTTTTTCTGCTATAATTCATTTTGATAATGATAAAGTAATTTCATTGGAATTTTAGTAAAACATTTTAAAAAATATAATGCAATATGAAAAAAAAAAAATTTTATTTTAATTAAATAAAATATTAAATTGTAATTAATTTCAATTTTAATAATCAAATTATCAATAATATTTAATTCATTTCTATATTTACAATGAATAGTATAATTTAAGTACTACGATATGTACAAACGATGTTCAATTTAAATATAATATGCGTTTGAAATGAATTTAATAATATTAGGACGTATTACAATGAATAAAATAACTATAATTATATGAATGAAATAATATTTTTTTGGTACTTATTGTTAATAATACACTTTTTTTTAGTACTATACTAAAAATTTATGGAAAGAATGACTATTAGTTTTATCCCTTTTATTTTTTAAACAGAAATTGTTATGGTTATGGTATAACCCTCTCACCAAATACTTTTAATTACGTAAACGTAACGAGACTATATCAAATCGTATGCGGTTGGCTTCCATAATATTTATAATATAATAAGTAAATATTTTATTGTTAATTTAAATTTCCCTCACTTTTATATGTACTCGAATAACTGGTATATTATACATTTATAATTATTTTTGAAAGGGTTCAAGTACCAGTAGTAGCTAACATAAAATTAAAATAGTAATATATTAATAAAGTTATTTATTTATAATGATAATTTTGTGGGGTATTATATGACGGCACATACAATATCAATTAATTTTTTTTTTCCATTTTAAAAATAAATATGGTAAGGTAATTATATTTATTTAGTTAGAGCACATTTCGTTTTAGTCTGTCCTGGAAACTTCTAGTTGAATTCTCGATTGTTGACAGTTTATATAAATATAAAATTGTATATTTTTGTTTGCAGCCCAGTCACGGGATTGGAGAAAAACATGAATGGCTGTGTTATGTGTTCATTGCTCATTTATATTCTAATAAAACACAAATAGTCGTTTTGTTTGTTCCACAGAAAGTCACAATCATCTCTGTCCGATAGATGCTGCTCATTTTCATGCAGGATTATTTTTACGAAGATCATGTAAATAATTTGATAAAACTTTACCATCTAGGTTTTCTTGATTGAAATTCTTCTACGATCTTCCTTTTTTTGTGTTAATGTTGACTTTTTTGCACATTTTGCAGACGATCTGATTAGCTTAAAATTTCCTAATAAGAAGGTTTAATTTGTGTACAATTGTAGGGTATTATTTTAAAATTTGCATTTTCCGAGGCTGTGTGCGATTTTCGTATTACCGCTTTACAATTGTATTTTTTCCATCATTTCCTTTAGTATTAACTTTTAAGAATTATAATATTTAACAAATTTCTAAGATCGGGTGGTATTTACTAGCAATTTAAACGTTTGATTCATAAATTTTTTAAATTTTGGCTTTTTTACTTATATTGTAATAATTTATTGTGGAAATTTAAGAATTAAGAATCTGGATAATGTTTGGACTAAAAAATATGGATATTTCAAATTTGCTAAAACTTCTTGATATTTTGCTGCATATGAAATTAAAACTTTGAAGTATGTAGTGATCTTGAATGAAATATAACAAAATTAAAGGTATAGTTTAGTTATATGGTATAGACTAGGCCATTCTATTCACGTAATCGCATAAGTCTGTACCTAACCAAGTACACACGTACACAAGAAAAATTGTTATCAAATTGAAAAATTAACTTTTATTTCATAAAACGATAACTAATTTAATAAGACTTTTGGGGTCACAGATGCATTTATGCATCAATTTAATTTAATTTAAAATGAAAATGCGATGCAATTGCAAATGCAGAAGTTTTTTAATTGACGCCATTAAAATATTCCTAGGGTTGGTTTTGACCCTACGAAAGGAGTGATCGTTCCACCACAGGCGATTGGTTTTTTTTTCGGCTAAAATTTTTAAAAAGCAAGATACATTGAACTTTTAAAATAATAAATATATTAGATTATAAAAAAACAAAACTAGTAATTTTATCTGCTACGAATAAAAAAAAATAGGAAAAGGATTAATTGGATTGTACCACATAAGATCTGATATCTTCAATACATAGTTCTGCAAAAGTGTAAAAATAAGACTATATGATTTTAAAATACAATAAAATAATATAAATAGGTAAAATACCGTAAACTCTATAAGCATACTCGTAATCTTCGGTAAAATTATCATGGATTATGTTTTCATATAAGTATAAATTAGTGAAAATTGAATTGAACAACTGACACCAAGCTACAAAAATAAATATATTAGAACTATTTTTAAATTTTTATACTCACTTTTTTTTGCTGTTGACAATCGGGTTCTGATAATTTCGTATGTTACCGCAAGTAAACATATAAACAGCTGATTTGAACCACTGTTGTAGGCACCTTTTTTTTTTTTAAATAAATACAAAAACAAAACGTAAACAGAAGTCATATATTACAATTGTTGTTAGCATTTTTAAGGTAAATAAAAATAAATATACAATTTTTTGATCAACTTATTTATCGTATAAACAGCACTTAATTTAAACACAGCTGCGGAAATTATTTTGTTTAAATTAGAAATAACAAAACGAAATGAAAAAAATATATAAATTAATAACAATAACATAATGGAAAACAATTACCGTATAACCCATTGTATAATAATATACAAATTAGCACGACCCTTAATTTTTATTTTTATGTACCTACATTTGTAAAGGTGTTTTAATATAATTGAGAAACAATGGGCAGAATTTTATATTTACTTTTTGATTAATTAAATACAAATGTGAGTGAATTTTACCAATAATAAAATAACTTGGATTTAAAATATTGTTATTACCGCCAAACATTGATTTTATAAGAAAATGCCAATGTAACATAAAATTAATAGTTGTACAATTGATACGGTGGGAATAGAAAGTATTGGTTAGTAAAATTTAAGATGATGCAGCAGCGAACTAATAATGTCGTCGAAGGATAGCATAAAATGCTTTTGTTGTTCCTTCGTGTTAAATGTTAAAATCCTTCACTTTTAATAGTGTGACAAAAACTTAAATATGGGAGCAATTCTAAAAACTAATTATACATTCGAACAAATAATTGTATAATATTAATAATAATAATAATAATAATTCCATTCTTAACTCATATTCCTATAATTGCCCATCAGATCATTCTGTATATTACTGGAGACATAAACAGTGTTATATTTGGAATCTGTATAAACAAATTAAGGAGCAGCTATTGTGACGATACGTGCATGCTTAATCCATAGATTTAGCTAACTTTACGAGACTGCAACTACATATAGTTTACTTTTATAACCAAATAACTATGAATAATTGTCACGTAGACAAGCTCTGCTTAATATAAATTATGATAGTAATAATAAATAAATACATTATTATACAACAGCAATAAGTGCAATGAAAATTAATCACCATATAGCCAAGAAATTAAAAAAAATAAAAGCAGTCGGGATTCAATAGTGTCGCACCACCGATAAGTGTCACAAAATAAAATACTTCTACGATAATATAATAATGAATTAAAATATTTCCACAAACTGATTGTAAGTGGAATTGATAATTCAAAGATTAAGGTCATTTTAAGGACTTTACAAGAATTTCTTTTTATTTATGTTTAATTCTTTTTCATATGAAATATCGCATGTTCAATTTCACAAAATATTCCGGTAAGGTCCTTGCTATGTACTTAATCCTTGCAAAGTCAATCCTTAGAAAATTTTCTTTCATATGAGGTATAGCCTGCTCAATTTCATAAATTATCCTTTTAAGATCTTTAAAATTAATTAATTAAATTATGTATAATTATAATGAAATTATTGCTTGGACACATTTTAATGTATTGTTATTGGATGCACGTTATGGTTTTCTGGAATGTTATATCCTATAACATACAATGGTTTGTCGTCATCGGTACTGTTCTATAAATTTAACCTAATAAAATGTTTAACATATTATATTACTTGTTTTAGGCATTCCATATAAAAAAAACAATAAAAATTAAATTTTTTAAATATAATATGCGGTTTTTACCAAATTTCTCATACACATTATAAGCTAAACTTATATTTTATAACAATATCTAAACAATATTATATTATATAAAAATAAATTAAATTGTAACTTTTTAACTTTTCACTTTTTTATTTATTGTAATTTAGTATATAATGTACTTATTATATACAATTTTATATACATACAAATAATTATAAAAATATAAAATATGTACATTGAAAAACACTGAAAAAAAACCATATCAAAGTTTTATATAACTTTTACTTTATATTTATTATAAAATCGTTTGTGAAAAGTTTTTTATTTTCAAAACAAAATGTAAAAGCATTTATTGAGAATTTATTAACTTGAAATAACAATCCTCAATATATAACGCACACGTAAAATTATTTTCATACAAACAAATATTTTTCAAATTTGAATATTTATAGAATTTGGACATTCAAAAAGGCAATTCGAAAAATTTTATGTAATGTATTAACAATATATATACAAACATTTAGTGCATTTACAAATACCATTCGGGTTCATAAACTCTGTTTATCTACAAAATTATATTAATTCTGAACGCTACCCACAACAATTAACGCAATATGAAGCGGATATTGAAAGAAAATTCGATTTCTTTAAATCAGGTGGAAATATTTCGGAAATCCTTTCATACGTAATTAATTTCCTGCTAAAAACTACTTATTTTTTTTTGCATTGTTTTTGTTTTGTTAAACAAATGAGTAACTAAAATCCCTGCTTGAGGTAAATAGTTAAGTGGGATAAATACACTATATATGTGTTGTTCTATATTCCAAACTCATTGGCTAAAATCCGAAAAGAATCAACACAGTAATATTTTAAAATGTGGCATATTGACAACAATAAAATTTGGACGACACAGGGTTAATATATATTCTTTACATTACATTACACTAAACGTTATTTATATAATATTATAAATTTAAATGTAAGTCTTATACCCAATTATTCAGAATATTTCTAGAAATTATTAAATTATATTTAACTATGTATTTGTATACAGGGTTCAGGGTGTACTTGAATGCAGTGCCATTCTTTAGATGTATGGGTCGAAAATATTATAATTGCCATTATGTATATGCGATTTAAACAATACTTAAATTTTTGTAATTGATTTCTATAGCAACACAAAAAATTGTTACCAGTTTTTCATTAAAAATTCGGATGATTCAGATGCGAGTTTTAATCCATTCGTAATGGCGTGGCCAATTTACATAATTCAAACATTTGATCTGAAGATAAATCGCATACGCGACAATAGTAAGATAACATAACCATAATAATAATAATAATAAGATGTGTAAATTTGTGAAGATGAAGAATATATCCAAACTACTAAATTAAAAAAAGGATTTATTTATGAGCACCTAAAGCGTTTATTTTAAATAGAAAAGATAAAATATTTTATTCAAAGTATTGATCATCACTTTTTACACATTCTTGCTCATTCAGGTAGTTTTTCGTTTAATACATGGTTTATATTGATAATTTGTTGTCGGTAGCGATCAGCAGTTTCACCAGGTTTCATAAGCTCATAGTAAACCCACCAAACACAAAGCATTTTTTTGCCAGCGAAACGATTTGGTTTTGCAGTCGATTTGGCTGGTTGATCTGGTGTAACCCATGATTTTTCCCATTTTCCACACTTTTGAATCTTTCCCATATCTTTTAAACAGTTGAAAATTGTTTTTTTTGTGAAACATTTAACATTTCTGTCATTTGTTTTTGAATTTGTGATGCGTTATCACAAAGCTTTACTTTTAATGACTCATTTCTGCATATTTTTCTACAACATTTTTACAGAATATTCATCAAATGTCATTCTATTATATAATAATCAGATAAATAAATTGTGTCAAAAAATATTCTCGAAAATATCCCCCTTTTTTATACCGAATTAACACTTAAGTTAACCAGTTATAGGTACTTTAAAGATTATAAGGATCAGTGGTGACGCGTGAAAAAATGTTTTCAAATTGCAATATCATTATATTTTTCTGGTAGACGAGTTGAACGTAGACTATATTATGAAATAAAATTGGAATGTCCACTTACTAAATTTTCCGGAAAATCGACTTTTAAAAATTATCATATTTTTGAATTACGGGCCATATTTTTAACGAATTTCCAGTTTTGTATTGCAAATTATGATCAATTTCCAATATTTCATAGAAGAGATTTTTAAAATCGATTCACACACAGTTAAAAGATATAACCGATTTTCCATTTGATATCATTGAAATTTCGTATGAAAAAATGGTACTGTATACATTTTTTGTACCATTCGGTGGTTGTCAACTTTATACAGTACTAATAATTTCTTTAAATTTTTTCTGCAATCGATTGGAAAATCGATGATATCTTTTGAATGCGTGAATTGATTTTAAAAACTCTTCTATGAAAGATTGGAAATTGATCATAATTTGCAATGTTGTAAGCAAAAATTGAAATCCATTAAAAACTATGGACCGTAATTAAAAAAGATTATAATTCATAAAAGTCGATTTTCCGTAAAAATTAATTCGGAGAGCATCTAAATTTTTTTTCATAATTAGTTTAATTTCACCCAGGATATAAGAAAAATATAGCATTATTGAAAACGAAATGCTATTTCTCAGCCTTTGCTACTGATAAGGGTACATATATATAATGAAATCAGTATACTTCACATCATATCTCTGAAACAGTTAATTGTAGTAGCATTATATCCCTATATACATCACTCACTTAAAGGATCCTTCTACATTGGTGTGGACACCCCGTACACTCGTACATTTCATAATTTCTGTATATAATTGTGAAAATTATAATAAAATATAAAATATGAATTCCATTTGTTAGTGGAAATTATTATGTAAATAATATATAAAATGTATGTAATAATTAAAAATATATAAAAATTATATAAATTTATAGACAAAAATAGTAAGAATAGAATAGAATTTAATTGTTTTGAATGAATATATAAGTTTTATTTCTTACTATTATTTAAAGTTCATATAATTTGTTATTCATGAGTACTGTGCGCATATAAAAGTTATTGTATCGAATCGATGCGATCATTTCTATAGTATTTTATGTGATTTTCTATGAGATGAAAAATATACATACACATTTACAACTTTTATATTAAACATTACTTTAAAATATTTTCATCATTTATACAATAATAATAATAATAATATTGTATATGCGGGATATATTTTCTTTATCAACAAACGAGTAGTATATATTTATAATAAAAATGCATAGTATAGCTAGCTATATATGAGAATATATTCTTTATTGTTTTTGTCATATATGAGAATAGTGAACTATTTTGTATATATATTGTAGTACCATATAATTATTTATATATATATATGGGAGCGAGGATATCTTGCAACTTTGTTAATAATATACTAGTTGTTATATTTTTATTTCTATACTAGTATATATTCAATGTGATGTATATGCGCCCAGCCACCATCTAAACATCATATACAAAAGAATGTTTTGTTTTATTATATGTAGGTACCATTTATAAATGCTATATACAATGCCATATACATACTATACACTGGCGTTGGATAGTGTATACAATAATTATGTATAAGAGTGTTATATAATATGAGCGAGCATATATATTATATATAGGTGTATGTATATATAACTATAAGTATATCATAGCATAGAGATACATTGTTTTATACATTTTTAAATCATGTCTGCAACATAAAATAAAATGAAAAGGCAAAACTCCTTTGTTTGAAGTTAACATATACACCTATACAGAGAAGAGGAACAAAAAAAAAATATATAACATCAAAAATGATTTCATCATATATAAACTACAATATATAGCACCACATATATATATAGCCACATCCAATGTTATGTGAATAATAAGCACAGGGCACAACTTAAAAGGTGTGCTGTATTTAATTTTTGTGGTATAGCAAGGACATGTGTATATTATTATATGTACTCGTATGTATACAGACATTGAGTGTAAAACAATTGCAATTATGTAAATGGTTCTTTGATAATAAAATTTTTATTTCTTATAAATGTATATTATGAACATTTGACATTTTTTTTCTTATATTGTACAATACAATTTCTAAATTTTATATATTATTAAGTAATTAATTTAATTTGTATATATATTTTATAATTTAATAATATAATATTTTAAAATATTATATGCGTACAAACGATGACGTCCTTCACATATATATATAAACGTATGTACATTACCCTCTGTAGAAAATAAAGCTTTTTTGCCATACATATTTCTCGTATATTTTGTGTACGTGTGTTGTAAGTGTAAAATGATGTGAAAAAAAAAAATCATCCACGAAATGGTTGGTACATCACCGCCACCAAAACTATAATTTATTATTGTACACAAATTGTATTTTATCGTTGTCTTTAGTCACACGTTCATGGATTTTTATATGTAAAATATATTTTCATTAAAACATAATATTTATGCAAAAATAATAATCGTTGGGGTTGGGTAAAAATATATTTATGTATAATATTTTATATGGTATGGTAATTTTTACAATAAACGTATATACGAATATATAGTTTTGTTAAACAACTATACATAATAGGAAGAATGGCCAATGAATACTACTTGGCAAATTATCACTATTTTAACACTAGCACAACCAAAACGATCAAACTGATTTTACAGTGATGAATTGCGTTAATTTTCATATTCATATGGAAGAACAGGATAGTGGAATAATAATATGTTGTATTTTCATTCGATAAGAAACCCATAAATCATATACATAAAAATATTCTATTAATACTCATTTTTTATGGACTGTATTTTTTCTCGGTAGTTCTAGTGTTAATTATCATTAATTTTATGTATCTTGGATGTTTTTATTTATTTTTTCACATTGGTTCTATCTGGAATTCCACAGGCTATAGCCATTTTGTACCGAATTTATTTATTTTACTTATAAATGATTTATACCTATGGCCTGATTAAATATTCAAGGGGTGTTTAATGTACGCACTGACTATGTGACACTATTTAAATTAAATCATATATAATGATTGTAATGAATTGCAAATGTCATTTAATGCCGTTTGGTGAAAAATTCAAATAGATTAACTATAAATATTGATCAAATATAAAGTTATGAGATTTACCAGTAAAAATACAAATTTTTCATATACTTTACCTTTTATTTCACTGCAGTATTATTAAATATTCATCCTGTTTATATTAATCAATTAAAACGCTAGTTTTGTAAAATCGGCATAAAAATACCTTTTATAATTACTTAAACTGTTACATCAGTTTTTGTTTTAAAAAAAAAGCGTTTTTTAAAATAAAATTGACTAAATTAACGATAACAGGTTAATTTGAAATTTTTGTATTTTTTTAAACACAATATAGCAATCAGGAAATATTTACTCTTGTATGCAAATTAATGAGATAAAAAAATGTTGTATATATATACAGTCGACTATCTGTCTGTAATAAACTTTGTATTCAGTAAATTCTGTCTGTATTATTTCGATTTTTTCGGTCCCTTGGAAATTCCATGTAAAAAACGGATCAGTTCGAAATGTGATGTAACTGCATTAAGCAACTAACTGCACTTGAAGTTCGTATATCAAATTTCATCTAAATTTACTCGCAGATCAACCAGATTAGTATAAGTGTTTAGGCTACGAATTATTGTACGGTATCTACCTGCACAATCTCATTTATAAATCTCGTATAACCAATTCTATCCAAATTTACCGACAGAGCAGTCAGACGTGCAATTGAATTAGTAGAAGTGGCTACAGGTTACAAATTTTGAAGTAACTACTTAAGAGTTACCTTCATTGTCACATTTATAGCTCACGTACAAAATTTCATCCAAATTAAAAAGCAGATTAGCCAGATGTGGAATTAAATACGTAAAAGTGTGCTGGTGGGAATTCTAGTATTCTGTGAAAAATTAATAACACATCTATGCCCTGTTCTTGAATTACGTTATTTGAAGTAAAATAACTAATACAATGAAAATATAAAACGAGAAAGGTTATATGAAATTGAATAAACGAAGAGGATGAGTTGCATTTTATAAGCCAAATAACATCTGGAAATTGTTCAAAGTAACTCTCAATACTACACATTACCAATATTTGATTTAATCAATGAACATTTCTTATTCTGTGTCTACACATAATTCTTTAAAAAGAAATTTTACACGAGATGTTACCAGATATTTTATATGTTGCTTTCCCTACATCATCATTATCAAATTTTTTGCACAAACCAGTTCTACTGTAAAAATTGCAGATCTATATGATGTTCTTCTCACCGGTTTACATATAAAATAGGTTGTGCTAAAATGGGATTATATACAAGTTGTTCCTCAAAAATTTCCTGTAAAATTCATACTCAGAGCAGTTTTGTGGTGATTAGATTCCGAAACTGGATGTTCTTCGGACAAATTTCAATGAAATTAGCTATGAGAATTTACCCGCGTGATTAATTTATATATTATGTACGACTTTACGAGTGAACCTCAATTCTCCATTTAATTACTATATAAATTGCAGTACAACAAATTATACTTTTAAAGTCCTTGAAATATTTGAAGATCCTTCAAATTGGCGTTACTATACAAAATTCCATGTTTAATTATCTCGCAGACATACAAAAATTGGAAAATTATCCTTATAAAATTTACGATATATGCGATTAAATATGCAATCGATGGGTTCCACCTTTTTAACAAACTAAAAACTTATTTTAAGTTATCCGGATAAGCGGGTATCCGAATTATACAGTAGAATTTGTCAGTGTAAGGATATCCGGATTAACGAATTATCACTGCTTACTTATTAATTTATTTTTCGAGTTAGTATTAGGGGTGGTAAGATATACGGAAATGTCTTAACTGAGTGTACCGGTACTTACCTTTGTTGCGTATGGGTAAATGGTTATGTAAATTACACACAATTTTATAAATTATATGTAACTCGATAATAATAAATTTACGATATTATTTCAACAAATTATAATTAGCGTTATATCGGGGAAATTTAAGGTATCAGAATGACATCTAAATATATATCGTGGACAGAAATTGGGATTACTGGTTACCCAATTTGCAAATAAAATAAATATAAATTCTAATCAATCGATTCGGTGAAACTTTGAGGACAACATTTTAAAAGTAAATTCCTAGGGGCGCAGGAAGCTGTACCGACCAAACGGTGTATTTTACAATCATATAATTATCGAGGTAGCAACAACCTGAAGAGCATTTACGACTTTGTCTTAAAGTTATATAGGATATCGCTGCTGTTTATTTGCGAATAAACTTAAATGTTATGATGTCATAATGTTATTGAAATATCATTACAACTATATATAAATTAAATATTAATTTTAAGTTATTCTGTGGCACAATCCATGCCGAATTTACAAAATAAATGCGTTTGTTTCTAAATTTTATGGGTACAGTATTAAATTATACGAAAGATGATATATCAAACATATGATTTTAAATAAAAATTCAGCCATCAATGAAGTTGTGTTTTGGCATTCAATTAGTTCAACTATATATATGTTTCAAAATCTAAGGGTAATCCACATAAATAGCATCAGATGGATACATAACTAAACATATTATATTGATATTGGGTAGGTTGTTATGTAGGTTTTTGTGTAGGTATATACCATATAGTATTTATATATATCATAAAAATGGCTAATTTAACCTAATCGATATACATTTTCATCACAGTACACAATTTTATACTATATATTTTGTATTATATACGTATTTGTATATGTATATTATCAAATTTAATCTAATTAAATAATTCTATTATAATAATTCTAATAATATATACAGGGTGTCCCAATTATCGACGGCAATACGAAAACCCTAGATTCTCTGGGTCATTTTGCGTCGAAAATATCATATAACATTTTGGCCGATTCGACTTCGGTACCAAGTTACACGCAAATAACCAATTTTTCAATCAGACCATGTTTTGCACTCTACTGGGATCAATATCTCAATAACTAATTAACCGATTTTAAATTTTTGATACACTATTAGCATTAGCATACCGAGATCTTTAATTTGACGTTAAGATAAGGCAATTCGGACATGTGGTTATCCAGATACTTACAGAAATGTTGACAATTTGATGAACGTCATTTTTCTTCTTGAAAGTTTGTTCAAGCATAACTCGAAAAATCATGATGAAAAAATTTTTTCGGTATAAGTTTAAAAACTTGCCACATTCATAAGCTTTCATTTAAGCTATAACATTGCAATGGGTCTAAACTGGTTCCAGAGATATTCATAAATAACCACAACGATGTAGGCTTAAAATTTATTTTCGCTATTATAAATTTTATCTTTTCTTTGTTTTAACTTACAAAAAAGCATAATAAATAAATAATATCATATTGTATTTTATTGCGCATGCGACGATATACATATTCGTTCGATATTTTTTATATTGTTGTACACATAACAGACAGTTTGTTCATTTGGTAAAGGTATTTCTTTGAAATAACATAAATTATACATTGTATACAACATTTTGATTAAATGGCGACATATAGTTCACAAGAATACGCTGATATTAATTTTGTGTACGGATTTTGCAATGGTAATGCAAATAGAGCATTAAATGAGTATCGAAGACGGTTCCCGAATAGACGTATTCCTCATAGAAGTGTATTTTCAAATATTCATCGAAATATTGCAGAAAATTACACTTTTAGGAATTCGCGAACCAATATTTGTCGCATAAGACACGAAACTGAAGATGAAATAATAAATATGGTAGTCGAAAATGCGTCAATAAGTGTTCGCCGAGTCTCTGCAAGAACAGGCGTCCCTAAAAGCACGGTACATCGTGTTATAAAGAATGCACGACTGCATCCGTTTCATGTACAACGTGTTCAATGTTTATTGCAGCGTGACTATGAACCACGAGTACATTTTTGCAGATGGATGATTAATATGATTCGTGTTGATCCAAGTTTTGCCAGAAAAGTATTGTGGACGGATGAAGCACAATTTACCAGATCTGGTGTTATGAATTTGCACAATTTGCATACATGGTCTGTTGAACACCCACATGCTGTTCGCAATGCATCTTTTCAACACGAATTTAGTGTAAATGTATGGGTTGGCATTATTGGTAATAAGATTGTTGGTCCTCATTTTCTACCATCGAGATTAAATTCCGTGATTTATTTGAATTTTTTCGAAACTGTAATGGATTCACTGTTGGAAGACGTACCATTAAATGGTCGAGTTCAGATGTGGTTTCAACATGATGGTGCCCCAGCGCACTATGGAAGGAATGTTAAGTCCTGGCTAGACGCAAACTTTTATCAAAGATGGATTGGCAGAGGAGGGCCCATAAGCTGGCCGCCTCGTTCTCCAGACTTAAACCCGTTGGATTTCTATTTATGGGGTTGTCTTAAAGAAAAAGTCTATGCAACTGAGATTAATTCACGTGAAGAGTTGATTCAACGTATTGAAGACTGTATGCAAGAACTTCCTCACAAGCCACTACAAACACTAAAAGTGATTCGGTCTTTTGAGAAGCGTTGTCGACTATGTATTCGAGCTGAAGGAGCACATTTTCAGCACTTACTTTAGGCTTTGTTTGTGTGAAACATGTGAACTGTGTACGTGTGCTTTTGTGGGTTTATGTGTGTGGGCCTTTGTGTGTGAGATCGTTTGTGTGTGTGTGAAGGTTTGTGTGAATGCATAGGAGTGTATGGAATCAATTATCTGTCACGTCCATATTGATGGTTTTGAAAAAAACCAAAAAAAGATAAAATTTTTCCATAGCGGAAATCAATTTTAAGCCTACATCGTTGTAGTTATTTTTGTATATCTTTGGAACCAGTTGAGACCTATCATAATGTTATAGCTTAAACGAAAGCTTATGAATGTGGCAAGTTTTTAAACTTAAACCGAAAAAATTTTTTCATCATGATTTTTCGAGTTATGCTTGAACAAACTTTCAAGAAGAAAAATGGCGTTCATCAAATTGTCAACATTTCTGTAAGTATCTGGATAACCACATGTCCGAATTGCCTTATCTTAACGTCAAATTAAAGATCTCGGTATGCTAATGCTAATAGTGTATTAAAAATTTAAAATCGGTTAATTAGTTATTGAGATATTGATCCCAGTAGAGTGCAAAACATGGTCTGATTGAAAAATTGGTTATTTGCGTGTAACTTGGTACCGAAGTCGAATCGGCCAAAATGTTATATGATATTTTCGACGCAAAATGACCCAGAGAATCTAGGGTTTTCGTATTGCCGTCGATAATTGGGACACCCTGTATATATATATATAAGGTTGTCAAATATCTCCCTTCCGCCTTTTTGTCTTTTTAATTTCGCGGCTATGTACAAAGCGCTACAGAGCTCGTATCTGGCAACACTGTACATAATTTGAAAGCTCTTGACATAACAAACAAAACGACGCTATGTATGATTAGTTTGGATATTGCGTTCAACAGTTATAGACGTGTAAACATGGAGTTCACTAACGCCGAAATTCGCGCTATTTTAAAGTTTTCCTTCGTTAAAGGCAAATCCGCTAGAGAAACGTTCCGTGAGATTAATGGTGTTTTGGGGGATGGTACTCTATCACTTCGAACCGCGGAGGAATGGTTTCGACGATTCAGAGCCGGTGAAAACGACACCATGGATAAGCCAGCCGGCGGAAGACCTGTGACGACAAATACCGATCAAATCATGGAATACATCGAGTTAGACCGGCATGTGGCATCTCGTGACATCGCCCAGGAGATGGGAGTTAGTCACCAAACCATTTTAAACCATCTGCAGAAGGCTGGATACAAAAAAAAGCTTGATGTTTGGGTGCCACATGAATTAACAGTGAAAAATCTAATGGACCGAATTTCCATTTGCGAAATGCTGCTGAAACGGAACGAACTCGACCCATTCTTGAAGCGGATGGTGACTGGCGACGAAAAATGGATCACATACGACAATATCAAGCGAAAACATTCGTGGTCGCAGGCCGGTGAATCGTCCCAAACAGTGGCCAAGCCGGGATTGACGGCCAGGAAGGTTTTGCTGTGTGTTTGGTGGGATTGGAAGGGAATCATCCACTATGAGCTGCTCCCATATGGCCAGACGCTTAATTCTACCATCTACTGCGAACAACTGGACCGCTTGAAGCAGGCGATCGACCAGAAGCGTCCAGAATTGGCCAAAAGGAAGGGTGTAGTGTTCCACCAGGACAACGCCAGACCACACACTTCGTTGATGACTCGTCAGAAGCTACGGGAGCTCGGATGGGAGGTTTTATCGCATCCACCATATAGCCCGGACATAGCGCCAAGTGATTACCACCTGTTCCTGTCCATGGCGAACGCCCTTGGTGGTGTAAAGTTGATCTCAAAAGAGGCTTGTGAAAAGTGGCTGTCCGAGTTCTTCGCAAATAAGGAGGGGGGCTTCTACGAGGGAGGTATTATGAAGTTGCAGTCTAGATGGAAACAGATTATCGAACAAAACGGCGCATATTTGAACTAAATCCGATTACTGTAACACTTTTTATAAAGCATTGAATAAAGAGCAAAAAGGCGGAAGGGAGATAGTTGACAACCTAATATATACGTAATTACATACAATAATAATAAAAATATCGTTCAATTCAAATTAAGTCACCCACCAGACAAAGCACTTAAAAATAATTACAAATTTTATATTTATATTGTATTGTATATATAACATGTATAATTTATGTGGGTGGATGGATGTATATGAATATGCGTATATTTTATATAAAATATCGCCTTTTGTTTTTAATTAAGTTATTCACTCATTTTGATAATAACCATATTGATCCAAATCTCCCCTGATGCGTCGCATTTGTGTATATGTGTGTACACAGCAGCATTATAATGTATACGAACAAATTTTTATCAATATAGTCTTATTATTTGTTATAAAAATTTCAGTTATAAAATATTAAAAATATTTTCATTTATTTTAATTTTCATTTTATGAATTGTAACTTATAGGTTTTCTTTCTGGTTCTGTTCATCAAGTCATCCAGTGTATGTGTGTATGAAGGATATTATTATCTATATATATACGTTTTCGCATATATAAAATGCATGCTTCTGGCTTCTATACACTATATTATGTTATAGCTTCTCTCGTATACCTATATCTATCTATATACATATCCATATTGAAATTTATAAACTGTGTAATGAATTTTAGTAAATTTAGTAGTTAAAAATCTATTGTATTTTTTCTGATTTTCCTTACATACCAAATTTATCTGCGGATACTGCAGTAAAATGTCACATTACAAAATATAGTATTCACAAACACCTACAATGTACATCATTTAAGTGTAATCGAAATTTGTATTACATGTATATTGTTTAAATACGATAATACCAAATGTAGAAATGTATAAATATTTTAGAGATAGATGTGATTATATTTATATATTAATGTATGTATACGATCATCATATATATGGTATATATAAAGTGATTAAAGTGTAAAGTAGTAGTGCATTGTATGTATACCATATATACATAAAACATAATCAATTTGTCGATTTTAATTAAACATCTTTTGTAGTCTATAAAACAAAAGGATGTGAAAATTGGTTTATCCTTCTGAAAACAGAATAGAAAAAAAAAAGAAAAAGTGAAAAGAGAACTAAATGAATTTTAGTAATGCATAAATTTAAAAAGGAAATTGAATTTTATTTTATGATTAAGTCTATTGTAACTTTTACTATTATAACAATATACCTATATATATATATATATATCTGCATATATGAATTGTAAATATGATGCTTTGATAGACGACAACGACGTCGAACGCGTTATTGAGGCACACTGCTATATATATGGTGATATGATTGTTTGTATATGATTGTTTATATAGTGCATGTACAAAGTTGATCTATTGTATATGCTTATGTTACCACTCTGAATGTATAACAGTGACGAGCGGTCCACTGCAGCAGCTGGGTAAGGTCTCGAGTTTATACTGTAAATTACCGCATAACAAGGAGTAATGATTTTGACTACAATAGATCTTTTAGCCATTTATTATATAAACAACAAAAATCAAAATTTTTTTAACCACTTTTTATATGTGAATATGATATATTTATTTGTTTGCTTTACTTTCTTCAATTTAATTTTGTTGTGCGAATGTTCACCGCCACGTCACTGTCATACGTTATGCACAACCAAATATAAATATAGAAATGTAGTTCAATTGTTAGTTCTTATATAATATAGTATTTTTACATTTATCTATACTATTTTTATTGTTATTTACAGTTAAGATTAAATTTTAAATACAGAATTTCCAACAATTTTAATTAAAATATTATATAGTTGCATGCAGTATGAGCATAACAAAAAATTAAATTATTTTCTACAGGTAGAATACAGAGTGTAACAGTGACATATGTAGTGCGACGGTGTAAAATATTTTACATAAATCAAAAATCGATAATCTTAAATGGATAATACGTTTTGAAAAAAATTGATTCGTGGTACTACCACCCAAATAACACTGTCCGTGGTTTGTCCGCAAAATTTCCGCATTATATGTAGTAGTCCGTAGTTTCAATCTGTGATAATATCTATGGATTTCTTAAGGATGTCCGCTGGAATTTTTTATGATGAGTGAAACCCTGTCCATGGATTTTTATAAAAAATGTTCTTGGATTATCCATATTTTTCCGATTATAAATTCTACGGATTCTCGTTAGAAGTGTTTCTCTCTTTGCTATAATTCCACAGAATATCCATAGAATTTATATTCATATTTTATGTGAGCAAATCCAAGGGTTTTGACAAAAATATCTGTGGATCGTCCATATATTTTGACAAGTAATACTCGCAAATTGTCCGTATTAGCAGAATAAATTTTCTTATGAAGATGATGCCAAATCGCGGTTTAATTCAGTTTTTTTGCCGATAGTCCAGTGAATCTGAGTTAGTTTCAGGGTTTAATGTAGAGTATAGAAAAGGAGGATTTGCTTTAATTTCTTTGGCTGAATATAGAAGAATTTTATTATGTTTAATATTTTTAGGTGGTTTTATATTTTTTATTAAATTAACAATAATTTCTTTTATATTTATTTGGGTTCGTGGGACTTTACCTCAATTTCGGTATGATAAATTGATATATTTAGCTTGAAAGAAATTTTTACCTTCTTCTTTAAATTATTTATTTTTTTTTTATTGGAATAAAAATTATATTTTTATCAGAAGTTCTATGAGCAAGGAATGAAGATGCTGAACGATGGCAAAAATTCATGAAATGTGCATTTTTTTTTTGTAATAATCAAGAACAAAAAACCGCGGATAAAATCCATTGAAATACTTATCAAAATTCCTCGGAAATATATCGGTTTGAGTTGGTGGTTGTTTTAAAAATTAAGAAAATAAATGAAAAAGAGTGAGGATTATATCTACAGATAAGCCAAATATACAAAATTTGAACCACTGTGTTGGATAATTGGTCGAATAAATTATGAATACAATACCGCGCGGATATAATATAAATATATAATATATAATATTATTATATTAAGTGGAAAATCTATGGACATTATTTGGACAAATTCCAATATATTTTTCCATGGACAATATGTGGATTTTTCCCACGGGAATTTTCCTCATTTTTCAAAGTATGAACAAATTGTTACTAGGGTACAAATACCATATTTTTTACGCAAATTAATGGTTTTCCAATTATTTTACAAACAACTGTATATCCCAATCTATTAAGGCCCTTCGGAATAATATGATTCGTTGAGTCTGCAAAATAGACATTTATTTTCATAAAATAGTAACTAATTCATAAATAATAAATTGGGGTACAAAAATTTAACAAAAAGTTATATCTAACGATAAAGACTGAGAATTAGTATTTATTTTAATATAATTTTTGGATAAAATTCTAGATAATAGTGTTATGGGTTTTCTTTAACCTCAAATTTATATAAAAAACACATAACAGCATCATTATAAAATAAAACGTATATAAATTATTGAATTTTTAGTTGAAAAAAATCATTTTAAAATAATTGTCCATTTTACGATGGAACTAATTTCGTGTCAAAAACATCGCAAACGAATAAAAAAAATCGTGTGTATTTTATCTCGAATATGATTTTAATGGCAGTAATTCGTTTGTGTGCCTTATGAACAGCACATTATAGAATTTAATACATGTACTTATACTTTATAATACATAATACTATATATACCACGTAATACCACACATAATATAATTAACTATAGACATAGCATAGCAACCAAAACCGACATTTCATGTATGAATGTATAATATTTGCCTATATTATATTGGTATAAGATATATTTATTTTGCGGTACATAAACCTATAAATCGTAATGTCATAATATATACACAACACACACATATACATCTCTTGTTACATAAGAAAAATATTGCATATGAAGTGTGGCTTCTGGCTGTCTGTGCATATGGTTAGTGTTATTCTATGATTATATATCAATGACATCGAGTATATATATACGAACTTACGTATAAAAATCGTTCAATTTAATTAAAGTTGTTATATCAATTAAAAATAAATATTTAAACAATTATAATTATAAAAAGTATTATACTTGAAAATGTAAGTGCATAAGAGTCTGGCTGGAGTGTATATAATAGTTTATAAATACATTTCTTTACATTTCTTGTCCTTTGTCGGAAACTTTTTTCTTTGTCATTTATAATCGCTTTTACTATTACAACACATAAATCTTAAGTTATATACAATGTTTGCTATATATACAAATTATTTTGCAGTCAATGCCAATAAAATATTTATAATATGCAATATCATCTTAGTCAATGCAGTTACAATATTGTATATGTTATGTAAACTATATACAAAGTTTCAACTAAATTAAATAAATTAAATATACCGAAATAAATCGATGTAAGTAGCAGACTATAAATAAAAAATATATTATATATATATTGAATAAATAAAGTATATTCATTATAGAAAATGTATTTCATTAATCGTTTGCAATCGATATGCTTATAATAAATAACAAAAATTTTTGTGTGCACTCCTTCCATCCGAAGAATAACCTAAACTGAATGACTTTCTAACATATGGATCTGATAATGTCATATATTGACTGCTATAGAAACGCTTCAAATACTTGTTAATCTATAACAAACACCACAAGTTTTTGTGTGACATCAACGATTTAATGTATTTCAGTTGAGTGGGGAGAATAACTTCTTTTCGAACAATAACATTAACAACAGCAGAATTAGAAGTTCCATTCTATTTGTACTTTTCCTAATTCTTCGGCTTTAAGATCACATAAGATAAGATTATACAGAGTTTGATATAAATGCAAAAGAAAAAAACTTAAAGTTGATTTGTATTCGTAATAGATTATTGCAATTTTGCATCCATTATTGATAGATTTGACCAATTAACCTTCCTCATTACAAAATGTTTTTGTTTTGTGTATGGTATACAAATTAAATATTAAAAGGTGCTGACTTAAATTTACGTATACTCATACAATGGTCACAGTCACATATCGATGAAATTGAAATAAATGAAGAATTTACAATGCTCTTATCTTTATTCCATAACCAAACAAATATGTAATTCGATATTTTCAATTTTACACATATTAAAATATAACTGCGATAAGAATCATTTTTGCATATCTTTTAAACGCGTAAATGAATCTGTAAAAACTCAAAAATTGATTATAGATTGATTAATTTTGTAAATAAAATATGAAATCGGTTAAGACGAAGGTCCCGCTGTAATTAAGATAAAGTGGATAATTAAGAAAAGTCGATTTTCCGGAAAATTCATTCTTGTTTCCAAATTTAGTCTATTTTTACTCATATAAGAAAAATTTAGTTTAAAATTCAATGTCATTTCTACCCTATAACTGAATTTAGTTTATGTTCTTAGAAAATACATTAATTCTTGTTCGTATTTTTCACAATGAAAAAATTATACAGAGGAAAAATGTATTTGAGGAATTTTTCTAAATTTGATAATATATTTTGGAGGTCATATGTATTGTAAAATACCAAGCAAAGTAAAATTTATACATTTTTGTTTAAACCAGAAACTTTTAAATTTTATAATTTCTTTATCGATTTTGATGGAATTTATTACAAGTGTATAATGGGATTTTAGGAATGTTTTGTTTTGTAAATCTGTGAAATTCATATAGTAATTCCCGGGCCTGTCGTCAGCAACTGAATAATTTGGATAATTTTTAAACTATCTGGATCTATTTTTGTTTGCAGATGTTTATAATGTGATTATATGAATAATTTTTATGGAGTCGATAGAAAATTATCAGTAGATGTTTAATTCATACTACATTCCTAACAATCCACAATATTTGATCATTTTGTATTCAATTTTGTTGAAAACTAGATCATAAATATATATTGTTATATAAAAAGCGGAATTGTATAAGAATTCTTCCTAACAAATTTCAGAACTGTTAATGCGAAGCACTTTCACTGTATAGTATTGAATTATTTTCTGATTGGTTTAGAAGAAATATGACATTATATTAATTTTGTTTATTCAATTTACAAATTCTTTGAAAATTGATACCCGAAGCATTCCTATATACTGATCAGATTACAATACTTGCCATCTTCTGATCACATTGTAAGAAATATTGTGTTTTTGACTTTAGAATGGGTTTATAAGAGTCGTTCTTAATAAAATTGTTGTCCCAGAACATTTAAATAGAATTTATAATTTTCAGCGGTTGGCCTAAATTTCTTCAAATTGGGTATGAATGATCATAATGAATTTTTAAGGTTCATAAAATAACAAATTCCTTGAAAATTGGTATTTGTGAATGGAGTAGTATTGATTTTTATGGCAAAAAATAAAAATATAAGAATTTACAATAAATAATATTTATTTTATTAATATTTCACCGTCTGATTTGCTAAAGAAATAAATAATTCCTCAACAATTATGTTGGCCTCGTCAATGTTCTCACAATTTACTTTGAATTTTTTCCTATTTGTTATTTTAAATTTAAAATTTTTCATTATTTTAATTTTAGTTAAATTCTTGAAATATATTCTCATTCTCACTTTCATCAAAATTGGATAAGAATTTCTCAGGTACAATGGTGTAATCTAATCCGAATTATGCATATTTACTGATCTGTATTTTCTATAGAAATTTTTCATATACAATATTCTTTTCTGCACGTCGTTATATTTGTTAAAAAAAAGTCCTATTTGGTTCTTTTTAATATAAATCCTATTTAATTAAGTTAATCGTTTTTTGACTCATAATTTTCCCATAAAATAACAAAAATTTATTGTTTATTTGATTTTCATTAGCGTTTTTTTTTGGTATAAAATATGTATATCTAAATAAACATGTACTAAACGATAATGTTTTACATAGTAATATAAACATTCTAAATGTGTACACAAGGCGTCCGCTTTACACGGAAGACAGATAGTTGCTTGCCTAAAAGCGCGTAATTTGAAAATGAAAGTTTTTCCATGGAAAACAGTGTAAATCGAAAACAACAATATATATTTGTTTCTTTTTAGTCATATTTATTGAACAAGATATGGCCAAGAGTAACACACTTAATAATAGATCATAAAAATTAAAATTCAACTCATTTTTGCAGAATGAAAAATATAATTCTTCTTAATAGTAACATAAAATGTAGTTTTTAGAAATAAAATAAAAATTGACAGAGACCTGGAAATTAAATCTGTAATTGTAATTTCTTCTAGAGGAAGATCCAAAAAGTGTCCAACGAGTATCGTGTAAAACGGAGGATAAGTGTATGTAGTGAAATATATCTAGAATACCTACAAAATAACCACAAATACTATGTAAGTAATGTTGAATATTTTATGGTAATTATTTACACAAGCAATTATTTTAGTAATTTGAGAATAAACAAAGGGGTGTTCATTTTCCAAAAATAAAATTATAGTATATTTTAGTATATATACTATTTTATATATGTAATAATATACAAAGTATATAAACATAAACAATTCCAATATTTATACAATTTTATATTTCTGCGTATTATTATACAATATATTTATGTAGAACAAGTACAAATACACATACACATGATATTAACGATAATAATAGAATTTGATGTTATGTAAATATGTCATATTATACTTTTGCGACAATTAATGATTACTAAAAAAGATAAGAAAAACAATATTTTGATAGGGTGCCGGTGAATTATTTCTATTGTGAGTGTTGTCATATCAATGTTAAGTCAAGTTACTCCAACGCTGGAGCATCAAGGCGGCATCTCTACCAAATAATTATTACAGTATTATGGGAATGTGTAACAATTCAATGATATTGTTGTACAATTTTCACACTACAATCGTTTGCATACACTACCACCACTAAATTCACACACTTGCATGTGTCACTGTTGTGTAAAATCCAATTAACAAATCAAATTAAACAAAAATAAAGGAATAAATTGTAGAATACCCAGAACATAACATTTGAAAATTTTTAATATCTTTTAATATATTTTAGTATAATTCTTAACATATAACAATAATAATGATAGCAACAACAATTCTTACATTATCTAACATTTTGCTAATATATTGAACTTAAGCATATTATAATATAGATAAATAAACACAGTAAAATATGTACATGTAATTCGAAAAATAACACAAACCATAAGTATATGTTATCAAATGTTATACTAAGGACACACTATATATATATACAGAGGATTATCCCAAAATCGGTGTATAATCTGCTTTTCCATTTTCTTTTTTTGTCGTAAAACACGATTTTAAAAATCTACCCTTATCTTAGGATTTAATCGTATAAAATTTAAACTAATATTATTTACTGAAAACAATAGACAATTTTTTTGGTAGAAAATGGAATTACTTTATTTAGAAAAATTTTATTTTCCATTTTCTTCGATGACCGTTTTTGACCATTTGTTAGGCATCATTATAATTCCACGCTCATAAAACTTAGCTGTCATTTGAATTTGTTTCTGTCACCGCTGTCACATTTCACATGTAGGAACCGGAAAACGAACAATGTGATAAATTCGATAGCACAAATCACTATCCTGAAGTCAATCCAACTAATGGTCTATATCAACTATTAAATCTTGTTCTTAAAACGCGATTATGCCAATAGTCTGTCAATACTATAAGGCACAGATAAAATATATTATAATCGTGTATCATTCATGTTTTATTTTTAATAAAATTGAATTTATTTATTTAAAAAACAACAAAATATACATTTATATTAAATTGTTTCAATATATCATATTATTTTTTTTCCTGACGTTTCCTGTGAGAATTAACCTACAAAAAATTTATATATTTAGTATACATTTGTGTGTGTGTGTATATAATATACAATAATTGTATATAACATATATATAAATATGATATATACAATATAATGTTAACATTCTGCACCGAAACATATTTATTCGTTACAATCAAAATGTTTAAAAAAAAGCTCAAGTTAAAGTCCGCTAAATAGAATTCGATAATCCGGCGGACACTCGCTACGATGATACGGACACCGTAAAATAAATTGTTAATTATAATAAAGTTTGTCAAAATGTATATAAGTACATCGAATGACAGAGAATTGAACAGGAAATTGTGTAGCATATAGTGATCAAGGACATTTCAGGAACGAGACGAGAAGAAAATTGATCCAGAAAAACTGGATTTGCAGTGAGTTTTGTTGTTATTGTTTCATTTAATGAAAAATTACTTTTAAAAGAGATTTTATTTACCACGATGCGTGTGATCACAAGGCCTTGGCTGTGTATGGGATGGGATCAGGTGAAATTATTACTGCACATGAACGCTATGAATAACAACCAATGAATTTAAGTGTATACTATTATACTTTTAAATTCAAAACGACTCAAAGTATGCAAAAAGACTTGAAATGCTTTATTACATCCAAGGACTTCAAGGGAATAACTGACGCGGATCATGTATAATTATAATATAAATTAAAAAAAAATATACTTTTCAATGCACTAGGGTAATATAAAGCATTAAGCGTTGGATTAAAATATTCGTAGATAATAACTTTGAAATCGTAAAAGCAAATGAAAATTGTTATGGATTTTAACTCATCTTCGCTGCCGTCTTTATCGTCGTCGATTCCACTTAACTCACTTGTGTATTTCATATAAAAAACAACCATCAAAAGCGAATTTAAAGTAGCATTTCCAGCAGTTTGGTAACTATAATCACTTAATGCGTAAAATTTTGACATATACACTAAAGGACATGTTATGCAAATTGAATTGTTAGTTAACAACGGTATACACAAATCAATCTGAATTCAATAGATGCGGCGTTACCAGATCCATATATTAGTAGATCGTTCCGGTTATATTTCGGATTATATAAATATCGTCCCCTCATGCCTGTATATATTCGTGACAATTATTCTATATTGGAAGGGATATACAAAATTTTTTAAATTAAGAAAATTGGTACATAATGTAGAAAACCGCATAAGCAATCTCATTGGCAAAATTTCTTTAAAGTATCTAACTTAATTAATTTATTAATTTAATATATGAATACATACAATCACATACACGCATAATTTATGTGCATTACTTCAAAACGTTTTGTTGTCGATAATCGCGTCTTACGAACACACACGTTCTTGGGGTAGTATTTAAATATTTATTTATATTTATATTAATACGAAATTACATAATATAGGATAATATGTATTTACAAGCATTGCGAGGGTTGTAACTGAATGAATACTGACTGATATGAAAATACATATATCTGTATCAATGCGTATTATATTTTCAAACTTTTTATTTCTATGTATGTAACACAAAATTGCATCAGCAGTCGTATATATAATTATATTCATATAAATATTTTCAAATGCATGTATAAATGTACATATGTTTTGTATACAATATTTTTTACACTATACACGTAAATGTACTCGCATATACAAAAAGGATATATATATTGTACTATCGTTTGTTAAGTAGTTATACATTAATATTGGATAAAAAATTAAATACATATGGGGGTCGACACACGTTCGGGTGGTAACAATAGTATAAATTAATTATTTATTATAGTTTATATTGTCTGGTATAAACTGTCTCTGCTTATACACATATTGTTTATATATTAATAATAATAAAATATAGATAATACAAATGCGATGTTGTACAATATATATTGTATGTTTTGGAGTTTTATATATTATTATTATAAATATATAATTTTTTTTTATTAATGTGTTTATATTTTTTCTCTTTGTTATATGGTATAGTTTTAAGGATAATAAAATTTATGTTTCACATAAAACTGTCATAATATTAAATTAATAAAAAAACACAAAAAACGTGTGTATATTCATTTATTTTATAATGTAAAAATACTGGCATGTATTTTTTATATTAATTTATGCATTGATTATATAATATATTTCATATAGTACATGTATTAAGATACGATAATATACATAAAATTTAAATCAACTTTTAGAACAAAAAACACAAAAACAATATCATGACAATAAATTGATTTATTTTAACATACATTGTACGGAAAAGTTATTCGATATAGTCGCATTCGTATTTTAGCCGATATATTGATATGTGGAAACAATAAATATATATTAAAAAATTAAAATATGTTCATACTTTCAATAAATTCTTAGAAATAATATTCACATATAATAAATAAGATAACTAAGGTATCCGAGCGGAACCATTTTGGTTCTCTTAGCACTGGAACTACTGAACCACACACACAATGTATTTATATATATTAAAAATTAAGTGCTATATTGTATTTTTATAAGTCACTGTTTCGTTACACACTTTCAATGTCAGATGGTATTAAAGGGTTGTATTTCGAAAAAATGGAAAGTATTTAAAATTAGATTATTAAATGTATATTAACAATAAATTTCAGAAAAATGCATTAATCCTTTAGAGATTGTTAAAAGTAAATAATAACATTTTTCATGCATAACAATTTTTGCAAAAAACATAAAGACATCATTACAATCACTGCTGTCTTGTTAATTTTTAATATTTTTTACTAATGTTTTCGGTTTTCACAAAATTATACTTGTTTGCATGTTCCACTTGTCCTACGCTTTATACGGAAGATAGATTTTTTATATATAACAAGTCCTGTTCAAAATCATATTGGTATGGAAAAAAAGGGATACTCTTTTAGTGTTGATGTGGAATAAAAGGTATTGTAAAAATTATGTTAATGGTTAAAACCCGGTGGAATTATTAATGCTGAACGCTACCTAGGACAACTTATCAATTTGAAGATAATATTAATTGAAAAATGACCAGAATAATGGGTCACAAAACTTTCAAATAGAGTAAAACCAATTAAGGATATATATATACATTAAAATCAGTTGGTTATGTGGGAAGCAATGCAGTGCTTCAAAACAAATTGTGAATCATTAAAAAAATTGTGTCTATAAGTGGATTATTTCATTTTTATGTTATCTACAAATTATCAGAAAGATATCGGAAAAAATGTATAAAATTTAAAATAAACATATTCTTAACAATTTTCTTTGAATCAAGAGGTTTTTTCTTAAAAACGATAAAGATAGATACTATATTCACATTTTCCATTACAGTTATTATCAAAATATGTGCTCGGTTGAAAATTTTGAATTAATTTTTAAACTATTTTTTCGGTTACAGGTAAATCCTAAAAAGTTTTAAAATAATAATCATCCCCCATTTATTGATTAAATTTTAAACCTAAGAAGTTTAAAATTATTGTTGCCAAAACGAAAAGTTCGTTTTTTTTTTAAACTTTGTGTGTTTAAAATACCGAAAATATAAACTCAAGTTTAACGCATGTAATAGTGGTGTGTCGTATTTTATCAATGTGATTTTAAAATACATTAACTCAATTTTGTAAACGTAATTTTATAATATTTTCTATTTTTTCGGATGTCGATTGGTGATTTATACTTAGATGGTTTAAAAAATACAATTTTAATCCTAAAAAATAATAATTTTATTACTTAAAATCAATATCAATAGTTTACAGTTTATTGTACAAATACGAATTTGGTTTGAAAATTAATCTCAAATGGTTTAAAAATTGACATAAACTTCATTGTGTTTATTATTTAATATTTGTTAGTTTATAAAAAGCCGGTAAACTATTTTTGGTTTATGGATTAGTACAAAATTTTCAACCGTCTGTGATATAGTGCAAACCAACTGCTATCACCATATGTATTTGAACATTTGGTGATATATCTTTTGAAATGGCAGATTGCCATATTATTGTATATACGATTAAACATTAACAAAGATAATGTATATGACATGACATTTTGTATATGGTTCAGTATAGATGAAAAAAAAAAATAAAAATATAATCCAAGTTTGTCTTGATACTTTTTTTATCACGGTATATTGAATACCTGATATATACGTGATTCAAATATACAATATATATATATATTGCAACAATAAAATCAATGTGGCGCTGGCACTTTTTATTGGTCTCACAGCAAAAAATCAATATTTGTAATTGTAGTCACATTTAATTAATGTTGGTATAGGTATAATTTATATATGGTCTCTTATAATATATATACTAATAGTAATATTCCATTTATACTATAATAAATACATATAATATATTATGTATTTGCATATAACATACATTATTTATTTATCAAAATTAATTCTAACTTTGACATTGCTATCTCTCTGTGTATGAACTGAACTTTGTTTATATTTTATAGTACATAATTTATTTAAAACTCTTTGACAAAACAATACGTTGCTATATCGGTAGAGTATATATTTTATTTTTTTTATAAAAGCTACTACTCCCGTGTATACGTGTACATTTTATACCTAAAGAAAAGATATAGAAAAAGTTAAACCAAAAAGGATTTCATTTTTTGTTTTCTTTCCTTTTTCATTTTTTTTTTACTTTATTCAACGATAAATTTTTCTTATAAATTTATGTAAACTTTGTTATTTATTTATACAAAATAAATACATATATATAACTTATGCAGGGACGTTACATATATATCAAATGTGTTATCCTATATTATATTGTACGAGTCTTATACACCTATATCGTAAGTACGACTCAAAACATATTTTCGAATTGCATATAATCACAATATAATGCATGTACGTACGTATAATATATATATTTATATGAGTTAACTATCTACGATATTCCATTCATGTTAAAATTTTTATATATTGTACAATAACATTGCATTCAAAATTCAATATAATACAGATATAAATTCAGAAAAAAAACATTGATGATGGTATGATGGTACAAAATAAAAAAAAAATATAAAATTATTATTTTGTATACGTTTTGTGTATGAAAACTTCAATTGCACAAAATTGATATTTTTGTTATCGTTGTGGTTTTTTATTTTTTATTTTATATAAGTATCCTTATTTCCATGGTTTTCTTCTTGTATTTATTTATGTACAATATATTTATATAATAAATGTACGACCGAGTAATATATAATATATACAGTGAAATCCTTATAATGACACGCGGTGCACAAATAACGCATAGTTTCGTAAAAACGGAGTGGCATCATAAATTCGCTGTAACGCAGTTATTTCGACTTGTATATAATAACAATAAAACTTTGTATAAAATTAGCAATTTTTATCTATTTTGAATAACTTTTTATATACAATATATTAATTATTCAGAAATTATGGAAAATTGATTCAAAGAAAACTTATTGCCTGACCAAATGCTACAAAAATATAAAAATTTAATTAACGAATACATTTTTGTATATTGAGAATTAAGATTATAAATACAGTTTTAGAAAATCGACCGGATAAGTTTCCAGACCGCAGCTTCAATGAACCATACAGAATTGATTGTTTGGAAACTAATTTTCGAGGAATTTAGCACATAGATGTAAAATTGGTTAAAATAACTATAGTTGATAACCAGCACAATATTTGTTACTTGTTACTTCTTAACCAATTTTTGTGAAATATTGTATGTGCCGGTTAATTGAATGGTTATATTGGATGTTAAGGAAATTCTGAAAAATTAACATGGTCACAATTTCTGTCTGTCAACCTATTTTTGTGGAAATTTGTTTTTGTATGTATCTCAAAAGGGATTATAAAAAAAAGCAATTTTCGTGAAATTTAACATTTAACTCTAAGATTGGATTATAAAAAGATTTCTAATAAAGTTCTGGAAAATTTATAATCAGAACAATTTTCCTTACTTGTGCCGCTCTGTGAAGCCTAACAAATTTCATTATTTTTTAACTTATAGTTTTGTGTGAAATATTGTATGAATAGATGTAAAATGAAATTAACCAAAAGGTGGCTTTAAATGAAATTAACCAAAAGATGGCTTTAATTTTTGCATATACGTATAAAATGCGTTAATATACTCAAAATCTGCGAGCATCCTATGATTGTCAATATTCCATAAATTCATAAGAAACTGTTTTTAAAGTGAAATTATTCAGTAATATAATTTAAATTTCAGTAAAATTGGTGGCGATGAAGTTGATTAGGATAAATGTGGCCTGGATAAGAATTTTATAGAATTTCATCCGGAACCTTTATTTTTATAATTGTACTGAATTCTACAAGAACAGAACAAATTTTTTATGGTTATCAGTTATTTAGAACTTCATTATCGGAATCGATTTTGAAATACATAATAAATTCCAGAAATTTCCTAGCTATCAGTTTTATCTAACTGCAATAGGAAAAGTACTTATATATAATGCCATTTCCTATATTTACTTACTATAAATTAAACAGAATTTCTTTTAAAATATTCAAAATTTGTCTGATATCTAAAACCAAATCTGGAAAAAAGTACTATTTATCTGTCATCGAAAAAATTAATTTGTATCCATAATCAAAAACCCAGTTTACACTAACATACTGAAATTAGGTTAATTGAGTATACCCAAATTTAATTTATTATGTTACGTAGAGTAAGTAATAGTCTGACAAATTGATCTGGTTATCAGTTATCCTGAAATTATTCATATAATCATATCAATAATTACATAAATAATTTTATCGAAATTGTTGATGAATTTATCATTACATTTTTCCCATTGTTGTTATAGCATTCCTTTACACTTTTCACATTTTATATGAATTTCATTAACATTCGTATAAGGCTGTTTAATAAAATGTGGAACTTTAAACCGTGTTGTAAGACGGACCGACTGTATATACATTTATATTATAAAATATTAAATCGTTATAATCTTTGCTATATTTATATCGGCAAAAAAAAGTTGCAACAAGTTTTCATTTTTATTAAAATTATTGTATATAATACTATGAACTCGTATACTATATATATGCACTTAAACTATGATAGATAAGTAAGTTAAAAATTGAATATGTACCATCACTAAAAATGCAAATTTTCCTATATTACATCAATATGCAAATTAATTCATTTTTGGTATCGTACGTATACATAAAATAGGTGATTAACTTAATTCTGAATTCATTTGGAATGAGTACAAGTCACATAAATAAGTCATAACTTACTGAATATATATTTAATCTTGAAATTTATGTCCATATGTGTTACAAGGAGACATTTTTTGATTTCATCATTAATCAATCAGAGAGGATGCAATCGTTTTTAAAATTCTTTAATGAACTTCAACTTAATTATTTTTACAAAATGCAATTTTACATGTCGATCAAATTCACGAAACAATGCATCTTTTATATTGACATTTCACCATCAAGTCATCATGATACTCGGCAAGTGACGCATCTATGACATCTACCAAAAATTCATTATAGACAAGTTGGTCAAGTTTACCTCGCATGGACGAGTATATATCAATTGATCATTTTGGTAAATAACTTTTCGAAAGCATAATTTTTTCATAATTTCTTTATTCTTATTCTAATGTTGGATTAGCCCATAATAATTTATAATATTCGGAGATTGTTGAAAATAAAAAAAATAATAGGAAGAAATAAAAGCTTCTCAGTTTCATGTGGTGTAATATTTATACATTACGCGCTGCTTTGCATATTTGGCAAAAATTCGTACATGTATTTTAATTTATATTAAAATTAACCAAATGATATATGATATTTATAAAATTTATCATTTCATTATATTTGCTCATATTGTTTCTGTTAATTGTTCAGTATTTATTTTAGATTGATTAATTATAAATTAATTGCATTGTATAAATTATAAAAGAGAATATTTTATTTAGTTATAATATACCAATAGAAACAATTAAATCTAATTAAAAAATCATTTTAAATTATATATATATATATGTGCATTGTGCATTGATAAACATAAATGGAATACTCGTATCATTGCATTATTATATAATTATAATATTATATAATTTTATTAATGCACACATTTTACATTTACAATATATAAAATAAACGAATAGTTAATTTCTGATTCAGTATGTTTAATTTCCTTTTTCAAATTGTAATTATTTTGTATGGGTACGTAAATTGTAAATTCTATGTTTATGTGTATTAAAATAATATAGATATTAAATTTAATTATGCATAATATTATAATATTACAATATTATAATATATTTTGAATGTATATAAACCAAAGCCAGATGACAGATGACGTAATTTGTATTTGTACATATAAATCTGTAATTTATTGGTGGTTGTATTTACGCTATATAATTTACGTATATTAATTATATCATTTATAAATCTTTCCGTTCGGACGTTACGAGTTCAATTCCGGTATTGAATGAAAGTTACTCCATTTAATTATACCATTATAGTTCGTATATGAAATCAATAAGCGAATATCTTTAAAAAATCGGTATTGGATGCTATTCAGAGATTAACAATACATGTGTTCACACTTGGACGATTCATTAATAAGACATTAAACTTAATTAATAAAGTATCTGTCGAAACATAATTGATGATTTTTTCTATGAAGTAATTTACCAACTTGGTTGCAATGTTAGCTATTCAGTAACAATGAGGAGGGCTACTATTACAGCAACGGATGACTTGGCGTATGTCTGAGTAATCAATTCTGCGAAGATGTGGATCGGATATACCGTGAAGATAATTGTGGTAGATGCTTTATACTCCCACGCCGACTAAAACAAATTAATGATGGTGATAAATTTTTAAATTCAAACCCATATACCTAAAACATATACTTTATTATCTGTTTTTTATATTTATGCCCATTTATTATTACTATATGTAATTATACGCATATTACTTCTATTCCATTTAACTATATTTTACAATATTTTCGCTATATATTTTTTCTTAAATCATTGTGGGTTTAAAAATAAATTTTATTATATATTGTATAATAGGTATAATAGAGATAACAAATGATAAAGGCTCATAAAATAAATTGTATATGTTCTTGTATTTGTACAGAATAGTTTTTCTCTTTAATTAAAAAAACCAATTAGAAAATGTATTGTGTACAACAAATATTTTGAAATTTATGGAAAATTGACCACACAAGAAATACAATTTTTCCATTAAATTAAATTTTAACATACATTTGTGTATTCGAGTCTGTTCACAATCGCATATACACATACGAATGTGAATACAATTCGATTTACAGACTAGCTAGTTTTGTAAACATACATTGGAATTGATATTATTTTTTATACTTATATTACAGTGATACATAATATTATTTGTACAAAACAGTTCATTTGATGAATTTTATTACGATTAGAATTAGTATTAAGAACATTGATTATATAGTTCGGGCATGGTAAAGTTACAACAGTTATTAAATTTCAAACCGACAATGATTATAATCATAAAAATTTCAACATATTTCTACTAACTTTTAATGTCAACATCAAAATGAGAACATACAAAATTATTAGGCTAATTATGTAAAGTGCAAAAGTGTGTTTTATTTGGTTTTAAAAATTCGTAAACCAAAATTAGTTTACACGCTTTTTATAAACCAGGAAATATTAAATAATAAACATAACGATGTTTACGTCGATTTTTAAACCATTTGAAGGTAATTTTCAAACCAAATTCATATTTGTACAATATTGTAAATTATTGTATTGATTTTAAGTAATAATATTATTATTTTAGGTCTAAAATTGTATTTTAAACCATCGAAGATTAAAACACCAACCGATAACTGAAAACATAAAATTGTGTTATAGAATATATTTATTATTGTACGAGACTGAAAAAATACCAAATATAGTTTAAAGTTTGTTTACATATAATTTTTTCTAATATTTAATAAATTTATTGTGTATTTATAAATCCATCGGTTCCATAGTAACAATTTGTCCGTAGTTTGAAAAATGAGGATAAATTCCCATAGAAAAAATCCACATATTTTCTATATGAAAAAGATATATTCGAATTTGTCCAAAGAATGTCCATATAGATTTTCCACTTAATATAATAGTATTTTATTTAGGTCTATTGAAATCTTTGGATTGTCAGGGTAATATTTCCAATATATATCCGCGGTATTGTATTCATAATTCATTTTACAAATTTTCCAAGGCAGTGATTCAAATTTTGTATATTATCTAGATATAATCCACACTCGTTTTAATATATTTTCATAATTTTTAAAACAACCAACAACTCAAATCAATATATTTTCGAGGAATTTGATAAAACTTTTCATGGATTTTATCCGCGGTTTTTGTTTCTTGTTTTTGTAAGCGGTTTAACTGCAAAATTTCTACAAAATTATACTATGCATTTATTAATCTAATCTTACAATTAAATTATTTTTTGCATTAGAAAATATAAATACAATATATTTTTAAGTTATTTTGATACATATTTATTACATTAAATTTTTTTTCAACAAGTTACAACCTGTTATAATGTTTATGCAAGTATTTTTGTTAAAATCCGTGGATCAGCTCACAAAAAATATGAATGTAAATTCTATGGATATTTTGTGGAATAATAGCAACGAGAAATGCTTCTAAGAAGAATCCGTAGAAATTATACGGATAATTCAAAGACATTTTTTATAAAAATCCATGGACAGCGTTGCACTCATCATATAAAATTCCAGTGGACATCCATAGATATTTCCTCGAATTGAAACTACGAACTATTACATATAATGCGGAAAATTTACGAACAAACTACGGACTGTGTTACTAGGGTTCATTCTATTTTCAATTAAACATTTAGTTAAATATTTTTGTTAATAATAATATTATATTTCGTTTTAATTTGACAGTTTTCAAGTTCCAAAATATAAATCGATTACGATGGTTCTATTCATTTCCATTTTTATTTATTCTAAATTAAATGAAATACTTTCTTGCGCCTTATTTATGTTATTATTATTATTATTATTATTATTTATTATTTTATACTTGACAATATTTCAATTTTTTGTTATTGTTTTTATTTTGATAAATATTACATGTTTCTTTTTTTTTTTCGTTTATTTAATTTGGCTCTTATTTCTGAGAGTTGACACTTAATTCCAGTCCGAATGGTTTGGATTTCCAATATTTGAGAGAAACGCGAATTACATTACATCTTACATGCAAACTACGAACATTTTATTGTGGTTAGGCAAACTAATTCAATGCACTACAAACTACACAAATTTCTGCTCGAATTATGACTACAATATCCGTTGGTTACCTCTTCTGTGTGTCTATAGCATATTATTGTGTCACGTATTAATAGTTTTTGTGTATATTTTATAGTTATTCTAATTTATAGGAATATTTAGTTTATGTGTTTAAACTTTCAAACCAATAGTTTTCATATTATTCCCTAGTTATTCAAATGATAATTTTTATATTTCTATAAAAGGGTGAATAAGAGAAACAATTATTCTCAAACATCGATCTTTATTTTCATATAACAATAGCTCGCTATTTTATCAAAAAAAAAAAAAAATTGGGGGAATAACAAAAAATGTTTACAATCTCGAATTTCTCTTGTAAATATAGAATTCCATATAACTCTAATACCTTTAAGATAGTATAAAATATATACGATATACGTTTATATAAATATTGTTATACCAATGCATACAATACAATATGATATAAACAAAAAAAAGTGCTAAAAACTCAATTGTGCTTACAAATTACATTTTATAAGCAATACGTGCAATTTTAGTTGTACTCTGGCTCACGAATCAATTTAAATCCTCTATATAAATCCCTATTTATTATTTATACAAATGTGTCCCTCCTTCCATTCTATTATTATTGTTATTATTATATCATGGTAATATTACCTTCTTCTAAAAAAATCCGTCTATAAATGCATATTGAAATAATATTAATTTTAAAAGTATACAATATCGTTTCGTTCGATTGGAATATATATTCTCGTACAGTACTGATATGAAGTATATATTTATCTGATAGTGAGAATAAAGATCGATGTACATTATAATAATGTAAGTGTGTTTGTGTATTATGTTTATAGAAGAAATATAAAATCAATTTTAAGAATTTATATATTCAATGCAATGATTTGAAAATTTATTTAAATATAAATATTGGGTTGGAAACATAGTCAGAACGGTTTTCATAAATACATTAGATGGCTTTTGATGAATTTTAACTACGTTAATATGTATTCGATATGTGAAACCATTTTTTTTTATTATAATTGGTTCAACTTTCATTCTGCAAAAATTTTGTATCGATCGGTATTTATTTAGTTTTTGTTTAAAATTGGAAAATTCAAAACTCACAAAAAAATGTGACAAATTCTTAAACAAAACGCCAATGGTTTGCAAAATTCCGTTCTGGAGATTTCTCAGTCATCGATTCACAACGCATTCAAGTCATGCAAGCAATAATTGATGTTATTCATTATAGCACAACACGTGCAATTGCACAGAAGTTCAATCTATCACATACATGCATTGGAAAGTATTTAAAATAACTTGAATACGGAAAAAAACTCGATATATATGGATTACTCGTGAACATATAATGAAATTCAATTTACACAAAGCATTTCCATTAGCGATATGCTTGTGTAACCAAAATGATCTATGATTAGAAACAATTATTAACTGACAATGAAAAATGAATTATTTACAAAAATGTAAAAGTTCGTGGAGCAAGAAAGATAATCCAGCACAAACAACAGCTGATTTCGGACACAAAAGGGTTATGTTATTGGTTTTGATGGGATATTACAAAAGTATTGTCTATTTTGAATTTTTACTACGCATCCTTTCAGATGTATACATACAACAACTAACCAATTCTCGAACAATGAACAATTCAAGAAACATAACCATCATGACAACGCAATGCCACACACACACACACATCTTTGAATAAACTCAATTAATATGGTATCACTGACTTTGTTGCCAACCCATACATAATACATATTGTTCAAGAAGATTATATAACTAAATAAATACATCTGCACTTCATTTAAAAATCAATAGTTAGTTTTATTATAAATAAAAATAATTCCTCAATATAATGTCGTTTTTTGTATAAATGAACATATAAGCTGCAGTTATATAATAGCTATAGTTTTGAGATATATTTTAAATATTCATATTTAATAATCAAATATAACCTAAGTGTACATGCCTATTCATAACTTAACTATTATTGACACATTGTCAATACAAATATTTTTTTTAATAATGTAACGTTGTGTTATTGTATGATATGAGAAATGTCCACAATTTACTATTTAAGAATCGATTATTTGTAATTATGATAGGAGCATAGGAATGTCCTGGAAGTCAAACTTTTAATAAGTTGTATGCGAATCAACCGTATCCATAAGCATAGTGATGTAAACAAGTGTTGAGCGATAGATTGGATGGTGACGACGTGAGAAACAGCTATTTATATATATGTTTGAACCAATTCAACACACTAAGAGTAGTTGCGGTGATGCAATTCATGTTCAAATTATACGTATTCAAATTCACAGAGAGAAACGAAAATTTAATTCAAAACCGGAATAAATGGCACTACATTAAAGCAAATTGAATGGAATACTCAAAAATTGCAATATATATAAATCGCAGAACTCTGTCGTAATATGGTTTTATTAAACAGCATGGTAGACAGATTGAGGGTGTGTACAAAGAGTACAAATATTGGTATATGGTGATAACCACTGAGCGTTCTGTGTGGAATGTGATATTACATGTCAACAAACGGTAACAATCTATGGGCAATTAAGGATTTTAGTTCTTATGAAACATATTTTATTTTTTTTTAAGTCATATATTGCTCTATAAGTGGAGTTTTATGTCATCAAATAAACCTTTCATTACAGTCAAGTTGGAAAATTTCTTCACATGGGAGTATATAACAATTTACCAATTGTACTGCAATTAACGAAAGATAGATGTTTTCAAAATACTACTATTTTTATATGAGTGATTAGCCCATAGTGATGTGTGTGTGTGTGTGTGCAGACATTGTTAATATTTGAATAGTGTCCAATACCATATTTTCAAAGATATTTGCTTTTCTTTTTATTCCATAAACGAACAAATGGTCATCCGCAGCAGAAAAATTTCAATATTAAAATAAATACTGAAAAATTTTCTATGAAAAATAGCAGAACTGAACCCGCTATATTTCATGATTAATAATATAATATATATAAAACAGATTAGTGTAATGGAAATGTTAATAGCTACGAGGGTTTATTAAAATAAATACTGAAAAATTTCCTATGAAATTTAGCAGAACTGAACCCGCTATATTTCATGATTAATAATATATAATATATATAAAACAAATTAGTGTAATGGAAATGTTAATAGCTACGAGGGTGGTGATACGTGAAAAGTATCATAAAACGTTCATTGACACTGGAGTGATCCATGATCAAGAACTAACCGCATTCCGGAATTTATTCTGTGCACTTAAACGTGTACTGCGACCAGTGGAGTAGTGCATGCGACAAAATCTATGAATTTAATATAATCGCTATAACATTCTGATTACACAGTTTTATCGGATTTTTGTTTTTCTTTACCGATACCAATTTTCAATCTTTCTTAAAAGACACTGTTTAAAGTTATTCCATGTTTTCAGAAAATATTACAACTATTTTCCCTTTTGTTGTGTTTGAAATTTTGAATGTATACAAAAAATAGTATATATAATTTCACACTAATATAAATGTGGTCGCATAAGGTATTTAATGGATAAATAGATCAAGATGGAATATCGGAAACATAAAATATTACAACTATTTTCCCTTTTGTTGTGTTTGAAATTTTGAATGTATACAAAAAATAGTATATATAATTTCACACTAATATAAATGTGGTCGCATAAGGTATTTAATGGATAAATAGATCAAGATGGAATATCGGAAACGTTGTATAGAAAATTTTAACGACGTTTTGGGACTATCTGTGCAGTTACGAACACTTCTATAATTGTATATAATCACGTATAGATATCAAAATGATAATTTATATAGTCGACTGTTCGCGAAAAATATATGGAAACTGCAGCATCATTATTTATAGCTTAATTTTTAAGTTTACCGTAATTCTTTTACTCAGATAGGCATGTATTCGATGATCCAAAAATTCTTGAGATGATTGGAGACATTATATATATATATATGAAATATTTGTTGAATATTTTCTAAATTTTTTGAATAATTTTAAGAACATGAACGATGAATTGTAAAGTTTTTTAATTTTTTTCAAATAAAAGTAATCACATTTTGTGATTGATTTATTTAAATATATAATTTGAAAATTAATATTATATAACAATAAATTCTCTCTATATAAATTATATTCTCGTGTACTTATCAGAAATTATATGTTTTAATAGAAAAAAGGTTTTGTTGATCAAGGTGAATAAATATTTAGTCAACCATGTTATAGAGTACATAGCCTTTCATCAGTATGTTATACAATACATACCAAACTGAACATTGTAAACTTTATACATGTGACTTGACCCTTTCTCTAGTGTGTACACATATATTATAAATATATTGATGGTTATTATTCGAAGTTATGTACGACGAACGTCTATATAACGTTTATATTCATTGAACATGTGTACAAACAAGGTTAAGGGATGTAAAAGAAAATATGAAATGAAAAAAAAAATTTATAAGATTTTTTTTATTCACGATCCACACATTTTGTAACGATTTTTCTTTTTTCTATTTAGTTCTTTTTACATTATTATATACAAACCAAATTTTTTTTTTTAATATATATAGACGAGTATATAATGTACAATTTATATATAAAATTATATACACAAAGTTGTACATAACATATAAAAGTCAAATAAGGTAATATACACATGATTTTTTTTTACATATAATAAATATAAAATAAAAAAAAACCTTACATTATTTATATGAAAAATGTTTACACCCTTTTCGAAAATATATCTTGATTAGAAGAAAAAATATATCCAAAGCGTTTTTACACCGTTTATTTTTTTTTTTTCTTTTTATTGGAAGTATATAATAAATTGTGTATTAGATTCATGTACAAAAAAAAAAATGAAAAAATAAAAAAATAGATTGCGAAAAGGTGCGTATTGGGTGTTAATAAAATTTATAGAGTTTTGATTTGTATTAATATTAATTTATAATATTAAAAGAAAATCAAAATTTTTACATATAATATATTGAGAGGGCCCCGGAAATAATATAAAATATGAGGGTAGATTAAAATTGAATAAGTTGATAATAAAAATTTGTTATTTATATTAAAGATTTGCCTTTATGTTGGATTAATCTCACATGTTATAAATAATTCTGTATTGTATGAAAAACAACGCTAGTGCAATCAAATATGTTCTATAATTGATATATGTATTTTTGGTTATAGGAGAGAGAGAGTGGACAAAGTAGACACTTTTGAGAAACCATGTAAATAACCACCTGTTCATCAGAATATGTTTTTAGCACTAGGAAAATTTCAACAAGTAATATGTCTGAAAAATTCTAAAGTTAACCATAGTAACAATTTGTCTGTACTTTGAAAAATGGGGAAAATGTCTGTGGAAAAAATCAACATATTTTCCATGGAAAAGTGTTATTGGAATTTGTCCAAAGAATTTCCATAGATTTTCCTCTCAATATAATAATATTTTATTTAAGTCATTTCAAATCTTTGGATTGTCTGGGTAATGTGTCCAACATATATATATTCATAATTTATTTCACTAATTATCCAAGACAGTGGTTCAAATTTTGTATATTTCGCTTATCTATAGATATAATCCTCATTCTTTTTAATTTAAATTCATAATCTTTAAAACAATCAGCAACTCAAACCGATATATTTTCGAGGAATTTTGAAAGACTTTTCATAGATTTTATCCGCGAATTTTTTCTTCTTGTTTATTACAATAAAAAAATGGGCAATCGATGAATTTTTGCCATCGTTCAGCATCTTCATTCCGCGCTCATAAAACTTCTGGTCTATCGGTAAAAAACTGAATCAAACCGCGATTTGACATCTTCGTCATAAGATAATTTATTCTGCTAATATGGACAATTCACGGGTATTACTTGTCAAAATATAAGAACGATCCAAAAATATTTTTGTCAAAATCCGTAGATGTGCTCACAAAAAATGTGAATATAAATTCTATGGATATTCTGTGGTATAATAGCAACGAGAAATACTTCTAAGGACAATCCGTAGAAATTATCATCGAAAATATACAACTATATAATCGAAGAACATTTTTTATAAAAATCCATGGACAGGGTTGCACTCATCATTTAAAATTCCAGTGAACATTCGTAAGAAATGCATATAGATATTTCCTCGGATTGAAACCACGGACTACTACATATAATGCGAAAATTGTGCGGACAAACTACGGACAGTGTTACTAGGGAAGCAATTGGAATATAATTTTGTTACTTATATTGCTTTATTTTCCGGTTTTTACTTTTATAAATCCTGAGAATTTTCAAACTGTAATCGAAAAACAGAATTTACGTTTTCTATATCAAATTATTGTATTTTATGAGTATTGCATAGCGTTTCATAAAAATACAAAAACTATTCCAGCCACTGATTTGACTCCAGGAATTTGATATATATGCCAAACACCCAAATTTATCTATCTATCTAAGAAATGTGCACACCCTCATCTACCCTAAAAATTATAATTTTTGAAAATTAAATCTATGTACGCGCGTACAAATATATTACGTATGTATGAATGTACACGACAGGATAATTACAGGTTTTCTTCATTCTTAAAATAATACACATGTATAGAATATGGAAAAACTTAACAAAGGTTTACTATTCAAATACAATATGTGTGTGTATAATAGGTGTATGCCTATAAAACTGCTATTACAAGTAAGAAAAGTTAGGCTGAAAACATTGCTATTTCACATCCTCGATATATATGGTAGTTTTTACGTATCACAGATTCGCAACGAAATACCAAAAGAACAATTGCCAGAACTTTATATAGTAATTGTTGAATAAACACATATTTGTGGGAAACAGATCAAAAAAGAAGGAAAATAAAATATTTTTCTAATTGATTGAGTTAAAAGATGTAATTGAAAAGTGAAAAACTATTATTATATGTATTTCGTATCGTAAATACAAAAATCATTGATTGAGCCTGTGCCTTAACGTCAAACATCACAAACTTCACAAAATATTAATATATTTGGTGCGATCGGAAGAAAGTGTGGTGGTCAGGTATATGCAATGAATATTAATACAGTTAATCCAATTTAATCACCTCGCACACTTCAATTAATATTAAAATAAATATTTCAAACTTTTTGAGTTAAATTTTCAATATAAAAAATATGGTTGGAAATATTGCATAGTCATGCGGATTTGTTCAAAATATTGTGGAATATTTATGTTTCCATCAGTTTGGACTATTTTTCACAATATTTACTGTATTGAATGCAGTACGTTGAAGTAAATATTAAAACAATATATATATTACCACCTCGAAGCAATTCTACTGACCATATAGATTAATGTGTGTGTGTGATCATCTGTGAATATAAAATCAAACACACAAAAATTTCTTCACGCTCACATTCATAATCTGCTGTTTTCTCTAAATATGACCAAATTCTGTCGATACATTATACGTATCAATTTTCAACGCACTTATTAATATAGCGCTGCTCCAAAAGTTGTATATAAAATTTTATTTGTCCTTCATTTATGTAATTTGATAGACACTGCGTTACCCTGCGGGAAACGATTTTTTTTTAGTATGTCCTTAGGCACTATTATAGTCGTAAAGTCGCTCGTACTAAATTTCATCGAAATTGAATTAGAATTGAACAAATTGATAGTTTCTAAAAACTGGACAAAAAAAAAACTAAATATCTTTGGCATTGGTTTTCCAGAATTTTCTCAGGAAATATTCATATAACTAAAGTATAAGTTGTTGTACTAGATTTTATCAAAATTAAATACAATTGATTGTGTTGTTTTAAGACGACGACCAAGAAAATTATTCCAGGTACTGAGTACTTAAAACTATTGTATATAAACTATTACTTTCATCGCCTTGCAAGACTTCATATATAATTTCATTAAATTTCGTTAACAAAATATCTTAAAAAACTGGGAATGTGATTTAGATTGATGGAGGTGTCATTAATTTAATTATATGTAACTATCTTTCTATATAAATATAAATTATGGATTTAGACTTTTGGAACCAAATCACAAAAGAGGAATTATCAATGTTTTCACTCACCAAACAATGCTTCTACTGATGGGATTAATATTTATTTGGATAGCTTAGTATTATATGTTAGCCAACGATTTCATGGGAATACACCTATTATATTATTATGTTGTAAATCTAAATCAAAAAAACATCAAACAAAATACAAATGTCTTAAACAGACAAAAAGATGTCCATATATGGTACATAGGAGGAGTACATATAATATATAGTTATTTATGTCATAAAATGACACATCAACACCAGAATCAGATTAGAATTTCTAGAATAAAAACAAAATTTGGTCTTATCATATTTTTATTTTATAAATTTTATGATTGTATGTATGTTGGTCGTCGTCGTCGTCGTCGTCGTCGTCATATCAATTGTATTTTCTATAACATATCACAAACAACATACATTTACAGTTAAATTGATAACATTGTTAAACTTCTTTGACATAATCATATATTATTAACTATAAATTTACGTTATGTAAAGAGAATTTAATTCATGTATATTCTACATATAATACAATATGTATTAGTCAAGTATTTAGTTATAGAACATATGCATAATATCATTATATTGTAATATGCTCGTATGATTATATAATTAAATTATATATAAAGACACATTTACAAAGATACACAGATTGTTATAATATTAATATTAATGTTATATATATTGGATATAGTAATATGTTTAAATTTGTAAGATAGATATTATATAATAATACATGTAATTTACATATCATTTTACTCTTGCATGCATAGCTAAAATATGGAAACAATGTACTCTATCCTATACAAGGACATATCAAATTAAATGATAATTAAGCGTATATTTATTACATATTTTCATTAACGCTTTCGTATATATAATATAATCAAATATGTAAATATATGGAATTTTCTAACTGTGGAACAACTACATGAAGATTTAGATTCGTCTTAACTAAACCCTGAACTATAATATATGTTGACTTCGATTGGGGTTCTGTAAAATGCGGAAATTTTAGCGAAGAGGAAGGAGTTGATTTAAAATATTCTATGGGGAAGAAGTAGTCACATCCAGAGTAATTTACTGGAAATCTATAGATAGATGTCCAAAAGGTAACTATTGCGTATGGGAATGGCTTCGTTTGGATATGTTTGGATAATCAACCATGTATATAACTTATGCGATAGAGTTTCGAAAAGTGGTTCAAATGATGGGGTCAATATCTAAAGCAGTATTTAAACATAACATTATGTTCCAGGTAAGAGTTATGAATGAGTAAAATCACACGATGATAAAAAAACATCATATCGGTGATTGCTGCATCGACGATCTTCAAGCTGTTTGAAAAGATGAAAATCAATTATAGAGAAAAGAAAACTACCGAATAATTATATCAGTTTGGATTCCACAATAAATACTCCGCACCGTGTTCCGTGTACCAATTATATAGTTCACAGGATAAGCAAATTGTTTGCAAGTATGATTTGGAATTGTAATGTATTCCATAATATTTTTATATATTGTAGTTAAAATTAATAATAATCCAGAAAGATACATATACTCAAAGATTAACAATGTCTGTCTTTATACACACGATTATGGGCTGGTTGCACTCATAGAAACATTTTTTGGATTTATGCAAGACAGCAGTGGCGAAGGCTGAGAAGTAGCATTCGGTTTTCAATATCGTTATATTTTTCTCATAGCCTGGGTGAAATTAAACTAAATTATGAAAAAAAATTTTGGTGGTCACCGAATTAACTCTTCCGTAAAATCGACTTTTATGAATTATAATTTTTTTTAATTACGGGCCATAGTTTTAACGGATTTCCATTTTTGTATAAAGAATTATATTCAATTTCCAATCTTTCATAACACGTTCAAAGGATATAACCGATTTTCCAATCGATGGCAGAGAAAATTTAAAAAAATTTGTGGTACTGTATAAAGTTAACATCCACAAACGGTACAAAAAATGTATAAAGTACTATTATTTCATACAAAATTTCAATAACATCAAATGCAAAATCGGTCATATCCATTGAACGTGTGAATGAATTTTAAAAATATCTTCTATGAAAGATTGGAAATTGATTATAATTTGTAATTCTGTATACAAAATTGGAAATTCGTTAAAACTATAGGCTGTAATTCAGATTTTAATTCTTAAATGTCAATTTTCTGGAAAAATTTTTTTCATAATGTAGCCTATTTATAACTCGTCTACCAGAAAAATATTGTGATATTGAAATCTGAAAACATTTTATCACGTTTCACCACTGGAAAACTGATATCTTTCGATAATTTTAGATCAATAGAGAAATGTTATATTTACTAAGCCATGTGGAGTAATTTAACAATTTGAATGTATGGAATATTTTATAGATGTCATTTGTCTCCATTTTTAGAGTATAACACGACTTGATGATGATGAATGTGTTTTTTTATAATGTCCATAAATGATCCAAGGTATTTTTGTTTTGCCACCTAATGTATATTTTCTTGAGATCTACCAAATCCATAAATAAAAACATATTAACAATTCAATAATATTTTTTCTTTAATTGGGAGAATGAGCGCAGACAGAGGTTGTATAGTAAGAGTATTTAAAATTTATGATGGATTAACACGGTATGCATATCCTTGATGAGAGTTATAAGTGAGCGTATGCATTCATAAAGATTTCGTGTCACAATGCAAAAATCCCGAGAATTCTCGTATGAGTAACGATTCCTAGGACACCCTGTACATAAATAATATTTTTATTAATACATTCATCATATAAAAATTTCAAATTTTATAATTATTCTTGTTTTTTTTTATTAGATAAATCAAATATTATTATGAGGATTTTTTTTTCTTCTTCTCTTTATAAATTACATGTTCTTTCTTATTATAGGAGCATTTCATATATTCATTTATATATAGATATATTTTTTTTTATGAATTTAACATGTAAACATTTTAAAACATTAATTACCATAAGAAGAGTATTTATTTTTTCATGAAAACTTTATGTGGTAGTGACAAATTAATATACGACAAAATAAATAGTAAAAAAATATTTATAATTTTACACAAAATAACATTCAAACCATATGTTAAAATAAATTGCTGTTATTATGGTTGCGCTGCAGAATTGAAAAATGAAAAAAAAATGTATAATAAAAAGAATGTGCTATTTAATTAATCTTATTTCAGTATTTTATATATTTAATTAGGACGTTACTGCGCACTATAGAACCAATTAGGCAGGTATTTTTAGAATTATATTAAATTTGTTATGCATTTGTATATAAATGCACGTTATACGAAAGTACGCATACGTTAAATTAGTATAATTTTACATCAATTATATGCGAGTATTTGTATAAAATTATAATATGAAATAAAAACACTTACTCACAGGGGGATCGCACGAGATGTACGATCTACGATTTCAATGAAATTTTACACGTTTTGTAGTAGTCGAAAAAAATCATGTGCAAAATGTGTTTTTTTTTTTATATGTTAAGTATTCGCTATGATTTTAGTTTTGTAATGGTTTTGTGGCGGGGTGAGACAGTTTTTGAGAGCGAGGAATTCAAAAATGAATTCTAATCAGACTTTAAAATTCGCATAAATCTGTGTATATATAGTAAAACTTTAAAAAATGTATAATTAACTATAAATATATTGGATCACGCACCTATAATAAAAATGATATTACGCGATCATAGAAAGTAAAGTCTAAACAACACTTTGGAAAGACAAAGATTGATTGAACTAACGATTTGAGTATTTGAAATACTTTGGATATTGTGTTTTTCGGATCAAATTTATTTTCTGTACGACCATATACAATAATTAAACTGATAATTGGAAATTTTAAAAATTTCCAATATCACAATAGGCACCAACCACCACTTCAAAAATAACCTAATTATTCTATACTTAAAATCAGTACATAGAGCTTATATTGTTTTTCGACTAAATCCAAGAACATGCTTTATTAAAATAATGTGAGATTCCCTTGTTAACCGCAGTCAGTGTCGCTGCAATGGACGTTAGCGTACAATTTTGTCAGACATTTTTTTCTATATTTTAATACTGAAGTATTTCATAGCTAACAATTACCATTCGGTTAAGGAATGGAAAGAATAATTAACTTTGTATATAATAGTAACGGTGTTGGACGCTGTTTAGAGAAAATATTAATGTCTACACACACAGTATAATATTTCTATGTAAACTCCAATGACTTTTCGTAATCCCAACAAACTGATAACATAATCTTATTTTAATGAATATCAGGTTATGTTTGCCATAATTCATCTTGCTGGTTTCACATTGTTTTTCGATAAACATTATTGTATACAACCCATTTTTCATAGCCAGTTATCTATCGTTTAAAAATCATCGATCATTTTTGTTACATTTTATAAGCTAACCGAAGATGCGGCAATGCGTTGTGTTAGGTGAATTTCTTTAAGTTCTTGATAAACACATAAATCAAGTTTTTTATTCGTAACCAATTTGATTGAAACACTTTTCATTGCATGTGAAATGATACATTGGGGTTATACCAACGATAGTTATTCAAATTAATATTCTGTTAAAATAATTCATAGATACGAATGGGATACAGTAGTAACAGTGTCCGTAGTTTGTCCGCAAAATTTTTGCATTATATGTAATAGTTTGTAGCTTCAATCCGAGGAAATATCTACATGCATTTCTTACGAATGTCCCATGGAATTTTATATGATGAGTGCAATTCTGTCCATGGATTTTTATAAAAATTGTTCTTGGATTGTCCGTATAATGCCGAGGATATTTTCAACGGATTCTCCTTAGAATTATTTCTCGTTGCTATTATTCGACAGAATATCCATAGAAATTTTATTTACAATTTTTGTGAGCAGATCTACGGATTTTGACAAAAATATCTTTGGATCGTCCATGTATTTTGACAAGTAATATCCATGAATTGTCCGTATTAGCAGAATAAATTTTCTTATGACGATGATGCCATATCGCGGTTTGATTTAGTTTTTTTACCGATAGACCGGCAGTTCTATGAGCACGGAATGAATATGCTGAGCGAAATTCATGAAGTGTGCATTCTTTTTTGTAATAAACAAGAAAAAAAAAAAAAAAACGCGGATAAGACTCATGAAAAGTCTTACAAAATTCCTAGGAAATATATCGATTTGAGTTGCTGATTGTTTTAAAAATTATGAAAATAAATTAAAAAAGAGTGAGCATTATAGATATAATATGGATAATTGGTGAAATAAATTATGAATACAATACCGCAAATATATGTTTGACATATTACCCTGACAATCCAAATATTTCAATTCAGATCTAAATAAAATACTATTACATTGAGAGGAAAATCTATGAACATTCTTTGGACAAATTCTAATATCACTTTTCCATGGAAAATATGTGGATTTCATGCACGGAAATTTTCCTCATTTTTCAAATTACGGACAAATTGTTACTAGTAGTAGGGTAGTTGGAAAAAACCATTTAAAAAAAACGCAAACAATTTATAATATTTTTACAATCAACCGATAAATTTTGTAGTTTGAATTAACAAACATTTAAAACGTTTAACTTTGTATTTTATAAATTTTTCGATCGCTATACAAAAAATAACATAAAAACTTATTGCGTTGTATTTTTTGGCTTACAATAAAATGTTATTAGAAAATAATTCCGGTAATTTATATAGGATAGAAGATATATATATATAGTTTCAGTACAGATATAAGATACATTAGATTTGGTGGTGGTGTATTATTGTTCGCACTCATTGTAAATATTACTAAACATATTCATGTCGCTGAGCGGACGAAAATATATGAGGAATGTTTTGGCAATAATCCACTGAAATCAAATAAATGTCATCAATTTATCTATAGTTTTATTGTTACTATATACAATATGTATAGGCGGTTCCGTGTTTAACCATTTTTAATATTAAATTAAATTTATACATTTTTACTAAAATTTATTTAATTATAAATAATTAAAATCTTCTATAACAACGAGTATTATATTTCCATAATCTATACGATATATTTTAAGTGGTATAATTTTAATTTTTAGTATACACTGCGCTGTGTTATTCCGATATTTATTTAGATAAAGTGATATTTTAGTTATTACATGTGTTTTAAATACAATATAATATATTATATAATAGATCACTCATGTTCATGAATATAATTAATGATTATTAAAATTATAATTTAATTTAATAATTGTACATGTGTAATATGATGAAAGAGTATTATATTATTATATGGAATATTTGTGGATATGTACAAAGTGTCTTATGTATACAAGAAAAAAGTTATTATTTAATTATTAACTAGTTTCTATAAAAGTTGATGACAGCTCGCTATATTTTAATGATGGATTATATAAAATTGTACCTTTTTTCCACTTTTTTTTAGGCTATCTATCTATTGTACATGCATAAATATTTGATATTCGTGTGTGTTGTGTGTATAAGTATAGTAAAAAAGAAATGCGTTAACACAGACGCATCAGTGTCATTGAAACCACACACAAAAAATAAATTTAACGAGTCATTGACAGATGGGTGATTGATGATAATACACTTCGCTTATGAAACCAAAAATTATATTTTTATTATTATTTTTATATATACACATATTGGAGTACATATAAAAAAAAAAGGCATCCAATCACCATATTTATTTCCCCATACACACACACACACACTCACTCACACAATATACATTATATTTATAAAAACTACAAAACAGTATTATAAATAATAAATTATAACATACCAAATATGTAGATATATTTTTATTTTATGATGATATATAGTTATGTGGACCAGAAAAACTCATCACATATGTCAATCTTGCCATATATTTACTTCATTGTACACATAAAATAAAACGAATATCGAGTTTATATATCCCTACGTCATACAGAATTATATTTTTATAATAAAACCATATTTTTTTGGTATATTTAATTTAAATTAATTTAATTTTATATTTTCACAATATTTTTAAAATGTACACAATGTACTCATGTACTAATTGTAGAAGTAGATTATTTGTTTATATATTAAAAATAAGAATTAATTGAAAAAATTATTTTCTGACGTAATAATAAAACACTAACTATGCTCTCTGAATGTACGCTTAACATATGAATACATAAATATCATATATATATATACAATACATAATTGTATGTTGCTTTTGAAGTACACATAACAACATTGCCTAATTATGTATATTAAGTAAATAAAAAATTAATGATTTTAGCTGATGCTTTTTTAAAACTAAATTTAAAATAAACATAAATATTAAGAGTTTTTAAAAATATAGCAATATACATCAAGTGTACGTATTATGTTTATGTTAAATTTGAAATTAGAATGTGTAGATTGATGATTTAATAATATATGAACATATAACTGAATAAAATAAATAAAAATCTTAAATTGCATATACAAAATTGTATCCAACAAAAATTTTTGTATAACAAAGGAAAATGAATACATCATATTATGCAAATATGTTATATATACGATTACATATCATTTGGAATACACTCAACATCATACCAACAATAAGATTAAAATGGTTTATAAACAGACATATGATTCCTCTTGCGCAACATTAGATTTTCACCATTGTTATATACAAAAACAATTTTTCCTTATATACATAGGAATTGGATCTATCAGCTTTAATACAATTATATACATACTTTTAATTGCAGAATTGACATTTATACTATAACAGCGCAACAAGTTTTAAAAGCCCATATTAAATATTTATGTGTGAAATGTATCCAGTTTGATTAAATCACCATAATTATATAACAGGCGAACGTTGAATTTAAATAATTAAACCAAACAAAAAATTGGTACAAAAATTGTTAGTATAAAATAAATAAATTGAACAGAAAATAATTTTTACGCGTATTTAGCCACCACCGCTACTCACTTTTTCAAGCAAACCACCACAATTGATTTTGCCATTCAGTAAATGACTAATAACATTAATTAAATAATTTCCTGTTTCTACTAATATAGAGTTCAAAACACTCTGTTTATATTCGATATATATTCGTACGTAGGCAGACGAAAACGTGATCAAATTTTTTAAATACAAATATTTCAGAAACCCTATGTGTTTGCCACAAAACCAATGCAATTCACAAAAATTAATTTAAAGCCATTATAAATTCCTAAATTTTTAATCAAAACACAAATTCGCAAGAGTTATTTCATCGAAATGGTATGAAATATGGCAGAATTTAGTGTTTTTTCCGAGTAAACTAATCGTATTTTTAAATTTAATTTATTATGGTGCTGCACCAATTGTATAATGGTGTCAGAACTATTATTTACAAATCACGACAATCGCGCATATATTAAGTTTATTATCCTACTACGATAAATCATTAATGACTAAAATAATAGCATAATAACAATAGCAAATAATATCGGCCCCAAATGCGACTACCTTGAGTAATTCCACACAAACATAAAAATCTTATTTAGACAAATAACCATTAAAAGAGCTAACTCGCGATACACACACACACACAAGACCATGTAAATAAGATCAAATCGATGATACAAAATTATTATTAAATCTAAGTTTTCATATTTTATATCAGTAAAATATTGTGGGTGATAACTTTTTGAACGCTTTACTGAAATTAGTTAAAAAAACAAAATAAAGTTACAACGAACAACGACTAAGAACGCCAAATGGAATACTATCTGGTCCTTAAGTAAATTTTCAACCATACAACCCAATATGGTACTTATAACCACATCAGAAATTGAAAAGTATTAAAAAAAATCAATAAATCAGCCTCGCAATCAAATGATTTTAGGTCTTCAAAATGTAGTTCTCACAATCGGCTCCAAAGCATATTTTAACCGGTTCCTAAGCATATTTTAACGCTAATTGATTTTCTGAAAGATTCATTGAAGTGTGTATAGAACAGTTTAATTTAATTTTTTCAATTAAATATATAAACAAATCATAAACGCCGCCGATCAATTTCTTCTAAATAATTAGCCAAACGATTTCTATTGTTGCAGCAGAAAATTGCTATTACAGCAGAAAAACATTTGTTCCTTTAAATTACATTTTTCACATAAGTCATAACATTATTTTATTTGGCAATTTTCTCAATATGATAATTGCATAATACGTCAATGCAATATGTTAATAAATGATAATTGTATGTATTTGTGGGTTGTATAAATTAAATAATAATAAAAATGTGCAATTACAATATAAATTCATTTAAATTTTCATATATATTCATATGTCCTAATTAAAAGCCATTGATAATATATAATCTAATTATAAGTTTTGCATATTTTCTGTACGTTCATACATTTTTTAAATGTTTAATATTTATTTGTATTATGCAGAATGAGAAATACTGTGCAATAGCATAAGATACTTGAATGTTGTTATATATATGCATTTGTTTATGTGCAGAGTGTTTGTCGGGAATCTTTATTACTACTACTTTGTTTGATCACCATTTTCATATATACAGTTCTTAGCAATCGGGCAGTATAGACGTGGAAAATTAATTATGGAAAAATACTCAACCCAATACCACAATGTGTGTTTGCATCAATTATTGTGATGAACTGAAAATTACGTAAAATTTTGTGTAGAAATAATGTACGATTAAACCACCCACTATTTATATCGTTTAGTGAAAGATTTCGAAGAAAGCGGCTCACTGTAACATAGAAGCACAAACCTGGACCACAACGTACGAGAAAATCAAGTGAAAACTTTACAACTGTTCGCGACAGTGTTCAAAACAATCCATCAACCTCAATTCGACACCGTGTGCTCACCAAGTTACGTTATCGTTACATGAGCGGTAAGTTTTTGACACCAGAATTGGATAGTAAACCTTCCCGACGAACGCCCTGTATAAATTATAAATGTATACGAGTAAATATATAATATATTTAATTAAATAAATACGTATAAAATTCCCTAATCTTATTTACTTTATTTCTTTAAATGAAAATTCAAATAGAAAATAAGAAAATACCGAAAGAATGTCATTCAACTTTAACTATATACGCTATAATTGTATATAGTTCTTATTTGTGAATGAAATTTTGTTGGCACAATTTTCTTATTTAAAAATAGTATGTACATTTTTTTTATAAAATGATGAATATCCATATGTCGAATCCCGCTGGCAAACGTATATACAAAATGTGAATAATAATAATAATACATAACATGTTTGTGTGCGTCCATATATTGTATTGGTATTTGGTTATAAATTTTAACATGTTCAAGTGAATTTACAAGAAAATTAATAATATATAGTCAAAATTTATTTATTATAGCGGGGGCTGAATAAAATAATTAAAATTAAATAAAAATAATATAATCCATCTAGCCCATAATGGTTTAGAATAAATATCTTATTTGTTTATTTATAATATAGAATATTAAATTCTTAAGATCCTTTTAAAAATTAAAAGATTTGTTTGTAAACATTTTATTGAATAAATATTTTTGTTTATACACTTGTCAAAATAACGGATGCATTGGAAAATATACTTTTTCCGATGGAAATGGTTTTTGCTGTAAATATATATGGAAATCACCGATACTACTGTCAATGGGATATTTGCATTAGTTTTACGTATGTTTGACTATCACAATCACTAAATTGATATAAATGACATTTATTCTGGTCGGGGTTATCCTTTTTGGATGAGGCATATGCTTAAGAGGGCTGCAAAAAAATCTGCTCACTGTCGAATTCGAATAATTATTGTTACCACTATTATGAGTGTTTAGAGAAATAAGCGAATGCGAATAAACAATATACACTATCACATCCTATATCAAAGTGTCCATACGCGCGCAAGCCATATATAGAAGACCCAATACACCACAGTAAATATATTGCAGGGGCAAATAAAACAAATATAATGGATATCATAAAAATCAATTGAATCCGATTTTGTTAGTGAGTTTTATAATTTTTTTCACATTCTATATGACAAATTTAAAATTCTCATGTGGATATTGTTATTATTGTTAGAAAAAGAATTGGAAAAAATTCGATTTTAAAAAGAATGCCAAAATGTTTATATTTTTCTTCAAATAAGGGTTTCTATTGTACGTACATACATTACGTACACATTTTTATTATTTTATTGCCAATCATTACGTAACATAACTCGAAAATATGGCCTAAACAAACGTATAGAAAGAATTTATTAACCAACATTAAATTTTGTTTTAAAAAGGCTTTCGAAACTCGGAAACGGCTTAAAATCGCTTATGATGGCGATAATTTTTTATCCATAAAACACAAGTTTTTATGTGGTCATCAATGATTCAAAAACACCAGAGTCTATTAAATTACTTTTTAAATTGTATTTCAAATGCAAAATACAAAATACTTTTTGAAATAAAATACTTTTAATCATAAGTATTTGATACTTTATCAAATACTTTTACTTAAATATTTCTGCTAAATTTTAGTTATAAATTATAAAATAAAGTAGTTTTAACCGATTTCAATTTTTGCTTACAGCATTACAAATTAAAATCAATTTCAAATCGTTCATAAAAGAGATTTTTAAAATCAATTCACGCATTCAAAAGATATGACCGCTTTTCCAATGGATGTGGCTGAGAAAATTTAAAGAAATTTGTGGTACTGTATAAAGTTGAAAACCGAATGGTACAAAAAATTTATACAGTACCATTATTTCATAAAAAAATTCAATGACATCAAATGGAAAATCAGTCATATCTTTTGAATGTGTGAATCGATTTTAAAAATCTCTTCTATGAAACATTGAAAATTGAATACAATTTGTAATTTTGTTTACAAAACGGGTAATTCGTTAAAACTATGGCCCGTAATTAAAATAGATAATAATTCTTATAATTCGATTTTCCGGACATTCCAATTTTTTTCATAATGCAGTCTACTTACAACTCGTCTACCAGAAAAATATAGGGATATTATAATGTGAAAACATTTTTTCACACGTCGCCAATGAATTAAATACTTTAAACATTTATATAGGCAACGACAACCAACTCAACAACATTGCAATTGCCGATATAAAAAATCGTTTGATGCACTTTTTTTTTAACATGCAAAATTTAGATGTATATTTCATAGTTGAATAGAGATTATTTCGTATAGATAAAATTATTTTATATAACAACAACAATTAATTGTGGACCGTTTTGTTAATTCATATTCGGTTGTTTTTCGGACATATGGTGTTGATCTATATACAATATAAGATAAATACACATTTGTATTTATTAATTGTATAACTTATGCATTTACAATATAAATATAATTAAATGTTTACTGATAAAATTAAACTCTTATGCGATCATCTCATCGTTTAATACTAATATTTAATACTGTATCTATATTATTCTATTCTTAATATATCAATGAATGAAATGAGAAAAAAAATCATCTGTTTTATATTTTAAATTTTAATATTATATAGAAAAAATTTAAAAGTAAATACAAATATAGAATATCTACGAGGAGAAGACATATGACATGAACATATACACACAGGGATACTTAATTTGTTATTATATATTTCGAAGTGTATATGTTTGGATTAAAGTGGCGCCAGTAAAGTTATAATTTTAGTTTCTGTATACAATATGTGATCGTATGTGTTCATATATAAAATAATTAAATTTATTTCCTTTTATGTGTGTAAACATTACAATAATATTTAATTATTATTTTTGTTGTTCTGATAAAATATATGGATTTGTGTGGTATATTTAAATTTAAAATCAAAATGATGGAAAAAAAAAACCACATATACAGACACACATAACCTATATATTTATATTATGTTATATCCAATATGTTTTGTATATACATTAAATATGTTTATTTATATTATTATATACACAATAAGTTATAAAGAAATGAAATATAATTTATCTTAAAAACAATGTATTGTATTTAATTTCTAATTATAAGAGTATCATATTATCACATCATTTGTTCATAAATACTCGTATGTTATATATAAATACGATTTAATTTATTCGTATTGTATGTTTGTATGTATGGTATTGTACAATATATATGTTAAGTAAAAAATTATGTTAAATTAGAACATATAAAAACCAACAATTATACTCATATTATATGATGCTGCACACTCTAAGTCTTATATAGTGTATGTTATGTTATTTAACATATATATACAATATATGGTATTTGTGTATATATTATTGAGTACAGAGAATGATGAAATACTTTTAAGAAGAAAATTCATTAATTTATATAAGTTATAATTATATTACATAAATACATACATATGCGAGTACATACATAAGACATAGCTATATAGCCCGATATATATTGATTCATAAGAAAATTCGAAATATTATGTATTTAGATTATGTGGGCAATGAAATGAGGAGTACATATATTATAAGAAAATAATTTTCTACTCATTGACGTCGCACACAACACCGCACACGAAAAACAAACAAACAAAAACGATAACTAAAATATAAATAAATATGTAATTTCATCATTGAAAAGAATCATCGTCATTTAACAACCCAAAAAGGGTGCCGAAGGCATAAAAATAACATTATCATATGTATTCTGTATATTAAATATATATGCGATCGCATATAAATGTGTGTGTTGGGTTGAACACTAATAAATTACGTTTTCTTTTTGTTTATATATATTATTCCACGGCGTTATAACCCAGGTGCGGTTTTAGCCATCTCCAACACGCTTTTCCAACCTAACCTATCCGCAATGTCAATGTCTTCCAATCCCGAATTTTAAGGATCTTTATATCACAGTTTACTGCATCTAACCATCTCGCCTTATGTCTACCGGCTCTCCTTCTACCTTCTGGTTTACCATTTAACAGTTTTTACGGCACACGCTCCTCCTCCATGCGTACTACGTGTCCAAGCCATCTAAATCTATTGATTTTGATTGTTTTGACAATATTTGGTTGACCGTACAGCTTGTCTAATTCAAAATTGTATCTACCACTGATCCTTATGGATGGGCAAAAAACTGAACCAAGTACGTTTTGATATCGCCCATTAACATTATATTTAAAATTATTATATCATTCAAGAAATTTTTTCAAGCTTTGAAATAAATGATAATAATTTTGATGGTGCCACTGAAAATAAAATTATTCTCTAAAAGCAGAAAATACCCAGTTAAACAGCAAATCTTCTGCGTAAATACGTCCGATCATATAGTTTGCTGTTAAAACAGAAACGCATATGCTAAATTCGTAAATAATTCGTAATAAATTCGCGGCATCGTAGATATACTAAATATACTGGCCGAAGTTTTCTGCTTATGTAGCAAAATGTTTTACTCATTTCAACAATAGTTTCTGCCACATGAGAAAATGTTAATGCGACTACGCAGATGAATCTGATGTTACACAAAACTTTATATTTGCTAGAAGAAGATTTCTGCTTATTACGTTACACCTATATTACTGCCCTCGAATAATATATCTGTCCATTTATACAAACTACTGTTGATTATGTGGTTTGATTTTGCTAATGGTGTGATTTTCCGACTTTGGTTGCAAATAAACCCAGAAAAAAAATACATTTTAAATCAAATAAATTTAAATTTTGTTTTAAAATATTTTTGTAATTTTTATTAAATTAAATAGAAAATGCTCGAAATTAGATCGAATCTGCTTAAAATAAGTTAAAATTATCTTAAATTATGTTAAAATTCTAAAAAGAATATTTATAATAAAAGTTGCAATTCATTGTTTTCTTTTATTTTAAGAAGAACAATAATTTTAATTTCTTAAATTGAATAATATTTTATTTTAAATAAATATTGCTTTTAATTTAAATTGAAACCATTAATTGAATTGATTTTAATTTTAAATTGAGTAAAAATAATTTTTAACAAAAATACTCGTACGTAGTGTAGCTGTTTTCGCCTTCAATTGGTAAATATCGAATATCGAAGAGTAACAGAAACGCGTCACAATTTTATTTTAATGCATAATTAATTGATCATTCATTTTTAATGTAATTTATTTGATTTTAATTTAATGAATAAATTAAATTGTTATTGTGAAATGAAAAAAATATCTTTAATTTATTAAGATTATTTTGGTATTTTACGTAAACATAATTGGAATGCAAAGTGTTGAAATCATGCATTTTCCTTATTACAGAAATATATTTAACTTTATGAAATTATAAGAAAACATTCTATTTAAAATAATAATAATAATAGTTCTTGATATTTAAAATGAATCTTTATTTGATGCGTAAAATTAATCTATTTGAATTAAAAAATAAACATTTCAATTTTAAAAAGATAAAATAGTCATTACAAATAATTAAACTATTAAGATTAAAAAGAATAATGTAATCTTTACCAATAAAAAACGTATTTATATTAGGGCAATTTATGCTTAATGTTTAATTTTCAATCATTTTGATTTAAGAAGAAATTCATTCTTGATTTAAAACCAAATATGATTTGGCTAAAATCTGTTGAGTTTTTCTATTTAAAATGCATTTGATTTAAATAGTTTTTATTATGTTTTAAAATTTTATTTTTCTGGGTGTAGCCTTAATGAGAGCGTTTTGCTAAAATAATATTTCCTTCTGCAAATAAATAAATAAATAAATAATAAATATTGTTTAAAAATATTTAATAACTATTTCAAAATAAGGAAATATAAAATTATTATTAAATTCTTCTTCTTAAATTATAATAAATTTAGATATTTTATTCTTAAATATAAGTTTCAAAAACTTAACCTAAACAAAAGCGTTTATTTTATTCGATAATTTTAATTTATAGCTAGCTTTGCTTTGAAATAAAGGTAATGATGAAGACAGTTCCTGGTATGATGTTGATAGCAGCTAATAATTTAATATTTTGGTTATGTTGGGTTTGTTGAGTAAATGTTCTGCATCGGTATTAATTAAATTCATTTTAAATATATTTGATTACCACTTTTATTTTAATTCATAAAACATTATTGTATTTAAATTTTGAATTTTTATAGTTCATTATCATTTAAATTGATGAAGTTTAATAGGTTAATTAATTTAAATCAAAATACACACAGGATTGTTTTTATTATTTTACAAAACTGATACTCACATAGTCACAACAATTTCTTTATTAAAAATAATGTAACTATATTTATTTCTATTATCATTAAACTATTAAATAATTATTACAACACAATTTTTTCTATATACGAGACAGAATTTTGCAGGAGTGCGAAACCGAAACAGTGAAGTGTTGTTTGATACAGAAACTGAATATATTTTACAACTAATATGGATCAGTACAATATTTTTGCACTTACAGCAAAAGTGATTGATGGATAATGCAGAACTTATACCAATACCGGAGCTGCATTACTCTAAATATTTAACAAATATTTGAAAGAAAAACTTCTTATAACTTGCAGAAATTGTAAATTTATCCCGTAGAATATTTGCTTATGCATTAGAACACATTTGCGATTATGGCAGATGTTTTACAATTGCGCAGAAGTTCTTCTAAATGTTTGCATGCCGGGAAATATATCTTATAATTATTTTATATAAGCAGCAAAACAGAAATTTTACTAATTCGGTTAAGTTTCTGTTTAAACAGTAAAATTGCTTTTACTAACGTCCAGCAGAACTGTGTTATGCTGATATCGAATATTTATATTAATATTATTTTCTTGCTCCACTTTTGACCATCTGTCTGGTAATTTGTGAATTACGTGGTGCGAAAAACGATTGTCATCTAGTCATTTTCTGATTTCATTAAATTTTGTGAAGTGCTTGGTTTGAATGCGCGTTAAGTTGTGTTAAGTGAATTTCTTTACGTTCATGCGCCACCCATATATCGAGTGTTCTGCCGTAGTTAATAAGTTCTTTTAAACTCTTTCAAACACATGAAGGTGTTGATTTTTAATTTCGAATGCCTTAACATACATCAAAAGTCATGTATATATATGAAAAGTGCAATTTATTAGTGTTCAATCCAATATCTATATCAATATATGGTTTGGACTGTTTGTAAACATATGTGGCTCATATGAAGCGTTGTATTACTTTTAATTGGATTTTACTTTTCATCTTTTCGGTTTTATAAAAACAAAAACAACTAAAAGAAAAACATGTAGGGAATAACTCTTTATTTTTTCTATGTATAGTTAGTTATAAGAAGTTCTATATAGAATTATAAATATATATAGATTTATAAATAGATTAACAATACAGCAGTTGTAAAGTATATATTTATATATAGGTGACGAAGCAGAAAAATTCATAATAAAGTCACATTCTTCACCGCATGGACAAATGTTTTATTTATGTACATATTTCTCTGAATATGATAATATTGAAAAGATAATTAAAATCGGTGTTGACGTTATAACAGAAAAAACAAATTTATTTATATGCCGTATTAGATTAGATTGTATTGAATGCAGTGCCCCGAATATGTATGTGTTATTCTATTTTTGGTCAACATTTTATTACTCCGATATTTGTTTTCTTAAAATTGATTTAAATATTTTATACATCCGTCTGCTGCAGGCTCTTGAGACGTCCAATTACCATCCAGCTTTATATAAAAACATATGATCGAACAGTTATCGCTTGATTTATGTGGATTTTGGTTTAGTGCTAAAATTTGCGCCAATTCTTTGAATTAATATTTGATTTACTATAACAATAAATATTTTTGCAACTAATAGAAAAGATAAAATCATGAAATAAACGTCATTTGAAAGTTATATTACTTTAGTTGATACACCAACAACAAATTCTTAACATCCTGTTGGAGTTCTTGAACAATAAGTACAGGTGCAATATATATACAACCAAAATATTTTAAATTAAATTAAAACTCCAAATATTTATAATTTCGTATGATTTCTTCATTTACACATTAATGCAAATTTGATTATAATGAAATATGTAGGAAAACTATTACACTTAATATTAGTTTTTCTGTAATCTTTGTAAATGTGTCAATTGTTATCCAATTTTAATTAAATATGGTATTCAAATGAATAATGGTATTATATAGTTCCTGCTGAACTTCTACGAAATCCATTTCTATATTATTTGTGTAGATCGTTTGCCAAAAATTCAACAAATAACATTTGTCAGTCTCTGTATATTTACCAGATCTTGGCAATATGCGACTTTTATAGTTAAACCGATTAAAAAAAGACATTTCGAGGTAATCGTTTAGAATTCGAGGAAGCACATCACCAATATCTAGATCTAACCTTATTTTTTTTTGGTAACGTGAAATTATGATGGTGTCTATGAAAAATGACAAATTGATCATACATAAAAATATACCATTATATACAGAATTAAGTTATTTCGCTCCATGGAAATAATATGTGTTTCCTTTGAATTTTATTTAAATAAAAAACTATTAAGCGATACCGATATATTTTAAATTTTCACAATAATAAAATAAATATAAAACGAAAGATAAAATAAAAAACCAGAAAGAATTTAAACATTTTTAATAAAATATAAATTTCTGAAACAAAAATTAAATGAACCACAAAAATGTCTAAAAATCTATTACTTTTATTGTTTTAAGTTCAATTTTACAGTTGGCTATGGTTTGGCTCACATCAACAGTACGGCACTTGTTTGTTGTGCTGTGCCAGTGTGCTGTACTCTTCATCAACAAAAAAAAAAAAAATTCATTTGTTTTCGTTTTCTTCAATCCGTGCGGTGCGTTTTTTTTTCCTGTTTTTTTGTTAAATGGTTTTTTATTTTATTTTATATTTATAAAAATTATTTTAATTTCCATTCAATTAAAAATAGTTTTATTAAAATAATAAAACATAACTAATTGTAATTCGTTTTTTATAATAAAAAGAAAGGTAAAGCTTGGGCTTTCGCTTGATGTTCTTTAATTTCGTTTGTAACAGTTTTTTTTTTTTTTTTTGGAAATAATTTCTTTTTCATTGTGTTACACCTTTTTGTGTGTGCGTGCTGTTTGAGTTAAATTATAATTGCAAATTAAGAATTGTGTGAATTATTTTTATTGTATTTGTGTGTAAAGTTTATAATTTATACATAAAAAAAAATATTAATTTAGTCAACAAAACTAACAAAAATAAATTGAATAGAAAAAACCATTATAAAAAAAATGAATTAGAGTATAAATAAATCATTATCCTTTTTTTTTGTTTTTTTTATTTAAAATAAGTGTTCTAAAGATAGAAATAATATCGGGAAATTCGGTACGGTTAAATTATATATTTGTGTGGCAAAATTGGTATTTGAATGCAGAAATTACAATATAAAAAAATATAACATGTAAATTATTAACTATTTAATTCCTTTTTCTATTTTATATTACAAAAAAACGAAAAAAAGCTATGTCGTTGCAAAAAACAAACAAATTCGGTATAGTCTTTTTCAAATGAATTTAATTGATTTATGCAATAAAACCTGAATTTTCTTGTTTTGTTTTATTTATATAAAATATAAAATATAATTAAATTTTTTTTTTCCTTTTATATTTCAGAATGCGCACGCAGCACATGAAAACTCTGAAGCAAGAGTGTAACAAAAAATTCCGTTATGTAAGTAAACTTTTGTACTTTTATTATTTTTATTTTTAATTATATTATATTCTATATTATTTACCATTTGACCAATGACCATCATAGGAGCAAAGGTATGTGTAAAAAAAACAATGGAGGGACAACAGCAAACAGTATTGTCTTTTTCATATAAGAAAACAAATGTACGCATAATTTGTTTATATTTAATCGACTGTGTGATTTGTTTAAATATGCAATAGGTTATCCCGTCACATGGTACTGAATATATGTTAATGCATCATAGTATCACCGTATCACTAATATCAATATATATTTTATGGTGATTTGTCCAGTGGATTCTTAGAATTATGATCTATGCAGATCAGATCGAAACTATAACTACGATTTTCCAAAAATAATTATTCAGTTATCAATAAATATTTGGTGAAACCACCCTCTATATAATATAAAATAGTTGTAAATTAATAATTAAATATACACAATGAGTCTATTATCAATAATATTACTGAAAATAAAATCAATAAACTAGTTTCAATTGTTAAAATATAAACGTACATAGATATTAAGTTACTGTATTCCTATGAATCCACTAGACTTGCCATTTAGAACAACAAATATACTATAGTGATACTGATACTATGATGCATTAACATATAAATAATTTTCAATGGTGTATATTTAACTAAATTATTTACTATGTATTGTTTTCGAGGTGCATAAAATATACATTAAGTTATTATACATTTTAGTAATTCTACTTATTTAATACTTAAAGGTGTGTGGTATTTCCTCCTCAGTTCTATACTATTATATAAGTAAATGCAGTTGTAGGTATCTTTCCATTATTATAAACAAATTAAATACCACTTTATAAATAACTAATTATATACAGATACGGTTTTGTTACATTATGTTTCTTATTGCTTTATTATATACAGCTATCGACATATCAAAACTTAAGTTAAAGTAGAAATTTCGATTGGAATAATTAAAGAACCAAATTATCTTTAAAATTTGAACTGAATCGTTTCATGATAGATCTCTATAGATTTTTGATACCAAATAGGTGAAACTTAAACTGTAAGACCACTTCATCCATTGGCGCTCATATATTGCTTATAATTTGCTAATTGATTTATTCGATTTTTAATTTTGGTGTTATTAAGCATTTAAGGAAAATTGCAAAAAAGATTTGCTTTAACAAAAATTGAATTGAATGAAATTATACTTTATCTGAAAACATTAGACAATTTTACTTTAATATGAATCAAGTTTAAAGAGTAATTTAAATAATAAATTTTGGTGTTCAACATATTTTATCTATTTTCCACCACAATTAATATATACGTTTTACTGTTTTTTTTTTAAGATATTACAAAAATTTATCGGAATTATTATTTATTTATGTGATACTAAAAAAACTTCTTGTATGTGTTAAATAAAAAAATCACTGAACATAAAAATAAAATGTGCACGTAAAATAGCATAGAATCGGCCAGAATATATGAGAAAATCTGAAAATTCATGTCTACTATTTACATTTATTATAGATCTATGTATAATTACATTCAGTATTATGAATAAAATACTTAATTAAGCGGAACTAATTTTAGCATAACTATGTGTATAATACCTGCACTAATCAATTCTTCGATTTTATTTACATTCTACTAACACTTATTAATGCAGAACATAAAACAACCACTATATGGTTTTATCGTTGCCATACAAGTTACAATTGAAGACCGTAGCCTGTTAATTCCGAATTATTTCAAGGAGATTATTTTCAGTAAACGTAAATTATGACGTCATTGTTACCAAAATGAAATCAACTAAATTTTGAGTCGAAGGAATAAATCCAATTCATCAATATTAAGCGACTGCAACTACAACTGGAAAGAATTGACAGATAGAAAAATAAATTTTTACATGTGTTCATATAAAGATTGGAAGTTTTCAATAGAATTATGATTTCACAATTTCTAACTTTATCTACGTGTTCGGCCAAGAATTATTCACACTGCATTCTTATATGAATAGAAAATAAGCATTTTTATTTATCTATTTCGATATACTGCGCGACTGTACAAAACTGACAAAGAAGGTTACATTTTATATATATATATATTTGTCATTATAATTGCTCATTTTATTCCAGCACAAAAAATAATTAAATAGATCATATTTACCTTTATATCTGTATAGAATATAGAACATATTGTCATTATAATGTTATTCCATATGAAATAATTACATGTTTTATATACCTATTTTAGTATAGTTATTATTATATTGTATAGTATATAATATTAGCTAAATTATAACATATATTTAATGAGTAAATATAAAATTAGGGGTGGATAGTATCCATAACAACAAAAATTTCATGCGTCTCTACGTATTTGTTATATAGCAAATATATTTTTTTTTATAATTATATTGTGGATAAATGTAATGATATGCAGAGGATTATTTTCTCATTTTCTAACGTATGTAAATTGATTGAAGAAAATGCGTTGTGGCAAATTACAAAAAAATATATATTGTAGGCAAAGTTATAAGAAGATTTCATGTATAAGCTTCTAATTATTTTTCATTTTTTAAATTTTTATTTATTAGTTACAAAATATGTATATAAAATTATGTATTTTTTCTATTTACAAAAAAATAGATAATTTGCCCACTTATTCATTTTTTTTATTCACGAGTATGTATATATAAAGTTTATTTTTTATGAAAAAAAATTTAACAATTCGATTGAAATAATTTTTGCAAAATAATTCTTATTAAATATAATTTTCTCAATGTTGTTTGCAACGATGTTTTATTTATGTACTCACAAAGTATATTAAAAAACTTTTCCCATATATAACATATAAACGTATATATGTACGTAATCGTATATTTAAATATATGTAGACCAAGTTTTTTTTATGTATATTACAATATACAAAAAAAAATATAAATATATATAAAAAGTTAAATAGAAACTGACTGAGTTAGGCCTCTCTTCATCTATTTTACATGTAACTAATATACGAAAACATTTTTCCAACATAGACGAATAGTTTCTAATAAATATTTTATATTTTAAAAAATTGACTGCAGGATAATTTCGCCATACAGAATTTTTTTGTTTTATAGAGATATTATTTTCATTTCACTCTTTTCACTGTGACGTGTATGGTGGTTTAATTTTGAATAGCTTTTGTTATTTATGCGATGTATTATTATTATTATTTTATCCTGCGATGGAAATTATATCTTTATCAGTTTTCTATCAAAGAAATATTCGTCTATATGTTGAAATTGTTTTTGATATGACTGTGTACAATTTTATGTATGCCAAATTAAGGAAGTTTTATGCACATATATAACGTATGTATAAGTGTACATATTGTATATGTATCAAATTCAGATACATATCTTTATACGTTTTCTTAAAGAAATACTTACAATATTTACTTACAAATATATTATATTTTAAAATAAATATGGGGTCTTCCATTAAGAGCGCTAGAATATTGAATTGGAATAGTACAATCGGTTATATACAATTTGAATGATTTTTTTCTATACAATATAATTTATGTTTGACTACATTAAATATGGAATTTATATATCATTCAGATGACCACCACGGCTCCATTTCATAGCATGGATATTATGGATTCAATTTTCGATAATTCTTATGTAAATCAGGCGATGATAACACTTTTAATGAGGTTTTGCACTTGCCAGTGATTTGTGGGAATAACATTAATTTTACATAGAAAAAAGACCAGTGTGGTGGCACGATTTTGGGTGCCAATTGACTAGTTCATTTCTCGAAATAATACACAAAACTTTTCCTTCAGCTAATTGATTGTTTCATTAGCCGTATGACATCGTTGAAACAACATGTCGTCTACATCGATATCATCAATATTTGAAAACAAACGTTTTTAATTGGGCTACAGCAGCAAAATTTCAATGGACGAGCAACCCTATTGGCAAACACTTTACATCGAATCGTATATGTAAATGCATTAATATAATATAGTACATATTTATTTGTCCAATATTGACTTATTTTTAAGTTTACAAAAAAATAACATTAAATAATTTTCGAGAGACGGGCGCAATAATACACACTCTTTAGTAAAATGCATAATTCAGTAGAGATTTTTCATATTGTTATTGGAAAGACTTTGACACTTTCTATATCAATTCAATCTATATAACTTGTGAATTTCAATTTTTAAAGTAAATACAGTTATGAAAATGAGCAGTTCCTGAGGAAGTTCAGGGCGCAGATTTCCTAATCAGGGTTAGGAATCATGGTTATTTTTTAAAAACCCTATATTCATAATAGTTTTCCTGATCAGATTTAGGATTGATGGTATATGGGGTGATGTGTGATATATTGTTTTAAAATTTATGGAAACAAAATAACATTGTTTACCAGGTCTTATTTTACACCCTGTTTCACTTGTTTTACTTTTATATTATGCATAGTCACTTATTACTTTAGATTTCCTGCTGAACCATACAATTGATTACATGCATGTGTATACGAAATTCTGCTTGGAAATCTATTCCCAGATTTTGTAAATTCACAAGTTTCAATTCGTTAAACACAATTGAAATAAGTGTTACATTATGTTTATAAGTAATTAAAATATAATACAATCAATTTTTGAATTCCATCTAGCACAGCATGCTGAGTTTTTTTTAAAAATTTATACTGAAATACTTCAAAGTACTGTTCGCCAAAAGCCTTCTGCACCAGTTTTAACGAATTTGCGGTAGAAAATAAATTCTGCAATCACAATTTATTGCAAAATGTTTACTCAAAAAAATTACACATTATAACAATCGAAAACTGAACTTTTTACGTCGACGTCGTACAAAACCAAGCGTATAATAAACAGCTAATGGAAATTATGAGGTGAAATTTGGTACAGATTTCAAAGACAGTATTACTAACCTATAAAAATTTATTATTATTTAATTTCACAATCGCCACTAAGTTTAAATTAACACCAGCATCTAATTTTTTGGACACAGCACGTTACATTTATTTATTTATACATATAATAATTAATCAAAATAAAACAGAATTATATTATAAACAATTGCTATCCTATTTGGTTTGTTGTATTGTATCGAATAAATATTAGTCTTTGCATATACTTTTTTAATGCCATTTTATAAATTAAAATCTAACTTAATCATATAATTTGGCGAACAGTTATTTGATTTAATATATCGTACAATCATCATGATGTAGTTAAAAATTTTAATTTCTAATATTTATATTATATTTTTATGTGATTGTATAATATTTTAATGTCTTATCTGGGGTCTTATTTTTGTTTTCTATAACATTATCTGTTATATTGATTTTCATATTAGATTATATTATACACTTCTGTTTTGTAATAATACCACCAACATATGTAATTTCATTCAAACCGAAAAACTGTTGGTTGTATAGAAAAAGTTATTATTGAAATTTGTGTAATAAAAGTAAAATTATATATATTAGACATAAAATGAAAACATTAACAAAAATGAAAGGAAAAAATTAATTTTCATAACCCACCACCATATAAACAATAATAAAATATATTACCAACCAACCTTTTTTGGCTTTCTGTATATGATCTCTATCTATATAGTACATCCATCTAATCTATATATACACCTAGTGCTCTGGTTTACTGTATATAACAATGTGGATATACCATATATAGTTTATTTCTGTATACTAAAAAGTTTATTATCAAGACACGTTTTCCAATTTTATCTGTTTTTATGCCGCACACACAATGATACCAGATTCATCATAAAAAAAATATTTTTTATTTGACATATTATATATTTTATTATTTTGACCACTTATATGCAATTACGAAAAGATATAAGATGAGATTGTCATAACAATAAAATAAAATAATGTATTCTTTTACATTTTCATCGTGACGACACACATTATTCATAAAAAGTTATAAAAAATAATATTAATTATATTATTTAACATAAAAATAAAAGAAAAAAATATCCAACCAACCAACCAATGTTTAATGTTTAATGTTTAATGTTTTCATGTTTATCATGAATTTTTATTGTATTTCGTATTTCTTATTTATATTGTATATTTTTTTTATCATATACGCATAAATTATTTTATGCTGGCGATCAATGATAATAATACTATGATTATTTATTCTAACGGGTGATAACTTAAAAAATATCCATAATCTGTGACTTTAACAAGATGTTACTGTTTTTATAAAATTATTATATGATAATAATTACCTTGTATAAACGATATAATTGTAATTTGATATGGTATATCAGTAAAGAAAATCACTATCTCAATTGAATATTTAATTAAATTTAAATTAAATTGTAATGGCGATTATACACGAGAAATTATGTAACAATTTTTGCTGGATTTTTTGATGGTGCACTTAAGTGTGTATAGACTGCAGAGTACTATTATAATATTTATTATAATTTTGTAATTTCATCAGCTGCATAATCTTGAAATTACTTCAGACTAAAGTGATGCAATTCGTTATGATATGATAGGTCACCTTCATAATAACTATAATTTGTAGTACGGGTATGTATAGATCATATCATTAACATAGATCATTATCTTTAATTAATTATTTGCTAAAATGTCAAAGGAATTTATAATTTCGCTACTTTGTTGTGCAAAGAAACATTTCTAGCAGTTATAACCAATTTGTTAAACTTTCATCAAATCCTAATTAATTAGCTTCTAATAAGTGTCTTACAATGTTGTTAAAAAACTGATTTTAACAAGTATTCATATTTTTTGTATTAAAGTTATAATGGTCGTCATCCCAATTAAGTTATATGAAAAAAAAAATAAATTGTATGCAATAAAAATAATTTACCTTTAAAGCAACGTGAATGTTATAAGAATAGTTGAAATTTCAGAAGTTATATTGTATCAAAAGTTAAGAAACAATAGTAAATTGTATATTGAACTGACGAGCTTCTGCGTCATGGTAAAAAGCAGTGTAAAACTGAAAAGAGACGATGTAGGCACATTTTGTATATAAACAATTAATAAACAAGGTTTAATCTAGCGCCAAATCGGTTGTCTAGAACTATGTAGTACTAGTGGAAAATGTATAAGTAAAAATCTTACACTTTTTCTATATGTTCTTCATTTTCATAGGCTTATTTCTCAGATGAATCACAAATCCAAATTAGCAGAATACACATAAAGCTTTTATTATTAAAATTTTAAGTGAATTATTCGAAATCAATTTATCTACTTTATGAGTTTTTCACATTATGACTTTTAGTTGTTATGACTAGTTCACAAGCACTAAAGCTAATAACGTCGATATCTTTTGAGTGCTTTTGAAGTCCTCCAATAATATAATTTTATATACAGATTTTTCAACGTTACAATAATTTATCTACTGTATTAGTTTCAAAGTTACGAACTATAGATTTAACGAAGTTTTTTTCTTGATTTCACTTAGACGATCACTAATAAATTTGAGTGTCGTATATGCGGAAAACAAATCGACGTCTTCACTCTTCACCATAACACGGTGTGGATTATGATGACAATTTTAGATTTATTAATCTTTTGATATTATTATGATTTATATTATTGAAATGTAAAAATAACATAAATAACATATTATAATTTAATTAAAACAAAATCTTAATGATAAATTATATTACTTTCACACGCAGTCACACTATCGATATACATTGTGGGGCCATAAAATATATATTATTTCTATAAATAGTATCACATACACACGTACGTACATGTTTAGTATGAAAATCTCTGTATATAAATACTAAAGGGTTTTCTAATCAGTTTTATTGAAATTTGATCTTTTTTTCGTACGAAGAAGTTTGGAGATGTATACTGTGAAAATACAACAACAAAAAAACTTTAAGGGAGTTTTATATAACACTACTAATTCTATAATATTTTATTTTATATAATACAAATACACTTATTACATAACATTCAACATTGATATATCTTTGGAAACTCTCCAAGGAATTATATCTATAATAAAAGTTTTATATATATATTTCATAAATAAATATATTTTATTAGAAAAAAAGAAACCCCATGTAAAAAAGAAAAAAAGCAATAGAAAAAATATTTTCAATTAAAACAATTATTAAAAAATTAATATCTCGATATGGAAACTTGATGAAGAAACTAAAACTATATGGGAACTGGGAACCTCACTGAAATATTGACTTTGATACATGTTTTGAATCACTATACATGTAAGAATGATGCACAATACAACCAATCAATGATTATAGAAACGTGCAATCGGCACAGGTGAAGGTGAAGGAGTCTATATAATCAAAAAAAGGGGTTATATTCTGCTTCGATATGTTCTGCGACCTACTTATGTATCTACATGTGCACTAATAAGTTAAGAATTATATTAAATTGTCTTTCACCAATGGATCAATGCTTTTCACTGCCGATGCTCTATTCCCTATATTAAAGATACTGATAAATAGATTTTAAAAAACAAAATAAATACCATTTTATCATTCGTTCAGCCATATAAATATATCTATATAACAAAATAATGTTTACCCATTAAATGTTGGTTAGTATTTACTGCGTGTATTGAAAAGAACCCAGCAAAACAAATATTATGAATTTTAAGTTAAACTAAATTATATTTTTTTGGATTTTGGCTTCTCTGTAAAGTTACTAAACATGATTATAAAGAAGTAATGCGCTGCCTAAAACTTGAAACTCCATGCCACGTGCGTTCTGAAGTAATACATGGGTTGCATCTTTTCACCAATAATATTTATCAACGGTGGTGGTGAGGTGGTTTGTTAAAAAACACAGTTCTTAATACCAAATTGCGAAATTTTAATTATGATCGTCAAAAGGGTTTTATCACATCGTGCCTCATTTTTTTTGTAAGTAAATGGTAACGAAGAATTCTTCGAGCTGATATTCAATCAATAATGGTGAAAATATGGAGATGCTTAGCACAGCGGTTAATGAGCAATTATGATGCACATATCAAGGGAATCCTTGGAGTTTGATCAAAATGGCAATGAGAGAAAAACAACATGCACCAATAAAACGAATGGAGTGGTCTATTGTGGCTGTTGAATCCGAATCAAACTGTTGACAGCTAATCAATTATTACAAGAAAAACAAATTTTTCAAAATCATGATAAAATATAGATTTTCAATAATGAAATTCTCGTTCGCATGTCGCAAAAATGGTCAAAAAAACATGCGAAGTACTTACACGGGATGTGTTACCATACCCACCTTAATCCACCAGATGTATGTCTATCAGATTACCACTTTTTCAGATTGATGGCACATGTCACATGGACTCTGCACAAAGTATTTTCACAATTGTGAAGACGTCCAAAATCAGCTCGCATTAAAAAAGAAGAAATTTTATTTTGATGGTGTTGATAAATTGTCCAAAAATTGGGAAACGGTTGTACCATAACATAATGGTAATTATATTCAATCTAAAATAATTTCCAGTGTTTCCAAAATTGACGTATTTTTCTTTAAAAATTTCAACTGATCATTAATAATAGAATCAGTATAATATGGGTTGTTGACGGAATCCTTTCAATACAACCTGTATATAAAATAATGTCCTTTTGTATTATCTATATACAACCACCATACAACACAACACTCAAAAAAAAAAAAAAAAACAAAAAACAAATTATTATTAAAGAAAAAGAAAGGGATTATATAATTTGAGAAATGCAAAGAATTTCATTTATCCCTTCAAGTAACTATAAACACCCATTAAAATAAAAGTGACTCATTCTCGATATATATATGAAACTGCAATATATTTCTATAATAATATTCCACACACATATATATGGTATTTGGGGTAAGGAGGTTTTATTATAACATTAATGTTAGTGCGGTGACATTGTCAAAGTGTGATATTAAACAATTGAAAATATTTTAATTAGTTAAATGACGTACAAAATTAGAAAATAGATTTATATATTAATTTTTGAAATAATGACATGTCACAGTGTGATGCGATAGATTAAAATAATTTTGTCTTTTATTAAAATTTTCAAAGATAAATGTATTTTTTCCCAATTTTTTTTTAAAGAATCCTATATTCGTATACCATAGACATATTTTATATAAGTTATTTATATTGTAATGTGTTGACATTCGCATCTTTGAATTCTTAAATTATTTCATATTATTTTATTTATATTTATTTTTATCATCATTTTTTTTTTTTATCTTTACAGTTTTATTTATATTTAAATTTCAATTAATACGTACTTTATTAAATAAATATTAACAATGTTATAATAAATATATTCCAACATATAATTTCAATTGTTAACAATGAAAATCTAAATTTATATTTTACAGATAATAAATTCCTATTCCGAAAAAAAACAAAAAAAAAAACCATTAAAATAAAATAATAATTCTTGTGTTTCTGCCTGTGTGTATGTGTCTCTAGGGGATAATCACAATCACATAATATCTTAAATGACAAAAGAAAAGGATTGATTAAATAACAAACAATCAAATATTATTTAAATGAAAAATATATTCTATTTACAATATAAAATGTAAAATTAAAGTTACTCATGTTTAAAATATTTTGATAATTATATAACTATTGACTTTTATAATAATTAATTGGCATTTGTTTGCTTAATAAAAAAAAACATATAACTTTATTTTAAGAATTATATACCACCAGTAAAATTTAAAAATATTATCAAATAATACAATAATTAGAAATAGAAGTTTATTTATACGCAACACACAAAAGCTACTCAGTGGCGGCATCACATGCACCATTCAATTCGGACTTACACAGTAACCGCTGAATGATTTCTCTTTGTATATTATCAATTCAATTTTGTTGTATCTGACAATTTATCGTCTTCGCTTCTGTAAAATTTCAATTCTTCGTATACTTTAGATTGTTTGGATCTAAAAATGGTTTCTCTTAATGTGCGTATTGTTCTTCGTATTTATTTTAATACTAAAATTTTTCTGCTGGGTGACCATTTGTTCGTTGATGGAATAAAAAGAAAAACGGATATCTTTGAAAATATGGTGTTGGACGCTATTCAAAGATAAACAATGTCTGCACGCACACATAACTATGGGCTAATCACCCATATAAAAATAATAGTATTTTGAAAACATCTATTTTTCGTTAATTACAGTACAGTACAGTACATAATTGGTAAATTGTTATATACTCCCATGCTGAGTAATTTACCAACTTCGTTATAATGAAAGGTTTATTAGATGACATAAAAGCTCCACTAGGAGCAAAATATGACTTAACAACATTAACATATATTTCTTCCGTGGGCGGATATTACTTATATTCTGATTGACTTTAACCGTCAATTGAACTTTCAATGTTGTTACTAAATCTTTTGGAAAAACAATTACAGATTTATAAGAAACTTGGAAATGTTATTAACTGGTTTTTGAATTAATAAGGTATAATGGCAAAATTAATGAAATTAAAGATTTCTGAATACATTTCTAAATAATAGCGTTTTATATGGTATGGGTTAAAATCGGTTTCCCAGCCTGGTACATATTAACTGCGCTTTTATAAATTTCGATTTTTATATTTGATTAAATTATTATCTATATTATTTGTACCGCACACAGTCGGCTTTGTATTAAACTATATCCCTTTTTTGATTTTTTTAGTAATGATGCGCGACTGATTTATATAGTACATTGTTATATGTCTTCAATCGTTTCCAATTTGTGTTTTTTGATGATGATAATTCTGATTCTTTTCCTGACCCATCTAGAGTTTCACAGTGTTCTATACTTGTTCCGATTTCTTTTAGTTTGTTCATTTATGATTACCGCCAGTTTAAATACAGTTACATTCACACTCTAATCTCTTCTATGCATAAACGCTGCACGAAAACTAAAATTAATATAATTAAATTCAAAGAGCAAACACAAATGATGTCGCAAAATTATTTAAAATAGAAATTATATCTAATACCTGCATGTCTCCATACGATTATTTATATAACAAAAGTATGAAAAGCATATATGACAGCTAAATTTTCTATTCTTATAAAAAATAAAAATAATAATAATAGTTCACTTCATTAAATTGATCCTCTTAACTTAAATGTATATACAAATATATATATAAAATGTACAAAGATCCTTTCAAAAGAAAACCGTATATATATATAGGAAATGTGTGTGTGTACGTATACTTTATGTACAAATCTATATGGTTTATGATAAGAATACGTGTATTCTCTTGTGCATTTGTTGACTATATATATATATATGTGTATGTATGTATGCGCATATATACGTGTATCTACGTTTTATAAGGACTCTGAAATTGTCTGTTGAATGTTGAATGAAGCGGAAATTAAATTAAAAAGGTAAATGTATTTTATAAATTGTATACAAATATATAATAGAAATACAATACTCTCATAATAATATATGGTATATAAATATATATATTAGGTCATGTCACTCCAAGTAAACTGCAAAGCATATATGGCATCTGCCAAACATTACAGTCAAATTGGTTAGATTAAACCACATAACATTATGGAATAAAAATTCAATCACAAAATGATATGCAATTATGTTTCGATTCGATAGATGGATGATTGCTTAATTTAATTAATATTGTATTATGAGTGATTTGACAATAGGGTATCGGATCTACATATTTTTACACTTAACGCACTTTCTTAAAAACATTACAAAATCAGAATTTTACATTTTTTTATGCACCCCCGCATTGGCATCGCGTGAGCGAAATGTGCGAATTTAATATAAAATGACTATAATATTTTGATAGTTTGATGAATCATTTATTTTAATTACGGTCCATTCAGTTTTAACGGAATTCCATTTTTGTTTAGAGACTTACAAAAATTTAATCAATTTCTTTAAAGAAAATCAAATTAAAATGCGGACATTTCGTACCATAATTTTTATCGCGCCTGACATAATTCACGCCAATCTATTAGATTCGGCCATATGCATAAGTGATTAGCCCATATAGTGTTGTTATTCTATTCAGACACAGAATGCCTGAATATTGTTCATAAACACGTGCATGTTCTAATATGGGCATGCACGATGCAGGTGTTAGAAGACATTATGGTTTTGTTTAATATATCCTTTTTGTGGAACACACTGTATATATTTATATATATATATTAAAATTTCTTTATAATAATATTGTGGGAGTGTTTCCATGGAACTGCTGTACATTGGATGGTGTACATATCAAACAAAAGTACTTCAATAATTATTAAATAAATTATTTTACTACGTGGATGTATCTGTAGACAACAACTCAGAATAATTCTATAACATTATATATAAGTTTACTCGTATATAATTATACATCTTATAAGTATAAATACGAGCAAAATAATCTATATATAAATTAAAATTAGAAATATTTATAATAAAACTTTAATCTTATAAAAAATATAAAATGAAATAAATAACAAATAATCTTATTATTTTATTATACTCGTATGTACTTATACAATATGTGGGTTAATGAGAATTTAACGTACACATTATAAATGTAGTGGAGAAGAAAGAAGAAGCATATATATATATATAATTACATACGGCTAGAATCGGAGGAGTTTATATAAAAAATAAATTACAGATAAAATTATTGTTGAAAGAATTAAAAAAAAAATGATAATTTAATTAATAGCAATTATTTCGAAAAGAAATAAATAAAGAATACATTGAGATATAATGGCACCAAATCTAAATCCAATTGATTTCCATAGTCCTCCCTTTATTCACACTCTTTGGTTTAAAAATGAAAAAAAATGCTAAATTATAACATATAATTTTATTCATTCCACTAAATGTCAAATGTTTATCAAATATCATCATGTTATTTAATACTTGCACGCGTTGCTAACCTCGTCCAGGCTAAAATGCAGATTATTTACATTTTAATAGATGGATCATATAAATTTATTTACATTTTAATAGATGGATCATATAAATATATATGTTTAGATCATTGATTTATACAAACATATTGTCCAACAGACTTGCTATTCGCACTGATAACCCAGTAATGGGATAAGTGAATTATGTTTGTAATTCAAGCCAAACAAATGCCAGTCATATGGTCAAAATATTTCTCGGAGATGCTAAATATATAGGTATTCTCCACTAACAATATATTTCTATTACTTCAACGCGTTTCGTCAAACGTATAAGCTTACACCGCACTCTAATATATAAAAAATGCTCCAACTAAACTGCATGACACAACTCAAAAGTGAATAATATATTGCGGTCAAGATATGTACGTATACCATTTTTAACTTTTTCGTGTACTTTCAACGCGCTATGGGAAGGGTTTAACAAAACATAATCTCTTGCAATAAGGTTACTACACAAGTGATCAATATTGGAAATGCTGCTTTACAGTATATTGCACGGCGGCAAGCTTGGAACACCAATCCTCATGTGTATACTTTCATCACTATTATTTATCAATTTTTGTCGACTGTATAATGAGATTTGTACACTCTATCCGCTGTATTACCCGCGATGACAAAGATATAAAATAAAGTACAACACTTGTATAAGTTATTCCAGATACGCGGTGTTTAAGAACAACGTATTGGTAATGCGAAGTGCTTTGGATGGAATAGAAACAAATAAAAATTGATATTTAAATCAAACGACAAATATGTGACGATGGATCGGACATATATTAAAGGAGAAATGTGTGGGTGTGAAAATAATAATGAAATCTTTTCAGTAGAATCTATAGGACAGAAAGAACAAGATTGCTGAAATTTTTTGGTCTGCATAAAACCTGAGTGAAGATTTTAGATCAAAATATAGAAGAAGATGTCGCTATGTTTATAATACTTTTATCTCGAATAGTAAAATTAATTTTAACATGATGATGATGATGATGATTGTTTACTAAAATTTTTGTGTATGTTAGTTTAACATATAGTGAATCCATAACAAACATCCAAGTGAAATCTTCAAATATGATCTTTAACATTGTCAATAATAGTTAATTAATAAAAAAATTAAACTACGTCTCATTTTTTTGATAATTTAAGCAAAATTTTTATGTAATCAAATTTTTAAATCAAAAATCTTTTTTTTATACATAAAACATTAATTCTTCTTCTGTAAATACAAAAGAGTACAACTAAAATACAAAAATATACAATTCAGAAAAAGATCAATAAAGAATTACACAAAAAAAAAAAAAATTCTATTCTAATTCTTATGCATATTCTTTCTGTTTACCATCATTTTTATTCATTGAAACCTGTTTGTTCTGTTGAATATTCTTAGTTTTTATTTGTTATATATATTTTTACTATAAATATGTTGAAATATACTACAAGAACTAAAAATATAGATATATTTATAAATTCAAGTTTATTATTGATAATATGATTATAGAAAGATTTCAGTTGAATAAGACAATTCAACTAAACCAGAGATATATACATTTGAAACATATTTACTACAAATAAATTAAACACACACACACACACACACATAGATATTTACAAATACATCCAACCTCATGCGAAGTTCGCAGTCAAAGAGGAGAAATGTACCACAAATACAAGTATAAAATATACCATTCCGCGAAGAGACTAATACATTCATAAATAAATATCTTTGATTGTGTTTAATAAGTTTGAATGTATTTTCTATCACAATATTTGTGAGCCGCCTTATGTACGCCAAACAACACCAACGAAAATATATATATAAGCAAAAGTATATAGTAAATAAATAAATGGAGAAAATTTATTATATAAATATTTATTTTAGTTAAATATATAATAAATAAAAGTTTTTCCTTTGTTAGTAGTTCGTAGTGGAGAACGTAAATATAAAATGTGTTTAGATTTTTTTTTTAAAAATAATGTTTATATACCACCGTAGTACGTACGAGTGAACGTACGGTACGGTTGGTATATAATTTAATACTTGTTCTAACTAAAAATATTCTAATATTTTATATATAAATAAATCTCTTCTTCTGATGTATTATAAAAATAAACAATAGAAAATTTCGCCCCATTTTTTTTTTTTTTTATTAACATATTAAATATTTTACATTTATTTATTTAGTTATATTCCATATTCAATAAATAGTAAAACTTGAAACATTACATTCACCCCACAGTATGTAAAATTATAATGCGTGCGTATGTTATGCGGCTGTATGTATGATCTTCATGTATGTAATACATATTATTGTTATTATAATATAATAATTATTCTCGAATTTCAATGGATATATTTTTCGTTATCATATGTAACATCTCTTTTTAGTTATTTTTGTCATCTCTGTATATTGATCTATTTGTCCTACAGGCAAAAAGATAAAATATATATATATTACTAAAAGTTTAAAATAAAATAAACAAAACATAAATTTATAATATATAAGGGATGATATTTTTGTTCGTATATATATTTTATGTTATATATTATAAATATTATAAAGGACATTTTATCGATTTCATTTATATTTTATATATAGTTTTTTTTTATTTTTTTTATTTTTTTTATTTTTTTTTTGAAACAATGTTAACTCTATGTACAAAATACATGTCTATCTCTATATTTTCATACTTACTTACTTACTTACACATTACTTTTGTATGCTGATGATTATATATGTATTTTAAGATAAAATAGAATACACGCACGCATGTCACAAAAATATGTTTGTATGCATAAATAAGTTGGTTGTGTTTGTCAAAGGTATATGTAAAAATATTAGTTGTTGTTGTGATAGTATATGTGTTTTGTTTTGAGGATACATTAAGGATATTTTCCAATACATTTATAAATATTTATAAATAGATAATTATTAACTATTTTATGTACAATATAAAATATAATAAAAATAGACACAACATTAACAACATTTCCATATATATGACATTAGCAGTTTTATGTTGCATATAAATAAATGTACATAGAATTTATAAATAAGTTTTATAATTATAGGAAAAATAAATGAATCGTTTATGTACATATTAGAATTTTTTTATTATTTCCTTTCCTATATGATGCAATCATTTTAACTTGCAAATTGAAATAAAAACTATAAACAATAAATAGAAAATAATCTTTTACAATTAAATGCATCGTATATTATAATTGCACCACTCCCCAGACCTACACAGTAAGAAGATGAGTAATAATATGAAGTAGATGTAGAAGGTTAAAAAATGCAAACGATTAACAGATGCGTATTAATTTAATGTTATGTATTATAACTACAGTAAAATTAGGTGTATTCCCATGAAATCACTGTTTCTAAAATAACCCTGTAAATTGTAAAACTGATGTATAGTATTTTATTAAATATTTGTATTTATTTATTCAACCAAAAATGTACAATTAAAACTATTAGTCTTTTTCAATATTAATTCAATTAATATTTATATATAACTTTTATTTATAGCAAAAAGAATTATTATTTAAATTATAAATGAAATTATTTTAGAATAGAAAAAAGCAGATAGTTGCCAATACAGAAAAGGAAATAGCATTAACGAAGTTTTTAATATGCGCAGTAGTAAATTATTCCTCACATAATATGATTTACTGGTTATGAAAATATACTTCGACTTTTAAAAATGTCGAAATTGTAGCGACATAAGGATTATTTAAGACTGTTATTTTTGGTTTAATTCATTAAAATTGTTGGGTACTGGTTTTCTTGTAAAATCAAATTTATATATATGAATAAATACCGCAGAAGTCTGAAATCTGTTGAATTTTTTTCCATAAAATATTATCATACTAAATTTCACTAAATTCTATAGGAAAAATTTTTTTTTAAAGAATTTATTATTAAATAAATTTTCAATGATGTAACAACATGTCTATTATTAATTTTAAATTTTTATTTCAATTTAATTTACTTAACATTTTCTATCATATTTTATGAATGCGGAATGACATCGTATGACAAATAAAATTTATGTGGTTTTAATGCCAACAATTTATTCATAATAATTTAAGTGATGCTTAGAAAATGATTTAACCATCAATGGAAAACTAAGAAGTATACAAAAGTATATAAAGAAATTAGACAGACCACAGGAGGAATAATTTCTTGTAAAATTCTTCTATATAATTCTTAAAATTTTACTACGTAACCACGCTGAAAATAAATTTGTACATAATTTCAATGAATATCGTTTATAAGCCCATTTTTCATTGTTTCAATGAATAATTCATTAATATTTTTCATTTTTAAAAATTATCTTAATGTACTTGTTTATTGAATGATTGAATTCGCGATCATTAATTAACTAATGCACAGAATAATAAGTTATTAAACAGAAAACGCTGAAAAAATGAATAATATTCATCAAAACAATTATACAATTCTTTAAATCAACGATAAGTGCATTCATTTTCGGTATTATGTTTTAATGAATTATTCGTTGGTTTAATAAATGTTATTTCATTTTAACAATGTGAACCATGTCCCTTGGAGCAAAATTAATTAATATTTCATTGTTTTGACGTTACTTTTTAATTGGAACCATGTACTTTTTTTTCAGGACATATACTTTTGAATCATCTAAACCAATGTCTGCTATAATCGTTACATATATTGCAAATTTACCATGAACTTTTATAAACAAATCGATTACCTTTAATCAGCTGTTTTCTTAAAAACAAAATAATGAAGCAATACCAAGCGCAAATGTTGTGATTGGTTTTCTATATGGTGCAAAATTTGACATTATCCATGACATAACAGAAATACAAGCAATTGAGAATATACTCATACCATGTGTTCATTAGTATTTTTTTCATTCGTCAAAATTGTGTCCACATACCACATTTGACTTGCCAAACATCTCAAATAAGTTTACAAAATATGTAAATTAAATTCGTTCATAAACCTTTTGGACAGTAAAGGACAACTTATAGAGTAGTTTTACACGGCATTTGAATCATCTGTATCCAACACATTTTTCCTTTCCTTCAAAACTTCCCCCAATCTACCGCATACCTTCTTTTGCCAAGCGTCTATATAATCTTCTAACATGCTCTCCCTACAACTTCTGCTCATGCCAATCCAATATACTTAAGTTCAAAATATAAAGGTTCTTTAGTGATGATCTTATGTGTACAATTAGAATGTATTATGTTGGAACTAAAGTGTCAGTTTTCACCAAACTCCATAAAATTTTATTGATAAAATCAAAAATATATAAAATTTATTTATTTAAATATTTATTTATTTAAAATTTAAAGAAAATCTGTAAAGTTGATTTTGATACCAATGTGAATAGTTAGTATGGGAGGAATGGGACAACTTAATTGGTCTATCAAAATTTTGTTGAAATTTTCATTTCGATTATGTATATAATCTAGTATACAATAACACACAGTTAGACAGCCGACAGATGACCGTCAAACAAATATCATGCACTAGATTTTTTAAACAGTTTATAGAACTTCACCACAAAACCGCTCTAATTTGAGTATTTTTAACTTATCATGCGCACATCAATCTATATTAATAGCAGTTTCACAGAAATACACTATACAAAATGTATGTATACAATATAATATGGACAATAAAATTTAACATTTATTATTATTTCATAATTTTATGATTATATAATTAATTAATTAATTAATTAAATACCCCTTCTTCTACTGTATATTGTGCATACTGGTTGTGTATCTAAATTCAATCTTTATAATTTATATGTACTTAGAACTTACTAAAATATATTATATAAAATTAAAATTTAATTTCATGCCACTTCAGTCATTTTAAATAAATTTGTTTTTAACAATAAGAATTTAAAAAACATAAATTATATTATCTGCATTTAAAAATACCAATGAATAGAAAAATTATATAAGAAAGAATTTAATTAAAAATTTAAATAAAAAATCATGCCGACTTTTATCAATTTATTTTATATATATAAAAACCACATTATTTCAACACTACTACCATCATTATTAACGGCATCAAAGGCATCACATAGCATAAATATAAGAACATTTATAAAAACAATTTTAAATAAATATAAATACATGATAAATATTCTCTATATATCTATAATACAATAGAATAAAATAGATATAGAATATAACAATATATCGCTAACTGGCTTTGATTATTATTTCAAATTATTTCTTCATATATTCATTTATTGTATATTATTTATAAAATATGTATATATTAGTACCACAATTGAATAATAATAACTCATATCATAATTCTTAAATCATCTTTAATTCTCACATTATATATTGCTTCCCCATATTAATGTATATACCATTCTCTTATATAGTATTTATATATGGGCACATATGCAGTGTATTGTATAAATAAGTGGTATAAATATACTCGTATGGAAACTATATGCCTATGCTTAGTAAGTAAGCGTACTCGTATTGTGTCGTATAACTATATACCTATAATAATATATCTATCTATCTGTATAAATATTCAATCATTAAATTACAGATATGTTAATGATTTCGTTTTTTTTTTCTTCTTTTATACTACACACATCTATTATATGAAATGTTCGACGTTCAACAATGTGTTTTTGTTTTCCAATATATAATAATATATGACTTCGTCTATGTTTTATATAATCAATCAAATTTATATTTTCTAAGTAAATGTTTCGAAAAGGTATATACAATATTGATTAAAAACAAGACACCTACAAGAACACAAAATAAATAAATAAATGTTAAAGAAATACTATGAGACATATATACAAAAAAAAAGAAAAAAATAAACAACTTAACAACAAACATATTAGAAATAAATACTTATAATAATAACAATGTCCGTATTGTCAACGTAATAATGTATTGATAATAAAAAAATATCATATAAAAGTATATAATAAAGCCAATGTATACAACATACAGTGGTCTCTAAATGTAAAAAATACTCAGAATTAAATTACCTGGACAATGGTCATTTAAAGATGGCAAACGAAATTTCATCCAAATTAACGCGAACACATCAACTAGTTCAACCGGATCAGTATAGCATAGTTTCTAGGATATGAATATATAAAGCAACTTCATATCAACTACCTGCATAATCGCAATTATACAAAATTTCATACAAATCGAAATTGACAAGCAGTTAATTGTGCAGTTTCATCTGTAAAAGTGCACTGTGTATCGATTTCCCACACATAGCAAAGATACGGAAAAAGTCTTCGAAATTGCAATATCAAGGATATACAATAAATAACAATATTTGCTATAATCAAAGGATATCCCACGAATATTTCAGATTAGATGTTACTTATATATTTTGATATTGTCCAATATGATATCTCCCTATTATATATTATACGTGATATTCCGATGATACATCCATATGAGATCACAAGGATAACCCAAAAATACAGTAAGCCATCTTCGCTTTAAGGATGTAGAAATATGTCTGGTTGCTGGGGAAATATATATTGCCAAACAGTTTTATTTTATGTTTGTAATATTTTGTATTTTCTTTTTCATATTTTTGAATTATTTAATTTGAAATAAAACTTATATATGAAATAAAATAAAATCCAACCAACTGACTGGGATCAGTCAAGATGATCCATTAGTAATGTGTTACAGAAACTACAATATATCCATGTAACATTAAAAGTGATAGTCTCATTATATTCCCTATAGACAAAACTTAAAATATGTAAAGGAATGTCACTTTTGAAATCTCTGCAACATGTTCACGAACAATATACCGTGGGTTATCTCTTGGATATGCCGCATATAATGAAATGTTAAAACAGGAGATACCGCAGAGAAAGTCAAATGATGTTGCGTGGAACATTATTTATGGATATCATATACGCAATATAATATCCTACAAAGACGTTGGTGAAATATCTTTAAATTGTGTTTATGAGGTGTCCGATCATGATCCGCTGGAGACGTAGCATGATTTACCAGACAATATCCCTGATGCACAAGCTGACCGTTAGAAGATCTTGATGATTTTCATAGGATTACGTAGGATATTTAGATATTACACTTAGGTGTTAAACTCCACTGTTAAAAAACTTTTGTAATATAACTTCAGAACGCAGCTGCAAGTATCAATTTTATTTTATTATAATGTCATACATTAACCTCAACCTAAGCCTACTTTAAATTGAATTATTAATTATAAGAACTGTCGATATATTTCTGTGGTAATTTATTATCACTTATTATTACATGCAATTTTTGATTGGGTACAGCAAATTCCGTTTAGTATGCACGCAGAGAATTTATCGAATTTACAGGTTTTATTTTATACATAAACAGAACACTGTATATACTTAAACAAATACAAATATGCAGTTGCTCGTATTTATATTGTATTTAAAATATATATTTATTTATTTATTCACTCTCTGTCCAAAAAATAATCGGAAAAGATTAAGTATAAGGAATTTTGTATATTTTGTATGAACAAATTTATTATTGATGCAATTAAAAAAACCTATGATTTGGATAAACAATGTAATGTAAAAGTGTTTCGTTAGCATTTTTACCGATTTAGCAACAGTTCTGTGTGTTCTTTATACATTTTTCCACGGCGAAACACAAAAATTACTATTACTTAATGAGTTGTATTTTGTATTTACACTAAAGAAAATGTTATGAAACTTTGACAGTTTTAGAGGGACGTGATTCACACAATACATGAATCAATCAGTGGCCAGAATAGGCTACCTTATCAAAAATCCATATATATTAGAAAGTACTTCTGCGCTTATTTTTCGTACAACGGGTGTGTGTATGGTCTCATTGTTGAAACGCTACGATATCAAGTGGATAAATTATTTCTTCAATAAAATGAGTTAAGAAGATATGTATGTATGTTGTATAATAAGAACTAAAAGAGATTGATAGTGAAGATTTTAAGTGATAAATTGTTTTTGAAAGATAAATTTCATTGCGATTGAAGAAAATACATGTTGTTTAATCTACAATTGTAATACATATACAATAGCTATCTACTATGTTTTATTATGTGTGCTGTGTGTGTATTTGTTGTATAATAATATAAAAATAAATAACCAAAACAACAAAATATTATTATATTAAATTTACGGAATTATTTTGTGTGTCGGTATATAACTGTCTTCATAAATGGTCATTAGTGAAATGGAACTAAAAAATGATTATTAATCATTTTGTTTAAATATTTATTATTATCATATATAATATTTTTGTCATAACATAATATAGTGAGCATTAAAATTTAGTAGTAAATACAGTAATTTTAATTTTATAGTTATTCCAGAAAAATTTGAATTATTCATTTTAGTGAATACAAATATTAATGACGTAAAAATTATAATCGATACGTCGAGGGAAGCTAAAAATAAAACGCCTGCGGAATTTGATCCAATTTTCAATAGCTATCGTTACTTTTTTTTATTGTTCAGCAAGAGTAAAAAGCCGCTTTGTGCCAAATCTAGTGAATACGATGTATGAGGATACAATTCATAACGTTATTCTGGTAATTTGTTCATGGTAATTGTTTATTTTTAGGTGCAGGTGCCTTTTCTTCGTTAATTTCTTCAGTCTTCAAATGTTTTTTTTAATGTTACATCCATAATTAAATGTTTTCGAATTTATTGGCCGGTTTTACGCACAATCAAACGATTACTAAAATTATGTCTTCTGAGAATTTTAACATATGAAGAATGTATGATATATAATAGAAACAAATTAGTTATTTATTTATTTGGTATCTGTTCCCAAATGTATGTGTGTAAGACGGTTAACCATTTGTGTTATGAAACCTCTCCCCTTCCCCACCGAAAAATTTGGCATACGTGATATGACTCTGGTAGGAAATTAACCCCGTTGCATATATTATGTGCCGGATCTTCTATGTCCTCGCTTCGTCAAACTCTCGTATATAGATGATTTTCGATGAGTGGTTGTGTGAAAGCCTTAACAATCAGTACAATTCTTCTTATCTATAAACTATGTATATCTCGTCAACCTCTAGTCTAAAGAAGACTTTCGATGAGTGGTTGTGTAAAAAACTTCACAAACATTACTATGTGTTTACCATCATACAAAAATTCAAATTATTATTGATTCCGTATAAATTTAAATCCGAAAATAGTATAAATACATATTAAGTATACATAATTAATAAAATATATGCTTAACAATTTCTAAAATATTTTAAATTTTCAACTTACCGGCATACATTTGGATTATATAATACATATCCATAGATACGATAAAACATTGTATAAATATGTGAATGTCATATATATGGGATAAATAAATTATTAATGATTATATTATAACAAACTAACTCTTTATTAAAAAAAATTAAAATTTTTAAATGAAATATAAAAACATTTATCTTAATTAAATTTTAAAAATATGTATATTAAATTGACAATCTTAAATGGTGGGCGCAAAACAGTTTATATAGTATAATATACAACGTTCGTATGTAAACTGCACTGCGATAGACTGCGTATTCAAAATATACAATTTATTTATATTAAATGCATGCACGCAGGCACTATCTGTATACAATAACAACATTTAAAGTGGGCTCATTTAAAATATCACATTAATGATTTATTGTATTATTATGGTTTTATCATTGCTGTTATGTTGCGAGAGGAAAAACGTAGTATTTATTTAAATATGGTATATATGAAATTATGTGTACTTTAGTATATCCCTGCGCGTAAATATAATGTAATATATATGATAATATACTTACGAACAATATTATACATGTATGCACATATTTATTATACAAATATATATTACTACTTCTCTTAATTTATTATCTTGCAAATGAAAGTTATATAGAAGAACCACATGCTGATCCATAAGGTATCTCATAATTTTATTTTCCATAAATCAGATATTTAATTTAGTAAAAAAAGAGAAGAAAAAATATACCAGACAAACAAAGTTTTTTTTTTAAAAATTTTATATAAATATATTATAAGTACATTTACAATGTGTGTTTGTATATAAATATATATATTAGAGATATATAGATGAAGTATAAAGGTAAAAAAAAAATTAATTTGATTAAGACACCCACTTAAGTTGTCATCTCTTCTTATTCTTATTATAATCTTTTCACTACACGCATTTAATAAATAAACAATGTATTGATTAAATGGGAAACTATATACTTTGGTGCATATCTGCATATATATACTATACAAACATTGAATAGGGTAGTGAGAACAGTGTTCATCACAATGAACAATATACTAGTATATTCAATCAAATGGACACTTATGCGTGTGTATAATGTTGATACTTTATAGCTTATGATATGATGACTTTAATTTGCAACATATTAATTATTTGTTTTCTGTTAAAAGTCTTACTATTGATGCACTTGATTTACATTAGGTTAATACAATTAAGAATCATAATAATCGCTTCCTAAAATTAATTTTTGCTTATATATTGCTCACAAAATTATAAAGACAACAATCAACATTCGGTGATGTTATCAGTTAAATTATGGAATGAATTTAAATTTGCAAATGAAATCTTTTTCTACTATTACGATTTAAAATATTACATTGACTTTAATAATTTAACTCACAAATGCAAGTTGTTTTTCAATTTTCATTTTTTGTAAAACGAAGGTTTTGGATTAACATCCAAGTGAAGCGTATATCAAATATTCATTACAGTCAAGTTGATAGATTACTCAACATGAGAGAATATGACAATTTGGTGTGCAATTATCTAAAGGTATAGAAGTGTTCTTAAATCAATAATGTTTATATATCAGTGATTAGTCGTATAAATGTTTGTGCACACAATCCACTGTCCAAGCCAATCTACTGATATGCAACACTATAAATTTAAATATATATATATATAAGGATTTTTATTCCATAAATGAATAAATGGAAATCATGGTTCTGGAAATGAATGATAAATGCGAATTTTGTTAATCGGCAAAGGGAATTCTCTGAACATATGGTCGACTACTATGCGCTTAATACCCTATCTATATATAAGTGTACAAAAACAACATAACAAATGGTTTTTAAACACGAAATTGATATTTATTCCCATTATTATTTACTAATTTATTTTTGTGATTTAACTGCAAATATTGATTTGTTATACCCACCATAATATAATTAATGTTATACAAGTCTATCAGATAAATAGTTCAATATATATATCTAGTTAATATATTCTCAATACTTTAAAAACAATAAAATATTGTTAAATTACTGAACGATAAACTAATAATAATAAAAACAAATATTCTAAATAAAAATATAAAAAACTATATTGAAAATGTAGGTAGACCCACACACACGTTTAATATTGATTTCAACAGGTTTACAAGAATTTATAGATCGAATTATTATGAATATATTCCATGCTACAGATAAAATCACCACAAAATTCATGTTCACGTTCTCTCTACAGGTGTAAATTGATTAAATTTATTATGAAAACTTTAAATTGTCTATCTATATTTATGAATTTCTTTTTCCATATATGGCATAGGTCAATAATATATATCTTAAGGAATAATCTTAATAAATTTATATTCTTACATTTTTTTTAATATTTATTATCAATATATCTTTATAATAAATTATGATAAAAATGTGTATGTTTTAAATAATATTAAAATTAAATACAAATAAAAGTTATGCATTCCTTTGATTATCACTCGAACATTATTTAACAATAAAATTTATAAGTTTCGATGAATTGATACAAGTTATTCAAATATACAAATTCATTCCTATAAAATTTAAATGATGTAGCATCGCAAGCGATCAAAAACATTGTTATTGATAACTCAACTTTTTCAATCTTGCAGTGTTTGAGGATTTTTTACTATAAATCTATAGATGAAATTATGCGTCACATCGAATAGAAATTCGTACATGTCCATTAAAATTGATTCAGAATAAAACTACTTCACTATATATATAGAAAGAACATGCAGAACAGTTGTAACTATGACTGAAAAGAACATATGGTGTAGTGGTGCACCAAACGAAGTTTAAACGATTTCATTTATTGGGTTGGTAAGGAAGTAAATTTTAAGTTCCGTGTCAAATTATTATTATCTAACGAATATTAGGTTAAGAAAACTGTCGAGCGAAGAACACGCGGATATAAATTGAAATTTATGTGATGTTGATGCCTTCATGCATTTGTCAAAATTTCCAAAATTTCATTTTGGAGATTATGTGTATTTGATATATACATAGTCAATAATTATAATACAATAATAATTACACATTTTACTTCAAGTAGCTATGGACCAGTAAGAAAAAATTTCTATACATCTTTACAATCATAAATTTATTACCAATTTCATATTTATATAATAAATTTAAAAAAATTCGGCTGGCGAATTGTCAAGGAATTGAAATATAAAATGTGCAATTAATTGTGGCTTTGATAGTTTTTCTGAATATTATATTTAAATATTTTGTGTGAGTGTATAAATAAGGAGTTCATGGTCAGAAGAAAATGTTGGTTTTTTTTATATATATGTAGGCTGTTTCAATGTTACTTGGAATGTCCTCCAAGACAGATTGTGCAAGAGGTTGGTGTTTGGAAAATACATCACATATCCTTTCAAATGGAATTTTCATAAGATATTTCAGTTTTCATTTATGACACCAATCATTTCGAAGATTATAACTCATGTGGTGTGCTAAATAGGTCTCTATGCTGGTCTAAATGCCGTAAATACATTTAATTATATTATGAAACCGTTCTCAATATTATAATAGACTAAATAACATTTTATATCTAACATATAGGTCTTTGAACTAATTTTTGAGATGTCTAATATGGTTTGTAGTAAATATAAATTATTTAACTTTTTAAATATATTCCTATATCGAATGATTTTGTCAGATTTATAGACATAAAAAACGTTATATCTTTGATGCAATCCATATTCTATTAAATTGATAAATTTACTTTGGATTTAATGTGATGGACGTATTGAATGAGTTGTTGCATTATACTTGGCCGGACGCCGCCCGTAACCAAAATGTAATTAAAGGACACCACATAAAGACAAATTTTCTTATAATTATTTATTTATTTATGGTATTATATACCGTGTCAATACACCCATAACCATAAAAAAGTTGTCAATTTTCTCTTAATGCTAGTTTTCTATGGAATAGATTCCATATATATAATATATATTATTTGGTTTTCGCATTATTAATTTTATTATATTATTTTATATGGCAGTCTATCTATACGAGAATATATTTATATTTGAAATACGAATATAAATATTTTGTAACAACATTATTGGGGGAGTGGTGTAATGCAAAAGATTTAATACCATTAAATGCAATACTAAATATATGAACAAATTTATACTAAATATATTAAGTACATTTAACTGAGATTATGGGCTTTTATTCTATATACAATGTCATTTATTTCTTACTTGCATATCGTAAATATGTACACTTACTTGCATACTACTCGTATTTGAATATACAATAGTACAATTCTATAAATATATATTTAGATTATGTTTTCCATACACTGCATATTATAATATTAATACAGTAACTCTATAATAATATATATATATTTATAAATAAAATAAAAAAAAATATACTAAACTAAATTCAATGTAAATTATTCATGGACTTTATGTACAATGGTACAATATATATCCAACACATTGTGGAGATACATAAAATAATAATAGAAATTCAATATAAAATAATTTATTCATATAAAAATAAATTATAAATGTAGTAATATATAATGCTTCTTGCCATAACCACATTATATGAAAAGAGACTTATTTTGGAAGGGTGCCGATTTTGATTGGAAACGTTGACAATGTTATAAATTGTACTTTAGCATCAATATTATATATATATTTACTATTATACAAATACATATAATACATAAAATTCATAATAATAATAATAATAATTTAATATAATCTATTTTATAAGCAAAATAATGCAAAAAATATAACTTTAAAATTTCATATGCGTGTAATATTTTGCTTCAAAAAATTCTTAAAAATAAACTTATTTGATATACAAAAAAATAAAAAAATGTATAAATACGTTTTAATTTAATAGCACGTTATATTTAAATTATCAAGTGAAACCCAGACAATACAATAAAACATCACTGCAATGAAATGTTTATAGTTTTATTATTATTTGAATTAGCAGCTTTATAGCTTTTATTTATGAAAAATAAAATAAAATTTAAATTTATTAAACCCTTTTACATTCATTCGGTTTTACAATGTACTTGTAGTTAATATGTAATTATTTACGTATACGAATTAAAAATTAAATTAAATTTTAATGATTATTTTTATTTATTTATATAAATATTTAAATATTTCAAGAGATATCGAAACAGATCACTATGCTACACCGACTCCTTTTTCGTTGCCGTATACAGCGAATGAACTTATTTTATTATTATTTATAAAAGAAATACTCCAAATCATCCATCCCATCACATATTAAAACGCAACAATGAACTTAATAATAATGGACAATATGAAGCTTCCTGTTCATGCTTTATCGTTTGCAGTTAATAATGTATCAGTAAATGATCACAAACAATAATTGAAACCCGTTTTAAATGTTTTGAACTCATTAGAAAGCGTCATATTTGGATCTCGCATAAATTGTTAGAAATTCATCAAACACAACGAATAATAATATTTGCATTTAAAATGCAATGAAATCGATCCGTTTATGAAACTGGTGATGAAAACTTAAAAAGGTCAACGATAACACCAAGTTTTACTTTTAGTCAGCGTACTATGCACCTCATTTTTTTTTTTTTTAAGTTATATATAGCTCCAAGTGGAGCTTTATGTCATCTAATAAACCTTTCATTACAGCCAAGTTGGTAAATTACTCCGAATGAAAGTAAATAACAATTTACCAATTGTACTGCAATTAACGAAAGATAGATGTTTTTATAATTCTATTATTTTTATATGGCCCATAGTAATGTGTGTGTGCAGACATTGTTAATCTTTGAATAGCGGCCAACACCAAATTTTCAAAGATATTCGTTTTTCTTTTTATTCCATAAACAAACAAATGGTCAACCGCAGCAGAAAAATTTCAATATTAAAATAAATACCGAAAAATTTCCTATGAAAAATAGCTATATTTTATGATTAATAATTCGGATCTTTGCCACTGTGCTACTGAGTGTTGAACGGGGAATTGAGTGTGACGTTTACGTTATTTATTATAATTCCAGCCTATAAATTGAAATGCCTAATTTGATTTAAATTTTTCTGTAGATCATTTAGTTATGCCCCCAGATCAACAGCGAATTGCCTTCTGTATCAAATTTACAGGCTGAAACGTTTTAGGAATTACATACACGTATAAACTACATTGCCTATACTTCATGCATTCGGTAAGACGATCAACTATAGATACGTAATTTTTTTTGTACGCATATCTGGGATAAAATCTTGAAAAATTTACATGTAGGAATGTAACAAAAATTAGTCAGAATTTATGAAAAAACAGCAAAATAACAAAATTTTCTTTGTTTATTCGTTTCTATAGAAATTTAGTGCATCATAAGTTTATGATAATATATTTTAAATGGGAGAAAAAGATTTACGAATCAATTAAATAATGCATGGATTATTGTCTCAACTGTTTCGATAACGATTCTGATAATTGTAATTTATTTTATATTCATATCTGGTTTTTAAATTATCTATGCATTGCACACCCATATTTTGAATCACTCAATTAAAATTAATATTATAGTCTATACTCTAAAAGTTCTTTTGCATTTAAAATAAATGTCACAGACTAATTTTATTTTTTCCGTAAGAACTAACCCGGCGTATAATGAACTTCAGTAAAATTGTAAAAATAAATAGGAATAAATTCAAATTCAATGAAATAAAAATTTCAAAAACTTATTTACACTATTTTCCATAGCCTATACACATTAATTATTATTAAACGCAATACGCAAAAAATATATTACCATTAACATTAATAATATCTTGCAAAATTTTTTGTGAGATTTAACGATCTATAAAATTAAATTAATGGTTATTTTTTTTTATGGATTAATTAATTATTCATTAAATTTTTAATTGTAAATATTTATGTTATATATTTTCTTGTATATAATGTGAATGTTTATATATACATCTGTCTTATTTATTATATACAATATAATACAATTGTCTGTTATATATATATATAAATTATATATATATATACATTAAATTATATATTTTTATACACATAATATATAATATTATTATATATATTATGTACTATTTATATTGTATATTATATACTGTACTATATATAATAATATAAAAATAATACTATTTTATCTTAATTTTAAGTGACATCTTGTAATATAAAACTTAATAAAAGCACATAGTTTATGGGACTGGCAATAAAAATGTTTATTTACAGCTATAATTTTATACAATATATGTATTGTATTTTGGTATATGAAGCGCAAAATACTCCTTGGCTATATATATACAATATAAAAAATTTCTTTATTCCATATTACTCTCGTATACGTGTACGTACATTTAGCAAATATATCAATATGTACCAGATACTAAATATAGTATATATATGTTTAGTATAGTATAACTATGTACCATATATTATTATGAGAGTACACACATATATAGACATATCTCTAAAAAACCATAATAAATGCGAAGCATTGTCTTTAATGTTTGCACATAAGCAAGTGAATAACTTTGAGATTATTTAATTGATTTTATATATGATATGTGTAAATTTTATATTTTTTAACATGGGGTGGTAAATTTATATTTGTTCGAATATCTTTTATATATTGTTGGTTATAAAATATAACGCACATTTAGTTCGTTTTTATTATTGAATATGTTTTATTAGTAAATGTAACATAAATATTGAAATACTTAATAGATTTGGTTGAGATAATACACGGCAAATAAGCTAAATATAAATTCATTGATAGCCGCCCCAACTACAATATATAAACTCATTGTCAGTTTATACATCAAGATCAGCACAAGCATATTTTATGACAAATTAACTAATCCAATTTTAATTGTTATATGTTTATGAAATGTTTGCTATGTTCGCCCTGGAAAAAAAGAAGCATTTTATTAAATGAAATTTAAAAATCAGAGTTTTGTCCATCGATAACTAGGAATGGCTGTCATCTACGATGAATTCCACGTCGATAGATCTATTTGGTTTTTGACGCCAACCATTCATCGATTGATGTTTCGACTTTTTCGAAGAAATTGAAGCTTTGTTCGGAAGGTTTGCGTTGCATCGATCGAAATATTAAGATCAATATGGTTGAACATTTTCAATGAAATAAAATCACTTAAGTTTTTCCTTAAATTATCATTGTTGATAGATCGGTTAGCAATTTGTAATACACAATTTCCTTCTAATTTCATCAAATAGACAACAAAGCTTGTTTCCATATAGATATTGCGTTTTGAAATTGATGTTAATGCGTGACCTATAGATCAGTTCAATGTTTAAATAATTCTGGATTTTTGAAATACATTGATTTTGTACTACTATATAAGGCTTTTTTGTACCTCTATAGACTAATTTAAGTATATGCGGGTTGATTATTCAGGCACATATCAAATCATCTCCCGACAATTGCATCTCACGTTTTTACAACATAACTATACCTATAACATTGCAGTCAAGTTGTTAAATTGCTCAGTATATACGAATGAGCATATAAAACAATTCACCAATTTACAATTAATTAATTAATTTTTAATTCAATTATCCGTATTAGTGTATCAGCGTTGTGTGTGGAGACATTATTAATCTGTGAATAACGTCCAATAACATATTTTCAAAGATATTATTTTCATATAAACAGGTAATGGAGTAATTTAAAGTATGAAGAATATTAAAAATTTATTTCTTATGTCAGTATCGGAATTGAACTCGTAACTACCTGATTTAATGGCATGCAGTTTAAACACTGTAACATTGAATCATTTCTACATGTCTCTGACAAATACTTAAATTCACTTCACCATCTGTGAATTTTCTAATAAAACGGAATAAAATTAACGTAATTTTGAAATGATTAATAAGAGGCAATCCAACTTGCACCATCAGACAGATTGCCATTTATTTTTTTCTTTGCTAAACTTCTTGAATGCTAATAATTTTAATAATGATGAGGATGATATCAAAGCATAATTGATTTGTTCATTCCTGTTGCTGATAAGGATCAGAAGTTCCATGAGCAAGGCATCAACTAATTGTCAGAAATATGATAAAAGCTCATGGACTGAATAAAAAAATTATGTCATACTTTGGAAAAGGTATATGTTTTGTTTTCATATATTCAGCCCAAAATTCTCCAATACAATTGTACTACTGCTGTTATTTCTTGTGTAAATTTAATATTACCTGAACGAGTTAGCGCATTTTTTACATTGAAAACAGTTAAAGCGCGTGTAGACAAATAACACCTGTCTGTGTGTTGAGAAACACGAAACACTAAAACACTAAATAAAACGTTGATTATATTATCTGATATAAAAGTATGTGTGTGATGCTGTGTTCAGTATTACGATCATTTAATTATCTTTTTTATAATCATTCGGTCACAAACCACTCTATTTATTTATAGGTTATATATTAAAATCGAAATTTTTATATTTATATTAACCGCATTATATCTGTAATAATAATAATAATAATAATAATAATAATAATATTTATTAAAATATATACACTGACACTTACGTTTTTTGTCAATCGGTCATTAAACTAAACAAAACGAATTAATTTTATGATTTAGTTATAGATAAACATGCATTTATATTATAATATATTGAAATACGAGAGCACACATCAATTAAATTGTGTATATGTAATCTAATATAATACAATATTACAATAAATATGTGAAAGCGACATTATCGAATAACGTATACTGTTTGGAATATTAATAAATTTTATGTTCCAGTTCCCCTTTCATACATTTTTATACGAGCATAGAGAGCGTATTACATATAAAAATATAACTCATTTAATTTTATCACATATCATTGATATAAAATATAGTAATAACATAAAAATTCAATTTAAATGCACTCCAGGATGCAATTAAGTAGTAAATATTCAATAAAATAATAAAACCGATATTATTAAATATCAAATGTTTATAAAATGTAATAATAATTTTCATAAAGATAAAATAAAAAGAATAATATCCATTATGAACATTTTAAGAAAATTATAATTAAATTAAAATGATTATTGTATTTTATTTCATTTTAATGTTAATCTAATATATGTGTATGGAGGGAACTGCGAGGGACATTTGGTCCCATTTGAATATTTTTGTACATCACTACTTTTCCTATTTAATCTTAATGGTATTAGTAAAAAGTTGCTACAATTACAATTACCATTTTGACCACTTTTAATTTAATTTAAATGAACCGGATAGTATTCCGTGTCTGTTGTTCTCGAAATGTTGCTCTTCCGCTATCTATATAATCTTTAATATCTTTGTTTTAAGTAAAATAATTTCATATATAAGCAGTATTTGGAAGAAATTATTTATTATTTCACTTTATAAGGGTGCAACGTGGAATGATATATCAAACGTATTATTCATCACGCGATATTCAGATATCTGGCCAATTGTGAGAACCGTTGATCGGTCAAGCATTAATGTGAAGATTTGAATTGGTGGTATTAAGAAGGGGCCAAGTTTGGGAAAATTCTCCTTGCATCCGAGCGTTGTCATGGAATCAAATTACTTTGCAATTTCCTTTGACTTAAAATTATCTTTTTCCCTCTAGAGTATAACCGATATAATCATAATGGTATAATGACGTTTAGCATTAGCAGTTTTGAGAAGAAATACATAACATTTCTAAGTATGAATATATGGCCTTGCAACGGATGCAGATGGTTAACCTGTACCACCAATAATTAATCTTAACACAAAAAATAAATATACGACTTAATGGTCAGTCAAATATAGTAATGCAACAAAAGTCAGTACAGTATGGTTATTATATATTTTATACTATCACGAATGTGTGCCTCCGTTTCTCGTATACATGTGAGCATTGTCCCATATATATGGTACAATTAATACTTTTTAAATAAACATATGCTACAAATGTAGAAGAAAATTAAAAAGAATCCATTTGACAATATAAAAATTATCTATATTTGGAAAACTGTTAATATTTATTTTTTTTTGTCATTGTCATGTTACAATTATTTCATTCATTTTGTAAATGTGGATAAATGCGCTGCTTCTGTATATCCGGTCTGAAAAGAAAACCAGATACATTTCATTTATCACTTTTTTTTTTGTACGTATAGATTTATCTCACCATTACAAATATTCTGTATAAGTTAAATAAAATAAAATCATTATATTAAATGAAATTGTTGCAAAAAGGTCAATTGAACACATAGTTATCATGACATTAAATAATTTAATGTGTGTATTTAATTTATTTATATTTATTTAAACAAATGTTTTAAAAATAAAATAATTTGTTGGCAAAAATAAAGTAAATGTATTTCTACGAGAGTAAGGAATCCCATGAGCATCTCTTTTCTATTATGGAATCATTTAAATTTAAATATATTGCCATAATTTGTTTATAATACATTATTTTATATTTTCTAAATACATACATTTGTATTTCTTATCAATTGTTGTCAAAATTAAAATTTTATTCTATTACGTACAGAAATATATTGTGATATTGCAGAGCTGGGCTGAGATAGTCGAAGAAATGTGTGTAATTTTATTATAGATATACAATATACATGAATGAAATACATATGAAAACATCTATTTTTGATACAAGAATACAAGATGCAAGATATAAATGTATCTCGCACTACAAGATATTTTGTAAGATACGATACGTAAGCAAATTTTACGAGTTATTATGAGATGGTTGAGCAAATATATACTAGTTTAAGCTTATTGCAAGGGCAATTAAGCAGATTTAACCAAGCATTGAACAACCTGAAAGCTCGCCATATTTTAATTCTTAGAATACTGTCAAGGAATAACGATTACGCACGATCATAAATTTAGCGCATTGTAAGGAGTTCATGTTGCATAACACGGTAAAATGTGTTAAAGGTGGAAATATTCTAACATTTATGAGAAACGACAGTATTCTTTGTCTTTCCGTCATAAATAGAACAATCGTTTCTTAAGCAATAAAATTCCCCTTCAACCAATCTAGCGCGCATTTCTTGCTACAAAGCGCTTAGCTAGAGAGTCTACATGTAATTTTGTTCAACAAGAGTGAAAAGATAATACCCACTCTGATGATACCATTGCATATTTTATCCCTTTAAATCACCCATCTGAATGAATCTTACCCTGTTTTTCAGCATAGTGTTAAATGAATTCAACACGATTTCGTTGACTGTTGCTTTTTAAAAGTCCTTTTCAGTTCTTTCAATGTCCTAGCTAGTTATCATCAGTATGTCCACATTATTCAGTTCGTCTTCGGTTGGTGCAATGTCATCTATGTCAATTGCCCAGGTCCATATGTCACCTGATTCTTGTTTAAGTAGAACTTCCTTAGCATTGTACCTTAAAATTTCGAAGATTTAAGACTTTTTAGTTTATAAGTAATTTAAAAAAAATATACTCAATTCATTAAACATTAAACTATATATTTTTTTAGAAAGAATTTATACAATATTTAAAATTTACTATAACTACCACCTCGTCGAGTATCAAATTTACCAGTTATATCATTATTTTCTATTGCAATTGCAATGACTGTTGCAATTGAATTAACTGGTTGCATTTCATGACCAATGCCTGATAGTCCATTAATAAAATCAATATTAAAGTCTCTTTCATATTGAACCACCATTGGCATCAATTGATGATGAATACGTGCAGCTTCCATTGCAGTGTTTAAATCTTCCTTAAATATAAGATGACGAAGAATTATCTATTCAAAAAAATAAATGTATAAATTATGTTAGGTATTGCGCTCATAGAATTATACGGTACATAAATAAATAAAATCATACATATGCAACAGATGTAGTTATTTGAGTACCACCAGCAGAACCAATTACCATCTGAACATTATCATTTTCATCAATAATAATAGCCGGACACATTGATGACATTGGTCGTTTTCTTGGTGCAATATAATTTGATGGTGACGATGGTACACCAAATGAGTTTGTAAGATTTGGTGTTGAAAAATCATCCATTTCATCATTTAAAATAATGCCAGTATTTGGTGAAATTACTTTAGCACCAAAACTGTATTTTTCATTAGATTTTTATTAATAGCATTTCGATGAAATATTATCTTCTAATATATTTTAGTACTTACTTACTATGTATTTATTGTACTTGTAACAGAAACCGCATCACCATTTGGTGCTAATACTGAAATATGGGCTGTACCTTGATCTTCTTCAAATGTAAAATTTGCACCATAATACGCAGGATCTGTAAATGTTTGTGTATCTAAAATTAAGTTACGTATTTCTGCAGCATAATTAGGATTTGTTAAATTAGATAAAAGCTGTGGAAAAATAGGAAAAGAACCGGAGTTAATATGTGTATTTTTTTTTTCTGTTAGAAATAATATTAATTTATAAAATTTTATACCCCATCGATATTATCAATAAAATCGGGATCACCCAATTCAGTGCGTTTTGCATATGCATATTTAAAACTTTCGATAATTCTTTGGTGTGATGTTAGCGATTCATCTGTTATGAAATTTGTTAAAATATTCATTATAAATGATAGTAAATGACCCGATCCAGGTAATGGTATTGTGTACATTGTTTTATTATCATCTAATTTTGATACAATAGCTGGTTCCCACACAGCTGCATAGTTCAAAAAATCATTATACGATATAATTCCGCCCATATCAAGAATATCTTGAACCAATAATTGTGCTATCGTTCCATTTTTATATAATGTATCAACACCTTCCGAAGCAATAATTTCTAAGGTATCTGCATATTTTGGTCGTGTTATAATATCACCTTCTTGCCATACATCTAAGGTTAATGGATTTATAAATATTTCAGTTAAATCCGTAGAATTTAAAATTCTATTTCTAGTTTGTCGTAATGCATTAGCCATATGTGGTGATACAATATAGCCATTGCGACATAAATTAATTGACGGTTCAATTAATGTTCTCCACGATAATAAACCATAACGTTGATGTAATTCCCAATAACCTTTAAGTTCACCTGGTACAGCTGCCGCTAAAATTCCAGTTACATCATCGACACCGACAAACATATCTGGAGTGGCCCGAAGAGGAGCCGCCTCTCGTGCTATTAATGTTTCTATCGTTTTAGTTTTACGTTTATAATGTGTTAATAGAAAACCGCCGCCAATGCCCATACTATGTGGACATAATATACCTTCACAAAATAGCGTAGCAATAGCAGCATCAGCTGCTGTTCCACCTTTCCGTAATATGTCTCTGTTTGTTTTTGCATCCATATGCGAATGAATATATAATAAATTACATTTGTTTATATGCAATTAATTATTATTACAATTTAATTAAATAAAATTCTATTGTTGTGTAAACTTACGTTCCAATTTCGGCGCATTGTACCCCGTTAGCAACTACACCGGCAGGAGAAACAAATTCCTCTTCACTGTTTCCAGAGGTCAGTCCAAAGTATACTCCAAGAATTATACTTACAAGAGCTATTATAGTAACGGCTAGAACAATTAGCACAATGGTTCTGTTCTTTAATGGAAATCTAAGAAAAATTAATCGAACACATAATTATTTGAATGTTAATGTAACATTTAAGCTATGGTTTATGAGTTTATGGCTAATAACAATAAATAAATAAAATAATTAAATATGTTATTTATTTTCACTATATGGTTTTGTAACTATTGTTTGTTAGCATGCATGATTAAGTGTATGATTACATTACATTCAAAAGATTTGAAGAGTTCGTAGTATATTATTCCCAGGCTCGTTCACCAAACAGCATATTTTTACTTTGTAGCACATTTAAAGGACACATCCATATTCGGTTTTGTAACAACCTTAATTTTATAACCTTTGCATAGACTCCAGAATTATCAGTATTACGGTACAATGGTTAATCTCTATATGTCTCTATAATATACCTACAATTGAAATAGTTACAATGATATTTTTGTTGGTGTGTACATAAGGATTAAATAAATGACAAACAAAACATTGTAAAATGTTTCGCTAGAATCATATGTTAGTTCAGTTATCTCCATATTTTTAAATACATATGTGGCATATCATATAACTTCGATACGACGATTATACGTTGTAATTTATAATGCACATGTTGTTGTTCTTCTTATACAGATATCAATGTTTATGACTCAAAAATCAACAATACAATTTAACGACAATAAAAATTTAACTTAAGCTTATCTCAATAGTTGTATATCTTTGTTAATAATAACATCATAAGTAATAATAAAAAGATTTAATAATGATGTATGGATTTAATATTGTCATATACTTGCCACTAAATATTATATACCAAATAGGTGTATAATATGCCGGGTGTTTCATTGCAAACCAACCAAGGTAAATATTTCGTAAAACCATTTATGGAAAAACGTACACGAAATACTTTTTATACAAAAATTTCTTGATGCGATAGTGATCAACTTCAACAGTTAAGATTGTGTTGTATACCTCAATTTTCTTAGACACTGAAATCGAGTCTTTTGCTAAAAAAAACTCCTTATTGCAATAATTTTTGATTAAGTTCATATAATATTTGCTAATATTTGTTAACTATCTCAAATGTTGAAGCAATAATCTTTGATTGACCTACAAACCACTACCCAAGGGACAAACCAGTATAACTCTCATAGCTCCGTCCCCGTTGGATAACATGATATCTTCCACATAGTTTTCGAAATATATGCGTGGTTTTTTTTAATATGAAACACCCTCTATTATAATACATATGCAAAAATAATAACACATAAAATAGTTTTAATTATCTTAAAATATTTATGTTATCTTTGTGAATGATTAATCATAAAAAAATATTGGTTAATGACAAGCAGGAATTATTCGTAGTTAATTGTGTCAATTAAATATACGTATAAAAATAATGTGCAAACCGATTTTCGAATGTAATTGTTACCACAACTGCTTTAGTTATACATGATAAATAACAATAACTTCACCACCGAAAAACGGTGGCTATATTTGTAAAGTTTGTATTGAGCAGTGATCCATACGGATACAAATTGGAAGAAATATAACGTTACCCGTTACATTAATTTCTTTAAACACTCGCAGAACATCACAACATTACATGAATGTAACAAACAAATGTTTTCATTGACCAAAATTATCATGGAAATTCAAAAATTACTGTTTTCAAATCCTTTTAAACAAACCTAAAGTAAAAAAATATCATCCAACTACATTTTCGTGCTATTTTAAAACAAAACCGTCCTGGATATGCAAAAAGATATGAAATGCTGTCTTAAACTAAAGTAGCGACATTTCATTTAATCACATACGTTTTTTAAAATATTTCAATTCTCTCTAGTGTAAACTTTATTGTATTGATGGTTGGTATATCACATCATTTGAGATATTTACTATGTCCAGCTATGGCTATCTCACACACCTTGAACCATTTCCGTTGTATGGCATAAAATTGAAATATTTTATAAATCATTTTCTACACTTTTCAATTTAATACAAATTAACAATAATCACTGAATTATCATGTCTATTTTTATTATTTACCAATTGTAATGCACTACATTTTAAAATAATATAAATATAATGGTCACTGCAAAAATATATGAATAGCAATGAAATATATTAAATAAATAGTCGTGAAAAAATAAAATAAATAATTAAAACATTAAAACTTACTTACAACATATTTAATTTATATTATTTAGTTATCAATTTATGAGTAAAATTAATTTATATTGTTCGTCGCCTAATTGATAAGATATTTATTATTTTATTTTATTTGTGTTTTTGTATATTTTTACTATTAACTATTTTTTAAATGTTTATTTATTTATTTATCGTAAGAATTACATGAAAACAATATAAAATTTTAATTAAATTCATAAACTTTTTCAAACAATAAACTATATTTGTATATGCGTTACAATATTCGATTATTTTAAAATTAAATTAAATAATTTAACACAAATTATCAACTAAAAATGTAAACGGAACACAGTTGAGTGTTGGGCAGAGACGACTTCAACGAATAAATTTTATTAATAATTTTTTATAAGATAATATGAATTATCATTTTTTTTATGATGATAACAAATATGCATGTATTGTATGTATGCGTACACAAAATTATAATTAAAAATGATATTGTACAAGATTATAAAATGCGAAACAATTGTTATCCATTAATTGTATTTTTATTGGTAGTATATTACCTTACATTTATACTAAATTAATTAAGATTATATAGAAATATGAAGTGTATAGTATCAAATATAAAATGTATAATGTATTTGAAAATCATTTATGTTATATTAAATTGTAAAGATTTTATCAGAGCTATTCATATATTGTTTTAATAGACTATATATAGATTAATAATATACCGATTTAAAAGAAACTTTGATCAACACGATGATCATTGTGCAAAAACATTCATTAATGAAATATCACATAATTATAGTAGAGTGTTGTATGTAATTTATTTTATTGTATGTGGAAGTATATAATATTATATCCCATGAAATTTGATTAGAATATGATTTGCTTTTAATTCACATTTCCGAATCTTTGATTAGATTATTCTGGTGAACATAAGGGCGCGTTTTTAAGTCATCTGGTGGACTATAATTTACCATGAATACCACAGAATAGATTCGTAAAAGTAACAAAATAATGAATCCCAAAAAGCATTGCAATAACAATTACAATATAATAATTTTTTATTTCTAGCACCATTTAATTTAGTATTATTTGTTATTTTCATTATTAAAAGATCTGTCGTTTGACATGCAAAATTTATTGAAGAAAAATTAATATTTTAGATGCCGATATTTTGACATTCGAATTTTTGTTTGTTTGGATGACATATAGTAGTATTTCATTTATGATAATACAACAATATTTAAATAGGGCGACCGTGTATTTGAACTCAAAAAGATTATCCAAAAAAGATTCCATACAAAATTCGATAGAAATTACAATTAAAATACGCTGCTAAACCTAATAAACTTTAACCTAGGAGAAAATTATACATTGCGAAAACTTTGAAGTCATACGTAATGAGGTGTGTCCGACTGCGACAGATATAGGACGATATGATTAAAACGTTCCAAGGACCAGGGAAGGTCTATTGTGCTTTTCCTACCAATTAATCCTAGAAGATATGTTCCTAATACATAATCCGTTCATTGGGTTATTCAAATAATTAAAGAAATGTTGACCAAATGGTAAACAAATGTTTCTATATGGAATTGAGAAATGTTATTTGACATTATTAAAACGACCTTAATATATATATTTTTAAATAAATAAAAACCTTTTTGTGAAGTGTTCCATAAATTATTTTAATATTATTTATTATTTATTTAGAAAAAAAAACTAAATAATTTGTGTTTTTTATCTTTTTAGGATAATTTTTCCAACATTAAATCAAGGCAATAATTGTAAGTTTTTTTATTTTATAATTTATTAATGTACTATTATTTGTATTTTAATTTAAAATGTGTTAGCCTATCTATGTTCTTTGAAACTTATAGGCCATAAGTAATTTTTAAAATTCTAGAATATTTGTTGTTTGGAATTTAGGATAAACCGAATTTTCACGCGCACCTACAATCGTTTGAGTAAAATATATTAACCTTTAGCGAAATATAAATATTTAATAATGTGGGCAGATAGTTTAATTATCCTGCTGTCCATGACACAAAATAAAATGAACTCCGAATGATTGTAGGTGGATCTGGTGTTCGCATATCACAATTTATATTACGATATACACCTATGATACAAATTTATACATATTACTACTATATATTTACTATAAGTATATATTTGCATAAATAACCATGTATTTCTATACCTTTTCTTTCTCATATTATATAGGTTACTTAAATGAAAGTTTTTGAAAGCATAAACCTTTTAAATATTTAATATATTCAGGTGCTTCAGGAAAATACAATTTTTAATTTATTCATTTTCGTTAAACTATATATGTATTATGTTATGTACTATAATATATGACTTATATACACCCAAGGCAAACAAGATCATAATTATAAACAAAATACATATACGTAACTTATGCATGTAAAGCATATGTATTATTACACAACATAGAGAGTTATTTTAAAAGGGACACAACTTTGAAGTTAAATAAAACACCAGAAATAGGTATGAAATGACAAACTGTTTAAAAATAATACATGACTCACAGATCCCTTTCTAGATATGGTTGATTCGTTAAATTTACATTTCAATAAATCGAATGGTGCACTTGAAGTATGGAATGTGGGTGGCACCATATTGCTGTTGCAAACAAATATCGTCTTACATCTATGTCATTAATTTTTGGAAAGTCTTTTGAAGGTAATGGAATCTCATTAATTACTTGAAGATCATTATTACCATATCTTTATCTATCTTTGTTAAACTTTGTCACTAAATAAAATTATGCTCTAAAATTTGTCGAACTGAACATTTGACTGTTGTAGGATTTCATAATTTCCAAACATTATTTAAGTGTTAAAATGATGATTTATTAAATTAAGTATGAGTATGAGCAGCGTGACACAGGTCACTATTAAAAAGTGTAAACCCTGCGTATACTATATATTAATGTATGTTACAACATAAGAGAATTTTCATTAAAAGTAAATATACATACGTGGATATGTATAAGTAATTAAACATATAAAAGGATATATTTGCTTATACATCTGCCATATTTTATATACATGATACAAATACTTAAACTCATAGCCATACGGTTTCACACTATGTCAACTGAATAGCTAGTAACAATGCAACTATAGATGAAATATTGAACTTCGTTTCTGGGACGTGGTGTCTTGATAGGCTTATTGCAGGAAACTATGTAAACTGACCATCAACGTTTTTAAAAAACATCCAAAATTAAAACAATAAATGTAAACTGATATTTTGTATAAGTTTTAGTATTTGAATCACAATGAATTAATTAATTCAGTCAATAGTTTAATGTTTTTTTTCCTGATGTGTTGATAATGAAAATCTAGGTTTACTCAAGTTTGGTTGTCAAATACATAGTCTATAGTAAGTACTCTGATAAGTCAGAAAAATATTGCTGCGATGACTGAGTAGTATTTTATTGAAGCAATTCGAACACGGAACATTAAACCAATTTTATCATATTGGAGAATACATTATTATGACTATCCGTTGGTCAAATTCAAATGAATATTTAAATGAAAATTCGGTCGGCTTGATGTATATATAACGACTGAATACTACATTTTCATAAAAATAAAACTTATCTCCATATGATGTAAATTCAAACTCTTCAAACTCAATAATCAAATCCAAAAAATGATTCCATGCAATAAAAAGAACCTGAAGTTAACGTTTCTTAAAAATTCCATATATTATAAATATGACATCCAATTTACAGAACTTCAACTTATACATACTTAACTTGAATGTTTTACTTACGGTGTCATATATAGGAAAACACCTACATATATTATAGAGTTTTTTTAGTTATAAAGAAAAATGAATACGAAAATTTTTGTAAAAGATATAAAAATGCTACAAAGGAAGTAGATTTTTCTATAAAATATAAACACTTTGTATTTTCTGATAAATTACGATTATATAAAGATTTTCTTTTGAAGTGTTAAAAATATGTACATCAGAAAATCTAGTCAAAAAATATATAATTACATATCATTAAAAAAATGTATGTCTATTCGTATTTTTTCTACATACTCTAATATTCTATACTGCGAACCATATATACGAACTAGGCAGCTCAGTAGCGCATTATCATATATCCAAAGAATATGGAGAGATATTAACGATATTTCAATATAAATTCGATAAAAAATAAAATTGACACAAGAAAATGCAATTATTTTTGATTTGATTGCTTATTTATGACTGTAAATTAAATTTTAGAATTTATTATATTCTGTGAAACGTTCTAGCGAGCTTTCTAATCCAAAATGTATTCATCCGATAAATTTTATATATTTGGTATTATGATTTTGGTTTTTATTTGTAAATTGTTAAAATTTGATTGGTATTCTAAATGCATTATATTTTAAAATAAAGATTAAAAAAATTATTCTTCCCCGTCATCAGGATCTGGCGTTATAAATATAATAACTGAATGAATGCTAACAAATGGTTATAAAAGTGTGAGTATTTTTTAATTTAAAATATTCGAGATAAATTTATCGGTATTATACACCTACATACAAATGTATATATAGTTCCCATTAAAAACAAATAATACATAAAAATATATGCCTTTTTACATCAACTGTCCGAAAAATAAACGAAAACGATTAAGAAAAATGATAAAATTATTTATTTTTACAAAAATTCATAAAAATTAAAATACGACATTAACGATTTTTTGCATACCACATGTTGATTCTTTGTTTTTTAATATATTTTTCGACCCAATCACAAAACTTATTGCCCCATAATACCTTTCATTTTGCCTACAATCAACATATTATACTTAATTGGTCATGATACTGAAACTGAGTTAAGATAAGAGCAACGGAAAACATGATTTGTAAAAGAACGAAATAACACCGCCCTCTGTATCGGCCAGTTCTTAAATTAACGCCGGGTGCTATAAGAATCTCTGCATCAATCATGATGAAGAACAACAAATCATTTAAATTACTATAACTGGTTGAAGAATTTACATCAATGCTTTGAACTCAGTTTGAAATTATACCGGTTGTATTTCGGACAAATAGTGCAGAGCATAAAATATCACATAATATATTAAAATGCCAGAAACAACAATAATATTGTAATATATGTAACGTGTATGGAACGTATATGGATATGTCTATGTTTAGGTATAGAGGTACCATATTTACGGCAAAAAAAAGGTATTCCAGTAAAAATATATAAAAACTAATTTTACGATATTTATTAGAAGTAATTTTTTGCGGGTCTGTTAATTCTGTATTATCTTCACTGATATTTCAAAGATTTTTTTCGTATATTTTTTATTTTCATATATGATTATTATCGCATGATATAGGTATTTTATTATTTTATTTTTTCAAATACAATGCATGCACCTAAAAGAAAATAAAAAACCTAAATAACTTTATGTTTTTATGCTAATGTAACCGTATATACCTTACGAGTATATATGTAATATGTAAACGATAAATGGGCGCATATATAATTTTGGTTTCTCCCCTGCACAACTGTACACGCAGTTAAATCCACGTAAATATCGCATACTAGGTATACATAAACATACATTTATATGTTGTATAATATATGTTGAATAAAATAAAATAAAAAAAAATGAAACATAAAAAAAAATCCGCAATATACGCGGAAAAAATGCTAAATTGAAAAATTTGTTACGCTGTTAGGTATGTCATGGTCGCTTGCGCCTACAAATTTAGAATATAATTTATTGCCTCAGCGTGTTGAGTTTATAAAATTGAATATCTGAAATCTAATTATTTATGATGTTGAATTACGCTTGTCACATTTTACTTGTCTGTGTATATTATATTTTAACTATATATTTATATATATATGAATGGAGTATTCGCCTAGCTAGCTAGCACTACATATTGTATATTACACCATATCCCTATTTTTTTGGTATTCTGAGTTGAAGGCATGATATCAGTTTATAAACTCTACAATAAATTCATGTATCTGTGTCTGCATATTATAATAATATTATATGTATATTTATACCTTGAATAAGGTTATTCATATAATTTTTTTTTTCTTATACTTATACGTATTAAGAAAATTACATTTTTTTCACTTTTATTTATATTTTTCATATATTTTTGTGCCTTTTGTACACTACTACTTAAACGCAAAATAATTGGTCTAGTATAAAAATGTTGGTGTATACTATAGTTGAAATGCAGTATCAAAATTATAATAATAAATAAGTTATATAAATTAGTAGATGAATTGAAGTAATTGTCCACAGAAGTTGCAACATTTTCTGACTTGTCGAAAAGACGTTGAATACTGCTTTCGTCTCGGTTTGTCTATTGACTAAAATCCATTAAGTAAATCCATAATTTCTTTTCTTGGTGTATATTTGTTGAAATGCTTATATCTTCCTAAGTCCGTTGCATCGGTCGGAAGAGGTGATAATAATTTTGGAGGCAATTACATAGAATACACTGGCTAAGGGAGAAATTCCTCTCGACCTATATTATTATGTCAAGGCCCATTAACAATAAGTACTCTACTGTCGAATAATTTTTTTTTTATACATTACAAATTGTGGAAAAAATTCGATAGACCGCAAATTATTGAAATTATTACATAGATTTAAATTTGCAAGTAAAATTCGCACCAAAAATGATGGTCTTATCGTCTTATGGTTAGTTAATCTCAATACCACTGCTGCTCTGCAAAGTTAGCATATGTTTAAAATATCAAATCTGGCATGTATATTCCGTTTTTTAAATCTTACTAAACAAATAAATATTGTTTTATAACAAAACAGATTTAATATTTCAAGATCAGTTTTAAGTAAACAATAATTTATACATTCTTCTCAATGATGCTATTGTATTAATTATAATACGCAAGGCGCTATGCCATGCACTCGAAACATTCGTGTGGACAATGAACCATATTAAAAGCTGCATTACAAAGTTACAATAAGCTATTTTGTACAGCGTTCCATTGTAATTACTAATATTAGACTTTAATTTTTAACTATTTCTTAATTTATTTGGATCAGTGACAATTCGGATGCAATTGTGAATCCAAATGTTCAATAAAGTATACAGGTAAATTCAAAAACAAGCAATATAATGGAAATGGTTTTAGATGTTCAGAAAATTCGTTTTATATCTACAAACGTTCTAATAACATTATATGAGTACGCCAATTCTAAATATATATTTTTGAAAGTCTTATAAAATATTAGTACATTATAAAACATTAACGCAGTGATGGCTAATAGAAAATTTTCCGGAAATCCCTGGCCTTTGGAATTTATCAATTTTTTTCAATTACATTATTGTTTTCATGGGATTCCAATTTTTATTATAGAATTTCTAAATGTAATCAATTTCCAATATTTCATGCTGCCTAAAAAAATGTTTATAGAATTGTTTTTGTGCTTTAAATAATTTAACCAAAAATTTTGTAGGATTAATTGTTTTTAAACTCACATTACACGGTGTGCGATATTGTTTAATTGGAATAGTTTCATTGATTGTTTCATGTATACTCCCGCTTTGGAGAGTATATAACAATTCACCAATTCTGCAATTATCACAAGATAAATGTTTACTTAATTTCCATTAATCTTATATGAACAATAACACTGAAAAAAAAAGTACGTGAAGTCAAAAAGTAACGTCAAAACAATGAAATTCAACGTGTTCTGTTTAATAACTTATTATTCTGAACATAAATTAATTAATGATCGCGAATTCATTCATTCAATTTACAAGTACATTAAAATAATTTTTAAAAATGAAAAATATTAATGAATTATTCATTGAAACAATGAATAATGGGGTTTTGAACGCTATTCATTGAAATTATATAAGAACAATAATATTGTCTCCAATATTACTTATTCATTACAAATAAGATATAATTCAAGTTCACGGTAAACAACACTTGCACTGACCATTAATTTAGGATATAATTAAGTTTTTTACGATAAACAACAATTTGTGAAAATAAAAAATATTTTGTAGTGAAGATTTATCAATTATTTTGCTGTACCATGTAATATTCAAAACAAACAGACCATAGAACAATTGTTTTGCATTTAAGTTGTATTATGAGTTGAGTATGGGTACGTACGATAATAGAAAATCACAACACAAATAAAAAGTTTATTATCTACATTTTTATAAATAAATTCACATTCAGTCTTTTCAAAAATGATAACACAAGAACCAATATACCAGATACATTGAATAACGCGCATGGGACTTTAGTAGCTACACAGAATTTATATACTATATTTGATATTTACAAATGACTATAGTAATTTTGACGCAATTGAAATTTGTGCAGCTACTTATGAAACAAACGTTATGTGTAAAATTCAAAAATGTCTGCAAATTCTTCTCATATATATTGATAATTAGATAAAATATTCCTTCCAAATATAATATAAAATTAACATAATATTATTTATGTGTATGTGTGCGTATAAATTATTTGCTTTTAGTTTTTTTGATCCCAGTAAATTTTATAGGTCAAAAACTCAATCGCCCTGTTTTTGACATGCTCACACTTTTTCTTTGTTTTTTCTAACCTATTTAAGTGATTATAAAATAAATAAATATTCAAAATTGCATTTCTTGTGTCGTCGCTTTTTTTTTTGTTGAACATGAGTGCAATTTTGATGACACGTTGTTCCATGGATTATTAAATGTGTTTGCCAATTATATGTACTGAATACGGAAGCAATATAAAACTAAAATGGTTGTCTAGTAGTTTATATATAGTTTCGTTTAGATTTAAAATATATACCATTTATATAATAATTATATTATCTATATGTATTTAATATATGAATGTGCAATATATGAACCTTATAATTTAGTCTATTATTATTAATTACAAACCTTTGGAATTTCTATGTTGCTTATACAAATCACATTATGATATTTCTATATATTTTAACTGTATTTCAATTTTACGGAAGTACAAATTTCCTTATTATATATATAAAATAATAATAATTTTAATTCAAAGATAAGAATTCATCATGCAGAAATTTTCTGTATATTACAATAACTAAATTTGTAATATAATTTACAATTGTAATTGAAGTTAAATGGGTTTGTATTGTTAAGAAATATCAATTTGTTTATCATAATATTAGTATTATTCTATTTTCTATATAGTTACGCAAACAGTATATTATTTTAATAACTGAACTTGTAATTTAAGTCATAAATATAGTATACCATATTCGTATGATAAAAACATCTATTGATAAAATATAGACATCGGGTGAAAGAAACATATTTGTTAGTATTAAACGTGTGTCTCAATTTATATTAATAGAATTTCTGTTATTAACACAGGAAAAATTGTTGAGTATTTTTCATACTGAAAGTTACTCCATTGAATTACCATTAGTTCGTTTATCAAATTAAAAATATGGAAGCGATAATACTCTTATGCCTTTATTAACATGTTGACAGAAACACATTTGAACAAGGTTTTTGGGTAAAAGAAAGATTTGTGCACGTGTTTTGTGCTACATACAAACGCATTAAATGAATGCGAAAAAAGTTCGGTAATTTAAATAACATACTGTGAATTTCAAATTAATGCTTATATGAAACCATAACAATATATTATTATAGATATATTGAACACAACATAGTGTTACAAAATGAAGAAATATAATTAAATTTAAATTTGAAGGATTTATTTAAATTCCTTGTTTTTTTTTATTTTATTCATTTAGATTATTTTATTTTACATTGCATTCAATTGAACGCTTCAATATTAATTTTTAATGCATGACTTAATTAAGCCTTCCTTAATAGTTTAATTTTTTTTTTTTTTTCCATTATCTACATTTGGTTTTATTCTATTTTGTAAATTATAAATATATTTTTCGTATGTATAACTATTTTATATATGGTATATATTTATAACTTTAAACTTTAAAACACATGTATATTATTTAATTAAATCGAAATTTATGCGAATTCAGTTTGTAATATACACCTGTTATTATATTGTATGTAATATAAGTATAATATTTATATATGGCAACTATAAATTCGTTGTTAAAGTAAACATTTATATAGTACTATTTTATTATATAAAGAAGGTACTAAATACACATTAATCGTATATATATATATTTATTTTGTTATACTAAACTATTTAGTATATTATATATTATATATTAATACACCTATTTTGTATATACATATTTATAAAACAATAGTTTTCCCTATCTTATACTTTCATTTCGGTGAACACACCTTTTTGAATTTAATGAAGAGATATTATATGATGAGTTAGTGAGTGATTTGTGAATGCGAGGGTTAAAATTTTGTATTTATATATATATAAATTAATATATTATAATAATATCTATATATAAAATATCTACTATCTATGGTATATAGACTATTTATTTATATAATCTTAATTCTAAATATATACTATATATATTCTGTTTTAATATTTCTATATTATTATATAATATGTATAAATATATTTACTTTAAAATATTCATCTCGATTTTATTTATAATACATATAATGGCAAACTATTGTTTATCTTTTATTGTTACAAAAATTTTCACACAATTGTATAAATTTTAATTATATATACAACAGTTTAATAATTTAGGTACATATTTATGAAAAACAATACAATATAAATTATATTATAAAAGAACGTGAATTTCAAAAGAATTAATTCATATCATATCATATAAGTTTGAGGTAATATTAAGATGATATTTATAATATAATGTTGATGTTGATGTTAGTAGTTACAAAGGAAAAGCAAAGGCAATATATACAGCAATATATTAGAAAATTGTAAAAGGAAAATTTAATTAAGGTGAAATGCTTAACACATCCACTTTTTGTGGATGATTAAAAATATATTACGTTGGATACCGGCATATGATGATGAACCCAACTGGTTTTGAATAGTTTCCACAACCATATACGTTATTATTAGCCGTTGGTTTGCGTATTTGTTTGTTTTACTCTTGTCACAACCCACCTTTGTTTCATATCATAATTACAGAACTATACCTAAATTGTGGTTTGTAATCTATTTTTCTGTAACAAATCGTCGATAAAAAGAAATGTATTCAATCTTTTTTGATGGTTCCACCATGATTTTGAATTTGTGATTAAATTCCTTTACAATTCACTTGCATAGTGCCAATGTATTAGTAAATCAGACTTCGAAGTGGAATTCTCTATTTCGTTTTTATTTTTCCATTTTTTATCGTGATAGTAATAACTAAGAAATAATTGTTCGTCGTCATCTAGAATCTGATCATATATGTATATGGGAGCGATTAATTATCGTGATAATAACGTTAATTATTATTTAGTTAGTGACTATGTTGGCTGTATTAAAATTGTGTGACCATTAATCTTCGAATGCCCGCAATTGTCATAATTGACATGTATAAAAATATGAAAATGTAAGCATTTTCTTTTGCTTATACAATTAAATTATTTTGGAAGATAAATTCATTTTCTTCCATAAAAATGGATTTTGCAATATTAAACATTAATTTCCACACCATAATCGATATAATTGTGTGCATTTTCATTTAAAATGACATCAAATGCTGAGATATAAAATCGGACCACCGCATTCGACATGATTTTTCTGATATCATACATCAAGACATTACTTATTATTATTATTATAACAATATTATATTCTAAGTTTACACTGCGATTTCACTTAAATTCATTCAAAGTTCAACACTTTCGCACATCGCTATATATAAATTCCAGTAAAATCACACAGGACTTAGAATATGATTTGTTGTGATGTTGGTCGATCGATACTTTAACAGATTGAAAATTTTCCAACAAAATAGTAATTAATAATTTATATATTATAATTATAGAATACATTTATACGTAAATATATGGATTTGAAAATGGGGTGAATTCATTTTTTACATACACAATATATATATATAAATATCATACAATATAATATCATTAAATGTAGAAATCTCTATATATTGTCCTAATTATACAGACGAAAACTTACATTTATATCTTATTTCTAAATCCATATTGCTTTATACATATACCGTTGAATACGCGTTGAGTGCTACGATAGCTATTTACTCGTATTTATTATAAAAAAAAAATCCAAACATTTATTTCCGGCAAACATATATATGGAATATAACAAGTTAAGGGCACTTCTAAGTTTTCTTTTGTCGAACATACTCATCTGACATTTATACCATACACAAAATCACAAAAAAGACAAACAATCAAATATCAAAAAATGTTCTATACATTTAATATAAATACTATTATGTGATTTTATGTATGGTATAAATGCTATGAATGAACAGGTATGGTATATGGTATATACTAACAATATATAAATAATAAATATATAGTAATACACATGTAATAATAAAGATAGGGTGATGCTATGCAACCATATGGAATATATTATCTGTTTCCTAGGCAATTTTAGTGTTTCATATAGATGTGTACAAAGAAAAAGATAAAAAAAGATTTAGAAAACAATAACTTTTCATTAGCCATACCGGTCCACTTGTAATTCATTTAATGGGGAGAGTGAACCATATGCAATTTTCGTTCTTTCTATATAATTTTCTTCTTTCATGTGTATGTCATAATATATATTTACAATGCGTCTCTGTATGGCTATAGCTCTACTAAAGCAATATATAATAATATAGTAATGCTATAATATTAGTTTTATTAAATTATATAATATAAAAATATTGTTATATTAAATGAAATTTTTGTTCACATTCTAATTTACCATTTTCATTTATAGATATATGACTCTTTTGTTATTAATTATGACATGTGTAATATCTTTCAATTTAATTTTACCCGGAATTAATGTATATACGTATACAATGGGTATAGTTGTTTTCGCCTTCTAAATATACGAGTATCGCAAATATGTTAAATAGCGCGTATTTTAAATTATTAATATACAAATATATTTTTGTTATATAAATATATAGAATATAATTAGCAATTAGAAAATTTGTAAATTTTTAGAATAAAAAAACATCAGCCATAATTCTTGATAACTTTCACGGAATCATGCACTTTTATATTTTTTCAAAAATGTATTGTATGGCTCAATAAGTGCTTATGCCATCCATCGAAACACATGTATAATCTAATCCGATGGAGTAATATCTGGTGAATACATCGGATATGTTTACCATAGAATTACTGCCCAATACATTAATGCTCAACAGCTTTAAAACCGATTTAATTACGCGTTCAAAATATATATAGTGAATTTTCCAATCGATGTCACTGAAAATTTAAAGAAATTTGTGCTACTGCATTTAAAGCGAACCCTTAAATGGTACAAAACAATTGCACATCAGTACTTATCCTAATTTTTTCATACAATACTTCATCGCAGTGACAGCTCTTGAAAGAATAAATCGATTTTTAAAATAACTTCTACAAATTATTGGAAATTTATAAAGCTTTTACAAAATATAGCTGTGTATACTACGAGAAAATCATTATCGCCGTCCCTATATCATAGTAGGTGAACTTCATAATCTTATCTACTTTGAAATTGTCTATTAGAAAAATTTAGTGGTATTATGACATAACTTGAAATTTGTTTTCCACAAGGCGCCTGTGGTAGCAATGTACGTAGAATTATAAATACAAATAACATAAAATATTGCTTGTAAGAGAATATATTATAAAATCTGTAAACAACTAAAAATGATAGATAAATTCAAAATCTTGGTCAAAAATGTTAAATTTAATTCATCCAAGTTCGTTTTGTTTTTGATGTATCATCAATTTTCATTGATGTTTCGTATTAAAAAAAAAAGTGCTTCACCATTACTTTATTAATTTTACGTCATATTCTGATTTTTAATTACAATATGGAACGTGATGTTAAGCCACATCATTTAAATAAATTGTATTTATCAATTTAAAATCCCATATAGCTTTTAGAAACTGGTTGCGAGACTGATTGTTGATAATAATATATTATTTATAAAGTTTAAAAAATTCACTTTTTCATTCAAATGTGTTTTTTTCTATGTATAACGATCGATTGCAACAAGTATAAAAATAAAGAAATATTATGTAATAATTCTGTAAAATCACATCCCCCAACCCCTAGTATTACAAAATTTCTATTTCATTTCTATCATTTATCTGTATCTAAACCAATTTTCATCAATATCATTTACACTTCAATAATTTTCGATATAATAATTCTTCTGCTTACTTGCGTTCAATCTTTTTGGTTTATTCTTTTCCATTTTTACTTCAATTTTATTTCTATCATCATGTTATAGTTGAACTATTACTGTGTAAATATATATATTATATATAATATAGGTATGTACTATGATACTATGATATGTATACGCATATGTACAACGCGTGTACTAGGTATAGACGCAATTGTAATGTAATACACGTATACGCATATATTTGCGTTTCTAAGTCTTTGTATAGTGTGCTATTATAGTCATACTATAGTATATCGTTTTATACGCATTAAATTACATCACTATATATATGAACCTATCATTTTATCAATCTTCTTTGTGTACAATTTATATGCAATGTACAGATGTGTATATTCATGTAGCAAGTAATTCTGTGGTATTAAACTACAATATAGTACATAGAACAAGATTGATACAATACTAAAACTTTTTCTTCTAATGGTTGGATATATACTGAATCCGACTGACTTCCACTTAGGAAACACCAAATGTATTGTATTCGTTTGTATATATTACAATATATATACGAAATACGAATAAAATGGCAACTGTGATGTGATCAAATAATATGTGTTTAGTTATACATAGAGTTTATTGTTATTTCTTTTTAAAATAGGAAGATTTACAAAATCATTGAAAAATACTTTCTGTATTATATTATATTGATTATATATTGTACACCTACACCATATTTATTTTTTTAGTTTGCTTCTATAAATACAGGTATTTTGTTGTTATTTTATTTCAATATACACACATATATATGTAGTAATGTAATATTACGTATAGCTTTACGTGTACCATATATCGTATATCTATAATCTGCACATATAATAATAATAATAATAATAATAATAATATAGTTTGATGTTTAGTCAGTTAGATTATTTTGTTGATTTTATTTTCGATAAAAAGTACATAATCGATATAAGATAACATCATAAATAAATAATATAATAAAAATAAAAATAACAATATTGCGAGGGTTGAGCTATTTCTATTCGGTTGGAAAATAATATTTTTACTGTACAAAATTGTTATGTTTATGTGTACAACCAGTACAACATTATATATATAGATATATATTCGGTTTTTATTGTTCTACCCCTCGATTGTAACCATATAGTCATATTTATAATTTTTATATTTTGATTATTATGACACCTCATCAAGTTGGTTGGTAATTTTTCAAAATTATTAAATATTCGGCTACAAAATTGTAAAATAAACCAATGAATGGGATGGGTATGGTAATGATATAGGAAGAAATAGCTTATAAATAATCATCGTACAGTAAATTCTGCGGCATCTTTCGAATCTGGAAATGTTGGCTATATTTACAAAATACGATTATAAATTTCGACAAACTCTGATTGAAAACCATCCGGGTATTGATCCTGTATTAAAAATTACCAATCATAATGGAAGAAGACAATGCAAATTACAAAAGTAAAAAGAATTTTCTCAATCAATTGGTAATGCAAAAGATGTAACAAAATTTCAATTATAAAAGGATGTATGCACCATCACTACTATTACAAAAAACCTTCACCATCACAATCTGCAGTAGCTGTTAAACCACAATAGTTATCGATAGATATCAACGGTAACATGACTGCAACAGAACCAAACTCAAATTACAAAAGCATCGTTACCAAAATTACAATCATCATCAATATATTGATTAGCATAATCTGTTGATGTAGCTGCTCAAATACTTTTATAGCAGTTAAAGAATTTAATAAATATGTTACCCTCTAAATACATTCAATGAAGATATAAAAAAATCTGAAGAATACATTAAAAAAACCAAACATGTGACCATGATTGGTTGATACAGGTAAATAATTAAATCCGAAATTGTGCAGAAAATAATACAACGTAATTAAATCTACTCTTATGATGGTATATACGTGAATGTACATGGCATCAAACTGTATAACAATCATAGAATGGCACTGAATCTTGTAAAATGGATTACGGAATTGTATATGCTAATGGCTGCAATCAAGATTAGTGGTAGTTGTGGGACGGTATACCATAAAACTCTCATATGGGATCTGACAGGGATTCTGAGAGGATCACTATCTTTATGCGGATGAATCATTAATGGAGCACAGGTCAAGTGTTGAAAATTGAATTCAACCTGTTGTAATCCTGACGAAATACATCCTCAGTATATCAAACTGAGATGTTTGGCTTTATTAAAACATGCTATGGATTTCCTAAAGGCGAATGAAATTTGTGTTTTCCAATAGATAAGAATGGGTTGAGGTGTGCCAATGCTGTTCAACAACAAACCTGTAGAATCTTAAATTATTAGTGATTATAAAAATAAATTGTGTACCACACAAATAAAATTTTCGAGAAATCTCGGTGGATAAAATTTTTTTGGGACACTATAATGCAATATCGTTTATTAAAATTACAAAATATAAATTTGTTGTATATTTAATATTTCATTGAGATTATTATACAATAATTAGATTCAAAATATAATAATTTATAATTTTTTAGTTGAAAATGAAAAGATAATTGATTCAATTTCGTTGCTAAAATTGCATGGAGTAATATATTATATGATGCTAATCAATCAAAGAATAATTCATAAACTTGTACTTGTATTATAAGTACAAAATATAATATTAATATGTGTGTGTTTGTTTGATGTACTGCAGATGGTTGATGCAAACGTTAATATAATAAAGTACTTATATATTTTGTATTATTATGTAATAAAATATTATGCATTTGAGAGTGATTACATAAAAGTTAAGTGATGATTGGTTCAATAAAAATGTCTATAACACAAGTTCGGTTGTATAATATATTAATAATATACGCGTAAACAGTATATATATATATAGTTATTATATACTCGTATATATTAAAAATGCAGTAAGTAATTGAATTAAAACTTTGTATGTACTTGGTGAATGCATATTATATTAGTAGCAATGTTATAATTTAAGCAGTTAATCCATCATTTAGAGAAATTAATTTTTTTTTGAAAAGTATGATAATTACAATCAAAAACTATTGGTATATTTAGTTATTATTATTATAGCAGATTTTCTAGAATAATGTCAACACATATAATATAAAATATAATATGTTTACCATTCATTTATGGATTATTTACAATAGCATTTATTTTTAAATATGTATTAAAATAAATTTTTAGTAAATCACAAAAAATTGTCTCATAATGTGAATTGATTATTCGATAAATTCAAAACAAAAAATATAAATAGAAACGCAAATTAACCTGATATGGATACATGTACAACATTTTCCTATATTCAGTAGAGTCAATAAACAATAAAATAAAATCGAAGGAGGCTCTCTTAGACTTATTGTATTATTGAATTCATAATTGAAATTAAATGAAGATGCTATTATTCGCTTATTTTCATATCTATATTTTTTTTTATAAATTTCGTAAATTACATTTGACCTTAGCTGATATACAAATCAATAATAATAAAAATAATAATAAAATAAATAATTATCAATAAAATAAATACTAATACGTATACTAACTACAAGTATAAGCATATTAGCAATATTAGCAGCATCATTAGCACAAACTGATTCTGTTTTAGCTAAATGCTCATTTCGTTCAAATTCTTAGCAGCTAATGGCATTTCTATATTGAATTTATATTGTATAAGATAAGTATAAAAAGTACATTCGATTCGATTACTTTGAAGGCGCTGTTCTGCATATTGCTGTCTTAATAAATAAAAAGTTTGGTCGTAGATGCAGACAAACAATGTGACAATTAGACCAAACGTTACTTTCATTAAAGTGAATATGTGTGTCTGTGTGAGAATTATGCATATTTATTTAAATAAAAAATTTCATAAAATTCTACTAAAATTTTTCTAATATATATTTTTAACTAAAATTTCTTATTGATTCAAAATACTGTGAGTAATTTAGAAATAAAATATGTTAGATATTATATTAGGTACATACCGTGTGTTATACAAATCTGTATGTTAAAATAGACGTACCTATAAATATTTTAATAAATAAAATAAAGATATGTACTCATTATTCTGCATCCGAAAATAGTTTCTGCAAACGACTTGAAAATATATAAAAACTAAAATTATAATTTTATCATGACCTTATATTAATTACACTTTACTTTATTGTAATAGTATATTTATTTTAAAACTCAAACTAGACACATCATTAACCAAATTAATTAATTTTAATTATTTTATTACAAACAACATGTACTGTTTGATATTAAATTTTAATTTAGAAATGTTAAAATTGTAAAATGTCAAAAAGAGAGTGTGAGTATTAATATAGGTTAACTTTATTTAAATTTATTTTATGGACCCTTAAAATTCAGTACAGTACCAGTACCACCTATATATATATAAAATAATATATAAATAACTATATATATATAACGTGTTTTTGAGCGTGTACATATAAAACAATAATAATAATAAAAACAATTACATTTTATCTCTATACAATATAAAACACATTCAAATTAATTATTCGTTGCACAAAATACTTTATTTCTTTATTTTTTTTTTTTTTAAAAGGAATTCAATTCAATTATAAATATCTATACTTACACACAAATTCTAAATATATATATATCTAATATAACAAATATTCAAATATTCATACATTTATAAAACAGTATACAAAAATATATATAATATATATCGTATCCATCCATAAATACAATATATAACAAACAATAAAACGATGGGGTTTAATATAATTAAATTCATTTAATTAAATATATAATTTAATTTAATTGACACATTTATGTATACGATAGATACATATATTCATTCATTGGTACACATAATATTCAAATACATAGAATTTGAAAATGTATCAAAAGTATTATATTAGATTTACCTTAATGAATGGTATAGTTGTCGTAATACATATATTTGTGTTCTAAATGCATAATATATTATTTAACTGTCACAAGAAATGATTATACGTCTTAAAATTTGATTTGAAATTTTATTTGAATTTTAATTTAAACCAAAAATAAGAATTTTTTATAAATGTTGTTCTTAATCGTCGTACAAATTTACACTCAGGGAAATTTGTTTTACCTCATTATTTACAAGATACAAGTTATACACAACAGCCCGCACCGTCAAGACTATGAATACTTTTATATTTGTATTGATTATCTAAACACAACCTTAGATATGATTATATTACACTTTTATGATGGCTTGAAAAATAGATGAAGATGAAAATATTTTTAATTATGATTTGGTTATCTCGCATCCACAGATATTAATGCCATAAATATTATAAATATTATTATTTGAATGCTGCAGAAGTTGATTTCACACAAAATATTTCAACAAAGACTAAGATTTACAAAAATATTCAACAAAATGTGGATAAAAAAAAGCGCTACAAAAAATTAAAATCAATAGATTAAAATATTAAAATAAATATATAAGAAAATTATTGGATCAAAACATAATTTCTGCTACTTTAAATACATTAAATACATTGTCTCTATTATTTATTTATCACTCCACATAAAAAATACACAAATATATTTCATTACACACTTAATCTGCGTAAAGTACACGCCTTACAGTGAAAGTCATACGGAGTCGCACATTTTTTCATGAGTGAAATTTCATAAATAATAATAATAACGATACCATGAAATATAAGAATTGCTATGTACATTTTCATACTGATAATAACTCCATTGAATTATCATTAGTTTGTTTATTAAATCAAAATAGCGAATACCGTTGAAAATTTATGCTATTCAGTGATTGACAATGTCTTACATACATACATACATGGCTATATGAACTTGTTACTCCTAAGAATAATTGAATTAATAAAGTGTTTATCGAAACATAAATGCAAACCAATTGATCTATTACAACAATTCACTCACAAAGGGCTAATTTACCAATTTGAATGCAATGATAAATATAATTATGATCTAAAAAGAGACAGCCATTATTGTGGGAGTGATGCCTTGACATAAGCCTGACTAATGAATCTGTATAGTCCATTCGATATGGAGATGGTAAGGTATTTGTGGTCTGATTCGATATTCTCGGGAATATTAAAAAATATGACCTGCTAAAATGTATTTTTGCTTCTATAAACTTTTTTAACAATCTACACTTCACCCCATAAATGACACCCTTAGCCTAATTTACAAAATCTATCCTGAGAATTTAGTTTTCAGAACATTCCTATGAACATCTCATATAATCTAAACTTACATACTTACTAAATAAATTTCATAAAAATTTGATAAGGAACTCACCAAACTATTCAGAAATCTCTTAACATCAATATTCAAGAACTTCCTCAGTAGCTGCTCATATAAATAATCTTATTTTACACCTACACACACTATTGATAAATCTCATTAAAATCGAATGTGATTATTCTCATTCATTATTTACTCTACATTGGCTATTGTTTGTAAAAACATGTACATTTGTATATGGGTCGTGCTAGAAATGGGATTCGGATAAATCTCATATTCATTCTAAAATATCTCAGGAAAGAAATAAAATTGCTCAAAATAGAACTAAATAGATACAGGTTTACTATAACATTAAGGATGTGCACTGGTATAACAAATTTCACAATAACATGTTTTTTTTTAAAACATAAACATTAACACAATAAAAAGTTTGTGTTTGTGAAAAATAAATGAAACTTTTAAAATATACGAAAATTATTGTATGGTTTTAATAAATTATATTTATAACATTATCATTAGCTAAAAACAAAATGAATAATATTATTTTACATGTTATAAAAGTTTATTTGAAATTGCTTATAGTTAGTTATATTTTTAAAAGTATATGCGAGTTTATGTATATAAATATTGCAATAACCAGACAGATGGTTCCAATGACCATTCATAATGATATTATCCATATCTTGTGTATATATATCGTATTGATATAGAAATACATCGGTTGTTGAAATTCCCAAGAGTCACATTTACAATATTTTCGGTTTTTGTTCTTTTTTTTTTTCATCTCATAACTTTACATCGCTTATCCAATTTTTGCTCTTATGAGTTTCGCTTTATTTTTTTATTTTTTCTTATTATATCAGTTTTATTATTGTTGTAATGATACCCAGAGATATACAAAACATAACATTTCATAAGTCATTTATTATTTTGATGTTGGTTAAACACATATGGATTTTTCCATTGTCCGAAAAATTATCGAAATGGCATTCTAATATATTGACTGGTAATTGATTTCTGTATAATGAACCGACCATAACGAACTGTCAAAGTATCATTACATTTTCTTCAGAGTAAGCATAAATTTAAATATACAACGTATTGTGTGATGTTGATTCAGTCTAAACTTCATTTGATGTGATGAAAGGAAACTGGTTTGAAGTCAACAACATTCCAATGAACGATCTAAAAAAAAGAAGTCATTTGATGAACTTGTTGGACGTATCACAATCGATATATTTCAGTTGAGGGCGAATATTTCGAATAAATAAAATAATTTTTATAAAAATAAATTAATTATTTGATTTTTTCTCAATCCGGTTAATTTTTCGGACAGAGGCTATAAACATATGATATTTATAACAACAATATGTAAGTTTTGTTATATAATGTACAACGAAAATGTGAGAAAATGGCTAATTTTCTTTTATTGTACTTATATAATTTAAAGGCTGAAACAATAGGAGCTCTGCTATAGTATTTCGATATTTTTGAAATATTTGTTCTGTTTTTGTTCTGTTTTATGTGTTAAAAACTGTTCAAATGAAGAATTTGTTAGTATATATGCGAAAACTTATAGTGCCAACCGTCGACATTAGTTGTTGTTCAATAAGGAAGTGCTATGGTGTATTATTGTATTTACACGGCAACAAAATAAGATTGGTTGTGGGCATGCTTTAGCTATATTGCAGTCTAAACTATCAGCTTCACACTATATTCATGTAACTATATCATCTGAAAGTAAACTTATGTTGGCTGACATGGAAATATATAATATATATTATATAAGAATATCAAAACGATGTATAATATCCGGACAACTTGTCCGGCACAATAAAGGAAAAGGAGAAGCTTTTGTCTACGGTACTACTCTATTAATGAACTCGGTTTCAAAGACTTTCTTATATGGGGTGTTTTCCAATTCTTTGGGAGAATCAAATATCTTTTAGAAAAATATGTATTGGGCACAGTAGATTGTTAATGTCGCAGTACAGACGGAATCTATTGGTTACTTGGTTCCGAAATTATCTGAAATCTAAAGTCTTAAATAATAATGATCATGTCATAATTCTTCAATTGCTTCCAAACAATGAATACGTAATATTACTGGTTTTATATTTGAAATCAAACCTTTTTAATAAGTGTCCGATTTTTTTCATTGTCATCAATAATAACATTTTTGAAGAAAATAACGCACCATAAGGGTAATTTATATAAATCTGCATTTATATTCAGCAAAGAAAAGAAATTACTACACAAGTATACTCATCTACATCGGATTACAAAGGTCATACTAATTAAAGGTTAGACTATTCTAGAAGTAAAGTAATTGGTGAGCTATGATAAAATGCAGCGAAAAATTTATACAAAAGATATGTTGTGCGGTGTATTTAAGTTATTTTAATGTAAATTAACATTAAATTTTCTAAATATTTCAATTATTATATATTTGTACAACAAAGTAAAGCTTCTATTGGATCACCCGATAGACTAACCTAAAAAATGTACAATAAAATAAACCATAAAAATATCACAAATTTTCAAAACCGAATTACAAACATATATTCTGTAATTAAGTTTTCCATATTTTCAGAAATTCTGATTAAAATTTTAATTTATTTGGTTTATTGTATTTTTATGTGATGCTCCGAGAGTCGTCATTTTAGTATAATATAGAATTTATAAAATTATATTATTGTACATTATAACAAAATATCAACAACGTTGTTAAATTGAAGCGTAAAAATAAAAATTTGAACATAATTCTGTTTGACATAAAATGATATAAAAATGTCACAATTTATTTACATTATTATGTTGTGACATTACATTTACTTGATGCATATATGCCTATATAAAAAAAATATACACCTACACAGGATAAATGTTAAGCAATTTTAGCAAAGGTATAAAATAAAATATATACTATTATTATGTACTCACTCGTATATATTATACAATATATAGTAATGTGTCAGACATCATGTACCCGCTGTACGTTAATAATACACCATTTTTATTTCAACTTGGGAAATATAGTTGTCAAATTAGGATTGTTGTCTTCTCTGATATTATATTTATAAATATAACAGATATAATCCACAAATAAGATTTATTTTCATACGACTATCTATCTATAAATAGTATGTGCTGTATTAGTGCTGGGCATACGATATATAATTTTGTTATGAAATGTAAAATTTCGTGGAACGACACAGTCAAAAATATTATTATGTATATACCTTTAAAAATTTTGTTAATTCAAAATTATAGTCTGTAAATGTGTGTAAAATATCTGTAAGTATATAGTTGATACGTTATCATAATTATTTTTACGTTATAGATACCCTCACGATTAACCAAATAATGTTTCTTAAAAAATGGATCAAAAACTGTTGTTGTAATATTCAATAAAACATTAATATGTTCTCATTATTCTTATTATCGTTAATGCAAAATAGATAACTAAACCATATGAATAAATGTATAATCTAAATAATGATTTACTGATGCCATACATAATAATTACAATTAGCGCTTACGGTTCTTTAAAATAGTGCGGAATATAATGCGTTAATTATTTTTAAGGATATCGAATCATCAATTGGATTTCTATCTAAAATTATATGGGTATTTAACAATTCACCAATTGCTCTAGGTAACTATTATAATTATTAAGTTATATATTGCTTCAAGTGGAGCTTTATGTCATCTAATAAACCTTTCATTGCAACCAAGTTGATAAATTACTCCGAATGGAAGTATATAACATTTTACCAATTGTATTGCAATTAACGAAAGATAGATGTTTTCAAAATTTTATTATTTATTTTTATATGGGTGATTAGCCCATAGTGATGTGTGTGCGTTTGCAGACATTGTTAATCTTTGAATAGCGCCCAACACCATATTTTCAAAAATATCCGTTTTTCTTTTTATACCATAAACGAACAAATGGTAACCCGCAGCAGAAAAATTTCTGTATTAAAATAAATACCGAAAAATTTCTTAATGAAAAATAGCGGAATTGCACACGCTTATATTTCATGATTAATAATATATATTTCGGCGGTATGCCACTGCGCTACTGAGTGTTTGGTAACTATATGATATTGCTTTATTTATTCAATTATTCTTGCATCATATAGTTGGAAATAACCCATTGGTTGTGTGTATGGAGGAGACATTGTTAGTTACTCCATCAATTTACTAATTGTTCAGATCTATGACACATGTACTATATAATATATATTTTTACTGTTTAATGTGCGGTATAGCGTATACATTTATATTTATAAGCAGTTATAAATATGCACTCTCTCTGCCGCACATGACTTATTGTTATTGACTTGACTTGCTATACTGATCATATCTATATAAAAAAAAAACAGAACCGAAAGAGGAAATGAATTTAAAATTGTATACTCAATGAAAGTATTTATTTTTCCAGAAAGAAATCAGAAATCATAAAAAAATTTTCCTAAATAACTTAAATTTTCTGCAAATGCTAAATGACAGTTCATTTAATAGGTATTATTACTGAGTGGGCGGGTGATAGTATTGCGTTGTAAAGGAAATATTAATTTACTGATGTATGGTATTCAAGTTGAACCAAAACAGAATGGAATATTATATGTATATGGAATTTTTGACATATCTGATTCAAATTTTTTGTATGTCTCATTATTATTAGTTTAACAACCCAAATTACATATATATATGCAAATGTTTTTGATATATATATATATATGACAAGATAACGAATTGTATTATATTGTACTATACTGTAATAATAATATGCGTACATGAAAATTTTCACAAATTAGATAGATGATTCATTTTACTATAAATTATGAAATGAATAATTTATTTTCATATATTCCATATATGTTAATATTATTATTTATAAAATAAAATAATATGTAAAATATAAATATTCTGTATTTAATTTTAACTAAAAAAAAAATAAAAAGTAAAAAATTTGTAATCTAATATCTTTGCTTTGTATCTTGATACAACCGCACACAAAAACACATGCATATACATATATATTTAGGTATGGTTGCGTATAATACCATCATATATATATATATATATATATGATGTAAAAATTGTATATATAAATATTCATCTTGTTATTAATCTTTTTCATCAAAAGTATAAATCCTTTTTAACTTCAAAGTAAAATCGTTCATCTGAAAGTTAAATTTAAAATGAGGTTTCAAAATTATTTTCTAAAAACCTCTATTACGTATAAATGTATTTTGTATGTTTTTCTATATATGCAAAAGTTATAAAGTATTTTTTCTTAAATGTATGTTGTTATATGGTATATTATATTCAAGTATTTTACAACAGCTATAGAAAAAGTGAACATTACGTGTATATATTATACGTAACCCACACGTAGTGCATGTATATATATTTTATGTTTATATAGTCATTAATTTTATTATGTTACACGTATACGCATATATAATATTATAATCTATATGGGGGTTTTTTTTTTACTCTTTAGTTTTTTGATTTTATGTTTTTGGAATTGTTAAAAGAATTTAATTTTTAAATTTCCTTTTGCTTTCGAGATGTGGTTATTTTTACAAACAATGAAACATTTGAAACAATATAAATGAAGTATAAAAATATATCATATTGAATGTATGTTACAATATATAATAATTGGAAATTCATTCGATTTAAGAGATACATTTTAAAATGTTAAATTAATATAAAAAATATCTATATGTTTCCTCTTTATATTTGTCGCTAATGTAACGATTACAGTGAGTGATTTACTTACATTTTATACAATAGAAATTAAACCTAAGATTCATATGTATAACGAACTTTAGGCTAAATACATAACTTTAAGTATAACTATATAATATAAACAATAGTCTATATGTATGTTTAATATAATATATGATATAAAAACATGAAAACTCATCAAAATGCAATTAGTTTACCATATTTAAATCAACATATAACGTATATATATATTAACTAAATAAATCATCATTTTTTAATAAAAATTAGTATATACAATATATTATGTACTCCCTTAGCAATATATAAAAATTTCATCATTTATATTTTGGCCGTCGCTCATATTATAATATAGATTGTGGGGTAGATCCGACAAGCATAACGCTTTTTATTTTCATATTTTCATTCAAAATGTCAGTAACCATGTAACAATTTTCCAAGAACTACGATTTTCTAAATGGTATATGGAGAAAAACAAATCAAGGAATTATTTTCTTCGGCATGGGTGCTGCAGCGCTGGCAAAACTGAAAATATTTTCTTAAAATAAAATAAAATTATCGAACGAAATATGAACAAAACAATTTATTAACATTTAACACTATATATTGTAGAACTGCCAGACCAATCAAATGAATAGCTTTACACACTTACATTTACCACTTCTCCTAATATTTCTGTATCATCACAATTTCTTTTACCAGCACCGCCTTAATGTTTCACACAGAATTTTTGGATTTATGTTGATTTTATATTTTTTGTTACATGATTTTAGCAATTATCAGGAAACTACCGGATCGATCGTAACACCACACGACATACAGATGTAGTTTACTTATTTTTATGGTTCAAAATTAGAACACCATTAAAAAAATTTTGTTAATAATGTCTACACTAAACACAAAACACTTGGAAATATTCGCGATTATGAACATTATCATTAAGCCATATTACTTTTAGTGTATGATATGGCATTTTTACAGTCAAGACATTAATTAATAATTAATATAAATAGGACATTAAATTATATCAAAATATAGATATTTTTCTTCAATTCTATTATATTTATATGATTGAGTAGATATGAGCAATTCATGGATATATATACTAATTATAGTATAATTGATAAATTGTCAATTACTAACATAGACATAGTAATTTACTAACTTGATTATTTATTAGGTAAAACTCACGAGTTTGTGCATAAGCAATCAATCCATATCGTTCACCGATTAAATGAGGAAATCACAATAAATAATTTAACAGTCATATGAATGAAAATACTATTATATCCAATAAACAGTTCATTCATACCTACCACAATCCATATGCCTATAACATATCTCTGGGATATCCCCTTGAAATCTCGGAACTATTATAGGGATATCATTCTGAAATTATATGGATATTGCGATATATTTTATTTAAACTTTTGTGGAAGTACACGTAAATAATCTGAGATATGCATTGACAAATAATGAAAACAACTTGAAATTTTTGGGCAAATTAATATTAATGCCATCAAATTTCAATGAATTTTCTTCAATGTTTTGTCATTCCATTTTTTTGCAGAATTTACAGACTGAAATTATCTTCTGTTGATAAATAAACTCGATGAGAAAGATTTTTCCATAAATTTTCAATGGGATTTAGGTCATCAATCCTGGCCAGCCATAAGTTGCATATATTTTTTGTTTGCAAATCACGGTCACAGAAATTACGAGAAACATATGAGTAACTGCGTCACGATCACAAATTTTTAACTATTCCCTAAATTATTAAAGCAAATAATATATAAGTAAATAGATAAATATACGAATTTCGCGCACTGTATATTGTGTATATTGAATATTTTATCAACACTTTTTATCTTCCAATGTAAAAAATATAAAATATATCACGTATCAAATAGAAAGAGAAGAAGTTATTGTCGTTGACGTACTATACGTCTTACTTATATTTATGATGCAGTATCGTTGTTGATGGTCATATGACGAAGTAACGTATTTTAATGTTATAATAGTTAAAAAAAAAAATGCAGCAGGTATGCACATTACAAAAATTCCGAAAATTAAAATTTTTCCATCGACAATTCTGCACAAAATTTTTTTGTAATAAAGAAAACTCTTATTAAATTATTTAAAATTTATAATTGAATATAAAATATTCGATTTAAAAATCACAAAGGAGGTAATAATTCATTTTAAAAACAAACTTTATGCACATATATTTGTATTTTTTATTGATATTTGCAGCTGAAATTTGTATAAATTATGCAGTTTTTTGATTGATTGAATATAACTGTGGCATGACACGGAATCTGTTAAAATAGAAAATAACGTTAATATGTACAAAAGGGTTGCGGCATGGTTGACGGATCAACCCTACATATCACCTCTATTTATTTTGTATATTTGAAATACACGTAAAATGAAATAATAAACCAACCCCCTCAATACATCTTTATTCATGTTCATATATATGTACATTAAAATAACGAGTGCATTTATACTCACTATGCTCGTATACATATACCATGTACTAAACCAAACTAAATATTCTTTATTAATGCAGGCAAATGCCAATATTGCAAAAATTGTGACGTGCAGACTATATAAAGTGAAGGTATATTACATACAAACAAATTACATTTATTCACATAAATATATCTATATATATATATATATAATGTCATTGTCTATATATATATATATTTCAGTCTGAATATAACCCCTTGTAAATTTTGGGGTTTGTAATTTATAGTTTTCGCATGTACGACTAACATAAAAAACAATATTTTACACTCGGTTAGGCGTTATATAAAATAAACTATATATGCAGGGATTTAATAATACTGAATCATTCGTTCTTTGTATATTATAATGTAATGTATATAATTAATATAAATATAATATAAACACACTGTACCCACATATATATACATCATTCATTAGCTGTGTACAGTCTCATATAGTCTGACAAATTAAATACACTTTATCATCTTATATTACTCGATTTGTTGCTCTTATATATTTATTAACTTTAATTGAAATATGAAATCGATTTATTAATGTTTGTTTCAAGTTATTATATTCATATATTGTTTGTATATGGTATATATAGGTTGAGTGGGATATCATATAACTGGCATATCGCATATCATTAACATCATCATCAACAATTTATGTTTCTCCAAGTTGTGTATATGGATGGCGATGGCATCTATAATAATAGCAAACAATTAAGTTTTAAAATTACTCCACATCGGAGTTTATCTTAAATCTATATAATTATAGAAAAATATTGATGTTTCTTAATTTCATTAATTTTTATATAATTAATTAGCCCCCATAATCGTGAGTGTACTAGACAGTATTGATCTTTGAATATAACGATCACATTATCTAAAATATTCCTTTCTTAATTCCAATGACAATCAAATGATAAGTCAGATGAAAAATTTCAGTATTAAAATAAAATTATGGAAAACTGTCACAAGTAAATGTTGGGAAACCAGATACTTCACGATTGATTAGCATGAAGAACAGCACCACACTGCTCCATTGACAATGATGACTGCCGATAATACTACTATGTATATGATAATTCGTTAATCTGAACCCTTGTTAATTCTAATAACCGGTAAACCATACCATAAAAATTCAATAATATACGAATACCTTAAAATAAATTGTCAAAATGTATGTACATCATGAGAAAGACATTATATATAAGAAATTATTGTTTTAAAGATCAAGGACATATAAGAATAATTTTAAACTGTAGTTCGGATCATTCTTGAAAGAAAATTAAACGGAAAATTGAGTAGGAATGTAGTTTTTGTATAAGTATCAAGAAACATTTCAAGGACCTTATAAGGATAATTTTAATAAGCAATATTTACATCCTTATATGAAAGAAAACTGTACAGAGAATTGAGTAGTACTGCTGTATATAGGGTTTTATTTTCACGTTTAGTCTTGCTGTACCGCATATTAAAGAATATTAATTTGGAATTTGAGTGGAATTAATGTTCCATAAAAATGCCCAAGCACTTTATCAGCATAATTTTGAAATCTATAATTATGCTGCAATTTATATGACAAAAAACAGCAATTGTGTGGCTCTATTATGTTTCAATGATCATGGATATGTGAAGGAACTCATAAAAATATAGTCTTCTCATTTTTTGTAGAAAATTATGCAGACATTTGTGTAGAATTTATGTTTTAAGAATCAAAGACACATCAAGGAACTTATAATAATAAAATTAATATTTAGCGATACTCAATCCTCTGTTTAATTATTTTTCATATGCGGTGCACAGAACGACAAAAATGAAAGTTATTCTTTTAAAGTCTTTGTGAAATTAATATGAAATTCATATTTCTGATGTTGAGGTTTAAGCCACAACACGTCTGACATTATCGATTTATTGGAAAGAAAATTTATAAGTCAGATTTTTTAATATATAATTAAACCAACAAACCAACAACAATTGATCAATTGAAAAATTAGAGGCATTAACGTAGATGTAACAAAATTTGTAAGTACTCTAAATTTTTTAAATGCCATGTTAGGGTAAAGGGTTAATTGGAATTCCAATTCTTTAGTAAAATGTGATTATTGTATTGGGCAAATTTTGCATGTTTTTGTCCGAAAATCCATAAATGCTATAAGTTTGTAGTTAATTCGACTCAAATATATAGGTATTTAATGATTTCGATGTGAAGGTTTATACAAGGTTTTGCAATGCAAATTTATCAATACACATAATACCATAAATTATAAAATTCTTTAACTGAACGAAATAAACGTCATCGAAAAATAGCTTCTTTTTTTTTCTCCAAATAAAATAAAAAATAGAATACATTGAAAATAATATTATTAATATTATTTTATAAATAATAAGTCAAGGAAAAATGAAAAATATATATTTTGAATGCAACATGAATTTTTCCATAATAATATGAATTACTTTTTTCTTTGCATACATATAAAACTCATACATATTTGCATTATGCATCACGCAAACATGATAGTCATACAGATATAAATATACATAATAATGTACACCATCTATCCGAAAAATAATCCGAATGGATTAAGAAAAAGCAACAAATAAACTTATTTTTACAAAAATAATGTTATTTATTCGAAATTTTCGCCCTCATTATCGTGCAATAATTGCCAACTGTCTGGCTCTTGATATTCAGGGCGAACACGGATTAGCTATAACATTTCAATTTGCACCAAGGTAATACAAAACATAAAACCTACCATACCACTTTGAACCAATTCTTTAGTGGATAATACCGTTGGAATTGTAAAAACTAATGAATATTTTTTTGATTTTGTACTTAATCAAATCAAATTTGTTGGATTTCCTTCATATGGTGACCGTCATTCAACTCTTTGTCGCTAAGTTTCTGGTTTATATTGAAGATAAAATATGGACATCGGTCTGAACATTCAACATTATCGGCAATAGAAAATTTCACTTTAACAGTTTTTTAAAGGTCGGTTAACAAAACATAAATTAAGCAGCATCCAATAGATATGACGCTATATACCAAATCCATCATATATTATTAGAATGTAATTCTAGTTATTTTTCGGACAGTGCGTTTGTATATTTATAATAATAAAATATACATTTTTATTTTCAACAATAATAATTTTTTGCTTTTTGTAAAAGTATTTTTATCTGAATATAAAGGAAATTTATTGTGACAAGTAATTTGTTGAATTTAATATAATAATTATGTTATTTCTGGATGTAAATTGTAAATTGTAATATAGTAAAAATGACAGCAGACTCATATAAAATTAATACTATAATCACGATAACACTCATTTAACACATAAATAGAACACGTTACTTTAACATTTGGATATTATATCATGCGAGATGTCAATGAGCATCGCAATTATTATTACAATAATTTTGTAAAACCTTTCAAAATTTAGCTGGCGGCGGGTGTTCAAGAGAATGCTTCAAGTGAGTGAAAATTGTTAAAATTGACTTCGCATAACATGTACATTTGCTTATGGTATATTATTATTGTCTATTACATAATGTTTATATATTTAAATTCAAACACATTCTCAATTATTATATACAATCATATTTTCTTAATAAGCATATAAATAAAATCACATAAAAATGTCATTTTAAATTAATGATAAATTTCCTATTTCAATTTTTTATGTGCGATACGTGTACAATGTTCATATATAAAATATATAGGTATTAGTACAATATATAATAATAAACCGCACCATATTCCATATAAAATACAATATAAAATTCGTCCCGGAAAATGTTTGATACAAATGATTTTATCTTTTTTTTTTATCTAGAAAGAAAATCATTAATCATATAATATTTTCTCCAATTCAAATATAGTAAATTATTCAAATTAGATACAATTCCAGTTCATAAAATTGCAGTTCTTTCTCTTGTTTTGCTCTACATATATTTTTCTTTTCAATTTGTATATTTATTGTTGGCATATATATTTTATATCTCACAGAATATATACCACACACAATATATATATCATATTTCTTGGAAAACTTTTGAAATCATTATATATCTAATGTTATTTTTTTCTACGGTGATGTCTTTATAATATATTAGTACGTTGATAAATTGAACGTAATATAACAATAGTAATAATATGTTTATAAAGAAAAATAATAATAATACGTAATAATATTTAAATATTATATATTATTATGTTTTAAGACATATGATTGTGTGTATATACCAGCAAATATAATGCGTTTTCCCCGCGTGACCAATTTCGTTCAGGCACAAAATTGAGGGGACAACATTTGCGTTCAATTATAAATGGAACGAAAAAATATTTATGCTATTGTAATTAAGACTTTCTGCCACAAATTCATGTGCACACATACCTATATATATATATATGCAATAACAATAACAAATTTGTCAAAATATTCCTTCACTCTCAAGCTCAATCATAATTTTGTATTAAAACATAAAAAATTTCTGCATATGGAATTACTAATTTTTAATTATGGTAAAAGTATTCTATATGATTTACTATTATGGTAATTGTAAAAATCAATAGTTAAGTATCCTACTATTTAAATGGTAAATTTACTATTTTATTAAAATGTTTATATTAATTTTGTTGTAAGGTTACTTCTGCTAATAAAGACGTATGAATATCATAATTTTCTGAAACAATTGGAAAAATCGATTTGCAAAGTATCGCAAAGTTAATAACATTTGTTGCATTACTATTAAAGAATATCCTCTACAATTGCCCGTTAAGTATATGTGTTAGTTAATTATTAGTTTCGATTTATGGAAACCTCTTATTATTTCTCTGTGTCTTCGTTATAAAAAATCACAATCACTAGAGCCACTATAAGAGACCGATGACAAACAAGAACTTTAATAAATGCATTAAATGATTAAATTATTTATTAAAATTTCTTTAATATTACACGGGACTGAAGATAAAAATTATCCGATTTTAACATTATCGAACTGAAAGCAAATTATCGATAATTTACACAAATCTTCTTTGAATATTTTATGGGACTTATATAAATATTTCGGAAGATATATAATCAGACCACCATAAGAAAAGTGAAAGAATTGGTTTTTCATTATACGATAACACACCATCACACACATCAGGAATTGTCATGTCAAAATTACACGAATTACTTAATGAATTGCTATCTACCGTATTCTCCAGATTTAGCAGCCAACGATTATTTTCTGTTTACAAATATGAAAAAGTAAAACATTACATGATTGGAATTTTGTTGTAAAAAGTTGAGATTATATATATATGGAGAATTATGCTGACGAAGAAGATTTATGTTAAAAAATTAATTGATTTTTGTTCACAAAAAGCAATTCTTTGTTCTATTTATTTTACCTTCAATATATAGATCCGTCCTCATATATATAAAAAATATAAAAACCATATCAGAACAACACATCATTGTCTAAAAAATTACATTGACACATATTTTACGTGATTAGAACATAAAACGAATTTCATTATTCCTTATTTTTAATAAAACGAAATAATTATCAGATACCTTTATCTCTAAATATTATAATAATAAACAAAAACAACAACATATTCAATTATATATTGTATTTATAATAGGAAGTCACCACACTGACACATTTGGCTCAACTTTCATCTTTGCATTGTGTATATATAAATTATAATGTATATCTTATTTATGCATTATTTATATGATATTCACATTTTGGTTGAATAAACTACATATACATATTATATACGTAGATAGATAGGGTGTATTTTTAAGATGGATATATTTTTCAATATTGATAACTGACGCCTCACAAATCATACATCACTTTTTTTTTTAAATATTCATTTGCAAATCATTATGGAACGATTAACATTTGAACAACTCATGTATATTAAGGAACTGTATTCAGTGGTAAGATATTTCAGGTTAAACAGCTGCTCCTTTAAACAAAATGTTCTTATATGAAGTGAAAATAATCCCGATATATTATATATCCTGATATCATTAAAACTCAATAATATCTAAGCAGGCAATTAACTGTTTGGTGTGGATTATTCGCTAGATGCATCATTGGTCAGCATTTCTTTCGAAACAATGAATGAGCTACACTGTTATGGCAAATGGTGATCGTTATGCAAGCAGTGATTAATCATTTTTAATTTTCAAAATTTAATGATATGCGTGCGATGTAATATGCAACATGTGGTTCCCCACAATAAGATTATGCCACATATGCTATACTACAAGTGCTCAACGATTGATTTATTGAAAAGCCAAATTCTATGATTCAAACATTTTTTGTGTAATGAACCTGTAGATTGATTTCCAGCAAATCTTGTAGTATCGCTTTTAAAAGAACACACACACTTCGTACATTATATGCATATACGAAACAAAATCGGTGCTTCTTTTCTAAAAAAAAATTCGAATAAAAAATACAACATTTGCATAAGTTAGATACAAATATATGTATATTTATACAAAATCTGTCATGCATAGATAAAGACAGTTTCAGTTCGTTATACAAAGAATATTAAAAAAAAAAACAACAACAACAACAATAACACACATAGATAGATAATACCATATAAATAACTCAGTCAGTCTATGTAAAAATTTGTATTAGACTCCTCCGTATACATTGAAAAGAAAATCGATAATTTTTTTATATGGTATTCGAATTATATTATATTATATGAAATTTAAATTAAGATGCAAATAAACATATACATACAAGTCTGTATATACTCTAATATGCTATACTAAAATCATCTCATTTTTAACTAAATAATATATTTTAGGGTAGAGCTGGGCATTGGCTGATGCATTTGCATATGTCTGCATATTATATATGATTTATCGACTGACGATAATTTTTATCTAAACAGTTCTTGTTAATTTATAATAAATCATATCCACTCATGAACGTAAACATTTAAATTTATTTTAACAATTTTCAAAAATTGTTTTTATGTAAAAAATACCATATAATTCAAGATCTCTCTGCGTACACTGAAGATAGTACCATTCCATAAAATTAGAACTTTTCATAAAATACCAAATTGTTAAATTACATTATATTTCAATTATTTTGTAGGTTATATGGAAGCCCTCCGAATGGATGACTTAGTATCATTTACTATATCTTTAGAGTAATTAGTATTACAGATATTTTTATGGGTATATATATGCAGGTTATGGTAAGCGGTGAGAATAAGAATATATGTTTGAAAATCATTGATAAATTGCTTTTAGCTATTTATTTCTAACAGTTTAGCTTGACATTTTCAATAAAAAGATATGTATAGCTAAAAAAACTGCTGCAGTTATTCAAATAATCTAATTATTATTATTCGATGGTCTTATATTGTTGTTATATCCGTCAGGCCGCATTTGAATTTTCGCTTTGGTCGTCTATTCTGTAACATTTTAATTCGCATATGAACCAGATCTGAACGCACCTTCTAACCCCTAAAAAATGTTGCTATTTGTAATCGCATAGACAATTTGGTGAAGTTTATTACGTAAGCTTATAATGTTTATGTGAATTTCGTTCCTAAGAAAATGCCGGAAAATCGGTGTCCATGTTATTTCTTGGTCAACCTGGCAATTAAATAAATTCTCACTCATTCTATTATATTGAAATTCTGTATGAAGGTCTATTAAGCAAATTATGATATGAATACAATTTTTGTATGCAGTCTTGGTGTTTATATGAAAACAATGTCTGTATAACAATTGGAAAATCTATAACTATATAGAAGTTTTCTTGTTTCTGGAAAACAGGAAATTTGGTCACTTTTTAGCAAATTTTCGTAAGAAGACAGTTGTAATCATTCTAAAAAACGAATGTATACATTCCCAATAATAATTCAAACTAAATATAATATGATTTTTAACTTTGCATCAAAAGATTTTCATTTACTTTTTATCTTTGCAAAATTTCTTGAATGGTACAAATTTCAATAATGATGATGATGATGATTGTGATGATGCAAATCGCGTAGGTTCATTAAAATTATCGAGAAAATTTTCAAAGTAGATAAACAAATCAACCATGATAACATATTTATTGGTTTAGATATTTTCTAAAAGTTCATGAAAAATTTCCCAATAAATCTATTACAAAATAATGTACAAATTAATCGAGATATTAATATTTTTACATCAAAAAAACTTAATATTTTTTTGTTGTAAGTACCCAGAACATTAAATACTAAAAGCTGAATCTATAACAATCAAATAATTATATATAAGAATGTCTATAAGACCAAAATGTTTATACTCCTTATCTGAACGTTTCATTCCGTGTATATTTATATTTCTTGTCTCTTAAATAACAGCGAGTTCTTTTTGACGAAATTTGTCTGATAATTGATTATTCACTTAAATATATGTCCACCATATATTGATATATTAATTTTTTAAAAGTAATTAATCTAAACTTTGTAAGAATGCCTTGCTATACCCTATTATCCCTATATCTATATAATATTTATATTGTACATTGAATATATACATTATATTATATTCTATATTCTAATATTCTATTTAGAACTATAACGAAATATATTTGTGTATATATTTTAAATATTGAAAAATGAAAAATTGGTTAGGGTGATTGAATCGTCAAACTCAAAGACAATTTTAACATAATATTATGATTATAATTTCTATTTCATTTAATGTGTTTTTAGAGGGTCTATATAGTGTTTTTTTTTTTTTTTGTTATCATTTTATATGAATAAGTCACCCATATCTAATAACCTTTTGCCTTTTTATTTTGTATTTTGTACATCGTTAAATTATAAAAACATTTAGAAACCTTTGTTCACAACAACTTTTTCTACGCAAATTTTAAATTAATTACCTGTTTAACTATAAAATTTTAACACGTAATTTATACATATTTTTTTTTATATATATATAAATTGACCTTTATTTCGGATGATTCTGCTTATACCTTTTAAATTGGTAAAATTCGGATCATACGTGTTTTTATTGTGAATATATTTTATATTTTATTTATATTTAATTTCCATAAATTATTTTCATTTACTTTTTTTTTTTTTTAATAGTATACAGTACAGAAAGATATTTTAACGTATAGAATAAAATATATTAGCTGTAAAATATTTGTGAAGAATAATTAAAAAGCTATACTTTTTGTTAGTTGAATCATTCAGATTTGTTTTATCATCAATATTATTATATATTTTATTTATTTCTTCTTTGTAACATTGCATAAGATTACATGAGATTACATAAGATTACATAAGCAAATTGTTATATAACTACACAAATATTGACGGGTATAGGCAGTAACTTGCTGGACAAATGATACATTGAAGTATCGAGTACATTATCTTTTTATTTACTTATTGATTATTTGATCAAATCAAATTTTATTTCGATATATTGATATCATGAATTATATTTTAATTGTTAGTTTTTAGTATACACTATACAGTGAAATATACAGGTATTTTAAAAAATCTTCATAGGATCCTTAAAATGTCCTTTGTTTTTAGTATACACTATACAGTTTTAAAAAATCTTCATAGGATCCTTAAAATGTCCTTTGAATCTTAAGATATCATTATCAATAGAATTAATCTTTTAATCCTTTCCCATAAGGGTCAGCATTACTATATGCAAAAATTATCATTATGAGGTCCTTAAAATGCCATAGATCCTTGAATATATCAGTACTACTACATTTCCTGTTTATAATTCACTCTATGAGGTGCAGCACGACTGAATACAAAAATTAACCTAAGATCCACGTAATCTCCTATTTAATTCACTTGCATATATGCCATAAGAATTTTCATTTGCATCAAGACACCAATCGAGATGCAAATTCGTTATTTCAAAATGCATATCTGAAATTTTCTTTTAAAAATGGCAAAAATACAGTACATGGCATTCAAACTTTAAATTTAAAAATAGAAATATGTTTTTTATGAATTGCAAATTAATTCGATAATTCATTCATTATTTTTTATATTAATTTTTAGTAATTAAACATTGAAAAATTTTAATCTACCATTGAAAATGTAACGTCAAGTAAGAAAAAATTGCTTACATAATTTACCCAGTATTATCTTGGAATTAATTCGTTGGAAAAATATTCTTATATTAGCAGAACACTCATATGGATGGTGTCAGGAATTAATCTTATGCATTGAATATGACATTTGATGGACAAAATTACATTACTATATATGAAAATTGCCTATGCGTAAGGATTTAACTTCTTAGAAAAGCTATTGCAAAAAAAATTACTGGTTTCGATAGAGGTAAATGGTCAAAGACAGATATTGTTTCGACTGTTTTGCAGAAAAAATGATTGGAATACCAATTTTTCTAATCACTTATAATTAGTATAAATTCATAACAATTTCCATTGAAATACTTATTTGGTCAACCTTCGTATTTATTTAGTTAAGAAAGAAATTGTATATGCATATTTTTAACTCTAAAATAGAGTTTATTTCTACACCCAAATGGTCATTTTGGTATTCCATTGAAAATATTGATTGCCAAAATATTGCAAATAACAAATTATATTTTATATTTAATACTGTGACATAGAAATATAAATATTTCGTATATACCCTAAATTTAGAATAATTATGAAATGAACTTAATTTTCAAATGAATATGTTTTGTATTGTCGTTCCGTTCCATACTTATATAAATTATAAGTTATGTTTTAAATTTTAGAACAATATTTTATTATATTTTACATAATATTTCCTGTATTTCGTTTTTTATTTTTTTCTCATCGTCTCTCTATGCGTTTGGTTGGCATTGCATATTTACTTGTATGTATTTATTTTTTTTTCGAATATACTTGAAAGACTATATATTTTCCTACTAATTGAGTATAAAAGTTTTCATGTCATTAATTAATCAAGGCAGAGTTCATTTATCAACAAGACAAATTTTCATTTTCCGCTTCAGGCTGTTATTTTTTGTTGTGTGTTTTATTTTTTAACTTTATAATATGCTGTTAGAGTTAGGTGTATCTGTATAATTTTCTATATATGTTTATGCATAAATAATGTATATATTTTATTTTTAAAATATAATTTTAATTCTTATCTGTTTTTAAATATTTCTTATTTAAAAAACAAAAGGAAAAAAAAAAAAAAAAAAAAAAAAAAAAAAATAGAAAAGAAAAGAAAAATCAACAAAAAACAAAACAACGAGAAAAAATATGAATGATATTTTCTTTGAACTTTGATAAAAAATTATAATGATTATTCATGTTTTAAGCCTTAAGGGTAGACAGACATTAAATTAAAATTAAATTATATTTAATTTTTTTTTTCTTTCGAACAGTGTGACAGTAAAAAGGAGAAAGGAATCTCATCAATGAACATTATGAAAGAAGAGTATAATACATTTAATGTTTGTTTCCATAAGTTTTGATAAGTTTTTTATTTATTTTTTTTTTTTTGGGAAAATAATTTTATTATGTCTTTTTTAAATCAAAGTAATTGGCTACAAAAATAAAAACTTTTATTCACTTTTCTGGTAACAAAAATATATGCTACACAAGAAAAAAAGGTTTCATTTATGATGTGATCCATTGACGTGTGTCATTATTAGATGATTTTTTAGATGTTGGTCTGTCATAAAACGAAACAATTGTTAGTGTTATGGTAATATAATCAAACGCAATGTGATAGAATTATTCGTTTAAGCGCTTAAATGTGTTTTTTTTTTTTTTACTAATAAAGTTTTACTACAATCACAGGTACTTCCGATAGCGACTTGAGCATTTAATCTCCATCAAATGCTACATTGCAATCAAATGGAATATATTTTTTGATATACAAATATTGATAAATCAATTTCAAAGTACTTAATGCGTTTGTAATGTGTACCAAAACTATATATCATTCATTATAATTAATTACTGTTCTATTTTGAGTTAATATCTTTAATATCAACCTCAACTTTGACCTGGACAGTTATATTTCTGAGCCATATATAGCACTTGGTCAGTTCATCTTCCGCCCGCCAAGTGTGTTTCACTCCAAAGCCAACCTTGATCCCGTCTGAATGAACAACTTTAATTTGTTTGTATATCGTCGTCATTATAGTACCAATCGTATCGAGTCATCGGACAAGGAGGATTCTTATCTACCATATAAAGGTCTTTATTTAAGGAAGTAAATATGTGAAGTACTTTCGTTTCATGTTTAATAATTTTGTTGGTACTTTGCTCTAGTATTTCGTTAATACCATTCCAAAGAAAATCTCAGTTTATGATTGCCAAAAGTACTTTTAATGTTCCCGTGCAAACAAATATAAACAAATTTTATACAAATGAGGTGCTTATTCGATCATATTGTAATTCATTTATTTTAATCGAAATATAAATTTGATTCATCCAAAATCATTCAATCAATAGACCAAAAAAAAATAAAAAAATAAACATTTTGGAAAATTAGAAGAAGAGTAGATATAATTTCAAAATCTATTAATACATGCTCTTGAAAACTGTCTTTATAAACTTCAAAACATTTTACTATGTTGATGATACAAATTGATTGAAGTGTAAACAAAATATTTTTGTTATTCGCATGAAAATGGAAATTTTTGTTTACCAAATAATCAATGAAATTGTGACTGGAGATGAAAAATGAATTTATTGAGAATCCTAAGGGTTAAAATGCTTGAATATACAGCCTGGTGAAGCTGATCCATCATAGCCAAACCGAAATATTCATGTTGCAGATTAGGTTTAGCTTTGTATTAGGTTGTCAACTATCTCCCTTCCGCCTTTTTGCTCTTTATTCAATGCTTTATAAAAAGTGTTACAGTAATCGGATTTAGTTCAAATATGCGCCGTTTTGTTCGATAATCTGTTTCCATCTAGACTGCAACTTCATAATACCTCCCTCGTAGAAGCCCCCCTCCTTATTTGCGAAGAACTCGGACAGCCACTTTTCACAAGCCTCTTTTGAGATCAACTTTACACCACCAAGGGCGTTCGCCATGGACAGGAACAGGTGGTAATCACTTGGCGCTATGTCCGGGCTATATGGTGGATGCGATAAAACCTCCCATCCGAGCTCCCGTAGCTTCTGACGAGTCATCAACGAAGTGTGTGGTCTGGCGTTGTCCTGGTGGAACACTACACCCTTCCTTTTGGCCAATTCTGGACGCTTCTGGTCGATCGCCTGCTTCAAGCGGTCCAGTTGTTCGCAGTAGATGGTAGAATTAAGCGTCTGGCCATATGGGAGCAGCTCATAGTGGATGATTCCCTTCCAATCCCACCAAACACACAGCAAAACCTTCCTGGCCGTCAATCCCGGCTTGGCCACTGTTTGGGACGATTCATCGGCCTGCGACCACGACCGTTTTCGCTTGATATTGTCGTATGTGATCCATTTTTCGTCGCCAGTCACCATCCGCTTCAAGAATGGGTCGAGTTCGTTCCGTTTCAGCAGCATTTCGCAAATGGAAATTCGGTCCATTAGATTTTTCACTGTTAATTCATGTGGCACCCAAACATCAAGCTTTTTTTTGTATCCAGCCTTCTGCAGATGGTTTAAAATGGTTTGGTGACTAACTCCCATCTCCTGGGCGATGTCACGAGATGCCACATGCCGGTCTAACTCGATGTATTCCATGATTTGATCGGTATTTGTCGTCACAGGTCTTCCGCCGGCTGGCTTATCCATGGTGTCGTTTTCACCGGCTCTGAATCGTCGAAACCATTCCTCCGCGGTTCGAAGTGATAGAGTACCATCCCCCAAAACACCATTAATCTCACGGAACGTTTCTCTAGCGGATTTGCCTTTAACGAAGGAAAACTTTAAAATAGCGCGAATTTCGGCGTTAGTGAACTCCATGTTTACACGTCTATAACTGTTGAACGCAATATCCAAACTAATCATACATAGCGTCGTTTTGTTTGTTATGTCAAGAGCTTTCAAATTATGTACAGTGTTGCCAGATACGAGCTCTGTAGCGCTTTGTACATAGCCGCGAAATTAAAAAGACAAAAAGGCGGAAGGGAGATATTTGACAACCTTATATATGGTGGAATCAAAAAACTGTTGTGAACTATGAATTGCTGAAACCTTCTGAAACTATGACTGCGATGATTTCTACCGAAAGCAATTAATACGATTGCGAAGTAAACAGTGATGAATAAATGGCCAGAATTTGTGAATAGGGAAGTGCTATCCCATGCGCCATATTTGCCAGACATCACTTCTTCGAATTAACATACTATTTATTCCGCTCGATGCAGACATCACTTTCCAGAAATTAAAAAAAAAGAGCTTAAAAATACGATGACTTCTTCAGACAGAGAGTCTGTAGATTTTCTGAAATATGGCCAATGATTGTGGCTTCCGGTTGAAGCGTTTTATAATGCCCTACTTTTATATACTTGCTACTAAATAAACATGTAATTTTAACAAAAAAAACGGAACTTACTTTTGCATATTTATATTATTATTGATGACTACTTTGTTTATATCCTATATTTCACTATATTATTTGTTAGTTTGAATTCATTTTTGATTAGTTTTATTATTTGAAGATTATTTTTATTTATTCTTAAATTAAAAAAAAAAAAAAAAAAAACCCAATGACACTTCGTCGTCTTCCAAAAACCAAACAAACAGAACAAAAAAAAGACGATAAAATTATCAATAATAAACTGTATATTTATTTATGTTATGTTGTATATTACAAACATAAGTCAGATACTGTAGTCGTCCCATTAATTAATTTTATTTTCATTAAATTCATGTCACAGCTAATTTATATCCACAGCCAAAATAATGTGTTTATAAATGATATGGTCCGTTTTCCCAACGAAATACAAATTGAATTAATGTTATTAAATTTTCGCTGATGTTGATCTAAGTGGTTATATATAGAATATATTTTTTATTTTTTCATATATACAGCAGTACACAAACACAAACACACACTCACACGAATATATGAACTCAATAAATTGAAGGTAATAAATTAAAATAAGAAATATATATCATTGAAGCTGATGAGAATATAGGGGTGACATTGCACCCCTGTGGGTATTTTTTTTTTTATTGTATATACACCTATCTATTTTTATATTTTTTATGTATATATGTGTTATGTATTATGAAAGTATATATAGAAGTACATTTAGAGTATTACGTATATATTCTACATAAAATGTTGCGATCTCTATGTACCGTTGTCGTGTCTCTCGCTTCATAATATTTAATAATAGAATAAAAAAAACACGGAAAAAAAAACTGTCTTCTTAAGGGTGAAAACGCATCAAGTTCATATACTACAATATCATCATATATAGATAGAGTGATATATACAGTTTAAGTTGATATAATTTATAATGTTATACGCACAAAATATAGTAAAAGTTAATAAAAGGGGAATAAAAAAAATTACGCATTCAATCTGATTTTATTGAATTTTATTGTACCAAATATATTGTGAAGTTAAAAAAAATAAAATATATAAAGAAAAAATGAAATAAATGATTATTATGTGCCGAGTATACATTCGCATTTCATACATACCTCCGCTATATAGCTATCTTATATTTAGTCTATAACTACAATACGCAATATTATACATTTGATTTAACAAAATAAAAATAAAAAATAAATCAGTAATGATCTAGCAATAATTTGTATATAAATTGAAATTATATCAATTTTTTCCGGTTATACAGATGGTTAAAAAATTCTAGGTTCAAAGATTATTATTATTAGTTTTTTCCTCTATTTTAAAAACATACCCACAAAATAATATTAATTTATTTTGTGGATTACATATTGTTTTTCATCCACATATTGCAATATTTATTATACCATAACATATAATTAAAATTTATTCGGAAGTATTGTAATATGTGCATTTTAGAATTAATATTATGCTTATTGGCACCCAACATCAATTTATCGAATTCTATTTTAAATGTAATCCATTTTTAAAGCGATTGATAGTAGATGTAGTAGTAGATGAAAAATGGATCGTATACAAAAATGTCAATCGATAATAGATCGTGGAGCAAGAAAATTGAACCAGCGCAAACAATATCGGAAACACATTTCCAACAAAAGAAGGTTATATGTTATCAATTTTCTGGGATAACAAAGGCTTTGTCTATATTTTGAACTTTTCCGATCAATTCTCAGAGGTGATGCATTCACCAGCTAACCAAACTGAACAATGCAATCCAAGAAAAACAATCAGAATTGACAAATCGAAATCGATGTTGCATTCTACTGTGAAACACGTCAAAAATAATTGAAATTGGGTTGGCATGTGATGTCACATCCACCAAGTAGTTCAGACATTACACCATCAGATTACAATTTATTTCGCATTTTGCAAAACATCTTGAACGGTCAGAATTTAAATAATGATGATGTTGTCAAAACACAATTAGTTCAGTTCAGTTTTTTTTACCGATAATGATCAGAAGTATTATGCTGCCTGAAAGATGGCAAAAGATCAGCGAACAAAATGAACATAATACATTACTGAAAAAAAATTGTGTTATATTTTCATAAAAAGAATTACAATTTATTTATTAATTGCAACCAAAAAGACATCAAACACTTATGTTGTTGCAGACACTTAACTGAAATTTTTAGTCAGTGTTTTGGTTCATTTCAGTTACAGCGTAACACACATAACTAAAATTTATTTGACACAACGAAGGTTAACATACTTAAAAAGTACAACTTTTCTATAAATTATTTATTTATTTAATATAATTATAAATATTAAATGAACAGTCACGTGAATAAATATATTTTATAAAAAAATCTATTCAATGTAAACATATATTTTGTAGTGATCGTTTATGTACAAGCAAACAAAATATTATATTATATAATCTATTTGCATATATCAAAATTGTACGAGTACAAGGTTTTCTTGCAATAAATATTAACACCGGTGGACAAGTGGGCCCTCTCATATAATTTAATCCAAAAAAAAACCCAAAGAATATTACATTTGAAGAGTTTAATTGATTGGCTTGAGTTTTTTAGGATAATAATTTAATAACGAAAAGTGGATTTAAGCCACCGCTACTCACCACACGTGCATCATTCTTATCCAATTATATTTGTTATATGTTATAATTTTTTTGGGAAATAAATTTAGAATTTTTGGTACAGACTTGCTTAGGATCAATATATGAAAACTCATTTGAATATCTATTACAAAATAGCCTTGATTTGAAAGATTGACAATTTATCTAAAAATTTTACTATAGAATTTCAATTGCGTTGGCTGTAATAGAAAATTTCATACGTTTGAATATTTCACTTTAAATATACTAATATTTTCTCTCAAACTATACTCTGGGATCTTCTTTTATATTTAAATATGGCAATGAGCTATAATAAAGTCTCTAAATAGCAATTATGATGTCCTAAAATCGCGAAAATTTAATATATTAATTTAATGTGAAGTGTAGAGATATTATTGCTCTATATCTTAGTGTTAAAGGACTTTAAATCCAGACAACGTACAGCCATTAAATTTTGTCCACTACAGTATACCAATACCTAAATAATTTAACAGATAAATATTGTAAATATATTTATATTTTACAATAGAAAATATGCAGACCGATTTGTGTCATATTTATTCTCAAACCTTTAGCCGTATAGGGATTGTAAACATTTCCCATAATATAAAAATAATAACCGAATAAAAAGTAATAGTCAACAACATTTTTATTTAAATTAATTCTTTTATAATGACAAATGTTTCTCATGTCAAAATGTTAATTAGTGATCTTCGAATTGAATGACATATGAATATTAATTAATAACAAAATTTAAAGGATCGAATTTCAAATTCATATCTAAGGACATTGATAAGGGGAAATTTATAATGGATTAATTTTATAACAATTGTGATGAATGAATACAGCTGTTATGCTTAAAAAAGAAAAATTTTCTTTGCCCCTCTGTTTTCCCAATCTCACCGGATAAATATGATTCTTTTGCAAAGCTATAATCGCAACAGTCAGATTGTATGCGGATGCACTTAGAAGATGTAGCAGAATAGTATATGGCCTGTCCCATTTAAACTTTAAAAACTTTTAAATTATTAATTATAATACATAAGTTCAAAATTTCCAACCAATCAGATAAATGCATTAGTAATTTTAGTGCGGGAATCTTGAGAATATATGGTAGTCCCCAACTTATCAGTATCGCAGTCCAAAACTTTAAGAAAATCGAATTAATGCTGTTATTTAGTTATTAAAATGAGAATATTCAGGAAAATTTGAAAGAATTGAAAATTAGAAAATCTTGTACAATTTTCTTTGAAGTATGCGAAGTTTATGTTTACAACTACACTTAAATTATTCAAATAGTTTATTTTAGTAGGTGATGTGGTGGTGATATAAAGTGGTCGGATGAGGTTCATAGCTGAACAGACAATTACAAAGTGGTCATAAATATAGTTTTCTATGAAAAATAAAAAACATTTTCAAAACACATATAAATTATGTAAACTTCAAATTATTTGCAGTAACAAAGGTATTCTATCCCTATGCTATTATCATATATATTATTATAAACCTCTATTATACCTTTCAATACTGTATACACTATTACATTCAATATAATCCACTTTATCAAATATTATTTATATACACTTTTGAGAACGCATGTTTGTTCAATCCTCTTATACAATTATATAAAAATTTGTATATATAAATCATTTGTATGCAATTTTGGTTGAAGTATTTCCATTTTTGAAATTCTATTGATTTGTATTTTATTTTGAAAATCTAACTAAATATCTTCTTTTATCTCTGTGCTTTTCTTGTCCTAACATTTTTTTAAGTATATTTAAAATGTTAAATTTTAGAATAAAATATAATAGTATTTTGAATATTTTGTAAATGTTATAATATTATATATTATATATATATATGCAACAATACGGACATGGTTCGTAGTATAGGGAAGAATATAGTTACAACCACCACTTCAAATTCAAATGGAATATAATAAAAATTTTTGAAATTTAATATAAATTTATAAAATTTTATAGACTTAGAAATTATTAAATATTAAATGTATATACGAACGAATGCACATTAATGCATATAACTGAATTGTGTGTGCGAGTGTGTAACTTCAATGTAACATCATGTAAATGAAGTATATACAATAAGCTTAAAGTTAATTTGTCACCAGCTTTCGCAAAGAAATTTATAAGAAATATATTAGCAATTATTGTTAAAAGATTATTAATTTTCAACTATCTCTTTTGTCACAGTGTAAATATGGTGGTTTTTTATTTGCATAGGTTTTGATATTTACTATTTAGGTGATTATCTTTGTCCGTATTTAAATACAATTGGTTTCTCATTTCCAATCAAAGGAATATTTGTCTATTTACATATGCGTTTTTCTATTGTTTACACAAATAGAGCACAACAATGCATTGTAAAAAATTGTTTATATATACAGATTTTTCTGAATAATATGCAATCTGTGTACATTGTACATATTTATATTATTAAAAGTATTGTACACTATATCATATAGTAACATATATGGCATGTGTAAACATAAACAAAGTACATACGCGTTTATTTTTAAATTTAAAATAAAATATATGTATGCGAAATAGGATGACTATAATCCGTCATCGGGGAAAAAAAAAATGTCAACAACTTTGATTGAAAATATTGCATTTTTGCATTGTATTATTATTATTATTATATGATAAAGTTGAGATTGAAAGCAAATATTGTGTTTGTTTATAAAATGAAATCAATGTGTGCGCGTATGCATAAGTTTATATATGTTACGTATACATGTGCCGCCATATAGATTATAAAATACCTATAAAACGCAGCCTATATAATGTAGATATGTAAAATGATAGATACCTTTATACATATATATATGATCACCTATCTATATATACACTTTTACATGTAACATCATGTCATATACATTTTTAACTTCCAATGTATCTCAACATGTACAAACGTATATTAAAATATGTATGCAGTGCAATTTCTCTGTATAGTTGACTATCTGAATGCAATGACAATGCCAAAAAATTACGTTGAAAATGTTATGTAAATTTATCGTCATGTATTGAAAATCCTATTCAGTTGAATCATATTGTTCGAAAAGATTGTGTAAAATGTAATAACTGAATTCTTGTTGTTGTTGTTGCGTGGAAAGCAGTCAAAGAAAATACAATGTGAATAAAATATAACAAAATATAAAAGGCGATTCTCTAATAATAGAAAGATTTTGTTGTTAACATTTTTTTCTCTGTTGTGCATTATTAATATATATATTTTTTATTTTAAAATATAACTCTGCTACTATTTCATAAAATAGGTATTTAAATAAGTTTCATCGTTGTTTTTAAGAAAAATGTTTGTAGCTAATAACTTCTCTATTATGGTATATTTCTTGTTCTTAGAAAATTACAGAATTTCATAAAATGTCGTGCTAGTTACTACTTCCAGTCGATGCGGTTACCCCCTTCAAAGTGAAATTGGTAAATTTATATCAATTATTTTTCGAGTACTAGTACAAACTGACAAAATTTCATTGAAATCGGGAAATGACACCTTTTGTTAGTATCTCAGTCTTTTGATATCGAAATGATATTCCATATGTGCGAAGGACTTACCTCTAAAATTATAAATGTTGCACAGATATATTTATATAAAACTAATATATAACAATGAGTTAAGAATATTAATTTAAATTTAAAATAAATGTTTTACAGAAATGTATTTTCATATAAAATTAAAAACTATTCTGTTTTAGTTAGAAAATTTGAATTTCCTCACTTATTCGATGCAATTTAAGAAGTGTTTAATTATAAATTGTAAAGATGTATTATTATTATTATTATAATTATTATGTAGGCAGATGACCCAACCCCTTCTGCAGGAGAAATAAACCGAAGTATTTTTTTCCTATTCTGTTGAAATTTATAACATAAACATTAAACGATAGAAGTTCTAAGGTATTTGTGGTATTTGATGGACCTATCCCGTTTATACACATAAAATATTGAATGAATTTGTGTATACAGTGTGTCCACGAGTGGTGTGCATTCCTTCAAGGCATCAACCCCTTGTATAATACTAAGTCGAAATTACTAATTGATATACTTTTACAATTAGGGTTCTGTTTTCGAGATGCGAAGAATTGTTGACGGTAGTCTCATCATTAAAGAATATACGTGTAACATCGAAAATAAGATAAATAAGATCAATTATAATTTTTTGAAACTGTCCTTTAACTATAAATGAAAAATTTTACATAATTGTAGCGAATGATATTAATTTTAACTTTTTTGACAAAAAAAACATATGTTGTTACAACGTTAGATCACTTTTAGTAGAAAATTTGTGAAAAAATATGATTATTTTTCAAATTGGTCAATAATTCGAAATTAAAGGTATACAATATATAGTTAAAAGGAAAAAAACCACAGATAAATTCGAAATTTAATTCTCTATATATAAATTCGGTCTACCGAATTTAAAATAAAAAATCTACTAAATTTTCTGAATTTAATTTTAGTTTCGATGTTATATGGGTATACTTTTTAATGATGAGATTATGGTGAAAAATTCTTAGGGCCATCTATAGAAAACAAAGCCGTATAAATGAAAAAGTAGACCACCCTGTATGTAGTGTCCTTTTATATTTTATTGTACTTTCACATATCAAAAATATATCATTAAGATCAGTCGAAAAACGTATCGCATTCACGTACACGTACGCATGTATTTGTATATTATACATAATTTATCTAATCCGCATATACATCTATCGTTATTTATTGTACATTATCATACAATTTATAAAATATATATGTTATAACATATAGCGATATATAGATATAGAATATATATTGTATATGTGTGGTTCAACAAATGAATTTCAAATAGCAGATCCTGTATTATATTAATTTGCATAAAATAAATTAATTCTTGTTTATTTTACCTTGAATATATTACAACTAATGAACTTTTCACAGCTTGTTTCCATGGAAATTTTGTGCTGATCTTCTACTATTATTAAGTATTTATATATATTGTATATGCTATAATATAATGCAATTTCGTTGTTTAATAAATGTATATACAATACAGTTGAATTTATACACGTCGTATATACATATAGATAGATAGAGGCATGTATAAAATATATAAAATATATATGACTAGGAGTAGTACATAAAGTATATGTGCCTCCTATATATTCCTATACCAGTAAATTTTGTAAAATAAATACATATTATTATTTATATAACATTCATATTCATTGTACAATATAACGTGTAAATTTACTGAACAATTTTTGTGTAATTCCATATAGTAATATAATTATATATTATATGTATACTCGTAAATGTATTTGAATATGAATACATATATGAAATGCTAATTTTGCATTGTTTTTATCATTATTCAAAATATTATTATTGTAATTACTAGCACTTGTAATATATGTGGCTGACGCTATTCTACATATATATATTTTGTATTTTATTTAGTATTATTACCTATATATTATATATAAACACAATAGTTAACCTAATAAACACAGTTTGTCTCAATACTCACGTTATACATTTGATAGCTACAAGTATTATACTTCTTATATACCATACCATATACATATACAGTTTTGGGTCACTCTGCTGTCTGTATATAGTAATATTACATAGAATGTTATATTGAAATTTATTTGTATGTTTACTACCCTACTCGTTACATACCCACCACCTCCATCCACTCCACAAACAATTAACAATTTGAAAAATGTGACAATAAAAAAGCTATATATAATAAGAAAATTTAACGATATATTGTGATAAGATAATTTAATTAATAAAAATATCTCATTTTGCACATTTAGTTAAGTATTAAAATATACTAATTTCTAAAACTTCTTTCCAATCACATTTTTCCTAAATCCTATATATATATAATATTGAAATATCATATTATTAAAATTTAAATCTGTGTTGACCGCATATTTTTAATCCGAACTATTATCGTGTTAGAGATTGTTTTTCTTCAAAATTACTTAATATTAATATATATTAGTATTGGATCAAAACAATTTCCTGAAAACTGATTGGTGTTTGGTTTTTCAAAGGATTAAGGACATTTCCAAGAAATTAATAGGACAGGAACAGGATAATTTCCATTGAATAGAAGTACTAATAATTATCTGTTGCTATGTGGCTATATCAGACTGGGTGACATTTATTTACCTTTATATATTCTTTCTCTTATTGTGTAAATTAATTGTTTGTTATTTGTTAGGCCCACCATAACATTTAATGTAACTTGACCTAGAACGTATTAGCCTCCACATATATTGCGTAGTTTCCGTCACAATAGCTTGTGTTAAGTGATGCGTTAGTCCAAAGGGAAGGGAACGAAATGATTTTGAGGTGGCAAGAACAATTCAGCGAGTATATATAGTGGCGAGAAATTGTTATTTTCATTGTTGCACATAAAAATACATTAAAATTTCAAAATGATAATGATGAGAAAATATCTCAACATAAGTATAAAAGTTTTCATGTTCATATGAAAGAATAAGAATTGGATGTCGTACAAATTACAATATAATAATAAATTAAATTACAATTAAAATTAAAAACATAGGAAAATTCGAGTAAATATTTTATCTTTATAAAATGAAATTCCAGAAGTAAATGCACATTTTAAATAAAACGTTTCTTACCTGTAACGAAAGAAAACATATATTCAAAATAATTAAATTAATTAAATTTTTAAAATTTAATACTAGAATAGTTAGTTAGAAATTACCAAGTTCCCAAGAAGCTGGTATAATAAAATGGTAAATTGGTACACACTTTCGAAGTCAAAACTTCTAAGATATTAAGATAATCCATTTTTTTTTTTATCAACCCCAATATAAAACTATCAGCTACACTTTATTTCAAGATTCTATTCATCTTTTTAATTAAGAAAATTATATATTATGAATATTTATATGAACACAATTTGGAATAAATTACTTCTATAACATATGCGACAAAAATTCCAAAATTCTGTTAATCATTTGAATTCAAATTTAGCCTTTTTAAAATGTTCTATTGTTGCAACCATGGTAAAAGTTTATCAACTGCAGACGACAAAAGAATTCTTCAACAATAATAAATGTGTTGATACGCCGTCTATGCATCTTCTCTAAATAGAAACATTTATGGTGTTAAAAAAGCATAAGAAAATAAAACTAAAAATTGGTCCAATTCGCTATCATTTCAACCATTTTTACCATACATACTCGTAAATCTTTAAACATATACATATTTAGGGGCTACTCTATATTTAATTTAAGAAAATAGGAAATTTGTATATTTTCGACCATACATCAACAAAATACATTTTTATACAAAATATATTTATGTGAACGTTATTTTCTGTATACGGAAGAAGCTCTAAAAAACATAAATAATATTAATCCATTACTTACATTTAAAATAAAAATAATAATTTTTTTTTTGAGGCAACGTTTATATTATGTACTTTCAAATAGCCACTACAAAATTAATCTAAAAAAAAATTGTTTTTTAAAAATATTGTATGATTGACCGACCTACAGCTTGATTTCTGAAGATCAATGCCATATTTTTGTTATTTTTCTTATCTAATTTTATTATTGGATTTTATTCAAATTTATTCAATTGAAAAATTTCTCAAGCTAAACAATACCTAATGTATTGAATTTCGGCTCTTTTTTTTCTATATAAATATATTTATATTCGTAAATACAGGGTGTACTAGTCAGTATAGTTCAAATTAATAGGGTGTGTAGTGGGGCTAATAAAATGCATAAAATTATGCTAGACCTATGTTCCACATTGAACAATTTCAAAATTGAAGAATTTTAAAATTGTGCCTGACCTTGGTCGCCGAAATATACGACCGTTACGATCATTATAATATTCATTCATTTGATGTTTCATCACTTGAGAACTACTAATTGTTTCATATTCATTCTGGTAGATGCAAATATAACCTTTCGATTATATAAAATCCAAGGATTTTTAAAGATGTTACGATAATTTCAGTGATGTTCATAGTCAAACGTTAAACAACAAAACTGGAAATGTTTAATAGTAGTACAAATAGCTATTATTGACCTAGAATATTATTTTTCATTTTATTAGCACAGCTGCACACCTTATGATCGTCTGGTCTATACTTACTGGTCCACTCTATATTTATTAATATTATGGCATTTCATGTAACTAAAAATGATTTTGTATATGTACATAATTATATAATGCATATACGGTAGAATCTATATATAAATATACATAATATAATTGTATGTGTGTAATAGTATACATAAATGCGATCAATATTTTTAACATAATCTTCTATAATCTGTTCATTGAAAAAAAAAAAAAAATAAAATATATATTCGAAGAAGAATTATATACAAAAAATAAAAAAAGGAAAAGAATTACTATTTCAAAATAAAAATGCAGTTAAGTACATCCTTCTTCATTTTATAGCATATTTTATATTGTAATATTAAAATATAGCATCAAATGGTGCTCAAATGCTCAACAAAAAATATATAATAATGAAAAGAATTCAATTTCTATAGTCAAATTAAAAAATAATATTATTCATAATAACAACAACAATAAAAACTTCAGGTATATACGGGCAAAGCTTAATTTTTTTTTTTTATTCTTCGTCAGAGGTATTATCCGTTTTTATTTTATTATAAATAAATTGATTGAAATTCAAGTAAATTATAGAAATTCACAATATACCATTATACAGAATAATACCATATATTAATAATAATATATATACGAAACGAATATAACATCGATATACGGACGATGGACTAATCTTTTCATAATGATGTGAAATAAAAATAATATTTTAGTAATGTTTCTCAATATTTTAATAATAATGTAAAATAGAAGAAGAAATGACTTATAATTTATATTAATATTTATTATTTATAATTAAAAAATTATTAATATACGTGTGTGTGCAGCTTATTTTTTATGGTTTGATGTTACAAAATATATATATAATTAACTTGGATACCATATTATTTTATCGTTTTATAGTTTTTGTGTATATTTCAGAATTTATATAATATTCTTTAATAATTAGACATATATGCACCGTTCGTAAAAGCCAGACAGAATGTATTTTCAATGGGAAACTTTCGACACGTATAAACTGTCAAATTATAGAATATTTTGAATTTTATATGTATATTGCAAATACGCGTCGCAGGATGTCTAGACAGAATAAAGAATTTTTTTACGTTGCTCTGTACAGGTATACTTTTAATATTTTTTTGGGGCATGTTATGTCTAAATATTGTACATATGTCAAACAACAACTTATTTTTATATTTGTATTCATTTTTTTATTTGTAGTTGCGAAAACATTTCAATGTAAAAAATATACATATTTTATTTTTCCATTGTTTTTCAAAATTTCTACTTTCTATTTTACAAAATATTATATGTATTCCATTTTTTATAAATGAATTTCTTCTTTGGTATATACAACAAAATTATTTTTTAACACATTATATTTTTCGTATAGTCCTAAAAGTCGTAAAGTCAAAGCTGTCAAGTTAGAAAAATATAAGTTTGTCTCTGGGTACCACCCACACATAACCACACACTGTACAAAGTCGTGTTTCATTTATGTAAACATCAGTAGGATAACACATACATACATATTTTGTTATCTAAAATCAGATATCTTACACATAATATATAAAATTATCTCCCATATCTGTGTTGGATAATAACACACATGCAGGTCAACTGTCATCTCATGAATATCCTTAGGATATCGCTCCGAAAGCGGATAATCTGCGACGTACACTGCTTGACGGACACTAAACATAAATACATTCCACGAGAGTGTGTATAGAGGATAACATATAGACATAGGAAAATATAAATTCCTTCACCTATTGAATTAATGTCATGTAATGTCCTAGTATGCGGAATATGTTGCAGAAATATTTTAAATTTCCAATAGTTTAATTATAAGGAATCAATTTATTAAGTTATGTTACTCCAAGTGGATGATGCGGTATTTACCAAACATTCTATTATATACATAATAGCATAAAGTTGGTAAATTACCATAAGTGTGTATTTGTATAACATACTCCAATTGTTTTACAATTAGCAAAAGGAACAAATATTTCCTTAATTTCACAATTTTTATATCTTGGAATAATGCTAAGAAATTGAGTTATATATTCATCCCTATATATTAATAAGTAAATAATTTAATATAATGAAATCATCTATCGACACATATAATTACAGAATAATTAATGAATTGTTACTATACATACTCGTCCCATATAAGCGGAATAATTTGCCAATTTGACTGTATATATATATAATATTTATTATATAGTTGCCTTTATTATAGAATCGCACTGTAGCAGACATTTGACTAACCATATATTTTAACAATAAAACCATTGATAAGTCTAGTCGCGGTGTAGGGCCTATAGGTGTAGAAATGCTGATATTTCCAGTAACTCTATACGGTAGTATATCTCTAGGGCTCCATATCTTATATATATAGATATCCATTCATATATAGAGAGGTACATCACTGGGAGTTTGCGATATAGTCAAATTTTATTTCATTATTAAATAACGTACCGCAACGAGTGATAAAAAAAATTTCTTCTGTTATATTGCAATGTTTTTTTTGATGATGAAAAAAAAACGGAAATTATGTTAAAAACAAGAAATTTATATTTTGGGTAAACAAAAATTGTGTTTTTCATTTCATTATTTACACAGAAAACTTTCTGCCCTGTATATAATTATAAATGTATGTATAATAAGATTATGATTAAATTTGAAATCATAATTTGATGACTAATTTTCACAACAAAAAAATATACCATACAAAATACTTTTATACATAATTTATATTTGGTATATGAATATGATTCATTTTCTACACATTTGGATCTGTATGATATAAATAATAATTAAATGTCATCGAAACCAAAATTTGTTCATAACATGACAGCTATATATGCACAAGGGATTCCAAAAATTCCAATATATAATATAAATGTGTAATGTGTAATTATAACAAGTGTAGATTAAATACACTACATATTATTATGCAACATAATACACATATTACTGATATTACTCCTGTGTGACATATCTGTAATTTATATATTATAATTAGTAATTATATCAATATGTAATTATTGCTGCGGAATATCAATGAACCGATAAATCTTAGAATGAATGTATAAGGGTATAAAAATTAAATTCATTTAAGAAATGCCATAATAAGTATATTTTCAAGAATATTTATTGTACGCATATATGAGGGAAAAAAGAAAAGGTATGGATACATTTAACGGCTGTTCTTAAATCGCTTTAGAAACGAATTTTTAAATGCGAACCTTTTTTATATTAAAAATTAATGAGGAAATAATATATTTCTACATTTAATTATAAATATATAATTTTCTGATAAATATTTTCAAATAACAATTGTGTATAAAATACATATTCGAAAATTCAATTTATAGATGTTACTTTCAATTCCAGTATATAAATCTTAATATTTTCATTGGTTTCAAAATTTATTGCCGCATTATTTCCATTTTGGAATGAATTTGACCCCGATATTATTTCCATTTTAATATCGAATTAAAACCCGGAGTAATTATACAGTTTTATTTCTATTTTAATATGTAATTAATGATGGGAAAACATTTGAAAGAACAAGAAACAGAATAAATTTTTGCTCTGATTCAATTTAACAATGGACAATTGAAAATAATAACTGAAATATTTTAAATCATTATTTTTTCCCTTTGAAATGAAATCAATATCGCAAAGCTTTCTGTTTTTATTTCCAATTTTTTTCTGTATTAATTTCAATTTTATTATTCCAGTCTTCAAATTTACTTCAGATATCTCCTTTGAATTTGAATAATCGATATAATTGTGGCCCCTGAAACTATTATATGAATGTTGATGATTATATAGAAAATTATTATTTTTAATATTTTTTTGTAAATGGTGATGAAAAAAGTGTTTTGTATAGATAATTTGATGATACTTTGATCGGATGCATAAGGTGAATGTACTGTAACTATAGGATATATAGTAGAAATTTCTCATTACAGTACTTTTATTCCATATTTCTACTGCTTTAAAAACATTTGTGCCATTGCATAAAAATAAGATGAAATAAATGATAAAATGAAAATTAATACATATAAATTAATATTAATTTGTATACAAATATGCTTCTAAGCAAAATAAATTAAAATATTTATAAAACGATAACAATATTTTATACAATATCTATCTATTGTCTTTATATAATTATTATATAATATTTAAAAATAAAAAAATAACAACAACAGCCAAAAAGGAAAAATATTACAAAAAAGAATGAAAGGAAATTAAAAGAAAATACACAAATACATGCACATATACATTTTCATTTTCATTTGTATATATATATATTGTATAACATATATTGAATGCATATTTTAAATAAATTGAAAATCTTTTGTTTTACACTTGAAATGTTTACTTATTTGTTTTTCAATTTTGTGAAAATGAATATAAAATGGAAATTGTCTTTAACAATTCTTTATTGAAATATAGAATTAAAACAAATTGATTTTGAATACACATTTATTTATATACGTATTCACACACACCCACCCACTATATACTTATATTATTATAAATATGTACACTCAGTAAATTCGATATTTGTTTTTAAAACACCCAGTTATTTGTGATTAGTTGTATCCAATTTTTTTTTGGATAGTATTTTAATTTAATTAGTAAATTTTTGCAAATAATTTATTAATATTTTTATTGTTTATTATATAGTTTAATAACGATATGTCATTGTCATCATGTCGTAAAAGATTTTCCATGACCATATTAATTCACACAGAGTGATGCACAGACACCGGATTCAATTACCGAAATTTAAATTACAAATATTCCGGTATATATTTTTAATACTGAAACGTTTCATCGAAGGTGTACCATATATTTATATTATTATGGAATGAAACAAAAAATGCCATTGAAAATATGATGTTGAAAGCTATAAAATATATTCAAAGATTATCAGTGTATATATACAGCAAACAATATATACCTGTTTACTCATGTGGAAATAATGAAATTAAGGAAATATATATATATATTTAGGTTGACCGGAATGCTGTGAACTTAAAAAAGTATCATTTTATGATTTAAGTATTCGTAACAAAATTAAAGAAAAAAAAAATGGAAATACGATAACTTTTGATACCAATTATGTACCTATCTATCCTATATGTTTTAGATATTCTTAGGGTTTTTAAGTGCACATCAAATTAATTGCTATGTTTGTGTTTACATATTAATTCTGTTTAATTTCTAATGATTGTCATCACACTAAATTCTCCATTTACCGTGTACATAGCCTTTCTTTTAATTTGTAACATTTAACAAAACTCAAACAATTTTGTGGTGAAGTATTGACATCAAATAAAAATAGTGCTAATCCAGACTATGTACCATTAATTTTTGACTAAAAGTCCATTTATAGTAACAGTAAAACAGTGCAAAATTTTTATTCAACTTTTAAAAAGTCACCGCCATTAGCATTGTGCGAAATTATTTTGTTGTAATGAAATTCAAATTTAGAAAATCGCAAGTGATTTATAACAGGTACACCTGAGAATAGTGTGTTATTTGTTGCTCATATAGATCCGTGTTTGATCGAATATTATATAGACTAACTGTGCATAAATATACAAAATGGTAATGTATGCAATGCATATATATTACATTTATTTATTTTTATATATATTACAATTTCTATTTATATTATATTTTTCTTGAATTAACAATAATTGAAAAATTCCTTTTAATATTTTTATTGAAATGCAAATATTATACTTGCATTTATTTTGTGTGGTTATTTATTTATATCAACATTCTGTTATTTTGTGAATACAAAGCAAAATTATTATTTATAATTTTATTTTGTATAAGAGTAAAAAATAAATGTGGTTGTTTTGTTGTTTATTGTATTCTTCGATATTTGTACATTCGCAAAATATTTAATTGAATTTCAAAATGTTTGGAATATTCAAATTATTCATTAAAAATGTGTACGCACGTACCAACCGCAGTGTTTATATTGTGGCAAAAACAAACAATCTCACCAAACACGAGTGCTGCTCTCACACATAAAATCTGTATATGGATCATATTGTTTATATAATTAATACAAAATCAGGTATGAATGAATTGTTTTTAAAATAATAACTTAACTTATTTATTATGTGACATGAATATAAATATTTGTTTTACAATCTATTATTATAAATTTATAAATGTTAGGTAATCAAAAAAAATGTGTTAAAATTGGTATAATTTATTACATATTATATTTTCGCAACCGCCAACCAAAAATGTTTATGCTCACCGATTATATGTACACACATTGTATCCTATACTTTAAGATCCTTGAATATTAGATCACTGAAACATTCAATTCACTCAAACAGCAAACCACATTTTTGTCTTTCACAACCAAATACTAAAATTATCCTTATAACGTTCTTCAAATGTCCTAGATCCTTGAATCATTAATACCATACTCGATCCTCTGTTTAATTTTCCTTCGTATGTGCTGCGTATATTTGGATAAACTTTTTCATAATTCACAACTATATTATAGTTTTAAAGCGACTGGATTATCAAATTTATTCGTATGAATCAGCAAACGTGCATCCGTATTATCGCAGCACCACTGATGCATATATAGAAAGACCAATATCGGTAATAAAAACATAAGATATGTGCTCTATTTGAATTATGTTGTTTTCCTTTTTAACACCAAGTTAGGAAGCTATGACATCTAGTAAACATTAATTACAGCCAAGTTTGTAAATTACTTCACATGACAGTATATAACAATTGATCTATTATGTACTGCAATTAAGGTAAGATAGATGTTTCCATAAATCTATTATTTTTATATGGGTAATCAGACCATAATATTCAGAGATTAACAATGGCTCTACTCACAACGCGTTATATGGGAATGGCACTCATACGAATATTTTTAAATAATAAAACATTTATTGAAACATATGTGCAGAACAATTGGTCAAATCATTATATATACTTACATGCGGAGTCATTAATCAACTTGACTGTAATGTTAGATAGTTCTGTAGCACGGCAGATGACTTAGGGGAACAGAAAAAAAAGGAACTCAAACAGTGGTCTGGTCTGGATATCCCCCGAAATATGTATACACAATATAATAAAATTACATTCTATTCTGAATATAAAAATAAATATTGTATATAAATAAATAAAGAGAGATATTATCATAAGCAAACACTTTATAAAATTTAATTCCATGCTAATTATTTATATGAAATATATATACATTTATTCAAATGAACTATAAAACATACTCTGGCCGAAAAAAAACCGGAATGGTTTTAAAAAAAAAACATTAACAAAACAAACAAATAATTTATTTTTATTTATTCGAGTGATATTTTCTCTTAACTAATATACATTGATTTGCATGTTCAACAAGTGCATCAAACAATTTTTTTTTTGTCGCTAATTGGAATGAATTTGTATAGTATTTGGCGGTCGTTTGCTATTCAATGTTTTCAATTGATTCAAACAGGTATTCTTTCATCACAAAATTAAATTTTATAATATGTATATGAAAAATATAAATTATATTAGAAAGTCATTCCGATTATTTTTCGGAGTATTTATATATAAATTGATAATATTGAATTAAAATTGTGTTGCAATATAATATACTCGCGTAAATATAGTCACTCACAATGATTTTTTTTTTAAATTCCTTTATCTACATTTCTTCGGTACACACTATAAAGCTTTATTCTATTATTCTTATTAATATATTATATATAACTATAAAACCATGAAAATTTCATATATATATATTGTAAATATAAAGAACGCTTATAATAATAACAATAACATAATACCAGACCAGCGTCAATAATTTATGCATATATAAATATACATATTATAATATATTGGGGTCTATAACTAAGTCCTGTTACAAATTTATGGTGAACATTCCCCATCACAAAACAATTGTGAGTATTGGTATTGGACGGTTTAAAAATAATGATTTTGATGCCAAAATAATTTTTTGACGAAGAATTGGAAGCTTTACTCAGTGAAGATCCATGTTCAAACGGAAGAAGAATTAACATTGGCATTAGATGTTACCCAATCAAGTGTTTCCAAACGTTTAAAGAAGATAGGAATGATCCAAAAGCTATCGTATTGCGTACCGCATTAATTGACGGATAGTCAACATTAAAATCGAAAAACAATGTGAGCAATTTTGCTTGAAAGCCATTCAATTTTGCATCGAATTGTGACTGGTGATGAAAAGTGGATCCATTACGATAATCCAAAACGTCTGAAAGCATGGGTAGAGACTGGTGAACCAGGTCCATCGACACCAAAACGCAATATTCATGGTTCTAAGGTTACGCTGTGTATCTGTTGGGACCAGCTTGGTGTAGGGTACTATGAGCTGCTTAAACCCGGACAAACCAACACTGCTGAAGGTTACCGAGAGCAATTAATCCAATTGAGCCGAGCATTGCATCAAAAACGACCAAAATATGTCAACAGACATGACCGTGTGATTCTGCAGCATGATAATGCTAGACCACACGTTGCAAGACCGGTCAAAGAAACGTTAGAAGCACTTGGCTGGGAAGTCTTACTCCACCCGCCATATTCACCAGACATTGCTCCTTCAGACTATCATTTGTTCCGGTCGATGCAGTCAGCCCTTTCTTCACAGCGGTTCAATTCATACGAAGATATGAAAAAATGTCTGGATTCATGGATTGCTTCAAAACCGAAGATGTTCTACTATGATGGAATCTATAATTTGCCACAAAGATGGTCAAAAGTTGTAGCTTCAGATGGCAAATACTTTGAATAAAATATAATGTACCGTTACTTTCAAATAAATATGTTTTTCTAACCAAAATATTCCCAAAACTTAGTTATGGACGCAATATTTCTATTACTAATAATATATAATATACATATAGACAAAAAAAATGAAACCACTTTAAATGCACTACTGGGGATTAGGAACAAGGCACGTACAATAATTTTGTTTTAAAGATAGCGTATATATAATAATACAGAGAATACGCAGTATAAAAAGTGGTATAGCTGAGAAAAAGGGTTTTTCTTTTATCATTCTCAACATGCGAACAAAATACACTATATTTATATCTATTCTATAGTACACCAGTTCTTATATATGTGTGTGTTACATAAATTTAAAACAAATTTAAATGTTGATTTAATAAATCCTTTAAATACAATAAATAAATAGACATATCAGACAGTCAAATACATGGGTTTCATCTATATATAATATATATTTAATTTATGACATAGTGTCCCACAGAAATTTCTCAGTTGAAATAATTAGCGTATTTCTGTAATGGATCACATTAAAATATATCCTAATATTAATATTATTATTAATCTATATAGTCTACTAATGATATAATGTGCATACAGTTGTGGAAAAAAGTATTTCGTCAAATTATCTATATATTTCTATTTACATATCTCCATGATTTATTTATTATGATTTGTTATGATATGAAAATCAAACCAGCAATTTTCCTTATCGTTAGAAATTACTATTACCGGTATTATAGGTTGAAATATATGGATTGGAATTTGAAATATTCATTTTAATAATAAATATTATAATGATTGCATCCACATGATTGGCAAAGCATTTTCCAATATCAATAATTGAGCCAAAGATCCAGTTGTCAGAATCCTCCCTAAAATAATACAAATAAACAATAAATAGTCACCCAGCAGAAAAATTATTAATATTTATTAAAATAAATACCGAAAAATTGCCTATGAAAAATAGCGGGAATTGAACCCATACATACAACAATACAACAGTTTTGCAGAAAAGCTAAATGCTAGTCATCGAACAATTCCGAATCAATTAAATCAGCTGGGAAAAAAAATGCATCGATTTTAATGCTGGTTACTTTAATTCAGTTAATTATTATTATTATTTGAGAAAAATGTATTTCAATTTTAATATCATAAATGTCAACAATTTTTTCACAAACCTACGAGTTTTAAGATGTGGTGTACTTACACTATATGGTAGTCTAATGCAGCCAAAACTACATTGTCAAATTTTCACAAAAATATCTCCAACAATTGCCACAATAAAAGAAACATATGCATATACTTTTTGTGTGTTCAGGCATTTATGATTCCAGTCAGTATTGGTATGTCATAACTTCGGTAGAATTTATTTGATTAAATAGTAGCCATCTATTTATACATTTCATTCAAAGTCAGCCGACATTATTACTTATTATTACTTAGAAGGTTTTAGTAATTTGTAATTTGTAATAATAATTTTTTTCTGCTTTACATTTTATAATTTATATTCATTGAATTACGAGAGACCATCTCAAAACTAACAAAATAACATCTAGAAATAATCGTATAATTGTTTTTTTTTCTTATTTCTTATAATATTTTGTTGAATTAATACATCCTAAAAATACAAAATTAAAAAAATTATCTTATTTATAAATTATATTTAAAACAATACAATTTTTGAAATAATCTCTCGCGTATTTTTCCATGTAAGCTGCTGGTCTCGATGCAGATACAGGCGATAGAATTTGTTTACCAAATCTAATTTCCTTTTTTAATAAAGAATACAGAAATATTTTAGTAGCAATTAAAAAAAAAACCTATTTATTGTTTTAAGTTTTACTTTGTTTTTTTTTTTTTTTTCATTCCAGGCATGAATTTTGTTAACATTTTTAAATATTTTTTCCAATTTTCATTATTGAATTATATAAATAGTCAAATATCATATTTCACGGAAAAATTTATTTTCTAAATATCTATAAAATAAAATGAAATATAACAATAATTTAAATCAAGAAATGAATTGCCAAATTACTGAATAATAAATCTGAAAATTTTTAATAAAATTAATAAATCATTAACTTCCGCTATTTACTTTTAGAATTTTACTATTAAATCAATAAATAAAAATTAGATTTAAAACTATTAAATTGAAATTTTACAAAAACTTAATAGTTTCAGTATTATATCTTAAGTTAAAGATAACTTTTAATGATTGATTTATTAATTTCATCCCAGATGTACTTATTTCTAAAACATCACAAGATAATTTATTTAGTGGTAATATTGATTTACTGAAATTCTACATTATTAAATTTAAATAATATACATTCTTAAATCTAATAACTCCCATTAATATTGTACAAAAAAAAAAAATAAAATGAAAATTTGTTGTAGTTTGTTGTAAAATTGAATTGTTTAAAATTATTAATTGTATTACGCGAAATAATATAAAAATCATTACAATTACATATTCATTTGTAAGATTTATCAATTACAATTTTTAATTTAATTCAAAATAATTTGAAAGTAACATTTACAAAAAATGTATTCATTAAAAAAAATTGAAAGTGTATTTTTAAATTAAATTGATCAAAAATATTCTCAATTTATTAAAAATAATAAATTGCAACATTTACATTTATATTATTGACTTCACCAAATTCGTAGAAAACTTTTTTATACAATTAAAAAATTCAATGAAATGTATGATACAAAATATAAATATAATATTTTATTGAATTTTTTAATTGTCTATAAAAGTTTTCTACGATTTTGGTGAAGTCAATAAGATGGGAAAAATATATTATTGTATTCTTTTAATTTAATTCGATTTATTTGATTGCATTCATCATGCATTTTTTGTACAATAAGAAATTTGTCAATGATTGGGTGGTATTCGACTTGATGACAAAATGTTTTCATTATATTATATATTAATTAATTGGAATTTTTAATTTTCGTTACAATTAATATTAATTGTTATTCCATTATGTAAAATAGGGCAAAATTCAATGAATCTAAGCTGATTGGAAAACTTATGAATGTTTGTTTAGTTATTAATACAAAAATAGTAAAGAAAAATGAATTCATAATTTTAATCAATTTATACAATTATTTCATTTTTTCTATTAATTTGGATGTGAAACATTTGTAATAAGAATATAAATTATTCGTAATTAAAGTTATTTAAATAATAAATTACTGAATATTAAATTTACTTTTTCGATCAGATTTTTTCTAACATTTAAAACAACAAATGTAAATTTAATATAATTTACTATTACGACAAACATATAATCCTAATACAATACCATTCATAAAAAATTTTCCAGAATATTAACACATTTCTATTATGTTAATTTCGGGAATTGTGTCTGGTACTTCACGGTTGATAATAATGTACGCTATCCACTGTATTATTATATATACTTATAATTTTCCAGAATTAAATATATAAATACTTTTTGTCGAAATTATGGCATATACTAAGAAAAAAGAACTTTACCATCGATTTATATTATAAACTCTAATTATTTTAAATTATTTTTCATTTATATTAGACACAACATATTTACATTTACATATATTCGATGCAGTTTATGTTGGTGTAGATGTATAAAAAGATACAGGAAATGACGCCGAATGCAGAGGAGCATTTTGTGCTATTGATGGTTGTGATATACTTAAAAGCGTCGTGTATGTGAAAAACATGGATTACTGTAATGCCATATGCATGAAATATTAACCAAATAATGATCCAAAATATAAACAAGATTGGTATATAGATCTGGTGTTATGGGAACGTTTATTAAAGGAACATTGTGCTTGAGGCTATGCAATTGCAAAATATTCAGGTAAAGCTATATTTTTATAATTGTATCATAATTGGTGCTGATTTCATGTCACTAGAAATTGCTTTTTAGTTTTCGTTTAATACAGGAATTTTGTGCAATGTCCGATAGATATATAGATTATGAAGATAAGTATATGGTATGTTATGCTGTCCAAGATGGCATGTTTATCGAATATGTTAAAAAAATATGTTAATAAAATAATAATAATGATATTGGCATCAAATGAAAAAAGAAAAGAAAATGATAAGATTAACACCGCAAGTGTAGAATCATGTGAGAAAGCTCTGTGGTGAAAATATAGAATATTTTGCATAGAATATGTGGGCTAGGTATATAAATATCTTTATTTATGCTGGAGCCATCTATATTCAAAATAGAATACACAAAAATTTTACCTGTGGGAGAAAAATTTAACTTTCGATAATTTTTTTTATTATAAGATAAAAATCATTATTTATTACTCAACACTCGATTCTCAACACTCAACACTCATCAAGACAACAATTTGAAAGTCGAAACAAAAATCAAAAGTCATTCAACACTCGACACTCATCAAAATAACAAGACAATAAAATAAAAATATGTCCATCGAGTCGAAGCGGCAGAAAATAAGTAATATTGTAAGTATAAATTTTACTTAATAGAAAAAATGTTATTATTATTATATTTTTGTAAAGCATTAAATGAATAAGTGAAATAAAATAAGTTCTTACAATATTTAATAGGCTGGTAATACAATTCCAATATTAGAGATGAATTCTCTGAAAATATATTTTTAACCTATAAAATATGGATGGCTTTTATTTGTCACATGGCGTTTAGTGGATTACCAAATATTTATCACAAAACAAAAACTGAATTATTACTACGTACAAATAATACAACAAATTCAATATTTTAGTGCTGTATAAAATTGTAAGTGTAATTTATAAAATTTTCCAAAAACAAAACATTTTTTAGTTTAATCACCTGATGTATAATTGATTTTTATTCGGCTTGTACTTCGAATGAATCAATTTTTATCATTATCATCATTTCCAACAACAACAATTATTTTAAAATACGACTACTTTAATAAATTAATTAGTAAATCGTTTTTTTAGTTCATTTATTGATTACAATACATTTATGTATTTATAGTTTTGTGTAACATGAATTTTATTTCCATTTGATACTTCAATCCAAATGATTCATGCCTGCCAATTACAAAATACATTTCCTCTGTTGCAAGAAAATGCAATGAAAAGCATAAAATATTTACGTAAATATATTAAATTAATCCTTTAATAATAGAATTGCATATATCAATTTGCAAACAGAATATGAATAATAATGTGGAATTTTTCATATACATATTTCAATTTTAGATTTCTACAAGATTTTGCCGTTCCTGTAACACTTCTGCAAAAAGTTTAAATTAATGATAATTAATTTTGTATAATAGAAGAATGTGGAGTTAGCTGTTGATCGTGGTTATATACATAGTGTGGCTCATCATTATTAGCTTCAAATATTGAGATGATAATTGACTATTAATAAAGAAGAATGCAGATTTCATATCATCAATGTCATTAGTATCCAATAACTATTATTGTATATAATATCCAAGTCAACATACAAATGCATCGGACGCAACAGCATGTTAACGCAATTCCATATGTTGTGTTAAATATATATATACATTCGTGGAAGCAACTTTTATTGTAGCCACTAAACAATAAGCACCAAATTGTTAATTATCAATGAAACAACTAATTTATGATGTAAAATAACTGGTGATGGTGACGAGATTCAGATACGAACTGAAAAATAATGAAGATGGTTAAGATATAGAAATAACGTTATGAAATAATTTCATTCTTACATTATATACAAGTATATAGCACAAATGGTGTTTAGGATTGAATACGCCAACGTATTGATGAATTTTTACCAAACTTGAAAGAAGAGTTATGGAGGGATGAAGGTAATTAATTTTACGTTATTTAGTTAACTTATATCATTATATTATGTTCAGTCTGTTATAGATATTATACAAAACTGATATAGTATATATTATTTTATTATTCTTTGTTAAAGTAGTATTAAACACAGCAATTAAATATGGTCATATAATTTTATGTGAAATATTTGATTGGGTGTTAAGTTTTATATCGGTACATCTTCAGCAATTGTAGTGGCGTTGCAATTTGATTTGTTTATTAACTATTGTATCTGTATTTTTAATTTGATGTTGTGGAAGCAGTCACTTCAATTTATATAACAGTCCGTTATACCCCAATTACTAACAACCATAAATAATTTTGAATTGTTTATTTCTTGAAATTTCATGTGTGAATGAACGCGTATATAATTTAGATGAATTTCACTACTAATATCTGATTCAATAATAAAAATTATCCAAATTATTTTGTATAGAGATAAAAATCTTCAACTATTATTTTGTATGTATTGACTTAAAGAATAATGTTTAACACATGCTTAAAGAAACAAATTTAAATCAGTACTTTGTACTGACTGAACAAGTTTTTAATTATGAATATCAGATTCATACCTGAATAAAAGTATAATTATCTTTAATTATACCTGTAATAATTTATATATTCTTTTTAATTTTTAGATGTGCCTTTATTGATACACTTAACTGAGAGAACGTAAAAAATATTTAATAATATTTTGAATTAAAAAAAAAACTACAAAGGAGACAAATGTTATGTCTTGTGTATTATTATTATATATTTATTGTAAGTATTATTAGCTTGTTTTGTTGTAAAAATTAATTTTATAATATATAAATAACTTAAGGGTAACCAATTTTTTTTTTCTTTATTAATATAGTAAAGGAAGTACAAACATGTTAATAAACCGAAACAGATAATAAATTCCAAGCTGCGTTTTAGTGTCGAATATGTTCGAAGGTTGGTATTTTAATATTTTATATCCTTTTGTAAATGCATGCGCAGAATTTAATAATTAATTTAATTATTGTCTTTTATTTACAGATCCATTGAAGGTCACATTTTATACAATTAAAATTAATTATACTTTTTGTAAGTTGCTTAATGACGGAGGAAAACATTTGTGATTGGAGATATATTTCAAAATGTTATTATAGAATTAGCAGCAGAACAAAATAAAAGTGAGTATAAATTTTAATTTTAAAATGTAATAAGTAATATAAAATGTAATGTAATAACCTGTAATAAGGAGATTCTAAGACTATATTGAGCATATATGGCAATATATCATAGTGCCAGAACTAACACCATTACGTTATCTTAGTGAGACGTTATTATTTGCCGTCAATCGTATTTAGGACCATTGTACCAGTAGTGGAATAAAAAATAAGATAGAACAGAAATGTTTGTCAAGGTCTTCATTCCGCTCCAGGTTTTTCATTGTCTTCGACAATATACAATTCGACGTTATATTCCACATGAACGGCTCATACCTTAATTCTGCCTCATTATTTGTTCATATTTTGTCCAAAGCACCAAATTATATGCAAATAAGCTTACTCTTAAACTACTTGTGACCGTGATGTCTGACCACAGACGTGACCATGAAAGATTCGACATGAGTATAATAAAACACTTTTTTCAGTGTCGCCAGTAGTTTCGTGCTACAATGTATGTCATGACAACATATTTTCAGTCCTTCATACAAAAAATTATTCAATTGAATAGGCTTATTTGATTACTTTCACAGATGCTAGGATATACACCAACTACTATTCTGACCAGGTACAGCAGCTCCTTCTACAAAATCCAATCCAATCTCGATATGATCTGTGAAATCCGAACTTTTAATTGTCTTCTCTTCCCATATCCTTTTTTTCTTTCCAGTCCGATCTGAAACTAGAATACGTTCTCCAATCTCATTATATATTTTCCAAATATATCTATGTGGAAAAGCAATTTTATTAAATTACAACAATCATTCTAATTATTTATCTACATCTTATGTAATGATCTGAGTCCATATTTAAACCACGAGAAGTTCGAACATCCATTATATTTGAACAGTGACCATCAATTAGTACATGATCAATTTGATTACTTGTTCCACCATCTGGAGACCTCCACTTCATCTTATGAATTTCTTTGTGTGGGAAGTATGTACCACTAATGACCATGTTTTTAGACATGGCAAAATCAATCAATCTTAGCCCGTTTTCATTCGTTGTTTTATGAAGACTGTGCTTACCTATAGTTGGTTGATATATTCTTTCCTGTCCAACCTTGGCATTAAAATTGCCTAGGACAATCTTAATATCGTATCCGGGTGCAACTCTATATGTTGCCATCAGTTTTTCATAAAACTCATCCTTAACCTCATCAGTTTTCTCTTCAGTACATTGAGGGTCAGATTGAAAAATTTCGTTCTTACACGTAGTGTAGAAATGCGTTCATCAATCGGATTAAAAGCAATTACTGAATTTCTTGATTTACCAAAAACTACGAAACCGGTTCCGAACTCTCTTCTTTTACTACAATCGTTGCCGCTGTAATAAAATTTGTATCCTTTTCCTTTCAATAAATTTTATATATCCAATTTGGCTGTTCTTCGTGTATCAGTAAGTGCTCTTAACGCACCTTGTCGTAACAAAGTTCTAACATTCCAAGATGCAACTTTTAAATCATTGTCCTTAAATTTTCGTTGCTTGAGTCGTTGCCGTTTATCCTGTCCGATCCGAGGCCGTGTTGTACAGTTCATAACTTGTTGTTTTTCCGAAGTTGGTAGTTAACCATACGTCCAACCAACTAATTCATTCTGTAAATTCGTAGGGTCATTCACATTGGTATATCACCTCTGCCGAAAGCAGTTACATTGGCGCCGCTGATTCGCCTTTACTGTGTGATCACTGAATCATTAACTCAGTTTTAATCGAATGCTGCTTTCACACAACACCCCAAACTAATTCTCATACACAGCAGCCAGATTGTCCGCGGCTACTTATTCTTTATTCGTAGCTAACCCAGAAGTATCTAATCTAATCCCAAAAAAAACAATTAAATTCACCACTCGTCAAATTACTTAAAACATAAACGTCGTGATCTTAAATTAAAAATAAAATGTTATTACAGTATATATTTTATGAAATTTTGGAGTAAATACTATCATCATTGTTAACATTATACTAATACGCTTATACTAATTGACAATAAATTTACTACTATAATTGCTAAGTGACATTATATTTACAGTAAATTGATATTATTATTGACATTATGCTATCATCGTTATTGACATACTTAAAAAATCATAATTTTATACATTGATTTATCATTTATTTTATCATACTTACACTATCATTATTTTTATATTTTTACAGACAACAATAAAACAGCAATTTTAGCCAATATTCAATCAACATTATAATATTGTAGATAGTGTTTATTTTGTAGTTTTTAAGTTTTATTTTAAGTATATGTTTAAGAATGTAGGGAAAGTTATATGTGAGATATTACCTGAATATATAAACAAGTATCTATATCATATAATGGTTCCCCAGGTACATATTCAGATCGTAGGTATATGTAATATTAATGTATCTATATAAAAAAAACTGAGATATATAACTAGTGCCCCCGTATCAGGGTATTGATACTTAAATTTATGTCTAGGCCCCCCCCACAGAGACATATATCAAGGGTCCCAGCATTCACTATAAACATTTCATATGTGTGTCGCGTGGTTAAGTATCTAGTGAATTAGATAGATTGACACATATTCAAGACCTATGCATATATAATACTTATATGCGAGTGTACGTCTCAAACCCCACTAATCCCAAAAGGTTAGATGAGCGTATGTTGGTAGGTGTTCGGATATTTTATATGAATGCTTGGTTACATAACTCTGGGTCCAGTTTCATATAGATACATTAATATTACGTATACCTAGGACATGAATGTGTAGCTGGGGTCATTATCTGATATAGATACATAGTTATATATTCAGGTGCATCCTAAAAATATATAGATAATATGCCCTATCAGTCATATTATTCATATTATTCATCAGGCACAAAACTAGAAATTTTGTGAAACCATTTTTTGCAATCTAGTGGAAAATAGTCTGGAAAAGTACATTTTCTTTAAAATTAATTTTACTCATAATTTAATTTTTCAAGCAGATTATCAAAATTCAATATAATTTATTAATTCGTTGAAAACATCATGATCAAATGTATCATGAATTTTCCAAACTCATGAACCCCTCTCATGAAACTAACATCAGGTACAGGAAATATATTGATATATATATTATGAAATTTCCAGCAAGTACTAGGAAATATATTGATGAACCTATCATGTACTTTTCACTAAGTATTAGAAATGTATTGAATCTTCATAATCTGTTGGAGAAATGAAATTTTTCTATTTTAATTTTTCAAACAGATTATGATAAATTCAATATATTTTCTTAATTCGTTGAAAACATCATGATCAAATGTATCATGAATTTTCCAAACTCATGAACCCCTCTCATGAAACTAACATCAGGTACAGGAAATGTATTGATATATATATTATGAATTTTCCACCAAGTACTAGGAAATATATTGATGAACCTATCATGTACTTTTCACTAAGTATTAGAAATGTATTAAATTTTCATAGTCTGTTGGACAAAATGAAAATGGAAGAAAAATTAGTTTTAAAGAAAATATACTTTACCAGGTTATTTTCCATTAGCTTCCAAAGATTATGTTCACAAAATTTGTTTGTTACAAGTATCAGAAATGTTTTCTAGGTTTGTGTCTATCTATTAGTATTTATTATTTATTATTTAAGTTGTATTATTTATTATTTAAGTTTTATTTAAGTTTAATTTTAAGCATATATTTAAGTTTTATTTAAGTTTAATTTTAAGTATATATTTAAGAAAACAGGGAAATGGTATATGTAATAATGGACTGTATCTAAACAATAAACTCAAGTATGTAGCTAGCGCCCCCGTATCCGAGTACTGATACTTAAATATACGTCCAGGCCCCAATGGACATATATCAAGGGTCCCTGTATACCTATAAATATTCAGATGTGTATCTAAGGTGAATTAAATACTTAGATTAACATTAAAGACCTATATAGAATATATCCGAATGGATATTAAAGTATATAGGTGTTCGGAGAGTTTGTATGTATACTTGGTTACATATCTTCGGGTAAAGTTTATTATAGAAACAATATTATTACATATACCAAAGACCTGTGGACCGACCGATTTAAGATTCTATGTAACATTCTATAAAGGATGTTCAAATTTGAGTTAGCATAAGTTTTTTAATAAAAGTAAACACCAACACTTATTGGTTGTTTCAACATTGTTAAATATTACGTCAAATTTAGAAAGTTAACTCAGATTTGAACACCCTTTATTTAACAATCGATCCGCCTCTGATCGATTTAATAATCTATAAGAAACAAAACTAGAAAACATTACGGAAAATTATGTTTCACATACATTTTTCATATTAAATAATAACCAAATTTTGTAAACACAATTTTTGGAATCTAATGGAAAATAGTCTGGAAAAGTACATTTTCTTTAAAATTAAGTTTACTCATAATTTAATTTTTCAAGCAGATTATCAAAATTCAATATAATTTATTAATTCGTTGAAAACATCATGATCAAATGTATCATGAATTTTCCAAACTCATGAACCCCTCTCATGAAACTAACATCAGGTACAGGAAATATATTGATATATATATTATGAAATTTCCAGCAAGTACTAGGAAATATATTGATGAACCTATCATGTACTTTTCACTAAGGATTAGAAATGTATTGAATCTTCATAATCTGTTGGAGAAATGAAATTTTTCTATTTTAATTTTTCAAACAGATTATGATAAATTCAATATATTTTCTTAATTCGTTGAAAACATCATGATCAAATGTATCATGAATTTTCCAAACTCATGAACCCCTCTCATGAAACTAACATCAGGTACAGGAAATGTATTAATATATATATTATGAATTTTCCACCAAGTACTAGGAAATATATTGATGAACCTATCATGTACTTTTCACTAAGTATTAGAAATGTATTAAATTTTCATAGTCTGTTGGACAAAATGAAAATGGAAGAAAAATTAATTTTAAAGAAAATGTACTTTACCAGGTTATTTTCCATTAGCTTCCAAAGATTATGTTCACAAAATTTGTTTGTTACAAGTATCAGAAATGTTTTCTAGGTTTGTGTCTATCTATTAGTATTTATTATTTATTATTTAAGTTGTATTATTTATTATTTAAGTTTTATTTAAGTTTAATTTTAAGTATATATTTAAGTTTTATTTAAGTTTAATTTTAAGTATATATTTAAGAAAACAGGGAAATGGTATATGTAATAATGGACTGTATCTAAACAATAAACTCAAGTATGTAGCTAGCGCCCCCGTATCCGAGTACTGATACTTAAATATACGTCCAGGCCCCAATGGACATATATCAAGGGTCCCTGTATACCTATAAATATTCAGATGTGTATCTAAGGTGAATTAAATACTTAGATTAACATTAAAGACCTATATAGAATATATCCGAATGGATATTAAAGTATATAGGTGTTCGGAGATTTTATATGTATACTTGGTTACATATCTTCGGGTAAAGTTTATTATAGAAACAATATTATTACATATACCAAAGACCTGTGGACCGACCGATTTAAGATTCTATGTAACATTCTATAAAGGATGTTCAAATTTGAGTTAGCATAAGTTTTTTAATAAAAGTAAACACCAACACTTATTGGTTGTTTCAACATTGCTAAATATTACGTCAAATTTAGAAAGTTAACTCAGATTTGAACACCCTTTATTTAACAATCGATCCGCCTCTGATCGATTTAATAATCTATAAGAAACAAAACTAGAAAACATTACGGAAAATTATGTTTCACATACATTTTTCATATTAAATAATAACCAAATTTTGTAAACACAATTTTTGGAATCTAATGGAAAATAGTCTGGAAAAGTACATTTTCTTTAAAATTAAGTTTACTCATAATTTAATTTTTCAAGCAGATTATCAAAATTCAATATAATTTATTAATTCGTTGAAAACATCATGATCAAATGTATCATGAATTTTCCAAACTCATGAACCCCTCTCATGAAACTAACATCAGGTACAGGAAATATATTGATATATATATTATGAAATTTCCAGCAAGTACTAGGAAATATATTGATGAACCTATCATGTACTTTTCACTAAGGATTAGAAATGTATTGAATCTTCATAATCTGTTGGAGAAATGAAATTTTTCTATTTTAATTTTTCAAACAGATTATGATAAATTCAATATATTTTCTTAATTCGTTGAAAACATCATGATCAAATGTATCATGAATTTTCCAAACTCATGAACCCCTCTCATGAAACTAACATCAGGTACAGGAAATGTATTAATATATATATTATGAATTTTCCACCAAGTACTAGGAAATATATTGATGAACCTATCATGTACTTTTCACTAAGTATTAGAAATGTATTAAATTTTCATAGTCTGTTGGACAAAATGAAAATGGAAGAAAAATTAATTTTAAAGAAAATGTACTTTACCAGGTTATTTTCCATTAGCTTCCAAAGATTATGTTCACAAAATTTGTTTGTTACAAGTATCAGAAATGTTTTCTAGGTTTGTGTCTATCTATTAGTATTTATTATTTATTATTTATTATTTAAGTTGTGTTATTTATTATTTAAGTTTTATTTAAGTTTAATTTTAAGTATATATTTAAGTTTTATTTAAGTTTAATTTTAAGTATATATTTAAGAAAACAGGGAAATGGTATATGTAATAATGGACTGTATCTAAACAATAAACTCAAGTATGTAGCTAGCGCCCCCGTATCCGAGTACTGATACTTAAATATGCGTCCAGGCCCCAATGGACATATATCAAGGGTCCCTGTATACCTATAAATATTCAGATGTGTATCTAAGGTAAATTAAATACTTAGATTAACATTAAAGACCTATATAGAATATATCCGAATGGATATTAAAGTATATAGGTGTTCGGAGAGTTTGTATGTATACTTGGTTACATATCTTCGGGTAAAGTTTATTATAGAAACAATATTATTACATATACCAAAGACCTGTGGACCGACCGATTTAAGATTCTATGTAACATTCTATAAAGGATGTTCAAATTTGAGTTAGCATAAGTTTTTTAATAAAAGTAAACACCAACACTTATTGGTTGTTTCAACATTGCTAAATATTACTAACTCAGATTTGAACACCCTTTATTTAACAATCGATCCGCCTCTGATCGATTTAATAATCTATAAGAAACAAAACTAGAAAACATTACGGAAAATTATGTTTCACATACATTTTTCATATTAAATAATAACCAAATTTTGTAAACCCAATTTTTGGAATCTAATGGAAAATAGTCTAGAAAAGTACATTTTCTTTAAAATTAATTTTACTCCTAATTTAAAGAAAATGTACTTATCCAGACTATTTTCCACTAGATTCCAAAAATTGGTTTCACAAAATTTGTTTATTATATAATAAGAAAAATATGTATGAAACAAAATTTTCAGTAATGGTTTCTAGGTTTGTGTCTGCCTAAGATTGCTAAGTCGGCCTAAGGCTGATAAGAATGTTAAGTCGGCCAGAGGCGGGCAACCGGCCTCCGGCCGGTAAGAATGTTAAGTCGGCCGTAGGCCGAAAGCCGGCCTACGGCCGGAAAGAATCTTAAGTCGGCCGGAGGCCGACAGCCGGCCTACGGCCGGCAAGAATGTTAAGTCGGCCGGAGGCCGACAGCCGGCCTATGGCCGGCAAGAATGTTAAGTCGGCCGGAGGCCGACAGCCGGCCTACGGCCGGCAACAAACTTAAGTCGGCCGGAGGCCGACAGCCGGCCTACGGCCGGCAACAAACTTAAGTCGGCCGGAGGCCGACAGCCGGCCTACGGCCGGCAAGAATGTTAAGTCGGCCGGAGGCCGACAGCCGGCCTATGGCCGGCAAGAATGTTAAGTCGGCCGGAGGCCGACAGCCGGCCTACGGCCGGCAACAAACTTAAGTCGGCCGGAGGCCGACAACCGGCCTTCGGCCGGTAAGAATGTAGATAGATACTTAGTATTAAGAATAAAAAAACATTGTTAATTTGTAGATAATTATTTTATTAATAAAAGAATTACATAATAAAAAAAAAAAAATTTTTAACTTTTTCCCTGGCCTCGCCCAATACTTTCAGGAAGATTCAAAATTCTAAGAAAATATAATAACATATTCAAAACGTTACATCTTTCTGCAAAATTCTACGACCCAAATCATAAAATAATTGTTTTATAACTCAGTTCATAAAATTTTGTAGGAGTAGTTCTGTGTTTTTTCTATTTTTTAGAAATTTTCAACCATTCCTTTTTAAACCATTTAATTGTCGTTGTTTTCTTTATTTATTAAATAAAAACTAAAATTAAAGAATCTATATAATGCAACGAATTATAAAATTTAAATATAACTTAAACTTAATCTTAACTATTAAATTCTTATTCCTATTATATTATAGGCAAAAGATAACAACATAGAATGAAATATAAATTAAAATATACAACTCAATAGAGTGTACCTAATATAATCTTAATTTGCATATTTAACAAATTTTGTGAAACGATTATGAATTGTCTTTTAGGTTCGTACTACATATTCAAATCTATACACGGACCTGAATCTAAAAAAAAGAAAAAAGATCATTCACAGCTCATAACGGTTTTATCGAAAACCTGAGATTCTTTTATATGTGAGCCCGAAGATTTAATCACATATATTTATAAAAATTAAAAATTGTGATACAGGGAATTCCAAATTTTAACAGATTATACATATTCTCCACGAAACCCCTAAGTAGAGAATTAGATTCGACTATATTCAAGGTCATGATTACAAAAAATAATGATGTATATATATTAAAATAGGGATTCCGTACGAACTTCACTCAGATGTGGTCCTCACATGGGACTACAACGTAACATATAATTATCCATGTAATATAATTCGCCGGTTATGAGTACAAAATTACTGCACATGCGAGAGTAGACCAATATTCAAAACAAAGGTTAAAATTTGTGTTTTTTACCTATTTACATAGGGCAAATTTGCCTTCTCCTGAATATGAATGTCTACAATCACATGAATAATCGTTTCGCAACCAGAACAAGGGTCGTGCGCGTGCCAGGCCTCAATTAACGCTAATTGATAAGTGCCACGACCCCGGCCATAACATGGAAAACCTATTGACGATGGAAAAAAATAGTTAGATAATGTAGCTCCCAATGATTACACTACTGTTGAAATTCATTAAATTCAGCCTGAAAATTACTATTTGTAACATTCCGCGAAGGTGTTTGAAGTGTATTAAAAGCCACGGGTCTGAATCGAACAAAATAAAAACTTGATCATTCACAACTCAGAACGGTTTTAGGGAAAAGCTTAGATGTCTTTGTGTGTGAGCCCGAACACTTAATCACTTTTCTGGGAGGAGACAATGCCCGTACTATAATTCTAAAATATTAAAATAATATGGCAAAATGATTCCCGAAGTTTAAATTTTAAAAATCCAACAATATGAGAAAAAATAACATTTTGACAATGTCATTTAAAAAAATACTCATATATAATTAAAGCTAAATTGAATTCAATCCACGAATAAATTGTAAATACGTGATCACGAATCTATTATAAACTCAATCTTTTTATTGGTTGTCCGACTACACACATAGAGGGAAGACCAATAAAATTATTGAGCAAATAATTGGTAAATTTTGTTTCAACTATCCAGAACGCTTATTATTTCAATTAAAAAAATAAACAAGCTTCTGGACTAGTTTGATCGAAATAAAATTACTCACTAAATACCATATTAAATTAGTTATTTTTCTTAATTACTAATTACTTATTACATAATTTTATTACTTATATTTATAACTTATATTTAAAAGACACAATATAAAAAAATTCTAAATTTTAAGAGATTATAGATATTCTCCACAACATCCCGTAACATTACCATGAAATAGGTAAATTTCTGCAATATGTACGTTAACTTTCCATGAAATATAAGTACATAATATATGCCCCGCGCGTAATTGCAACTGCACAATTTCTACTTTCAACATTCGCGCTATGTAGAATATCTATCTGTTTCAGAAAATTTAGCGTTTACAATATATCAAATAATACTGTACTGTACTGTAATTAACGAAAGATAGATGTTTTCAAAATACTATTATTTTTATATGGGTGATTAGCCCATAGTTATGTGTCTGCAGACATTGTTAATCTTTGAATAGCGTCCAACACCATATTTTCAAAGATATCCGTTTTTCTTTTTATTCCATCAACGAACAAATGGTCACCCAGCAGAAAAATTTCAGTATTAAAATAAATATCGAAAAATTTCCTATGAAAAATAGCGGATTTGAACCCGCTATATTTCATGATTAATATATATATATATTTCGGCGCTATGCAACTGCGCTACTGAGTGTTTTTTTTTGTCTTAATAAACTTAAATTAACTTAACTATAAACTTAAATTAAAACTTAAATTTAAATATAACTTAAACTTAATAATAATTGTATATAATAAAGTTGTTGTGTTGCTTGTGGAAGTTGTTGATAATTAACTGTTGATGATGATGATGTTGATAATTTAGCCATATTACTGCAATGATAAATATGATAATAATTCATTAATTTACAATTATTTAAACAAAATAATTAAGTTCAACCAAAGCATTAAATAAAAAGAAAAAATGTCTGTTAATTAGAATTAAATATAAATTAAAATATACAACTCAATAGAATGTACCTAATATAATCTTAATTTGTATATTTTATTAAATAATATATAATTCTTAATTAACCTCTTCTTCCAGAAATTTGGTAAAATAATGTTGGATTGTCTTATACGTTCGTACTACAATAACGAATATGTATGAAGGTTTAAGTAAATTAATTTATTTTATAAGCTCCACCATAAATTGTAAAACAGAATTTATCATAGTTATTTCCTTAATATGTTGTTTGATGGGTAAAATAACTTTGTAATTCCACTTTTAAATTTTATTATTAACTTGTAAATAATTTAGGTTTATAATTAATGTTAAATTACGTCCTTTTAGAATTTCATTTAAACTATTATTATTATATATAAAATCACACAACAGATAAATGCTTTAATTATTGTATTTTTATTTCATCCTCTACTATAGGCTAAGAAATACAACCAGGAAATTGATTGATAAAAATTTAATTTGTATTGCGAATATAAATGTATTTAAATAAACAAATATATAATTAATAAAATATTAAAATAAAATTGAAATTTTGAATTGCAATTGGTTTCCATTCCACTTTCCAAATTTCATATTCATTTATTGTTCTCTTTAGACACATATAAATTCAATCACGTATGGTGAAAGAGTCGGGACTGGAACTATGGCTGAAACAATGAAGGAATCATATACGGTTAGAATCCATAAGCGGAAGGCAATACGTATGAATCGGTGGGAGTCAGTTCAACGCTCAATAGTCACTTTTAAGCCTTTCAAGTCGCCAAATAAAAAAAACAATAATAAAGAGGCGTTGGTACAAAAACTTCGGTAGATATATGTTTTACGATAGGGATTATATCACTGACAAGCAAAGTAAGGTTTCGGCAAAACACAGGAGACAAGTGTTACTACACTAGGGCGGATTCGTTGTGTTTCAAACCGATCAAATAGGAATCTTTTCATACCAATCTGAACTGAAATCTGCAGAGGCGACACTAAATCGCTGCGCTGCAACAAAGACAAAATTAACAATGGGGACATAGCTATGGCTACTCTCATGCACATAGCGGGTGATTTCAATAGAACATACATACTAAAATTAACAGGCAGTGTCCCCAGAGGGAGCATTATTTTATCAGATAATAGTAAGAGATCATTTTTTATGCGTACTATTGCCGACATAGTGAAGACACTCCATGTGGCAGAGAGATAAAAGGAGAAGGTACACTATTGTGGTGTATATCAACACAATCGCCATACTAAATTGTCCACTCGGTAGCGATAGGAAAAGATGCCATCAGAATTGTTTATATATTCGGCGGGTTTATAGTTTAGTAAGTAGTAGTTTCCGGGTAAACCTAAAGGCGGAACGCATTTTTCGTTTACATATAAGTTATAGTACAATCTGGTATATAATGATCAATCCTAGCGTTATTTCCATAAATTGATAGCCGGTAACACAATTTTATTTTACCGTAATATTTGTGCTTCGTTCATACAATAATTGTATATATAAAAATAAAATTGGTGTATTTAAATACTAAAAACAATCTTTGCGTGAATTTCAAATATGTACCATCAGCTAGAAAAACTGAATTTAATATGTGCATGTGCACGAGAGGTTTAATTTTTAAAAATTCAACGAAGGTCGTTACTTAATATTAAGCACATAAAAATAACAGAAAATTCGGTTTATTTTATTATTAGTTTATCCTAGAGAATTCGACCATTGGAAACATATGTAAAAACAAAAAAAAAACACAAAATAAAATCACACTCACTTTGTAAGAAATGTTAATAAATTGTAGGTATTCTAAAATATGTTATTTTCTTGTGAAATTCCGTAAGTTAATATACTGCAAATAATAATGATAAATTGTAGGAATTCTACAAAAAAACTGTTGCGTTGATTAAATTCTCATAAAATTTCGAATTGTTGAATATTAGCTGAATATTTTCTAGAAAATATGTGAAAAAACAAATTGGGTAAAGGGTGTGTTTTATAAAAAACTGATATCAACATATGGAGATTCGCCCGGCCACAATAACATTGTCTTAGGACAGGAAACAATATATCATGCAACTATGGTAAACACGGTTAACGTTTATTACCCAAAAGCGAATATCTTTGAAAATATGGTGTTACACACTATTCCGAGATTAACTATCTCTCTATACACAACGTTATGAGTGATTCACTTATAAGAATAATTTGCCAACCCGACTGCAATGTTAGATAGTTATACCATACCGTGAGAGGAACTATTGTAGAGGGATGACTAGGCGCATGACTAAGTAACCAACCCATGTAACACTTGGTAGGATACAAATAGTGGTCTGATTCGAGATGGGCTGCGATTGATTGTCTTCGTCATGCGTGGTATTGGCACAGTATATGCAATTTATTTAATTTTTATCTGTATTTATTAACACTCAGCGTCTTTCGATAGTAAAATAACGCGTAAAATTCACGTAATTTACATAAAAAATTTATCAATAATTGCACTGTGATATTTTTCTGTTGAATTACTATTCGTTAGACGTTAATTAGAAGATAAACAATTGTTTAATATATAGCGATGCTAATATAATGATAACTTGTATAAAAATTAGTTAACTGACACTCACCTCTGTTATTTTAGTACATCACGCCTTACTGTCTCATATATTGATTGTGTACTGTAATTGATGCAAATATCTTATATTATTGTTTTCTAAGTCTTCAACAATATTCATAAACATTCATAAAGTTGTAATCTGAAAAATAAATAATAATACTTAATTAAATATTATTAAATATTAAATATAAATATGGATTAAATAAAAAATTTTTGGAATTTTACCTTTGGTTCTGATAAAAGTATTATCGCATCTAAATATAATCCTGAGATTTTATTTGCAATCGTTTTCACTTTGTTGATTTTGTGAGAAAAATATTGTAATTCAAGATGATGTGTGTGAGAATTCAATATAAATTCAATTGATTGTAGTTATAAATTCATTGAATTAATGAAAAGATCGATAGATGAAATAAAATTAAATTTGTTATATTGTTTTATTGGTGACACAACTGCTGAAGTGCAAAACAATATAAGATGTCATCTATATCTAAATTAATAGTTGGTTCTTTGTGTGGTAATGTAGTAGCTGGTGCAAAATGTGGATATATGCAGTTGGAACTGAATAGATAGAATATATTTTAAATAAATCTAATTTAAACAGTTATTAAATATAATTATTTTAAATAAAACATACATATCAGATAATAATGTGGCTGATGATATCGAAATAAATAGTTTATAAACATTCAACCTCATAATTTTGTACATAAATGTGATGACATAATTTGTTGTACTTCTGCTCTAGAAATTATTATAATTTTTGTTATCGGATACTATTGAAATTGATGATGTTTGATAATGTGAAATTTTGATCACTATTTATTAACAGACAATTTCTACTAGTATGGTATTTAAAGCTGATTATGTTGGTCCACTTTATGTATATAACCATTATCACGAATAACAGATTCTTCTTCACTAATTCCAACATCTTTGTACCTTTAATTAAAATAAAAAAATTTATATTAACATTAAATATAAAATATTTTGATAAATAAACAAATGGTTCAAACAGTAAGTTAACCCTCATACAATATAATAAAGATTACCAATTGATATAGTATATATTAATATCTTATTTTATTGAGACCATATCTCAGACACCATACTTACTCTAGATGAAATTCTCTTCTGATGCACAATATTTACAAAATCTGAATATAATGGGATCATTATTCTATTGAATTTTCTTGAATATTTGATTGCTTAATTGTAAATTTGTAAATTCTCATCTAAATTTGGCATTATATGCAATTCAGCAATTTAAATTCAAATCATCTGCTAAAATTAAGAATTATAAATCATTATTAGCAGATGTCAATAATGACGCAAATATAACGATGTACATATTGAGTAAAAAATTACAACGAAAGTATGTGAAGAAATTTTTATGAAATTTAATTGAAACAGATGAAATGTATTTTGTAATTGGCAGGCATGAATCATTTGGATTGAAGTATCAAATGGAAATAAAATTCATGTTACACAAAACTATAAATACATAAATGTATTGTAATCAATAAATGAACTAAAAAAACGATTTACTAATTAATTTATTAAAGTAGTCTTAAAGTAGAATTTTAAAATAATTTCTGATGTTGTTGGAAATGATGATAATGATAAAAATTGATTCATTCGAAGTACAAGCCGAATAAAAATCAATTATACATCAGGTGATTAAACTAAAAAATGTTTTGTTTTTGGAAAATTTTATAAATTACACTTACAATTTTATACAGCACTAAAACATTGAATTTGTTGTATTATTTGTACGTAGTAATAATTCAGGTTTTGTTTTGTGATAAATCTTTGGTAATCCACTAAACGCCATGTGGTAAATAAAAGCCATCCACATTTTATAGGTTAAAATATATTTTCAGAGAATTCATCTCTAATATTGGAATTGTATTACCAGCCTATTTAATATTGTAAGATCTTAGTTTATTTCACTTATTCATTTAATGCTTTACAAAAATATAATAATAATAACATTTTTTCTATTAAGTAAAATTTATACCTACAATACTGCTTATTTTCTGCCGCTTCGACTCGATGGACATATTTTTATTTTATTGTCTTGTTATTTTGATGAGTGACGAGTGTTGAAAGATGACTTTTGATTTTTGTTTCGACTTTCGAATTGTTGTCTTGATGAGTGTTGAGTGTTGAGTAATAAATAATGACTTTTGTCTTATAATAAAAAAAATAATCGAAATGTCGAAAGTTAAATTTTTCTCCCACAGATAAAATTTTTGTGTATTCTATTTTGAATATAGATGGCTCCAGCATAAATAAAGATATTTATATACCTAGCCCACCTATTCTATGCAAAATATTCTATATTTTCACCACAGAGCTTTCTCACATGATTTCTACACTTGTGGTGTTAATCTTATCATTTTTTTTTTTTATTTTCATTTGATGCCAATATCATTATTATTATTTTATTAACATATTTTTTTTAACATATTCGATAAACATAACATCTTGGACAGCATAACATACCATATACTTATCTTCATAATCTATATATCTATCGGACATTGCACAAAATTCCTGTATTAAACGAAAAGTAAAAAGCATTTTCTAGTGACATGAAATCAGCACCAATTATGATACAATTATAAAAATATAGCTTTACCTGAATATTTTGCAATTGCATAGCCTCAAGCACAATGTTCCTTTAATAAACGTTCCCATAACACCAGATCTATATACCAATCTTGTTTATATTTTGGATCATTATTTGGTTAATATTTCATGCATATGGCATTACAGTAATCCATGTTTTTCACATACACGACGCTTTTAAGTAAATCACAACCATCAATAGCACAAAATGCTCCTCTGAAATATTCGGCATCATTTCCTGTATCTTTTTATACATCTACACCAACATAAACTGCATCGAATATATGTAAATGTAAATATGTTGTGTCTAATATAAATGAAAAATAATTTAAAAGAATTAGAGTTTATAATATAAATCGATAGTAAAGTTCTTTTTTCTTAGTATATGCCATAATTTCGACAAAATGTATTTATATATTTAATTCTGGAAAATTATAAGTATATATAATAATACAGTGGATAGCGTACATTATTATCAACCGTGAAGTACCAGACACAATTCCCGAAATTAACATAATAGAAATGTGTTAATATTCTGGAAAATTTTTTATGAATGGTATTGTATTAGGATTATATGTTTGTCGTAATAGTAAATTATATTAAATTTACATTTGTTGTTTTAAATGTTAGAAAAAATCTGATCGAAAAAGTAAATTTAATATTCAGTAATTTATTATTTAAATAACTTTAATTACGAATAATTTATATTCTTATTACAAATGTTTCACATCCAAATTAATAGAAAAAATGAAATAATTGTATAAATTGATTAAAATTATGAATTCATTTTTCTTTACTATTTTTGTATTAATAACTAAACAAACATTCATAAGTTTTCCAATCAGCTTAGATTCATTGAATTTTGCCCTATTTTACATAATGGAATAACAATTAATATTAATTGTAACGAAAATTAAAAATTCCAATTAATTAATATATAATATAATGAAAACATTTTGTCATCAAGTCGAATACCACCCAATCATTGACAAATTTCTTATTGTACAAAAAATGCATGATGAATGCAATCAAATAAATCGAATTAAATTAAAAGAATACAATAATATATTTTTCCCATCTTATTGACTTCACCAAAATCGTAGAAAACTTTTATAGACAATTAAAAAATTCAATAAAATATTATATTTATATTTTGTATCATACATTTCATTGAATTTTTTAATTGTATAAAAAAGTTTTCTACGAATTTGGTGAAGTCAATAATATAAATGTAAATGTTGCAATTTATTATTTTTAATAAATTGAGAATATTTTTGATCAATTTAATTTAAAAATACACTTTCAATTTTTTTTAATGAATACATTTTTTGTAAATGTTACTTTCAAATTATTTTGAATTAAATTAAAAATTGTAATTGATAAATCTTACAAATGAATATGTAATTGTAATGATTTTTATATTATTTCGCGTAATACAATTAATAATTTTAAACAATTCAATTTTACAACAAATTACAACAAATTTTCATTTTATTTTTTTTTTTTTGTACAATATTAATGGGAGTTATTAGATTTAAGAAATTTAAATTTAATAATGTAGAATTTCAGTAAATCAATATTATCACTAAATAAATTATCTTGTGATGTTTTAGAAATAAGTACATCTGGGATGAAATTAATAAATCAATCATTAAAAGTTATCTTTAACTTAAGATATAATACTGAAACTATTAAGTTTTTGTAAAATTTCAATTTAATAGTTTTAAATCTAATTTTTATTTATTGATTTAATAGTAAAATTCTAAAAGTAAATAGCGGAAATTAATGATTTATTAATTTTATTAAAAATTTTCAGATTTATTATTCAGTAATTTGGCAATTCATTTCTTGATTTAAATTATTGTTATATTTCATTTTATTTTATTGATATTTAGAAAATAAATCTTTCCGTGAAATATGATATTTGACTATTTATATAATTCAATAATGAAAATTGGAAAAAATATTTAAAAATGTTAACAAAATTCATGCCTGGAATGAAAAAAAAAAAAAAAACAAAGTAAAACTTTAAAATATAATATAAAACAATAAATACGTTTTTTTTTAAATTGCTACTAAAATATTTCTGTATTCTTTATTAAAAAAGGAAATTAGATTTGGTAAACAAATTCTATCGCCTGTATCTGCATCGAGACCAGCAGCTTACATTGAAAAATACGAGAGAGATTATTTCAAAAATTGTATTGTTTTAAATATAATTTATAAATAAGATTATTTTTTTAATTTTGTATTTTTAGGATGTATTAATTCAACAAAATATTATAAGAAATAAGAAAAAAAAACAATTATACGATTATTTCTAGATGTTATTTTGTTAGTTTTGAGATGGTCTCTCGTAATTCAATGAATATAAATTATAAAATGTAAAGCAGAAAAAAATTATTATTACAAATTACAAATTACTAAAACCTTCTAAGTAATAATAAGTAATAATGTCGGCTGACTTTGAATGAAATGTATAAATAGATGGCTACTATTTAATCAAATAAATTCTACCGAAGTTATGACATACCAATACTGACTGGAATCATAAATGCCTGAACACACAAAAAGTATATGCATATGTTTCTTTTATTGTTGACGATATTTTAGTGACAATTTGACGGTGTAGTTATGGCTGCATATGCGGCAAGACAATATATTCTGCCATAACTATATTAGACTATCATTTAGTGTATATATTGTATATGTATAGGCTGTATAATTCTACTAAACTAATACTATTTATGGTTTCAGTAATAAATACAAGCTTATGGTGGCTGTACGACTACAGACAATTGTCATATTTTGTGAGCGCAATCAAAAACATGGGTTTCATCTATATCTATATAGATAATATATGCTATAACTAAAAATAATACTTTGTCTAATTGTTGTCTATTTTGTTTCTTTATTTTTTAAATAAAAACAATATTTACTTTTTATTCTGTACATGATACAATAAAATCATACTGAATTAGTTGAAGAAAAAAAAAATGAAATAGTTTTTTTTTCTCTAACCGAAGGAAGAATCCCTCTTTTTATATTCTATGTAAAATAATAATATAATCAAAACATTTAAATGCAACACACTGCATTTATCCCGCATGTAATCGGAATTTGATATTATGTGAATAGAGACTTGTACTTGCATTATATAAATAAAACATATATATGAATGAATATGGATCGTGAATGAATGCATCTAATTGTAAATCTTTTCTTTATTATATAATAAATATTTTTCAATAAATTTTATAGTATTTATTTAGTATAAAATACTTGAATATATCAATTCATTTATAGAAGACCTTCATGCATTTCATATATACAATATTTTAGAATAACCACTTATTATTTTATTGTATACATTATATGATTATATACATATTTTTGCAGAGTAATGTAACAAAATTATACTAAAATGGTTTTATTTTTTATAAATATTATTTGATATATACACAAACCCACACACACACACACATAATATATATCATAGGATTTCAAAGAAATAACGAGGGTGATTTCAATTTCTTAAGTTTAGTTTATCTCTTTGTTATTATTATTATTATTATTATTATTATTATTGTGTGTTTAAGTTGAAATCCGGTGTTTTTTTATGTTTAAATAAATAATAAAGTAAAATTTCCATGGAAATTCTGTTTTTTTTTGATTTAAAAATTTTCATAATCATTGCAGTAAAAAAATAATTGAAGGTTACACCGCAAAAAAAAAAAACAAATAAAAAAACAATAAATAAAATTTAATACTTTGACTGACAATATGATTTCAAAGTGCTGTCGCATGTTCAGAAAAAAACGAATATGCCGTTGGACAAAAAAAAAAAAAAAAACTGATTTCAAGGTAAACACCTAATACACAATAAAAAGTAAGTTTACAAAACACATGCAACGAATGATTATAAATATATGTAATAATATAATATGTGATTACTTTTATGGCAGTGCAATTTATTAGTATACGTAAGGGGTTAGTTACGATATAATGAAAATATAAGAAAGAAATGATCTAGTGTTGACTATTCAAAATATAAGTAAATTTTAATTTGGCTGATGTCTGGTGTGCATAGATTAACAGATTTGTTTATATTATTTCAATTTATTGTAATACACTAAACTTATAATTTACGTTTATACATTTTTTGCGTATTGTCTTTACATTTGATATACTATATAGAGAGTATAACTATAACAGCAGATCTGTCACTTGACAGAGTAATATCAAATTCACCGCCACCAACAATAACCATAGGGTCGTCAATAAATATATGAAGAAAATCAACGACAATTATATTAACAGTTGTGTATCACTACTAAAATAGTAAAGTAAATATAAATATAAAATAAAATGATGCCTTTGGTTGCATGAATATTGACATAGGAATTATATACGCAAGTTTTTATTAAGGATTTAAAAGAAGCAAAAAAACCCATTATCAATAGCCAAAAAATTCCTCTCATTTCTCAGATTTATAAAATTATTATATTATTTAATTATAGTTTTATTATATGAATGAATATATATGAAAAGATAATAAAAAATATTTTCATTCATAACATACAAAACGCCAGCAAAAATATTAAATTAATATATTTAATGAAGAATTATATAAATAATTGTTAGTCTGTCTTTATTGAATGTATACAAAAAAAAAATGATATGTATATAAACTTATATATGCCTATTATGAAGACGGAATTTCGAAAATACTATATAATCTATATGAAGAGAAAAGAATTTTTGTATTCCCCCATATATTCAGTCATCGCTCATCGCATATATTTGTGCATACCTAGAATTCCAAAATTCCTTATATTATTATGTGTTTTTTTTTCTTTTCAATCCGATATAGGTAGGTGTGCGTACAGTATATATTTCCGAATAAACGTTTTTGTATACACATATATAGCACCTAAATATATTGTCAGAAAAATTCTATTATAAATATTCGCATTCAATATAAAATAAAATACAATATATCATCGATATTATGCGCATTGTGTTTTATATATTCATGCACATCCTACAAATATCAAAAAGTTTGCTCGGGGTTACTAAACTTAAATTACAATCGACTAATTATCAATAAGAATGTTATCATCTTCAAAGTAATCCAACGATTTGATGCCATTGAGAGTGCCACAATGTGTAATCCAATCATTGCATGCATTTTTATATTCTCATAATCTTTGGTATGCCAATATGAGCCTCATTCAATTTTTATGTTATTGTCTAAGTGCTGTATCAGAACGTGTTCTTCAAAGTGAAGTTTTTGAGTCTATTGAACAAAAAAAAGTCCCAAGCAACGATATCAGGTGAATTATATTTGATGAATGTCATTGTTTTAAGTTATTGTTTTGAGTCAGAAATTATTGAATAATCGATATAGAGATGGTGCGTTATCATAATGTCGATGTCGATGCGTTAGACTTGATCTCTTTTACTGATTCAGTGACCACTTTCTTAGCATCTTAATGCCATTAATTAGTTGATGTTTTCGTTAAACCACATACTGATTTCATATACAACACTTTTATTGTAATTTTCGAATACAACGCTTAATGTTTTATTTAAATTACGATTTATAACAAATTTTTTGTTCAATAATATATGTCATAGAAATCGAAGAAACGGTAGCGGTAACCGTAGTATTGGTAAATTAAATTGATTAAATATATATTACAATTAATTCATTTGGAAATATATAATATATATATTTTTTTTTTTAAATTAATACGATTAAATTTATTGAATTTTTTAAAATCTAATGTTCATTTAATATAACTTTTAACTACACATATTTTACACAGACTACAAAATGGATATTGTACACTCAAGCGAACCAACTAACCAAAAAAAATAAAATATGTATTGCATTCAATTCAAAATATCACAGTATATGCTTCAATTAATATGAAACGTAAATTTAAAATTCAATATTTGCGTTTTCTTTTGGACACTATATTAAAAGTCTGACACATCTATATATCATTTGATAATTTCAGATTAATTGATTAAATGTTATACATATATATATGTGTACTTTAAAAATTTTAGCTAGCGGTGATACTATTTCAATCCACCATTTCAAAACGGTTCGCTATTCGTTGAGAAATATTCGAATTATTTCCATTATTTAGATTTTGTGTTATTCATTTGGAGCACAACAACAGTTAAGAGTAAGTAGAAGAGTACTTAAAGCAATAACCTTCCAATATACTCCCAGATATTATTCCGTTTGGGATGACTTCTGCTATGTCAATTTAATTCATATTTTAAATCCGATATGCATATACGAGTCAGACACAAACAATGGAACAGAACATTATTCATAATACATTATGATATTAAATTTATGATAAATACTATTGCTCAAAATATTATCGATAGCCTGGAATTAATCTTTGCAATTTTTGGTCTATCCACGGAATTTATTACTGATAATAATCTTCCATTTAATTCGAATTTTTTCAGTACAATAACATAAATTAAATCGAATGCATATGTTCATCAACTTATCTGGCGCTCTAAATCAATACTTTCATAGGATATTGCGTTCCATTTTCTATAGTTTATCTTTGTATCGTGTAGTTATTGTAGTAGGTTTACGTTATATATAAATGAGTATATTAAATAGGCTTCCTTTTTAAATATAACAACCAAATTATTATTATGTGCATTATACAAAAAGAAGGAAATTATTTGGGAAATGTATTAAATAAACATTTTATTATATATATATATAAAATATATATTGATGAAAACATGTTTATTCAATGGAAAATTAATATTATATCATATCATTATTATTAATTGTATGTGTATAGGTAGATCATCTTTCATTTTCCTTTTTTCTTATGTAAATAAATATACTTGCTATAATACATCAGTTGTAAAATAAATTTCAATGATATATTGCATATAGTTTTCGAAATAAGGAGTGTATGAAAATATAAGGAAAAAGTATTTATATTATATTATACACAAACACACACATGTGCATCTATTTCAAACATATACATATAAATAAACTAATAATAACTTTATAATGTTGTTTATTTTGAAACCTTAGCCGTGATATACAAACATTTTCCTTTTAAATAAAATTTCAAAGAGGGAAAAGTTAAATTTTTGTCGTTTTTTTTATTTTTTTTTTGTGTAAAAACTTACCATGTACTTTTTTAAAGTTTTAAAGAAATGAAAAAGTTTTTTTTTTTTTATATTCTTTTCCTATTTCCATTTTATTATTATTATATTTTTATTTCATTTGTAAAAGTGGAAAATAGAATATAAATTTATAATTTTGAATCAATTCAATTTATTATCTATTTTAAAATTTAATATATACATACGACGGTATATGGATATATGCGAGTACCACCATACGTGTGTGTGTGCTGCACTGTACAAAAATTTATCAGACAGTATGGTTGAAATTGTTTCGCGTTGTTGATGTTTACAGACTATTATATTACATTTTAGTTCGTATAGTGATGTACACAGTGATTGTTTCCATACAACACAAATCACGTATATTATATCAATAATTTCAATGGCCAGGATGAAGTAGTTTGCTTTTAACCTTCAATAGTGCAATATCTCCTCCGCAAAAAAAAAAAAAACGTCATTTGCACTACATTTGATTTACTTGATTTGTGTCATCAATTGGTATTGGTGTACATTTCCGTGAGATACGCTTTTATCAAATTTTACGTTTATTTGTTATACTACAGGAAAGTTTTTTTGAATTCCACTAAAAGGTTATTTTATTTTGAAAGAAATATGTAAAATTAATTATTGTGGAAAAATTGTGGAAAAAACACATTAACTTAATTGATTCTTTTCAGAATTTGTTATCAGAAATTATTAGTTTTCTACTATATACTGTGAATAAACACCACCATCAACTAGCTATTGAAATTTAATAATTTGTGAACATTATAGACGTAAATGCTTCTGCATTTATTATAACTGAATCGTTTTTTATATATAATTTAATTAAATAAATGTATAAATACGAATAATATAATATTAATTATTGATTTACATTCCCTATGCAATATATTTATATTACTTTAAAAACATATGAATATTTAAAAGAAAATATTAAACTATATAGAAATTTTCCAGAATATTCTCCAAAAAAAATTCCCCACACAACATAAAGAAATCATTCATCGTTTCTCCTTCAACTATGTGACGCAAACAAAAGAAGGAAAACTCACGTATATGAAAAACATTATGGAAATAAGGGTTGATGGTTTTTGTGTTGAATATTTAGATGGCAAATAAATTTTATTGCGTTATTCAGTTATTTTTAATAATAGCAAAAAAAAAACTATGATTTTTCTTGTCTTCAAGCTTATGACATCTATTAGATATTATATTTGATTTTTTTTAATTTTTATATTTAGCATTTGAATATTTTCTTCTTGCATTAGTATTTATTTGGATATTAAAGAAATTTCATCAATTGCAAAGATGTTTGTTTTTTAATCGGAAATGTTTGAAATTTCTGATTTAATATGTAAAACTATTACACCTATTGCAGTACATTTTTGATAAGCGTAATAAATTATACCCAATTCAGCAGCCGTGTTTACTTCTCTTTCACATGTATCTTTGCTTAGTCCTGCAAGTGCTTTCAATATTTTTAAAAATTAGTTATATGTAATGTTAAATGTAAAAATTATCCTTGTAAGATCCTGTGGAAATTTTCCTGATCTTTTAAATAACAATTTAAATCAACATATTTTATTATGTTCCGTATGATGTGTCGCATGAGTTATTTCAAAAAATATCCATATGATGTATCGTATATTTATGTAACTGTATCGTATCATCATGCTTCGACAAGGATAAGGATATAAGTGTATACCAACGACATTTGCACGACCATATGCAAGGATAATAAAGGTATGAGGTGTTGTTTTTTAAGCATTAAGGACATTTCCAAGATCGTATAAGGCTAAGTTGTATATTAGCCTATAATCATTTTGTCTCTTTGACGGAATCAAATATTGCGCTGAATATCCATTGATCAAAAATCGGAATCAATTGTACCTGGTTTTGTGTCATGCACCATGTCCATAAGTTAATATTGAACGTATAGAAAGGTTTTATACTACTTGCTCTTTACTTTTCAACACTACTGCAATTATATTATAATAACTAATAAATTTAATGGTGCCAGTACCAAATCTACTTATTTGCTACATGTTGCATTAATTGGACCCAATTGGATGGTCTGCAGCCAACGACTTCTGATAGTTATATCAACTTTTACTTCATCTTGTAGATCCATATCAAGTCGTACAGCTTCTGAGAGTTTCATTATACCAAAAAAATTTCCTTTTACCTATACAATATATCATACCAATAATGTGCAGAAGATCATCTAAATCTGTATATATGATCAACACAGAACTGTCCAAAGTATCAATTTTGAAAAAAACTAGATATAGGAACTATCCACGTATTATTCAATTGAAAAACTTCCATATCAATTAATTTATTAAAGATTAATCCCACTCCAAAAGGCAACATATCCAAATTTCAACAGAATTCGTTTAAGAAAAATTAAATCGCAATCATTTAGATTATCGAATTAGCAAGCTGCCGTGTAAAAGAATTTATTTTTATAATGATAATAGTAAGTATTAAATTTATTGCATATAACATTTAAAATTGAAGCTATTCCATTGTTAGGAATTAGTGAAAAAAAATAAAATTAAATTTAAATAGAAATTAAAATTAATTAAATATTTATTTTATTATCGCACGCCTTATATTTTATTTACTGAATTAACGCATTACCATTAATAACATATAATAATAAAATCAAAGCAAATAAAATGTCATTTTCTGGTCTCACACCGACCGACGGCAACGACTCACACACAGACGATAACGTACATAAGAAATAAATAAAGGAAAAAAAAATAATAAAAAACAACAAAACAAAAAAACAAAAATAAAGAAAAAAGAAAAAGAATAACAGTTTTCTTTTAAAATTTTCCATATGCTCAAAATATAATTTTCTTATATTTTTCATTATGTAAATAGATAGAATATAATAAATATACGACGTATCATTTTTTCAATGTATTGGATATAGCATAGGAGAAAAACCTCATGTCGGTATTGTTATTGTCGCACACGAGAACATAATAATTCGTTCGTTGTTTTTGTTTTTTTTCTGTTCGGAAAAGCTCTACGAAGACCGATTACATTTCGGTTATTTCGTATTATGTACGGAATCGTTTCGGAATTTTCTCAACATGTTATATTTATATTTGTTATATAAAAAGAAAATACAACAAAATTTCGTTCGTGTGTTACATCAGACGAAATTTTCATTAATAAAATAAAATTGATTCAGTTTATTTGTAGGTCGGTCGGTGTACATATGGTGTGTACGGTGGATTATTTTTTCGTAAAATTATACACTCATCTATCACAAAATATTAATTATATATTTCTAGAAATATACATTTAGTGTGTTTTGTTTTGGTTTTATTTTTTTTTTCGTTTTATTTATTTTGTTTTTATTATTATTTAATTGTTATTGTAGTAGTAGCAGTAGTAGTAGTAGTAGTAGTAGTAGTGGTGGTGGTGGTTGTTGTTGTTATTGTTGCTATTAATTTGTTGATAATATAAAAGTTAACATGTTATTTTAATAGTTATCACAAGTGATTTTATTTTTACTCGATTTTGGTCAGTATTATTGGAACGCGCGAGTGTTTTTTGGGTGTTTGTGCGGTTTTCCATATAAGTATTATTAATAATGATAATAAAATGAAAAAATAAAATGTGTAGTGTATTTTTTTTTTTTTTTTGGTCCTTTTGCCATCGATGCGTTTATACACAATTATATAATTGTGTATTGATGTATTCGATACGCGGTATATAAAAATAAATAATGTAAAAATTTGTAATTCTATGAATATAATTAATTAATTTATTTTTTTTTTCATAAAAATTTGTTGTGCTTATAGAGGAGTCCCAAAAATAAAATTATATAGTGAAATGTTTTGATTTTTTTTTATGTTTTTTTTTTCTATAATAATTTGTGGTCGGTTGTAATAAACGTTATAACGTTGTCTATTATTTTTTAGTTTAATGCATAAATATTTAAATTATATTAATGTAAATATAAACATAAAATAAATGAAAACATGTACTTTTGTACTTGTACATACGATACACATAAATATATATGTTTATTGTGAATTATTAATCACATATATTTATATATAGCCCTATAGGGTTTAGTTGATGATCAAATATATATAAGTGAAATAAATTATTTATTATAAATTCGTGTTTAACAAAATGAATACAATATTGGATTAACTTCATGGTACACATAAATATAAATATATATTTTTTATTATTTTCTACGCATTAATGGAAATTATTTGGATTACAGTGATTTGGATTTTTGGATATAAATAGTATGTATGTGCGGATATATACTACAAAATAAAGAGAGAGGTATGTGATTTATATGCTCCTAAATAAAATTATATATTAACACATTTTTTTGTATAATAAGAATAGATAATTCAGTAATTCATTTAAACAATCAAACAAACAGATCAATTAGAAATTATTATGTTAAGAAGTTTTTTTTTTTTCTTTTATTATATAGACAACAAAAGAAAGTTTTGAAATTAAGTTTCTGTGTTATATAATTCATTAAACTTTTCTGTTATATACATACATTGTCTTTAAGTTTTTACACTACATACCATATATACATAACATAACAAAGCACCTGTTGCCATAAAATGTGTATAGTTAACCGCACGTAAAAAATAAATATTTTACAATACAAAAATTTTATCATCGGTCTTTGTTAAAAACATTAAATAAAGTTTCTTTCTGTAATAGTTTGTGCACGAGTTATATGAACTTTAACTTTGATCATAATTTAATTTTTCTGTTATTAATATTATGTAACAGATGACGACGAGAGATAGTATACAATATATTTTTATTTTAATAATAAAATCAAGTTGTAAATAAATGGTATATATCGTCGCCAAAAAAAATCAGTTTTATAGTTTGCTGTAATAATTTACTCGTATTTGGAAATACTAATTTTCCAATTTAAAAATATGTCATTTTATGCATTTTATGAAAAGTTATTATCATTTCTTATACAATTTAAAATTCCGACGCAAATATCACTTCAATCTGTAAATTAGTTTATTAGTTACAGTGTTTGTGTTACAATTTTACATCACTGTTTGATTATCACCAATTTTTGTTCTAGTGCAAAGTTCTAATTCTGTTGCATATAGAATTCATTTTATGTTTTTGACCAAAAATTAATGAATAATTCCGCAGTTATTACTAAATTTACAGTAAATCAGCTACAAATCACCTGCTGAAAATATGAATGATTCACATTATATACGAGTGTGTAGGAGAAAATGTCACGATATTGGAAAAATTACATAATTCATATGTGATTCAATGACATTCAAAATTCATGCCCAAATGGGATGGGTTGCATTATCGTTATGCTAAAAGTGCAACTGTTGTTTTTCCACATAGTTTAGTGCCTATATAGCTAGCTATAACACTCAGTAGTGCACTGTCATAGCGCCGAAATATATATTATTAATCATGAAATATAGCAGCTTCAATTCCGGTATTTTTCATAGGAAATTTTTCGGTATTTATTTTAATACTGTCATATTTCTGCTGCGGGTGACCATTTGTTCGTTGATGGAATAAAAAGAAAAACGGATATCTTTGAAAATACGGTGTTGGACGCTATTTAAAGATTAAAAATATCTGCAATCGAACACATCACTATGGGCCATATAAAAATAATAGTATTTTGAAAATATCTATATTTCATTAATTACAGTACAATTGGTAAATTGTTATAAAAATCCCATGCTGAGTAATTTACCAACTTGGCTGTACTAAAAGGTTTATTAGAAGACATAAAGTTTCACTTGGAGCAATTTATGACTTAAAAAAAATTAAAAAAAAAAAATAGATAGGGACAGATATTGTTAATAGAATCCGTAATCAACGACCGTATATTTTCTCGAGGTCATTATAAGATTGGAATAGCATTGTAAAAAGTTTGTGTCGCGACGAGAGGTAAAAGGATATTCTTTAAAAAAATTAAATAATTTCTGTCTAAACACAAAAAGTAATTCCATATATTATATTTATTTTCCTAATCAATTGGCAGCCACAAACGTAATTTATTTTAATATTTATATTTAAAATAAATTTCATTAACAATGCATTTATTTAAATGTGAATATAAAAATAATGCATTATTCTTTTTTGAAAAAATTAAATAAAAACAACAATAGCAAATTAATCAGATTTCCAAATTTAAAAAGTTGCTCTAAGCTCATAAGATATGACTTTGCGTATGGATTGAAGGCGTCTGAAATATTAAAAAAATAATAAATATGCGTGTACGTAATGCGCTTTCTTAAATTTTGCGAAGACCATTTTATAATTGAAAAAAACATTATTTGATATTTAACTTTTGCCTAAACTAAATTAATTAGTTTTACATGTATGGATGCGGTGCACAATTACGGAGACATAGAATAGCTCCCTATCTTTTGTATTTATAATATAATAAAAATAATCCATAATTGTAAATATATATATACAGACAGACACACACAGAGATACACTTTGTGTAATTATTTTATAAAAATTATAAACCAATGTGAAATGTAAATTTCAATAAAGAAAATAATCTAATTAAATTATAAAATAATAATATATAATACATAATCTTCTTACAATTTTCTTTATGCAAAAAGTAATTTTCTTTTGTTATAAATTATTCAGTGCGTATATTTAACTAATATTACATAATAAAATATATAAATTTTAAATAATATATATATAATAGAACCGACGGATATTTACTTATAATACGTACTTCAATTAAATAATTGACTATATATAAATATATTGTATTTTATAATATATGTACGAAAGATATTAATATTGTGTAGGTAGAATTTTAAGAACGTGGCAATGCAATATATTTTCAACGTAAGGTATGTGTACCAGTGGTGTAGCTTATTTTATTGACGCTATTTATTTCATATATACATCCCTCTGCCCAAATAATAATAATACGGAATAGATTATAAGCAAAAACTAAATAATTAATTTATTTTTACAAAAATTATTTTATTTATTCGAAATGTATTCTCCTTCAACAACAAATACATCGATTTACACTGCACGTTCAACAAGTGCATGAAACCATTTTTTTTTTTTTTTTGTCGATGATTGGAAATGTTGTATAGGAGAGTATGACAATCGTTAATCGGATTTCTTTTATTACTATAAATAAAGTTTATGTAATAGAAAACAGTAACACATGCGGATTTAAACGGCGTGTATAAGGAAAATGTCGAATTATTGCATGATAGGATTGCTTATTATTGAGCAATAACCGGTGCCTGGCTTTTAATATTCAGAATGAACACGACGAACACGCGGCATATAGTAAATACATACCAAAGTAATATACAAAGTATATTGACCAATGTCGTTGAGAATATTAATCAAGTCGAAGAGGTATTTGTTAGTGAAACTATAACATTGAAAAACTAACAATAAACACGAAATAGAGAATTTTACTTCCTATATTTAGCCTCTGTTTCCCATAAAAATCCATCAGACGTCATAGTCGCACCGAATGATGAGAATTTCAGTGAAATTCAAGTGATATATAGTCATCAAATACATAGTGATACCTTTAAATTTTCACCAAAATTATCATCAGGTGCGCTATGGTTGGGTTAGTATATATGAAATTTATTTCCAAAACATATTTTCTAACTACATTAACTTTTTGTATTACAATATTTACTTAAGCTTGTAACTTTAAAGTTACACTATTATTACGACGAGTACACATGTATATAGTGTATACGAATTATTTTACAACGAATTATATAAAGTCGACACAATTATTATTATTATTATTATTATAATAAAAATAATTAGACATATATGCTATTACATAAATTTATAATATACAAATACAATATATATATGATATAAAATAAAATAAAGATAAGATAACAGAAAGCTTAATGCATACTAATTTATTTTAACTAATTATTAAATGTTGATCATAACTTTATTTTCGAGTAATTGACTTTTTGAATAAGATACATGAATGGAATTTTCAATTTGATTTCATATACACAATTTCAAATTTATCCCACTCATACACATGTGCATATATGGTATATCATAGAATATATAAAGTACATTACATTTTATATAATGCATATTATAAACCAACCATTATTATATAATAGTTTACTTACTAAATATTGTAGCTATATATATATACAATATATATATGTATGACATTTAACTATATAACCGCATAATGTCATATAATATGTAAAATACATTTATGCAATTACACTTGATGAGAATATGAATATATTTCTAGAAAAAAAAAAAAAAATTTATAACAATGTACTCATATCCCATTTGATTTGTGTTAATTTTAGCTACTCGTATAACTAAATTATGCTAAATACTATATATTGTATATATCTTTATATCTTTATATACATTTATTCCGAATATATTCATCAAGAATAAAATTTTTAGTGTGGAAAATTTTTGATGACATAACATTTACCATTAAAATATGTAATAGTTATATTCTATATATATACGAACATATAAGCCATTGGAAAAGTTGAAGAATTGAATTTTTTACTTTGAAAATAGAATGTGTCGCAGATGACATCGTATACGATATCTTATTATTTCAAGTACTATAGCACTATATTAAATTTAATATAATAGGGTATGGTGTCTCAAAATTCACGCGTCCTTATAATAAGCGAGGCATATAATTTAAAACATAGAAACAAGTTGGTGAGAGTGTTGCTTAGAGTTCAGAAATATCAATGCGGCATCGTGGACAAGAATTAGACATAATAATCCATTTTTTTGTGCATAAATTTCAAGAAAAGAACATGTGGTTTTAGGAAGCCGGTGCCACACATGATATACAGCCCGAGAAATAAATAAATTAATGCATGAGTCATTTCCTATTGTTTATGAATTAATAAAAATTTTACAATTTTTAGTTAAAAACCTTAAACTATACTTGTTGCGGGAATTTTGGGACAATCTTATAGAAATTGTTAGCAGTATTATCAGATGTTCGCATTAAAATGTGCATATGAGATAATGTATAGATACATAATATTATCAGATCAAAAAAGTATTATTGAAAAGGAGAATTTTTTCAAATGTTCAATATAATATTTTATGCCATATGGTAAATAGGGAAAAACAATCACATCAGCGGGAGAATATATTGGATTATGGGTCAACGTTTAGTCAACAAAAGCAAACGCCATACATATAATTTATCAAAAATGTGTGATTCTACGATGAGAATAAATATTCTTTACGCATTTGTCAACACATTAAAAATTCCAATTCCATTCAGACGACCAATTTAATCGACGACGAAACACATATTTTTCATTGTATTTAAACAAATTAATTACGTTATTAAATAAAATATCGTAACAATCATTTAAACTATAATTAATTGTATAGTATTGACATTGGGTTAAAAGTATAGATTAAATATATTGAATTTTAAGATAAACTTTTCGAATTGCCTTCTCTTTAGTTTTTAAACATATAAATTGTTCTTTATTAACATTTCATTTATTCATTTGATTTTCTACATTTCATTTTCATATATTACATTTGTATTATTATGTACAACTACAATTTATACATAATACAATAGTTTACAATATAACACGCATTAATTGTGTTTATTTAATTTTATTAATTATTTATTTATATTATTTTATCCATTGTAATCGTTTAATTAGCACGAAAGCAATTACAAAATAATGTTATGTATTTCATGTGAAACACATAAATATTTAATATTTATATAAGAATTGTATTATATCAATATACATTACTTTATAACAACTGACTGACTACACATAGAATATTAATAAAATTAGTATTAAATCTTATATTAAGTCATAATGTTATCACAATTACATATTTATATACACAGTGGGAAGTATATCTGGTTCAATATGATGTTGCTCAATTATTAACAATACAATGTCTATACACAAACACACACAGAATAATGGAAATATGGACAATATATTTTTCGCAGACCGTTTGATGGATTGTTAAATACTCAGCCTATAAGAAATTTACTAACTGTGTTGATTGTTTAGTTGATGCTATAAGCTACAATTGACCTAACATGACTTGATGATAATATTGAATCAATGGGACTATCTAGTGGAAGTGTACCATAGTAGTAAAATTACAGTTTTCTGGGCTGGAAAAGATATTCCATTGATTGATTTTCCATAGAAAAGGGTAAAAACACTAATCGGAAGATATTATTCAAAAAAACTTTAAAGAAAATTAGTGAGAAAGGACTAAAGTTCACAATGGAAATAATCGTATTTTAATTGTTTTTTCATAAACATTTTTTCTAATCATTTTCCATCAAGACAATGTGAAAAATTTCATGGCATCGGGAAGATTACGAAGTAAAAATTGTTTTTGAACACCGGACATTTGGTTTCTTCCAACTTCCATCTGTTCTCAAATCTTTTTCAATAATTTCTTGGTCGAAAATTTTATTTCTACCTTTACATATTTATTTCCTATATTATATTATTGTATTATGAACAAATTGAATTTGTTTTTATAAATATTCAAAATAATTATTGTCATCAATATCAATCATTGAACATGCGTATACAAATTCAATGGATGTATAAATAAACAATATATAAAGTGATTTATAATAATATATTGTATAAGTAACAACACATTAATATTTACGATTCTGTGGTTTTTTGGTATATACAAATGCTCTACAAAAAAAATGACTATAATAATATACTATTTTACAAAAATAAAATAACAATAATAATAAATTCAATTTGGTGTATATTTATTTATGCATAAGAATATATAGAACATAAAATACATTATTGTATTTGAATACATTTGTAATATATAAAGTGAAAGTCCCCATGTAGAATGTCGCTCGGGACCGTTTCATACGACAGCCGTACATGATGGGCACGATAATAACATTTCACATAACAAAATTAATTAATTTTTTCTTCTGGAAACAGAACAATGTATGCATGAAGAGGAATTGTACTACAATTAATTTCTAATATTATAATCAATAACACGTGTACAGATATTTATTGATATTCAAATAATTCTGCAATAATATAATTATTAATCATTTATTTCCAGTCAAAATATAAATTTACGTTTTCCAAAATAAATTTTTTATACTGAATATTTATTGTACAATGGAAATTATTTAAATGCTATTAAACTATTACACATATCTTTATATGTTCCGACAGTAAGACTGTACTACTGATGGTACTCAACGGGACAACAATAAGATCGAAATTGTTAAACGAATGTATTGACATAATAAATGAAATATCATAGTGCAACGATGTCGTACTTTTGTGGGCACCCGGTCAAAAAAACTAGCAAACCATTGAACACAAACTTTAGATTTATCTATTAATTTAATTAATCTAATGGAATTTTATTAGATTGAGCTAGGTGTACAAACAGTACAATGACATTCTATTCCGCATAGTTGATCGTATTTATATTTGTTGAACTTTTAATGGAGTATAAATTCATGCAATTTTTCTGTTTCAATTATAATCAACGTTGAACTTAAATTCTTATTATATTTAAAATTTTGGGTCTTAGTGTACCATATTTTTTTGCGATATTTATAATGCTATCACCATCTGTTGCCGAAGATATAATTTCCAATTTTTCTGTTAAACTTAAAAACTTTCTTTTATTTATTACAATTTTTGTTTGATTTTAACTCTATTTCTTTAATTATTTTATTTATTTATTTTATTATAATATTCTATTTACGGGGATATTTTTTATATTTTGGAATTGTTACAAAAGGAGGCATCGGGTGTAGATTCAATAAAAGAGCTTATGATTTATGGGACCGGTTCTGCGTGGAAGCTTTCACTTTATATATAAATATGTCTATACAATTTTTCATATGTAAACTAGATCATAGGTTCAAATTAATTTTTATTTTCCGGACAATTTAGTGTATTTGTGTCTACATTATTTTTTTTCAAAATTTTCTTATTTTTACACTTGACTATCAAAATATTGTAGTTATAATATTAAATTCACACATTTTCTCATGCGATGTTACTGAGTTTCGAGGATATTTTTTAGTGCACAAGATAGGAAGAATTTTTGTCAAAAATTATTAATGATATTTAGTTGTCTGACTGTTTTCGTAATTATTACGGCGCCTTTCACTTTGTATTTCGAAATGTGATTAATTTGAAAATCATTTTTGATAATTTATTTTTGTAAATTTATATGTGCAACTATTTTAATGTAGCTATATTATATTCAATCCACCACAAGCTATGTCTTCATTTAAAACAACTATTTAGAAATTTATTATAGGAGCGATTTCTTATTTTTTTCCACAAATTCACCGACTAAATATACAACATAAGACACCGTTTTTTTTTAAAAATATTAGAACCTATAATTTGACTAATTGTGCAATAAGTAGTAGAATTTATTCAAATACCTTCATTATGATCGATTTCAAATGTATAATACACACACAGTTTTATTACCTAAATACGTTTGCCAATTTATATTATGAATTTTTAAATCAATCATCAATGGCGTATTTTATTTTTATAAAATTTTTCGCATAAAAAAATAAAAATTTAATTTATTATATTTTTTTTATTAAATAAAAGCTAACAAAAAAAAAATTATTTATTATTATAAAGAAAAGACTTATTTTACATTTATCAATTTTCACTTACGCACTATACTCAAGGCATATATATATATAATAAGTGGTACGGTTAATTTTAAATGTACTAAATTAGGAACAAATTTTAAGATTACGATAAAATGTTGTGCTGACACAAAATGATTTTATTAGAAAAATTCGAAACATATATAAATTCAGATAGATGGATTCAAAAATTATAAATATTCGCTCCAAACCATAATATGTTTAGTTCACAAAAGGCATCGTTTAATAAGAATATGGAATTATTGTATTAAAAAAGATAGATCCCCATAATATGGATGGATTCAATTAAACGAAAACACTGGCAATTTGAAGATTGCATTGAAACTATGAATATTAAACATACAGTGATTTTACAGCATTACACTGTTTGACCATCTGTTTTTTATAACAGTCTAATAGATAAGTTGAAAGCATATCAATGAGACATGTATACCATCATTATAATAGTCTCAACTTTGCTCTGCGACAACTATATTTTGCCATACATTACATTTAGGAAAAAACGTGTAACTAATTAAAACTGAAACACCGTTTACACATTGTTTTTCATCAAATAAATATAACTCTTCACAAATAACCATAACTTTTCACCATATAATTTTGACATTAAAATTAACCGTACTACAATAATAATAAAAAATAAATAAAATAAAGTATATGACATCGAGTATATATATTTTGTCATTTTATATTTCTTTTTAAAGTCGACCCAAATAAATGAAATATATATATTATTTATATAAAGCTTTATTATCTTTATATCATTTCCATTTTGTCATGTAACTTACTGACAATATATTCTATATTTCTATAATAAATCGCAGGGGTGGCTCATACGTAGAAAAAAGTGCATTTTGACACTGGTTGAAAATGGGTTATGAAAATTTTTCATAAATAACAATTTCATCGGTTTTTTGTAAATTACATGTTCATCATCTTTAAACATTTACTGAATAAGTCTAATTCAAACTTGATCGAGTTTTTTTAAGACTTACGCATTGATATGCGATAAGAATCGATAAAAATATCAGTTTTATGATACCGATTTCTTCTCACAATACGTCGTTTATATATTTATAGTGGGTTGGGCGACGAAAATGTATCATCCGAATGGTGGTCTGATTCAATATCACACATTCCATCGTTTTTATTCACATAAAAACTATAAAAATTTTATTTCGATCTGTTGGTGCTCAACATTAACGCGTATTATTGATTTATTAAAATAAAATGAAAAGAATTGAATATCGTGATTAAATTCATTGTTCAATTCATTCAACAACAGATTTTAATCAAAAAAATATAATAATTCGATTGAGTTGAAAATCTATTGTTTATTGTTTTAATATTTTTGATGAATCATACACATGAAAAAGGTTTGTGTAAGATGTGGTTAGAGAGTATTTGATAACAATGGACCAAAAACGAATTAGATTGTGTATTACTTAATCGTATTTTAACATCCACCACTATTCACAAGAGCGAAAAGAACGCAGTCAAAACAATGAAGGATTAAAACAGTACGGTTTTATCGACATGCAAGATTTTGACAACGCAGTTTTTTTGGGATTACAAAGTTGTTTTGTTAATCGATTATCTTCGAAAAGGTGAAACACTATATTATTGTAAACTTCTGGATCAGTTGAATGTAAAGATTCACATGAAATAATACCGGTTTTTAAAGAAAACGACAATGGTAAAATTTCCGTTAAATTGATATATGAATTTGGCGAACATTAAGTGTATATACACCAAATTAGATTATTATTTGTTTCCAAACCACAAAAAAAAAATGCCCAGATGAAATGCATTTGACATCAAATAACCAAACTATGAATGGATATTTTACATAGAACTTCCATAAAATTACACTTTAAATATATGCGATATGGCATTGTGAATTGTTGGAAAAACGTATGAATAAATGTATTATATGAAGTGTCAGGCGATTTTATTGAAAAATAAATAATATTTTACGTCAACAAAAATTATCTTTCATTGTCAGACTGAGACACCCCTATGATAATTCGTACATATATACTATATTATACATACAATATATACCATAGATGTATAACATATAACTTGTATATAAATAGTAAACATAAATAAAATATTCGTATTTTATACTTGAATTTTGTTGAGAAAATTTTACAATTTTGCCAAATAAATATATATTTGGAAAATAAAGTCTAAATTTAGATAGAGTTTTTAGAGGTGTATAGGTGTTCTGTAGCATTCCTTACTGTGTATATATATATATTTTATATAAATATTTATAAAATAATGCGTATTATAACTAATATTGTTACTATATTTTATATACCAATGTACACAGTTATACACATTCATCTATAATAATATATTAAATATATAAATATATATATATCGTATATTATATTATTTTATATTCAAACACCTCCGCCTAGTTCTTTTCTCTTAAGATGATTTACAGTTGAAGATGAAGAACAGATAAGGGAAAAATTTAATTTTCAATTTTATTTCGTAAGTACATTCTTTTTTTTTTTTTATATTCTTTAGCTTTTCTCTCTATATCTAAACATATAAAACAAATAAAATATGCATAAGTACATATTTATGTATATAATATAAATGGTATATATAAGTGTATATAATATAATATTATATAAATTATACACGTATACATTTGCTTATGTTCACAGTATCTCAATTTTATGTTATATATATTATATTATACCTATATATGTTATATATATGGAAATATGTAAGAATATATATAATATAATATTTATATAGACTATCTGCATATACATATATATATATATGTATATGTTATATATGGTATATAAATGGATGTATATTTAAATAATATTTGATAGTATAGGTAAGAGGATTTTGATGTTATACTCTTAAAATGTTAATGCCAAGAAAAACTGGTCATAAAAGCTACACGTGTATCTTATCTATGTATATATGGTGAAGTATACCATATATACAATGTATTATTATTATTATCTATATAATAAAAATATAATATTTTCTTTTTATATTTTGGGAGTTTCTTTTATTATACAAAAATATTTTTATTTATAAAAATAAGCCAACGATTTTATTTTTTTCTAAAAAATATATGTAGATACACACACACACACACACACACACATATATATGATGATATTAACTTTATTTTTTCCCTTATTTATGATATATAAGATAAATAAATAAATAAATAAATAAATAAATAAATAAATAAATAAATTTACCTTTCGAAAATACTTCAATAATCCATAATTGATTGATCTTATGAATTGAGAATGTATAGTAAATTATACAATATATTTTAATACGCGTCGTATATATTTTATTCATTTATATACAACTATCGAACGACCATAATAAGTATAATATAGTAATAATTTATAAATTGTTCTGAAGACTTAACATTTTTTTTTTTTTTTTTGATAATTTTACAAAATCTTTTTTGTTACGTTAGTTAGTTATGGCGTCGTGAATCGTACTCATAGTTATGAAACTCACCAAACAATGACTAAAAATATTAATCAATCGGTTGCAATAAAATATTTCATAACTATTATGGGTATTTTAATAAAAACAAATAAATTGACAGATGAAATAAACTACAAAAAATTACAGCTATACTAAAATATTCAAATAATGGAATTTCTATTATATTCGACGATATATGAAGTGAAAGCTTTTTATCTATATATCCTTTTTTAAGTTTAATACGTTTTTTTTAATTTTTTGATATACTGTATAGGTTTACGTTTGTTGCGGCCGTCAACGACTTGCAAATTCTGTTCAAATATCTTGTTAATCATATGTTTACGTTTCGAAAGTGAAAAAAGTGTATGATGTGTGGTATGCCAAAACTGGAGAATATGATTGAGCGATACTGTATTTGTATAGTAATTTCTCTAATTTAACCATTGCAACTGATGATACATATGAGATATAGTATTTACTATGCGTGATAAAACTTTTTCGTCGCCACTATTATAAAGGGTGTTCATTTTTGGTGAGTACGTTTACCGTCAAAATGTAGATCGTTACGGATTGCAAATTAATGTGACATGACATTCCCATAGAAGAGTTTTGGTTTCTACAAGATGGTATCACATCTCATAAATGCGTACCAAACATATACCAGTAATTTAATGAAAGAAAATTTTATCGAAAAAAAAAAAATGGTTCAGTGATTCGGTCACCAAGATCATATGTAATTTTTAACACCACTATTAATTTTAATTAAACATTGTACTAATTTGAATATGCTTTTGATGTATAATGAAATGATTTAACATCAGAATGTAAGTACATAAGATCAATTTCAGTGTATACAATGTTTTAATAATTTCGCTTCTGAAGCGATTAAAAAGAATCCATCAAGATATAATTTTTATATACTCAATATAATAGTTATTATACGAAATATATCGAAAACCCTACGTTATTAAGCTCATATTTTTTTTTTGTTAAAATCTCTCTGTGTGTATAATAAAAGTGAAAGCCATTATTGAAAAATGAAAAACTGATTTAACAATATAAAATGAAAACGTATTTTTTGTATCGAATTATAAAATGGATAATTTTATTAACTCCTGCAACTTTTATTTTTTTCATTTATTATTATTAATCATTTATAGGTCGATTATATCAACTTCGAAAGCAATATCGAATATTTATATGTAAAAAAGACGTCATTGTTCTATCTATTTATGTGGTGGACGTATATGGTGTACTATATGAGCTAGATAAAGTCTACTTGGTGGAACAATTATTGTTGTTTCCTTTAAAAATTAATTAATTTTAATTGTCATCTTGATTTATTTCTGTTACTCCGCGGAGGAGCATAGACCCGTCAATAGGGCTTTGGCCTCGGCAACCAAAGTTCTGTGCCTAGTTCTGCTCAGGAAGTCTTTAACAAGTTACCATAAAATACCATATATGATGGCAATAACTGCAGTTTGTAAACTTTGTTATATATAATTGTAATTTATGTATGTGACAAATTATACAATAGCTCGATTTTTTGTGAGAAATAATATTGATAGATATATAGAATAGAATAGAATCAAAGGGTAAACATTTTTTTTTAAATTTATAATTTTATTTTCAGTTTTTATTAGTGTAATTTAAAGGCGCAAATAAATACTAATATGAAAATATTAATATTCGATGAATAATATTTTTGATGATGGGTATAGTAATTTTGTGTATATATGAGCGAAATTTTACAATAAAATAATTTAATTTATTTTAACAATATTAAAAAAACGTATATAAATAAATAGTTCGTTGAGTTCATTCAATACCGTAAAACATTGCATAAAATATATATATATTACTTTTATATATTCATAAATTATGTATACAATAATAAATATCCCTTTGAAAATCTGGATCTAAAATTATCATAATAATATTTTTCAATTTTTTTTTTTTTCGCTTTAATATATACAAATTTATTTATTTACATTTTTATTTATTATTTCCTTATTGCATACACTATATACGCACACTTATATTTATTGAACACAAAATATTGATTCAACGATTCAACTCAACTCAAACTCAATAAAGAAATATAAATTTAAAATTATATTTTTCAAAGAATAAAATATTTACTCTTATTATTATTTCATAGACTCTCGCGTATATACTTCAAAAAATATTTTATAGAACAGTTTTGTAATGTTTTTTTTTTCCTTAGACAAAAAAAAAAAAAACCCCGTATACATTTAGACACCACCACACAAATACATATATAAAAGACCATTATTTCTCAAAAAAATAACATAGAAAAAAATAAATAAAAGAAGCTATATTTTTTTTATATTATACACATAAATATTTTCATGTTTTCATTTCCGAATGAAAAAACTCGAATACTATATATTACACAGATACATATAATAATAATTCTTCATTTATGAAACATATAACAAATAACCAGCAAGAGCAGTTACGTATACGTTTAGCACAATATATGGGAAAGGCAAAAAAAAACTGAATAAAACCAATAAAAGAAACAATATCACAAATCATGAAAAATTGGTAATTTAATCTGAAGTATTGTTTGCAAAATAATATTATATTGAAGTTTATTATATACTTATGTATTATATATATGTATTTATTATATAATTGTATAACAGAACAACTCACTCACTCATATACCATCATCAAATTGTAGGAAGCACAATTTATTATATATTATTATATATTTTTTCAAGTATTCATTCAAATATTATTATAAACTACCAATTGTAAAATTTCCATTTTTCTTAACTTATACACACAAACACACACACACACACACACATACTTATAAATAAATATTAATATAAATATTATTTACTTAAGAGAAATTTATCTTCTTATTTTTATTTGAAAATTCAAATAAAAAAATAATGAATTTAATCTTTTCTTTTCCGCATTTGAATACATATAACAAATTATTAGTATTGTAATATAATGTGAATGTTAATGTTGGTATGTATATTCAGTATTGTATAAATCCAATTCTTAAATGCAATATACAATGATTAAATTAAAGCTTGGCAAATGTCAATATATAGATAGATATACCTTTTTTTATAGTTCATTATTATTTAATATATATTTATTTACATATGAATTCTTTTATAGTCTATGTATAATAGGAAAAAAACAAGGGGAATATACCTAGTGCCGAAATAGACATACACCAACCGTATAGGGTAATACGAACTTTTACATTTTTCTATAATACAAGAACCGACAAAACAATGAAAAATATTTTTAAATTTAAAATTCAAATCATAAACAACGCTGAATCGTTTAAGTGTAAACATGTTCCAACAAATCTATTTATACTGCTAATGATGAAAAATAAGCATTCTATATACCGTATCAGCTTTTGCATAGCATATACGCTACAAGAAGCGTATCAGAAAGGAATACAATTTAATACAATATTTGAATAATAGCTGCGCGGGTTCACGTGATGTGTGAACATGTATTTGAAAATTTGAGCAAAAATTTGCATAGAATTATACTCAAATAAAGATATGATTGTTGATGGTACATTATTCGAATATAAAAATATACACAAATTTACATGGAAATCTTCATAGATTGGCAAACTAGAAACCAAACATTAGGTTGTTAATCATTTTTTTTTTAAGTAAACATATCACAATTGTTTTTATAAAAACGGAATAAGTAAATATTTATTAAATGTCTAGTACATTTTGTTCGATAATCCTTTGGCATCTTTTAGACAACTACAGTTCATACAAGTTCTGGTCCATATCCGGAAAAAACTGATTCAAATACAATTTGACATCGTCATATCATTATTGAAATTGTTACCATTAAAGAAAATATGGTCACAGTTTGTGGATGTTCTATCGACATTTTTTGATGAGTGATCAATAAGATTTGTATTGCCTATCATTGTTATGGTGATCAAAATAATTTTTACATTATCGCTTTTCTTGAATTTCATTGTTCGCAATTTCGCTAAAGTTGTTGTATTCCACCAAACTGATAACATAAGCTTCTTTTAATGAATATTAGGTTTAGATGTTGTTTGAGTTCATTCATTTTGCTGGCTCTACGATCTTTTTCAATTTATATTATTGTATACAACACATTTTTCATCGTAATCGTTTCAAAAATGAATTATTTTCGTTACGTTTCATAAGCATATCGCATATCGCTTTGTGTTTAGTGAATTTCTTTAAATTCATGTGAAATCAAGTCTTTTTTTGAGTAGTCTAGTTATTTTAAACGTGTTCATGCATGGATGGATGTGACACGTTTAGCTTCTCAGCAATTTCACGTGTTTTTCTCTAACGATCGGCATCGATTATTAATCGTTTTTCAGATTGTTAATAGTTTTCTTTTCTTACAGCCATTCATTACGTTTATGAAAAGTACAATATTATTATATAAAATTCACTTCATAATGTATATAAAATATATATTCTATATTTTTATATATGGTATACGCCGTGGGTACTTAAAAGTACATTTATTTAACAATGTATGGCTAATTTATATATTGTATATTAAATAATATAACAGTCAAACCGCTTGCATTAGATTTAGAATGCCGTATCCTAGAATGAGTTCAATATAGCTATTATAACTACATACATATACGAATTTTATATATCTGATATGATTGTCCTATTGTGCTAATATACTAGATATAGTATACTAGTAATTAGATAATTTAAATTCTAGTATCTTAACTAGGAAATATAAGAACGATATTTTTATTGCCCTATATAATTATCCCATGTGGTGAATTATAGATGATTTGAAATAGCCGCAAAATATAGTAAATCTGAATCAAAATTATGTATAAGTGTTTAAATTAAGAATGATATTATTAAATAAATGACGAATTTTAACTGAATTTTGTCGTAATTCTCAAATTTAACAATCTAATTCTATATAGCGCTATACGGCAATCAACTGTACGTAATTATACGAGTAATATATGCGTATATAAATATTATATGTCATATAAAGGCAATTAAAAGAACGTTAAAATGTGATTTACATATTTTTTTCTCATACATTTTTTCAGTATTAGGTATTATAAAATGAAAATATAACAGTATGTCGATATATAGATATATTTTAAATACAACCTCTGTTCGGAAAAATAACCGGAATGAAGATTAAGAGAAAAGTGTTTCGATACATACATCGGACGGATTTATTCTTTGAAATAAATTATATCGTCGATGTTGTGTACTCAAAAACTTTTGTTTTGCATAAACTAGCATTGCAAGTATTTATGTTATACTATAATTTTTAAAAACAATGATAAACTTATTTTTACGACAGACGATGTATATTGCAAAATGTATACAACACATGGTTAGTCATTTGTATATGTGTTTGTGAATATGAAAAACAGCATGTTCTTTTTATTGGTGTATGCGATCACTATTATTATGAAGAAAATTCCGTTAAAGTGGTAATTCGTAACATTTAAAAATACATATATAACAAAATATATATTAAGTATGTTGATGTAATGTATATCCCATATATACTGGCATTGTTTACATGTGTTTAAAAAAAAAAATAAAAAATTTGTTAATAGTTATATTGGTGCGTTTTATGATTTATGCAAATTTTAAAACATAAAAAGATAAAAAAAATATTTCTAGTATATAATATTATATAACTTAGCGCACACATATAATGAATGAACATATATAAAATAAAGGAAGGACTAAAATGCAAATTCAACGAAAATTGTTAAATAAGGCTATGCAAATGTACGTCTTTATACTATATACCTATACTATGGTACGTATCTATCCCATATCATTGTAAATGTATTGTTCATGTTGGTTATATTATATAATAAATTGAAGCCGTTTATATTATATATTATACACATCTAAATATGCATATTGTCATTAGAATATATATATATATATATATATAGCTTTATATAACTTCATTCTTCATGAGTTTATATGGTATACATAGAATACATATAATATAGATGGATTATAAAGAATTATTCCCTGAATGAATATTTTCCGCTATAATACCAAGCAATTTCTCATGAAAAAAAAAAAATTGTTTTTAAAACGTTTTTAAAGATTTTATAATTGCATGTATGAACTGGTACTACTGTGTACAAAAAATATGGTGATTTTGTATACATTTTTTGAAAAATTTTTATGTTTAGTCTTCCAAATCGATTTTGTTACCCACCCTTGACACAATACACTTATGCAAAAGTTTTTCTGAATAGCCCTCAAAGCGCGTTTCGTTTCGGCTGCTATCTCCTTTTTGTTATAGTTGATAGCAACTTTGTAGCATACAGATGCAATGTTCTTATATAGTTATCAAATGATTAATTTATTTTTTCAATCGTTTCAGGCGTATGTGACTTGTAGACTTATTAACACATTGACATATGTAAATACCACGATTTTATTGATTCATTACAAAACGTATAGAAAGTGTGTGAATAGAATTGGTTGTATAATTAAAGCAAAAGATACCATACAAAATTCTTCAACATACATTTTCTCCCATATTTTGCAACAGGAGCTATAATTATAATAGAAATAACTACAATAGAAATTATTAAAATATACTCAATAATATCGTTATAAGTAAATGTTTTACCTACAAAATAACCGAAAATCATATTGAGTTAAATAATTGATTCTTACACAAGGCAATATCACATATATAGAATTAATTGTAAATTTATATTATCGAAATTACGAACAATAAAGCTTATTTCTATATAAATTTCACATGAAAGAATATAATTATGTATTAAAATATCATTTTATTTATTTATTTCATATTATAAATTCAAAATCGTGTAATATTTAAATGAATTGTACACATAACACCTATTACTATAATTTTATTATATATATATATATACAGGGTGTCCCATTTTTTGATATATATAATTGTTTTAGTAAAATAAAAACATTTCTCTATAATATCTTAAATACTCCCTATATTTTTTATATATTTTACTCCAGATGTGTGTGTGTGTGTTTTTGTTTGTGTTCATACTTATTGATTTACCATTAGGAAAAAATATGTACGCATTTATTATATAATAGTTATCATATATTTATAATATACGGAAACATAAAGTGACAAACCAGTGCCTGTCACTTATGTCAATGTATAATATAGAACTTATGTTTTTTAATGATAATAAAAATACCAGTAGACAGTTATGTAGATAGATAATTTTTTATAGTTATAGTTTTACCATGTTTCATTTACTATAGAAAAATATTATTTTATTTATTTGTTTTATTATTGTGTGTGCACATATAAAAATTATCTTTTATTTAAATTATTATTATTTTAGAAATTGTATTGTATATGGAAAAATTATAATATATTGAACGTTATATGAAAAATACAATAATAATAATAATAATAATAATAATAATACTATCAACTACGAACCATCTGCCATAATAAAGTTTTATTATTTAATAAAAGATTTAGTTTTCTTTTATTTTTTTATTTTACTGAATGTCATAAAATATTTATTTATGTTTTTAATTTTAATTACAATTAATTTCTGAATTGGTTTGGCTTTATTAAATGTTAGTACAATATATAGTATATAGGAGCTAAACTAAGTTTACGCCCGTTTATGGACTGAAAATAGATGTATTTGTTATAAAAAATTGATAAAAGTTATTATTTAAGTATTTTACATGATTTTCTATACAAATTTCTCCAATCTCTGAGGCGATCCATTTCGTCTGTAATCGATTTCGCACTTTTTCTACATTTCGGAAGCTTGTACCGCAGTCAGATCGATCTGAACAAAAAAAATATAGTGTACGCTGGGTGCAAAAGAATTTCCCATTTCAAGTTCCAACAGTGTATAGCATTGACAGCTCCTGCAACTTCTAATCATACGTTGGCATACAATATAATAATTTTACACTTGCCATTCGCTATTACATGACTTTCACGTAACAATCCATATAGTTGAATTTGTTCAATTGACTTTGGTATAGATATAATAGCGGTAATAGTAGTTTTATTTGGTTTTAGAAACTCGTGCGGTACACCACTCCTATAGCTGGTGTCACCAAATTTGTATTGACATTGATGGTTTTCTTGAGTCTACCCATGACATTTTGTATTTTGGATTGTTAACGTATAGATACATTTTTTAAAGAGCACACTATGTTGTACCGAATCGGATATATAATAATAATAGTTATAATTCGTATAGTCATTGCAAATTTTCGACTGTCCAGAGCTTATGGTTTGCTATTGACAGCATAATCTGTAATTGTCTTTATATAGGCATGATTAAAAATAAGACAATTTTGAAAAACAAATTAGGAGAGACATTCACTAAATTTTTGCTATAAGAACCGCCTTTTATTAATTATCGTTTTTTCTTCGTAAATGCTATAAATTTAACATAAAATAACAATAAAATAGAAATCTTTATGCACAGAATTTAAAAATATATTCATTTTGCAATCGTTCATAGAAATAATTTTTAAGTACGCATCACTTTACATTTTATAATTATTTATTTTTTGGCCGAATTATTATTTCATACTAGATTTTTAATGATGACATAAAATGGAAAATGGTATTCTGAACGCTTTAAGCGATTTTAAAAGGGTTAATAATTTTCTTATTTCTCAAAATTCTCTTATTTTTACACATGTCTATCAGAATATTATATTCATTGCATTAAATTCATACATTCTTTCACTTCACTGTCGTCACTGTCTATGGTATATCGCTATCGTGCAAAAATGCTGAGCGGAAACTAAGTTAAGTTAAGTAATTCCTATAAACTACCCTTATAATTATAACAAAATAAAATATTTAGTATTTCGTATATTCGAGGGAAATACCATTATTGATTTTCTATATAAAATATTTGATTTGAAAAACATATTTTATTGTTGTATTTTTTTTTTAATTGCATTATAAACATATAAATTAAAAAATTATAAGAATTATTATTATTATTAAAAAAGTAAAATTTATAATTATAAAATATCATTTCATCATTTTATATATATTGTCGAAAATTTATTTGTGTCAATGTTTTTTGTGTTTGTTTATTCAGTAATTTTTTTTCTATTTTATGTTTACCGCGTCATTGTCATTGTACAAACATTAAAAATAAAAAAAAAAAAAAACTTAACATTTTATTCAGCGAAAGAAAATAAAAACATAAACTATACGTAATGTTTGTTTTTGGTACGTATCACCCAAACAAACCATACAATAAAAAAAAAAAGAAAAAAGTTCTACATATTTACGTAAAAATTTCAAGAATTTATAATATTATTATATAGAAAAAGAACGAAGCAAACTTCATGTGGTGGTTGGTGGTGGTGTGTGTGTGTGTGTACTTGTTTTAAATGAAAATATTTAAAGAATTAAAATATGAAATGAAAAAGCCCTCCGGTTCACTCACTGTTTATTTTCTTATTTTTTTTTTTATTTTTCATTTAATTCAAATATTATATATATTTTTTATAATGGTATAGTTTGAATAATATCATAGTATATTTTATTTATTATAAAATGTATACCGAACGTACGTAATACATATACATGCCCATAATTGCATATAACAATAATAAAACACACATAGAACTTAATGAAAAAAGAAATGTTTTCATAACATTTCGAAAAATACAAATAATTTTATTTAGGTTATACAAATTAACAAACACTGGGAAATATTTTATGACCATAATATTAAATTTTTAAATGTTTATAATAAAATATATAATACAAAACAATATATTTACTAATTACTTTTATTATTTGGTGTTGCACAACTTTATACCATATATAAATTGTATATCTGCACCATATCGTTTGAAATCTTTTCATTATTTACATTAATGATGGTGCCTATATACAAACAAATACATGTCGGCCGTATGTCATAACCATACAAAATCAAACAGGTAATAATGCCGCATAGATAAGAAATAATCACTCACTAGGCTGAAAAATGTTGGCAAACCAAAAAGATGTGTATAAAAAACGCTACAAAAACTAAATGAACTGAAATGGAAAATTTTGCAGCATCCATTGCTTATTCTCCTTGCTTCTTCAGAGTACATATACACCATCTATTCGGATATTTGCAGTTTTAATTGGCAATAACATCAGATCACTGCACCGAAAACTACCTTTTTTGAAGGTAAACCGTTGTCCTTCTATATATGAATCTAAACTCAAATAGTTAGGTAAGATGTTGGGAATATGTAATGATGAAGGATGATTAATAAAACAGTTTTTATTCACATAAAATCTATTGATTTCAGTTCTTAAATCGGACACAAATTTATATAATACATATTATTGTTATTGTAAATATATAATAAGTGGTATGAGAAATAATTATAATAATAAATAAATAAATACAAAATTTTCCCATTATAAATTATATATAAAACATTATATTTAGAACATAGAATGCATATTTACCATATTCATTGTATATCTAATTTATAATCGAACAATTTTTAAAACCAATTCAATGTTTATTTTAGTTCTATTTTATACGTTTTGTAATCATCAAACAAATATTTTTCAATTTCACACAAATTGAAAAAGTAAATAAATGTATATAGCGCTACGACAACGGCTACGATAAGGATAAATAAATAATAAATAAAATGTGAAATAAATATTTGTTGTAAATGAATGTAATGTTATATATTTATTTATTTATGTAATAGTTAATATATATAAATACAATACACACCACCCACCCACACACAAACACACACACATACACAAAGTAAAAGTAAAAAAATAAATAAATTAATGGATTTAATTGATTTTTCAATCAATGTGTGCAGATAGTAAACTAAAAAGAAAAACTCATTGCCATATCGCATACCATTTTTCATTGATTTATTTTTATTTTTATACCATACAATATTTATGTTACAATGTTATTTATAAATAAATTTATTGGGTCAATTTTAATTTAAATCATTTCATTTAACCACATAGTGCTATTTAATGTCAACAAAGACAAGACCAAATGGTTTTTTATGTTTGGCCATTAGTCACTGAAATGATCGTCATATCTACAAAAAAATTTGGATTTCAAATTGTGGCACCAATTTCGAAAGGGTAATAATTTCATCTACACACAATGAAAATAAAACAATTACAAATCGGTTGAGTTTAGTTTTCGAGTTAATAGGCAACAAAGTCCGGAATTAATTGTAAAAATCGGAGAAATATTCATGAAAATCAAGTTTATTTCCAAAGATTTGTTTCGGCTAAACAAGAGATAAACCAAACTAAAAATAAAGGCAATCTAATAAAAATAAACCAAATATGCATTTAATAATATATAAATATTACCAAATTTAACCTATTTGTAAAAAATAAAATTGATAAAAAAATTAAAGGTAATGTTATTCTATATTATTTATTATCTAAAAAAAACCCACTTTTACCTTTTCTTACTATGATTTTCGGACTTATTTCAAAATGACATAATATAGAATTTACAATTAAAATTTTAAACCAATTCTTAATACAGAAATTCACATTCGATTATCATATGGCTTCTCATAATATATATTATGGAACATCTATTAAATGTGTGTTAATAATAATGTCCTCTTTTATTCTCTATATTTTCGAATATTTTGAAATTTAGAATTTCAGTATTTAATGTTCATTTTTAAAGATTTTTTGAATGCAGATGACACTATAACCGCTGCTCACCTTCTTATGACCAATTCATCATCCATATAAAATCTGCTTATTTTCAATAGCCATCCATGTATTGTACAATTTATTTCATATTTTTTAAATTATAAATATAATGCTTTTTTTTATGAACCACTAGAAATTTTCCTAAACTCGTAATAATTCCTATAATTATTCCATTAATATTTCCCTTAATAATTCTTAGACCGTTAAGTTCATTTATTTACTTATAAACATTTAATATTAAAATATCTAATAATTGCAAAAGTATACGTAATTGTGACACTTATATCACCGTTTCAATTTAGATTGATGTTATGATCAAATTTTTCCTTAATGCACTGCATCGGATGGGCAGTTTTAATGCTGTACAACATTGTCAGCTATGACAGTTGTAGTGACACAGAAGATAGCCCAAACCCTAATCTATCTTTTCATATAGAATATACAGATTACTTTATTTGACTGCAATTGGACAGGGTCATAGTGTACAATAATGTGATCTTATCGATCAATGGTGAAAAAATAATAATAAAACAAATTATTTCAAGAAAAAACTTTACGCAATTTAAAAATATTATTTCATTGGAATTTTTCAGTGATATTTTTACATCACATGGCAAAAAGTATGTCACCGGTTTTTTGTTGGCTATTTATATAATTGAATTTTATAAATCTAAAATTTCAACTTAACGCTGCTATTATTGCAAAATAAAAAACAATACTTTTTCAAATTAAAACGGTCATAAAAATTGAAATTATTACTTTTAATATAAAACACACCTTCTTTCTGTGGTACGGTTAAATATTTGTTATATTAAAAAAATTATCACAATTAAATTAAAATTAATGAGAGGGTGGTAAAAGTGTAAACAATAACACATATTCTTGGCAATTATAGTATATATTTACAATAAGTTGTAATTAATTATTTATTCAATATTTGTAATTTCTATAATTTTAAATATGATTGTTGTTAATTAATTAAGATTTTATTGTTAGACAACATAAACAAAAAAAAAAAACCACAACACAATTATTAGAATAATTTTCATATTAATCATGTAAAATGCAATATTTCTATGTAATATAAGCTTTTTAAATTAATGTATTCAACGCACACAGCACACCACCTTACAACTTACAATACAAAATATATAGGTTTGAATAAATTTACTACATAATATTTATATGGTTATGGTTATAATGTATATATTATAATCATTATTATAGTAATAATAATAATATTACCATATACTGCCTAAAGTATAATCTAAAAATATTTTCATACAAATATTTGTATATTTTTTATATTATTTTGAGAATACGAGACTTTGTGTGTGAGTGCTTGTGTTTATGTACGTACGTATACATATACGATCAGATCACAAACAATTTACCAAATATTATTAATATAAAAATAATATCTAAATCCCTTCTAGACGAATTTTTTTTTTTTTTTGTTTGTGTATTTTTTATTTATAGCAACAAACAAATAATAATATACAAATACTTTTACACACAACACCAACAACGCATATAAATATACATTACATATTATAGTATGATGGAAAACAACACCCACAATATCTTTTTTTTTCCATATCAAACTTTATATCAACATAATATTATATCCAACATATATTATTTATCCGACGTCCAATATATAATATATAAAGTGGAAAATTTACCCAACCTATCATCATTATCATCATATCATCATCATTATAATGAGAATGAGCATCGCATTATATATATAAATATATATTATATATTAACATTGTTATTATGAAAATCGGCAACAACAACAACACCAACAACAAATATTATTATGTTATAAATGTATTATTATATTGCGATATGTATGCCACAAAAGAAATTGTATATATTATATTAATGAAAGTGATATATCATGTTAGCAAAATTGTAAAAGATGATGTTAAAACTTTTGTTTTGAAAAAGCACTCCTCTATACATGTTTAATGTTTATACATATATATATATATATATTCTATATAAATGTTTCAAGACCTTATCAATATATAATATAAAATAAAATATATACTTTGTATTGTAATGTATATACATCAATAGCAATAGCAATAGCAATAATAATAATAATAATAATAATATGTAATATTCATATAATATGATTTTCCCATATTATACCCGGTGTATTTGTGTATTTATAAATACCTCTACACAAGTCTAACACAAAATATACATATTATAAATAAAATATTCAACCCATCTATCTATCTCTAAATATAATAAAGTTACAAAGAAAATATAAAAACAGATAATTACTTAAGTAATTAAATTCATTTAATTTTCATCGTATAGTTCGACGAGTTTTTATACAAAGTCTTTCTTTATATTATATATTGTAGATGTTATATATTTAATATAATATATATATATAATTATATATTATATATAACAATACCATATATATATAAATGGATATATAGCTAGGTTAAATATATATATAGCTATATTTATATGCAGATAATTTATCCTCACATATACAATTTAAAAATTTAATATCAATAATTTTCATTTTCTTCTCTGTTTTCCGCATTTTATTACTATAAATACAATGCAAACAAACACATACAGAAATTCATGAATGAATACATTACTTACTTATACACATTAAGAATAGAAAATAATTTATTTAATTTGAAAAAATATTTTAATATAAAATTTTCTCTAAAATATGTACGAGTATAATAATAATAATAATAATAATAATAATAATAATACAAAAAGATTAGATTTAAATTTTCTTATTGCTATTGCGTTTCTCGAGCATAAATAAATGGTTGGTTTATAAATATAATAATAAATTATAATATACACAATGAAAATCGTTAATACACAGATAAAAAAGATGCAAATTTTGTTTGGATTAAAGAGATTTTTTTTGTTATCGCTAATCCGTATAAAACTTTAAATGCATTTTTTTTTTTTTTTTTTTTAGGTATAAGGGTTGGAGTAATTTTTCTCAAATTTTATACATAAGAGTTGACCTATAATTAAAGTATATAAATAAAATCGGTTAATTCTTTTGTGCACCTGTTACACAAAATATTGAGTGATAACGCACGGGTAATATACGAGTTGTGGCTATAAAAATAACGAGACTAAAGGCAGGAATAAAACTATTAGCGATAAACATGGTTTTATTTTATATATTATACAGGATGTCTACGAGCGGTGTGCATTCTTTCAATTATGGGTAATGGAGTATATAATATAATTGTAAGTAGAAATTACTAATTGACACTTTTTAGGCTCTGTTTTCGAAATACGACCAACAAGGATTAACTATTGTATAATTTTTTTCTAAAATGTATAAATTAATTCAATATAAAAACTAGTTAAAGTTGAAAAGATAAATTTTGCTCGATTACATATAGATCAATCTATAATATAAAAAAAAAACACAATTAACACAATTTTGTCATAAATTTAACAATATTATATTAATTAATCTTATGTGATTCAGTTCATAATAATTACAAAAAAATTTCTCATTTTGCACATTCAACATAACGATACGAACGAAGATACTAAACTAAAACTGCAAATATTCCTATATATAGCACAATGAATAGTTAAACTACTAACTTCTAAAAATTTCCACTCACACTTTCCCCAAATACATGTATTATAATATAGACGGAACACAAGTACACTTCCATGTCCTTACAAGTGATAATTTTTAATTTAAACATGAAGTACACCTTGGGTGTTACTAAATAAATTAACTATAGAAATCTGAATTTTATGTCTAAATTCAATGAATATCTTTGTAGGGTTCTTGAAATTATCTTGACCCTTGAACCATTTAGTTTCTAGTCAATTTTATCATTTAACTAATTTCGAGCAGAAGTGTTATATTTTATTATAATTATTAAATCTTTATCATATTATGTGTCGTATAATATATTAACATAAAAAAAAAAAATATTCTTTTATAAGATCCTGTAAGTGTCCTTTAATCTTAAAACATAAATTTAAGTCAACTACGGGTTTAATTTTTATTCTTAATTAGGTGTAGCATGTCTAATTTAAAAAAAAAAAAGTTCGTGTGATGTCCCGAAAATATGTTATTAATGCTGGGAAACACTAATTCTATTCGATTCGTCGTTTGCCGTCAAAATGAATCTAATTGTAAGTACATATGAAATATGAATGAACGAACGGAATCAGTAATCACGCATCAATCACTAAAATGGGCAATAATTTTGAGTTGGCAAGAACGTTCCAGCGATTGTAGTGACGAGAACTTGTTATTTTAATAGTTGAATATCAAAATTACATTAAACTCTTGATGAAATAAAATATTTCTATATAAATATAAAAGCTTTTATGTCTACGATATAAGAATTGAATGTTATACAAATTTCAACATAATATTTAATTAAATTACAATTACAATTAAAAACATACCAAAATTCTGTTAAATATCTTATTTGTATAAAATTGAATTGCAGAAGAAAATGCATTACAAAAAAAAAACATTGCTTACCTGAAATAAAAGAAAAAATACAATATATAAATAATTATATTAAAATTTAATAATATTTAAAAAATAAAGTGTGTAAAGTGTAAATAATCTCACTTTTAACATAAAAATTACAAATGAATCAAAATAAAGAAATGACGAAATTACCAATCGCTGGTCTAAAACACTATATACTGTCATTTAAAGATTATGTTAATTGTTCATAAATGTATTCAAAAGAATTCATCCAAAAAATTTTGAGAATATAAAAATAACTATAAATATCATAATTTTGTTAAATTGTATAATATTTTCAACGTTAGTACCTTAGTTCACTTTCGATGTTAAAAGATATACGGTTGTTGTAACATTATGTGACATTGCGTTTGTGACGTCGCTTATTTGCATGCTTCAAAATAAATACAAATTTTAATTTCGTGCCAAAGAATAACATAAAAAGTATTAATTTGTCAAAATAAACAAATCTAAAATTTATAAAATCTCTTCCTTCGGTTTTGTAAAATCAATATTTTAATGTTATACATAATGTATGCGTATGCTGCTCTAATTGTAGTACTCATAAGTTTTGTGGTAAAAATATTTGACTACAGCATATAAATAATAAATAAAATATGAATCAAAATCCATATTATAACATTTTTTTTTTCATTTATAGAATACGTTAATAATTAATTTAACATAATTTAAATTTTGTAAATAAAGCTAATTCAAAATGATTGTATTTTTATAAACTTTTAACAATCCTTAAAAGTTTCCATTTTGGAATATTGTGTTAAAATATATATTGTATATATGAACTAAAATGTATATATGTACAATATATAAAAATATACAATCTGTCTCGAAAAATAACCGAAATGGATTAAGAATAAAACATACAATTAATTTATTTTTATAAATATATTAACAATTGATGGAAACCATACGTTTGGTTTTATTGTCAAATAAATGATTAGTCACATGGAGCTAAATCGTGTGAATAAGGTCAATATTGAAACAAATAAAATTTATCTGTAATAAAAAACTATTCAGCGATAATTTTTTTGCACGATTAGAAGGTTAATTTTGAGTATTTTGTTTTGATTTTTTACTTCATATGATTAGTGATCGCCATTCAAAATTTAAATGCTTAGTTTCTGGTTCGTATTGAAAACATCATGTGTCATCACCTGTTTTTAAATTATTCACGTCACTTAAAACTTTGTTAATGATATTGCTTTGGAATGATTAATTCGGTAAAATTTTTGATCATCAGTCAATTGATGTTCAACAAACTTTGAATTCACCTTTCGTAGATCAATTTGTTCGGATTAAAAAGTTATTTTTAGGACAGAGGGTGTATAGCTAAATACGTGATATAAAATATAATATTAATAAATTATATTTATATATATTATGTTAATGATAGAATACTACATAATATACACAATACATACACAACATTTTCTCTTATATATTATCATATTGTATATTTTATACATATATAAATATGTACTATATATTTCATGTATACATTTAGCTTCATTATCATATTTTGCATTAATATTAACACACTCCAAATAAATATAATGTTTGTTTATTATATAACACATATAAAATATTTGTTGAAAATAATTTTATTATTATATTATGTATACGTAAATACTATATACTATATTATATACTCTATATACACTAAATAGATTATATACAGAGTATAGTATCAGTATTATATATAACATATGTATATATATATATATATATATATAGCTATCCCCATATATAATATATAACTAATTTTAATGATGAAATGTATCATATCAAACATATTATATTTAGATGGAAATATAAGAGTGAGTTTTCCAATTTTATATATGAATTTGAAATTGCTAGTCAAATATTTATTTTGAAATTAGGTTGATCGTTGCTGATGAGATGATATATTCATATATGGTATATGGTATATATATACTACTTGTGTATTTAGAAAACAAGATATGATATATTATATGTATATATGTTACAATATGTAATTATGTATATAATTTTAATGTATATAGAGTATACTAAACACATGCATATGGATTTGTGTATATATATATAAGTGTGGCAGCTTATTTATTATTTATACAATTATAATCGTGTATATGTGTAGAGTTTTATAGCATTAAAGTAAATATTTTTAAAAAAAATTGTCAGACTAATTAATGAGTATAAATTCATCTCAAACATATATAATCTCTTACAGTGTATTTTATTAATGGTAACAGGTCAACACTTGAGAGCATATACATATATAAAATGTGAATCTGATAATTTGATATTTTTATATAGTGTATATAAATAATAATTTACAATTGTACGTATACAATACAACACACATGATATACATTGCATCAAATACGTACTGATGGATTTATTTCAATATTGACAACATTTTCTCATCACAGATGAAGAAGAAGAAAAAGATCTCCAAGGGTAGAAATTGCAAGGCACCAAAATGCAGATCTCATTGTGGCTAATTGTTTAACGATAGATGTGACAAGTTGTGCAGCCATTGTCTGAATGAGATATTGTATGAGTACACTAAATGGAGTATATAGGCAAAAATACAATACATACAATATATAACGTGGGGGTCCTTGATTTTATTATATATATACACCATAATGCTCATCTCTCTCCTCATATATCCTAAATATTCCCATTAAAATAACTAACTATTTAGAAGATTATGAACTTATGCATTTAACCATAAATGTTTGAAAGATTTGTGTTATTATCAGAGACACTTTGCTCGTTACTTTTGGTGGCTCTCAACCTACTTACTATTCTCTGTATAATTACAAATTATTACTGATTTTATCGAAATTTAAATGATAAGCACTAAATTTTCATGAAGGTATGTGACTCTGCATCTCTCAACTCTTTCCCGGCCGCTTACATAAGGCTCAAATATTTCCAATGGCATCGCCATTGAGTATTTCGTTAATACGATTTTTTAGACATTTTGATTTGACGTACATGATATTGTGTAATGTGTTTCCTACACAATTTTATTTATAAATTTTATCGAATTTCTTAAAGAATTGATCAAACAAACCTACCAATACAAAATTTCATATAAAAAATGAAATGAATAACATAATTTGTGATCTATTGTTATAACTTTCTTCACTATGTACGATGTTTTTCTGTATTTCATTCCGGACAAAAATTAGAATTAAGCTTTTTATATAAATATGTACGGTATGTTAAGAATTTGTGTGTGTGTGTGTGTAGGTAAGGTCTGTATATAACAATATACCATATAAATAAAGTACATAAAATGACAATTTATTATTATTATATAATTTATAATAAAATATAATATAACGTATATATATTTGCGTATAGGCTGGCACATAAGATAAAGTAGACGACAGCGCCGCAATAAAACGTGAAAATTGTAACATAAACATCAACAATTCTTGTGTAGGTTTTGATGTTTTTAATTGTCACACATATTTTTCAATGTTCTTTTAAATATATGTACCATTGGGTATTGGATGTTTACATTGAAATCCGGTTTTTTGTTTGTGTTTTAAAACAATAGCATCAAATTACACAATGAATCGATACAAATTATTATTACTGAATGGTTAAGGTTACCGAAAATCATTTCCTCAGACATAGACGCAAACGTTACGGATGACCGTCAAACAGATGTTTAAAATTACGAGATAGACTGTGATGTGGAAGAATGACTCGGTGGTTATTAGGGTAATCAACCATCAGAACAATTCTTTCGATACGAGTTCTAAAGGCAACTAAAATAGATTATAGATTTGACATTCTGATTACATAAAACATATAAATATATACCTAAAAATTGGACTATATATAGTTGTCTATGAAATCCGCAATTACTTTGATACCGACGCAATAGAATTTTTCTAAAATTACATTACACCGCAATGCTCTCTATTATATTTCCATTGAAGAAATGGTATATATACTATTCCATATATACCATATATATTCAAATAAACATTTATACAATAGCTAAGCTACATATAATGTGAAAAATATATATTTTACACAGCATATATAAATTATATAATACACATGTGATATTTACTATATACAGTGTAATTTATTTGCAGTCAAATAGCAAGGAACTGCGTTTTCTCAATATAGGTCTATACAAAAGTTATATACATTCTGCAATGGTTTTTTTTAAATTTTCTATTCTTTTCTCTTCCATTGCAAAGAAATTTCATTTGTATAGTTTACACATTCTTTTGCAATGTAACTTAAAAAAAATTATGGTTTGGAAAAGGACTTTCCCTCTGAGTAGTATAAGTCAACTGTAGAGAAATTGTACTGTATAAATGATTATAAATAGAAAAGATAAGTTAGAAAAGCATTAAAAATCATATAATATATAAAATTGTATAGTTCATATCATATATCTTTTACATATATGGGTGTCCTATAATTCACACAAGATATAAATTTTTGCTGCATTTGTATGACAACGAAAAATAAAATAAATACAGTATGACAGCTGAAAGAATAACGCATTGTTATTGTTTAATAATGATTAGAATTGGCCGGGCAATTCAAGTGATTTAAAATGCCATTGGGCTCTTTCATTTGCGCGAGATTCTTTAGACATCTAACAAATCAACGACCACCTTGAAGAAGTAAATTGGGTGCTGTTAAAATGTTAGTTCGCCACATTTATGCAAAACGGTCATGAAAAATGTCGACAAAATTGTTCGTATATATGCCAGAAAATTCTGGTAGATCATTTACCCGATATACTAATCCATACATAACCCTATACTGTATCCATATTTATACAATTATGTCTTTCGTGAATTTTGGGACATCGTTTTATACAACATATACATAAATACGCATGTATGTATGATACATTTATAATAGAAAAACATTAAAATAAATTGTTGAAATAATGAAGTTAGCCATAATTCACATTCATTCACAATTATATAAATATATATTAATTTACGTTTCGCAATACGGAATATATAAACACATATGTAATAATTTTGTACATAAAAGTATATATATATATTTCAATATACAAAATTTCTTAGAACAAACATAAAACATAAAGAATTTTCTAATATTGTATTTTTTGCATGTATATTACATGTCGTCTATGTACAATACATAAGTAAAAGGTAAACATATATAAATATGTTATATGTATTTTATATAAATTATTATATGTATAACTGAAAAGCTTTTCTTTTGCCATTCTGATATGAGTTTTTATTTTTTTTAACAAAATGTTGTTTAATTAAACTTAAACATGCAACCATAAAAATATTTGTATTAATAAAAAGAAAATTTATTCGTTTTATGTGAAAAAACAAGACATTTCTTTTTTATTTTTTTTAGTGGCATCAAACTTTTCTATATTTATTATTTTTTATTATTACTATTTTTTACTGTATTTTTCAATGAAAATCTTTTGGAAAATTAATTTAAATTTATTATTTTTTTTTTGTTTTATTTGTAAATTTTGATTTAACAAAACTGCAGTCAAGCTTTTATGTATGATTTTTTTTGTGAAAAATATACTTTAAATTGTATTCATTATAAATATATAGACAAAAGGAATAACATATATAGAGACCACCCCACTGAAGCACTTACTTTCATTGTAAATAAATATGAAAATAATGTACGGTGAATTGCAAAAGATAGACAACAATTTCTAATTGAACTAAATTCACTATAAAATTGACGATATTTATTACGAAAAAAAAATTGCATTATCATTCGATTCTTGATCGGTGTTAACAGAAAAAATCACAAAAAAATTAAAGAACAAGACAAAAATTAAATTTGAAAAGTCTCGGCATAAATATGGACACCGATTAGAAGTGGCGATTGTATCTCGCCTCCATGGTATTCATATTTATTTATTCACGAATACATGCATATACTTAAATGTGAAAATCTGATGAAGTAAGTGAAATAATAATAAATGCAGCACTATTTAATTAATGTATAAATGAATATATGCATAAAGATATTTACCCAAAACTTGAAACAAAGATGAATTATTCAATATATTTATACATAAATGATTTTTTACATAAAAAATGAAAATTATCGAAATTCTATACAAAATAAAAATAAAAATAAAATGTAAATGTAAAATTTTATGTATATATTTATATTTTATGTAGTATTAATAATATTATGGTTAAAAACGCTACATGTAATATATTATTGTATTTATATATATATAATGTAAAAGCATGTATAGAATGTATGTATTTATATATATAATATTGTATATAGGTATATGTATTATGTATATATAATAAATACATATACGTATATAAGTTGGGTTGGTTTGTTGAAAGAATACAAAGGTTGAACGTCATCTTGTGTATGATATATAGTCTCTATTATGCTATATAGCAGTCCTTTTATTATGTCGACCGATAAGCGCAATTCTTGTGTGTTTATGTGTAGGTGACGAGGGATGGGTGATGGGAGCAAGGATATATTCTTTTCTTTTGTGGAAAAGAAAACAAGAAATTGTTATTTCTATATATATATATTGTACATACCATAACTATACATGTTTATATTATATATAAACGCAGTAATATTTATATATATTATATACATTGTGGTATGTATGCGTATATATTATACATTCTTATACAACATCATAACAGAGTTGAAAATAATTTAGAAGTTTTATATATTGTATATGTAAAAATATACACGTTATATATTTATATACATTTATTTATCATAACGTCAGATGGATCGATTTGAGACAATTTTCATTAGAAATTTATCAATTATTTCTTACTATAAACCATTTTTAAAGCTAGAACAATTTATGTATAGATTTAACACTAGATTTTTTCTGTACAATTTAATATATTGATAAGTTTCAGATGTTTATCAATGATTATTCTTACAAATTTTCTCATAAGAAAAGATAGTATTTTTTAGTATTTTGATGACTAAGTGAATCGGAGTTGATACGACACTAAATAAATAATTCCATAAATATTTTATTTGAATTGGTTAAACAGGTTTTCATATGGCAACAATTTTGTAATGTAATTGACAAAAAAATAATTGATCATAGTGTAGTAAACCATTGATTCATATCAATCTAAAACACAAACAACTATCAAGCGTAACTCACAAGGTGTTCGACGACACCGATTCTATTGAAATCTTACCCCAGATTGAAGTATTATAATATATCTCATCTAAATAGAAAACACATGAGAGTTTTCGGTGATAACGTTTTTATTTTAGATGATACACGCCGAAGATACAATTGCAATGAAATGAAAATTTGATCTTTTAAAATATTATACGCTGTTATAAATATGTAAATTATTAAACTATATTTTAAATTTCTTTAGCACCAGCACTGTTAAATATTTATATTTTTTTTAAATAACCTACCAAAAACTTGATTTTGACTTAGTGTCTAGAATCGATAAAAAAAAATCAATTTTACTCTTATATTTTATGACCAAAGCACACTCAGTACAGTAATCGATAGCATTGACATCATAAACTCACCCCGTGAAATTTCGACAAATAAACTTTCAACAAATTATTAAGTAATTATTGAAGTTTCTTTTGTTCAAAATTTGCACCGCAAAACCGATTCCTTAGAAATATTTATGAAAATGCCAATACCATAACAAATGTATATATAAAAATATAAAAATAATGAAACTTCGACCTTATATAATTGGAAAATTGTATATGTAGACATGTACATGATCATAGTGTAACACAGTCCGTAATGATTTTATGACTAGTAAATGAACAGTGTTTTTAAAAAAAATAAGAAAATAACGTTAGTTACAATATAATTTAAATTTTAGTTACATCATGATGCACAACGCTTTGCATAGTTCATTAAAAACGTAAATGTTACTATATCAGTAAAATTAGACTAAATATATTTTAATGATTATATCATTATCATTTTTGTCTTATTATTCATCAAATTTTTTACGTAGATTTATAATTGAATTATACGAACAATTTTGATGATGTTCCTATACAGAATAATGACCATAGAGCACTCCAGTATTCAGTGGACTGACAAATTTGAATATTTTTCTAAACTGATTTTGTTCAAAATTGGTACAAAATTTTATGAACTTCCCAGAAAATTATAAGCATGTAGTGTGACCAAGCCAGTAACCCGACATTTCTTAAAACAATTAAAAACAAATAATCATTTGTCTAAAAACAAAATGTAATATTTGTGTATAGTTAAAATAAATAAACAAATCAATTAATTTTTTATTGAAATTTATCAAAAAGGATAGTTTAATCACCTCCTTAACCTCTACTTAGGGCTTAAGCACTTACTGTTAAACGGAAATTATGTCTAATCCGCAGTTTAAGCTGAATTTACAGCTTAGGGACATATATTTTCATTTTAATATCATTTTTTTTTTCACAAAATGCTACTTGGCACAAAATAAATACGGAGATGCACATCGTATTTGGTTGTGATAAAGTGAGAATATAATAATAAAAATATATAGTGCACATTGTGAAACACACAAAATTGTTCATTAATACATTTTAAGCTATAAAAAAGCATTTATATAAAGGAAATACTGAAGTAAATTTCTTTAAAGTTTTAAAATACATCAAATGTTGAAGTAAAATCAATTTATATAAAATGAAATATATTGAAAAAAAAACTTATAAAATGTTGTATATAATTTTCATTTATTAATATTCGAAACTTACACCCACTCCGCCCCTACTTGACGGTATATGTTTTTTTTATATATGTTTTATGTTAAGAAATATTAAATGGTAAATCGATGGTAAGACGACTCACCTTTGTTTATATTATATCCATTTTCTTTTTCATTTCTTTTTCTTTGTTATTATTGTGTTGAATTTATGTTCTATCTGTGAGAAAGATACAAACACACACACAGACACACAATAGCCATTATAATATTTGTTTTTATTTTTTCTAATCGTAAGTAATTTTTCGTTTTTTTTCTTTTGATATAGAATATTATTTGTGTAATAATATCAATGAAAAATTTTGTATATAAATACTTACACATCTAATATTTTAATATAAAATAAAATAAAATAGAATTAACTGTGCTTTTATATTTTTTGTAGCATTTGTTTGTATATAAACAAAATATAATATCCATATACATTTTATTAAAGGACTTAAATAAATAATATTAATGAAAGTAATTCATTTAGTTTATCGCATATAAATATAATTTATTCGCAGAAAATATTATTTAGTATATGAAACTTTTGTTTTTCTTTGTTTCATGAAAGTTTTCTATTTATTTATGTGTTGATGTACCGTATTTACAAATTATAATAATATGGTTAAAATATCCTAGATATACAACAAACAATACAAATGTTTCGCATAAAATATAGCTAATGTAATCTAAAAAATAAAATAAATAATTTCGTTTTGGTGCACAATATTTATAATTTTCTAGAGTTCTATAGTTTCAGATGTCTGCTTGTTTCCCATAAAATAAGTTGCTACATAGTTACAGACAATAAATGTGTGTAGTTTTTAAAACTTTTCAGATGTTGATTGAAAATTCAATTCAATTTTCAGTAATAATAATATATTTGGGATGGTACACTGAACTGCTTACAAGCATTTTGCTCATTTTCGAAGTTAATCGGTTAAAGTCAAAACTTTTATATAGTCCAATCAATTGAAGAAAAAACCGAACGAGTGTAATATATACCTTCATGAGCATATCCGAAATAGATATAAATAAATATAGGGAAAACAACCAAGATATAAATAACGTAGTAATATACCGCAAACGAATATTTCTTTGACATGGAAATGACAAATACAAATATATTAAAAAAATGCAAAAGAGAATAATTCAATAATAATAATATCAATTATATAAATAACAAACGGTATGCAAAATAAGCCTCCAAATGCTAAACACTGTCAAAAAAGATAAATGAGATTAGAAAATGTTTAAGGAATTATTTTTGCTATCTCTTTTGAAATTTTTGTGAAAGCTCTACTGTCCACCAGTCATTTGTTTGTCGTTATTCGAATATGTTTATTATAACATATATATTCATTTATATTTTTATATATATTTCGTTTAATGGGGTGGTATATTATAATAATTAATTTATTTATACCCTCGCACCAAAACCATATAATATACAATATAATAATATACTATTTAACCCAACATATATAAATATATATAGTCATTCACAAATCACCGCAGACGATGATGGTGTCATTTTATTTGAAAAATATTTTATGTGAAAACATTTGGAGAAATTGTGATTTGTTAAGAGGAGCTTCGTTGTTTTTGTTTCATTTTAAGCTTCTGAAATTCATGAAATGATTGTCTATTATGTGAACATATACGATTTTTTTGATGATATACAGCATTGGAAAACCAACTAAAAAATTTGAAAATTACAAGCAATATTCGGATGAAGACGATGCAAAAACTCAACAACACATTTATAATCTAAACGATTGCATAGCAAACGGTTAAAAGGACTGGAAAATAGGTGCCTGATGAATTGAGTGCAAACGAGGCACTTCTATGTCTTACCAGTTGCTGGTCAATAAGATTACCACTTGTTATCAGATCGATATCACCTAAACTTTTTGAACTACGACGCTCCCACAATTATTACAAAGATTGCTCGATTCTTTGATAGCATCATATAAATGAATTGCATTGACATTAGTTTTTTATTAAAATTAATTACATATATTATTTACCTTACCATTCAATTTATTACACCACGTATGAAGTATGTACACGTACACGCGTACACATATACAATGTATACCCTATATATACGTATATTTACAAAATATCATTTCAAATAATTCAAATCCTATATAAATGTGTACTTGATACTTTATAATTCATATATATTAAATATACCAACCATACAATATTGTACTCTCTATATATATACCCACTGTTCCACAAATAATAAGAATGGGCTTATAATGTATAGAACAAAGTTTCACGATATTTCCTTCAGCAGTGGAAAAATGTATTCCTTCAACAAATGGTGATCGTCATTCAACACTTTGGCATTTAGTTTCTGGTTCGTATTGAAAACAATAAGTTTCGTCATCAGTTACGAAATATTTTTTAAGAAGTTATAGCTTCACTGTATTCTGTTAATTGTGTAGGCCATCTAAAAACTTGTGCTTTTGATATACAATTATAATCATACGAAATTTTAAATAAATAATACGTTTGAGTATAGGGTTTTTTACCACTTTTAAAATAAAATTACCGTCACTTAATGCGTTGCATTTTGGCTAACACTGCGAAGAAAATGTCATGAAACTTTGACAGTTTGTTAATCAATCAATCCACACACGACGTAAATCAAATAGTGTTCCATATATTATATTGCCGCATTCTCATTACTTTTGGGACAGCGGGTGTATGCTTTCACTTCACTATGACTATATATATATATTTTGTGTGTAGGTGTATAATAGAAATATTTTATAAATTTTATATGACAATGAAAATCTTATTATATTTGTATAAGATTTTATTTGATAAAATAATTTTTTTTTTGCCATTTATGTGAGCACATAAATATAAATTCATTTTATATTTTAGAAAAATTTAAATTCCCTTACTGTGTATATTTATTTATGTTGTTTATAATGGGATATAAAATGCAGACTGAAATGAATGGTTTATAATATATTGAGAAAGAAATAGTATATATAATCTATTTTAATCTATATACTATAGATACACGTAGTTTATATATTTGTACAATTTATACTTTATAGTTAGTTTATAAAATGAAACAGTGTATCATTCGGTGGAAAATTTTGAAAAACAATTTTAGATTAATATTTTTTTTTGTTGTTTAATGAGGTGTTTTTTTTTTTTTTATATAGACTTTATACTTTTTGTATTTTCATTCATTTGAATTTTTCACCTCTTGTAATTTTATATTTAATATACAATGCATTGTCATCATATAAATATTTTGTAAAATATTAATAAGTGCAATACTCTCTCCGTAAAATAACCATTATAGTATATATTAAACAGATAGCGACTGTCATACTGAACAACGCATTCCATCCAGCCACACAAAAATGTGTTCATTCAGTTATTGAACGTGCAAATCAATGTATTTTGAGGTGAGACAGAATATTAACCGAAATGACTTTTTATTTTTGTAAAAATAAATTAATTGTTTCCTATTTTCATAATCCTTTCCGGATATTTTGCGGACAAAGTGTGTTTATCTCTTTATAGTAATATAATTTTAAAACGTAGGAGTAAAACAGATCGATATATAAACGAGAAAAGTTGACGTGTATACAAATATACGTTGTGTGTGGTACATTATATATGAATACGTATATACATTTGCTATGTAAATAGTTTAACTACGTTTATGTATAACGTAAAAGTAAACTATATGATGAAATTTCATCGATAGAATAAATGTAAAACTTTCGAATATAATCAAATCAATTCGTTTCTTTTGTATTAACCCTTTGATGTTATAACATTGTCTTGTGAATTTATAAAAATATCATTATTTATACAAATGGTCTTGGCAAAAATCTACGACACTGTTATTATATTATTTTTTTTAACTACATTTAAAAATGTTCTGTGTTGAGTAGAACTAAATTTTCCGAATAATTAACTTGTATTTTATCAATATCTATTTTAATTAATAATTTTTTAATCAATTTTACCAACTTTTTATAATTAAGTACTTTCAATTTCATGAATGACTTCACCAATGAACTCATTAATTAATGCATCAAAATATTAACCAAAGAATTTATCGGTGAATTTATCTGTGAATTTATAAGTAGTTCTAATTTCATAAATAAATTCACCAGAGAATTTATTGAATTTGTTCTGTACACATGAAAAATTTACCCATTCCACCCAATCCACCCATTCCGAACCCATGATTATATTGTTAAAGAGTATAATATCGCACTGACCTTATACTTAAATTATTAACATTCTTTAAAGTAATTGTATTTAGGTTACAATTTATTTGTTTTTTATTATTAGTGATAATAATGAATAATTTCAAAAATTATAATTTTTCTAAATTACTTATAATACGGGAAGGTATAAGTGTTGAAACCCAACTGAGCGTGAGGCAATATGGTTGACGAGTTACGTTTTACACATTTTTTTAGAAAAATTATATATTTTCAATTGTTATATCTAATATTTTATCTTTGAATTATTTCAAATGCATTTTATCCAGCTTGAACTATGCTTAAATTCAGTAAAAACTGTGTGGGTAACGTTCACTTCCTTTTTTTTTAGAATAATTATATATTTTCAACATTTTTATCTAATATTTTATCTTTGAATTACTTCAAACACATTTTATCCAACTGGAACAATGCTTAAATTCAGAAAAAACTGTGTGGGGAACGTTTACTTTCTTTTTTTAGAAAAATTGTATATTTTCAATATTTTTATCTAATATTTTATCTTTGAATTATTTCAAACACATTTTATCCAACTGGAACTATGCTTAAATTCAGGAAAAACTGTGTGGGTAACGTTCATATCCTTTTTTTTTTAGAAAAATTGTATATTTTCAATATTTTTATCTAATATTTTATCTTTCAGTAATTTCAAACGCATTTTATCCAATTTGAAATATGCTTAAATTTAGCAAAAATTGTGTGGAATAATATTGGTATTAAGAAATATTAATAAAAAATTGAATTTCATTCATAAATTCATAAAAAACTGATTATTTTTAACATTTTGTATTTATAATTCACAAATGCTATACCGCAACATAAAATATATAGAAAAAAGTTATATTTTGTACTTATAGTACAAAACTATAGTTAAAGTTTACAAAAGTATTAAAGTTTGTTTAAGTGATTACCGCACACCATCATATGTTCGTAGTGGTGCAGTGTATTTATTAATATTTAAAAAATTATTGAAATTGGTGAAAAAAAATTCAAAAATTGATGTGGTATATGTGTTTTGTTGTCAATAAATAAAAATACGTGTAGAAATATGAATCGATCGTTTATTACGATGTCGGTTTCGGCTGAAAATTTGTGTGTGAACGTTTTCACTAAATATCTCATTATCAATCAGTAAGTGTTTCTCTTACTAGTTAAAAAAGTTTTTATGAGCACGCATTCCGCAACCCGGACTGCGGCAATGCGGATGTCAAAAATGGTTATTCGTATTTAAATATATGCATGTTTTTATAGTTGCGTACCGTGCGGCCATGAAAATTTCTCTCTTCCGCATTAAAATTTTTCCCTCAAAATAATGAGTGTTTCATTAATTTCTGTTTCCGGTAGTCAAATATAACATGTGTATGAAATATGACATTTCGTTGATATAAAATTATGGTGGTGCAAATTACAAAGCCCGTATAAAAGAAATCATGATTTTTATTAACCAGCAAAGGAAGAGAAAAATTGTAAATGCGGCTTGCAGAATGCGGGCTCATAAAAATCAAAGCTTAAAAGTGTAAACAACAAATTTTTTTCGTTAGTTGCAAATATTGTGTTTTGTATAAGTAAAAAAACTTATTTGCTGAGAGAATTGTAGTTATAATATTTCATTTCAATGGGAGAAAAATGCTGCTGACAACGAATCAATTTTTAAAATGATTATTACACGAAAAGTAATCAAGATTTGCCAGTCACGATAAAATGGTTTTACACAATAATACCATTATCTACCGCATGTCGTAAAACCGGTCATAGCACTTGGATGGAATGAAAAACTCACCCATTCCGAATCCATAAACAACTCATCTATAGTAGAAGTACTTACCACCAATGACATCTCTGTACAAAAGTTATCTAGAAAGTATTGCAATAATGGAGTGGTGCTGACTAGAAGTAGAAATCATACATACCGCTCCCATTGGGGAGATTAAATTAAAATCATGGAAATTTATACCCTTATACATATTATATTATATTATGGGTTGCAAAACTGAAGATATTTGTAATTTAATATGTACAGTGATAAATCGATAATCTGAATACTCCTAAAAATCCATAAATCAGACACCTTGCAAAACCGTTGTTATAGATTATAAGAAAATTTTGTTAAAGTTATAAAAATTGCCGAATCACTCACATGCACTACAAAGTTTGATCACCATAACACCAGAAAAAATTTCCCATCATCATTGCAATAATCTGCGAAACTTTAATTAATCATCTAATTTTGATGAATTATTGTGAGTATTTATACGAACGTGTAAAAAATCGCGATATTTTCAAAAATTCATAAATAAAGTTTAGCCATCTTAGTCATATTATATACAAAAGGATAAATGAAGACGATTTCCATCCGACAATACAATGATAATTTTTAAATTTATACATTTTTCCGTCCGGATTAATAAATAATCACTGTTTATTTAAAGAAAATTGAAATGTGAATAAGTGTTTTGTACTTTTATTTTTATATATGCAATACATTAGTTCAAGTATTGTCTAGACTCTAGACCAATACGTAAATTCTGTTAAAAAATTACATTTACGGTATGTGAGTAAATGTCACGGCCAATCTTGTCTTGAAAAAGTTCATGAGATAGTTGAATATTTAATGACAATTGATTTTCATGTGAATTTATTTCCTTCTATATACATTTGTTTTTAGAAATTTAAACAAACACTAAAATATATAAGTTGATATAAAAACCATAAAATATCGTAAGTCTGAACAACAAAAGTTATAAATTAAAGTGTTTTTATATGTAAAGAAATTATACCTCGCACTAACTGAAGACTATGAATTGTTAATAGACGATCTAGTTAAGATGCTAACATCGAATTTCTTTTGCAAAACATAAAACAACACATTCACCGGCTAATTTTGAATGTCCATGTAAGCCAAATTGCATATTTATCATACATTGATCATAATTTTAAATCCCGCATATGTTTATAAAAGAACTTGATTTATTTTTTGTACTAATACGATTTTACAGATAATACAACAATCTAATTGAAGGAAGATTTCTGAGATTGAGTTAACCTTACATCAATCCATTAAGAGGATAGTTAAGTCATAATCACAGACTTGCACTGCATTAGGACTATGTGTACATTTCTGTACCGTTTCTCCTATAAAATTTGTTCTAATACTGTGTGGGTTTTTGCGTAAAATTCGTGCACTGCAACATACTAATTGGTCAATTATTAATATTTGCAATCCGCGTTTGATCTGAAATGATAAATATTTAACGGGTACTTATTTTAATATTTATCGGTTGCTCGGTTCTAATAAATGTCAATATTACTGAATTTCATAATACTGTTGACTGATGGTTATTTCAGTTGTCGACTTTTTGTATGGCTCAGTAGAGCAAAAACAGTTTGCTATCTAGTTGTTTTAATAAATTTATAATATTATTCTTTATTTTGTTTGGAATTCCTTAAATTTGTAAATATATAAATTTATAAATAATATTTATCCATTATACAATAGAATTTAATGTTTCTAAATAATTAATATTCTATATTTTTCAAAAATTTAGTTCAATTAAATTTAAATTAAAATTTTTATTATTTATAATCAAAATAACTATTCCAGTATAATTTTGTCTGTATAGAAATATGAAACCAGGTAAAATAATTACACTTCTAATAAATATATTTAAGCCTTCCAGCTAAATTATTACATTTTAAAGTATTTTATTATAATATTATGAATACGTATAGATAGAATTTACACGTTGTTGTATTAATATACTCATTTACATATAATTTAGTATTTTATAGCTAATATAATATGCTTATTATATTTTATACAACATAAATTAAACTTTATGTGCTATATATAAAAATCTATTTTTATTCCATTTATTAAGAATTTATGTTTGAAAAACGGTTTTAATTTTAATACATATTTTCATATTCCATATATATTGTAATATATGAAAATATAAAATAGAATGTGAATTAAATTAAAATTTCATTTATGACTAATTTTCCTATCAGTCATAAATGTATATATATATATATATGTACTCCTACATGTTATTGCTTTGCCATAGCGAGTTATAAATTAAAGTGGATAAATTTCTGACAGTTAACAAAAATTGTAATGGATTGTTTTTATAAAAAAATTAACGTCAAAAATATTAAACATTTGTATATAACAAATATATTTATAAATAATATATAAATTTATATATGTGTGTACTTGTAGTACGACGTACAGTACAATACACTATATATATTTTATGAAGGCTGTTCGATAAGTACAGTACACCAGAACGAATAAAATATATTATAGGCAGCCATGTTATATGGCAAGATATAATCTGCGACACTATATCTACCATCGATTGCACCTAATTTATCTTTAATGATTGGTTTGCTATACGTGTGTTAATAATATTATAATTATTCTATTAATTATAAAACTAAAACTAAATTTATTATATTGCGTCATCTTCTTCAATGGACAATAAAAAATTCAAAGTTAAACAAAAAAAAGTCACCATTTATAGATCATTCATAATTTACCATATTTTTCAAACAGTACATATACATCATATGGTGATGGTATAAGGTATTTTAACACTGTTTATATATATAGTATTTCATTCTTTATATATATACTGTATATACCTACAAATTATTATGTATTTTATATTTATTTATATACATTAGATATATATAGAATATATACTAACTAATAATAAAACAACGTAATATTATAGAAATTACAGCAATTGGATTGTAAATGATTAATGATGTGATAACAAGAAAAAAATCATGCTTTCTTTCCGCTATTTGATTATTCAATAAAAATATACATTAAGGTGGTATACATATCACACAAATATACAATGTAAATGCTTAGTATATATATGTACGTACTCGTATATACCTAGGACCTATACAATACAATAATAATAAGACTATAAGGTGATGGATATTTAGATGATGATGTAGGTAGGTATATATGTTCAATTCAGATATACGTGTTCATACACAGCAGTATTATTATTCAGTATGTACAAGTTGAATATACAATATATATAATGTTATTATAAAGTAATATATATTAATTTGAAATTGAATAATACATGAAGTTACATGTATATATGAACTATTTATTAACTACACGCAATAAAGTATATATCTAACATTTACTTATTTACATATGTTATGAAGTTTTTGTAAGGAAAAAAAAGCACAAGAATTTCTCAAAAGTTCTTCTTTTATTAGTGAATATTAAAGAGTGGGATAGTGTCATCTATAAAATTCTACAAAATACATTAGACCATATAATTTAAGTGAAAAAATACAAGAAAATAAGATAAATTATAGCAATTCTATATTGAGAATATTTGGGTTTGTATGGGATTAACCGTAAGTATTTAAGTAGGTATAGTACAACCATAAATCTGTAGAGATTATCATAGAATGCTTAAAAGTTCAAAATTTTATTTTTAGATAATCGGATCTAACAATTCTATGTGGGGTATATATGTTTGTATGGGAAAATTTCAAAGGATTGGGTTTATTTTTATCTACTTTATACCTTAAAACTTATAGTTTTATAGTATAAAATTTAAAGATAATTCTGCCTTATTTAATTGTATAATTTTCTTTCAACAAACTTTCAATACGTTTTTGTTTTACCATATACATTTGAATTGCCTCCGCCCGTCACCAATGCGAAACTCCTTAGAAAAACGATAATCTATAAAAAGGATAGTCTGCATTTATTTTAGTGCCATTTTATGATCTCTCTCAAATGTACTACTGGTAACCAAACTACTCTTATGTTTGTATCCATATAGACATTAAGGGCTCCATATGAATCTGACCATACAGGTGGCCTAATATAAAACCACAATATCTTTATGGTGAATGCTTTTGTTTCATTGGGGTTAATTGAAAGTTCTTCTTTCTTCTTCATTTAAAATATCATATCAACAAAAGTTTGTATACAATTTGACCATATACAAATACTTTAGTAACGTGTAGTTATTCTATTACGTCTATGTCTATTTATTTGTATGTACTTTTACATATAAATAGACTTTATTATTAAAACTGAAATATATATTCTTGTTACTTGTTACACACCAATAAGAATTTTAGTTAACAAGCATATTTAATCGTTTAGTTTATAGGTATATAAAATTATATATATATAAGTAATATATTAAATACAAGTCTTCTTATATTCCAAATCATATACACCCGACCTAAATGTAAAATATATATACAAAATTTAACGGGCGGTAATTGCTATTATTTTTATATGGCAATGGATATGGAAATCACTCACAACCTCTCGTGTATTAATACACAATGCACTATTACAAACACTTTTACTGAATGTCAAACGCATAAATATGAAAATTTTAATGTTTTCAATACTACAAAAGTTCTGCATTTTTTTTGCACTTTTTTTATTTTTAGTTTTAATTATATGGCTTCCGCCGGAAAAATTTGCACACGACTAGCGGAAAAATCAACTGCATTGCTTTACCATTTATTAATACAGCAGCATCGAACTGAAAACAATTGACACATGTTTTGAAAATAAATAAAGTACAAAAAGTTAGGTACAAGAATGTTGCTCGTTATGACGTTTCTGCTAATTTTTATAAATTCCACGGATATTTTTTTTTATTTGTCGTTCATAACAAAACAGAAAAAGTGCTCACAAAAAATAGCACTGAATAGAAAAAATTTTCCAAAAAGTGATCGCTCATGATTTCTTCAGTATTACAACCCTTTGATAAAATTAAACAGCTCGTCGTACAACATATCTGTTTTGATATTCTGTGCCCTGTGATACGGAAATGTTATCAAATCAATAAATATATGATATTATTTTGTGTACAAATTACATTTATAATATTCGCACATAAAAATTATCTTGTAATAGACGAAAAACAAAATATATGCGCTATATAAAAATGAAATGATTTTATAATGTGTGATCTTTATAAATTTAGTTAACCTTATTTTCATTTTTCTTTTCTTGTTTTTGGTATTTTTGTTTTTTATGTTGTTGTTTTTTTTCTTCAATTTTTTTCTGTATACCTTTGCGGTCTAAATTATTTGTCAGTTAACCTTTTCCTCTTGTTTTTTTTTTTTTTTTTTTTACCGGATTGATATATGATTCAATTTTATTTTAGGCTGTTTTGTAATATGGTGAAATACACACGACTATAGTACAGAAACATGTACATATAAAAAAAAAAAATATTTATGTATAAGAACAAGCTGTTAAAAAAAAAAGAAATAGAAGTTTTTTTTTTATTTTGTTTCCCCATTTCTTTTCAAGATTATATAATAAAGTTTTATATATATACGATTTTTTCTTCGTTTCGTTTATACAAGGCACAGAAAACACATATGATAAGATTTATATTACTTGTTGTATAAACTTTAATTAAATATATAAAATTAAAGTTTCAGAAAATATATATATAAAATAAATAAATAAATAAATAAAAGAAATAACGCATTACTTTTAAAAAGAAGGTATAAAAACGAACGTTTGACATTTTAGAAATCAGATATTGTGTAGATTTTCGCTTTTAAATCAGTTATTTGAAGTCGTTTATTTCTATTATTATTATTTCTTTTTTGTACAAAAATAGATTATAAAAAAATATATTTCAACATAAGAATATATTTCGTTTATAAATTGATGATTCGTCTTGTCTGCTCGTACATATTTTTGTTATAAACATACATATAGCTAAAGCTCTTACATACAATATTATTTTAATTTAAAACACTACATCTTAACATTTACTCGGCGCTTATCAAAGCACTTATCTTTGATTATTTTTACTATACAATAAAGATGAAATAAAAAAATAGAAATGTAATATTACAAATTTTATTTCATTATTATATAAATAGTTTAATAACAATGTAATATTTATGAATGTAGAATGTACGCAACAACGAAAATTGACCCAATTGGTGTAACACGTTGTCGTTTGACAAAATTAAAGTTGATTAAGTTAATTTAATTTATATGTGTGTTGATTTATTTACAAAATATGTGTATATGGTGTACCTATCACAGACGGATTCATCACAGTCAAGTTGAAAAAAATTATTCCGAAAGGGAGTATGTCACTATATTATTGTAAATGTGTGTAAACATTTACGAGTACCATGATTCCATACTTTCTTGTACAAATGTTGATATAGTGAAATTTATTATTTTAGTACTTCGTTCAGTTGGATTATTATGTTATTGGTAACGATGAAGCTGTGATTATTACAGCTACTTATTGTATAATAAATTTAGCTGATCCTAAATGTTTTAAAGTCATTATTGTTGTTCATATCTTTTGAACGAGTGATTTAATTTTTAAATTCTGTTTTATGAAAGATTGCAATTGATTATATTTTGCAATTCTGTATAAATAAAATGGAAACTAAAACTACGGGCCATAGTAATTAAAAAATATATTTAAATTCATAAAAGTCGATTTTCTGCAATATTTAGTAAGTGGACATTCAAATATATATATATAAGGTTGTCAACTATCTCCCTTCCGCCTTTTTGCTCTTTATTCAATGCTTTATAAAAAGTGTTACAGTAATCGGATTTAGTTCAAATATGCGCCGTTTTGTTCGATAATCTGTTTCCATCTAGACTGCAACTTCATAATACCTCCCTCGTAGAAGCCCCCCTCCTTATTTGCGAAGAACTCGGACAGCCACTTTTCACAAGCCTCTTTTGAGATCAACTTTACACCACCAAGGGCGTTCGCCATGGACAGGAACAGGTAGTAATCACTTGGCGCTATGTCCGGGCTATATGGTGGATGCGATAAAACCTCCCATCCGAGCTCCCGTAGCTTCTGACGAGTCATCAACGAAGTGTGTGGTCTGGCGTTGTCCTGGTGGAACACTACACCCTTCCTTTTGGCCAATTCTGGACGCTTCTGGTCGATCGCCTGCTTCAAGCGGTCCAGTTGTTCGCAGTAGATGGTAGAATTAAGCGTCTGGCCATATGGGAGCAGCTCATAGTGGATGATTCCCTTCCAATCCCACCAAACACACAGCAAAACCTTCCTGGCCGTCAATCCCGGCTTGGCCACTGTTTGGGACGATTCACCGGCCTGCGACCACGACCGTTTTCGCTTTATATTTTCGTATGTGATCCATTTTTCGTCGCCAGTCACCATCCGCTTCAAGAATGGGTCGAGTTCGTTCCGTTTCAGCAGCATTTCGCAAATGGAAATTCGGTCCATTAGATTTTTCACTGTTAATTCATGTGGCACCCAAACATCAAGCTTTTTTTTGTATCCAGCCTTCTGCAGATGGTTTAAAATGGTTTGGTGACTAACTCCCATCTCCTGGGCGATGTCACGAGATGCCACATGCCGGTCTAACTCGATGTATTCCATGATTTGATCGGTATTTGTCGTCACAGGTCTTCCGCCGGCTGGCTTATCCATGGTGTCGTTTTCACCGGGTCTGAATCGTCGAAACCATTCCTCCGCGGTTCGAAGTGATAGAGTACCATCCCCCAAAACACCATTAATCTCACGGAACGTTTCTCTAGCGGATTTGCCTTTAAAGAAGGAAAACTTTAAAATAGCGCGAATTTCGGCGTTAGTGAACTCCATGTTTACACGTCTATAACTGTTGAACGCAATATCCAAACTAATCATACATAGCGTCGTTTTGTTTGTTATGTCAAGAGCTTTCAAATTATGTACAGTGTTGCCAGATACGAGCTCTGTAGCGCTTTGTACATAGCCGCGAAATTAAAAAGACAAAAAGGCGGAAGGGAGATATTTGACAACCTAATATATATATATTTTTTTAAGTCAGATATTGCTCCAAGTGAAGCTTTATGTCATCTAATAAACCTTTCATTACAGCCAAGTTGGTAAATTACTCTACGCATGGGAGTATATAACATTTTACCAATTGTACTGTAATTAATGGAAGATAGATGTTTTCAAAATACTATTATTTTTATATGGCCCATAATGATGTGTGTGTGTGTGCAGACATTGTTAATCTTTGAATAACGTCCAACACCATATTTTCAAATATATCCGTTTTTCTTTTTATTCCAGAAACCAACAAATGATCCTCCGCAGCAGTAAAATTTCAGTATTAAAACAAATACTGAAAAATTTCTTATGAAAAATAGCGAAATTGAAAACGCTATATTTCATGATTATTAATATATATTTCTGCGTTATATCAGTGCACTACTGAGTGTTTTAAATATTCAAATATAGTGTTATTGAAATCTGAAGGCTATATATTTCTGGCTTCACCACTGAGTGTAGCGGAGGATTTTAAAAAACTATTTTATATGCGTGTTCACAGTTCACGTTATGATACTGGATCTTTATTTTGTTTAATGCAATCTGTTAGTTGCAGCACTGTCAAATGTTGTCATTTGTTGAGATATTGTATTTGTATCACATCGAGCAGCCCTAATATTCTGCTTATTTTTTAACATTAACATTTGACTGATAATAGTGGCGAATCAATAGACAACAAAATAGGTAACTAATTTGATGAGATTTTCATTTCAAATAATAACATAAGAGATAAGATAAAAAAAATAAAGTTAAAAAGATTTTTTTCACATACATTATTATCGTTTTTGATTGTATAGATATCAAGAAATGTTGGTTATTTATTCAATGATCCACACCAACACTATACCATGCAACGATATCTGTTCATCAACTTGTTGCACAAAAACCAATAAGCTGCGAATCTCAAAAATCAAATTGTTGCAAAAAAATCCTCAACGTTGATGATTTTAAAGTGTTCACCTGGTAGATTTTGAAACACACTACTCAACTACCACCATAGGGGTGAACGTATAGTAATAAATATACACATAAAATTAGATTATATAAATTCACATACATCATGGTTTAACTCATATATGGTAATAGCATTTTGGTTCTGCTTTGTATTGTAAGCTCGCACTGAAAAATTGTCCATTAATAATGTCTGATATAGTCACAGTAAAAACGAAAATAATATATTTCATATGAATACAAATGATTTATATTTTATTATAGTGTGAAAAATGTGTGAGTTTTTTTTTATTTTTTGTATATTCTCGCGTATATAAACGTTATTAACAAATTTCACAATATATAAATAAATTTTGAAATATTTATTTTTTAATTAATTATATTATTATAAAAGTAGTTTTTTTTCTGTATAATTTCAAACATTTTGGTGTTAATTTACTGTTACATTATTTTGTGTGTATACTATAAATAATTCTTGATTTTTTAAAGTTATAATTTACAAAATATTTGGTTCATGAAAAAAAATTCAAACAAATAAATTTATAAAGTTTTGATTCTCTATACAAAAATTAACTTTTAAATTTAAATTTTGTATATGAACATAAACAACATAATTAATGTCATATTTAATAAATTAGTCCTTTTTATTATAGTATAAAAAAAAAAAAAAAAGTCTACTTTAATTTTGTAAAACATAACACTTGTACTCTTTGTACACAAATATTTTTCTATATTTTATTTATTTTTTTATTTTTTTTTTTAACTTCAAACAAATGCCTTTTTTCTTATGCATTAATAAAATTACTAATTTTATATTCTATTATATAAAATAAAAGTGAGAAAGGTGAAAAAGTTTCTCGGTTGCGATATACTAATAATACTATACCTACCAATATATTGTATGATATATAGATGAAAGATCTTTACAGCAATCTACAATATAAAATAATACATAGAGAATATTTTTAAAGAAATTTTAAAAGTACCATTGTATTTTATTTATAGTAAGTACCCTTTGACCTACATATTTTTGGTTACGCTAGAATATTTTATTTTTCCTATACACATACACACACATACATACAAACTAAACTAGCTATATCTATATATATATATTTATTTATTTTTTTCATCATAGTATATGTGTTACATACAAACCATAAATACACGTATATATACACGTACTTTACATTCGTTTCTTTTTGTATAATAATATATTTGAAAGGGGTATTATTGATATATCGTTCAAATGGGTAAAGAAAAAAGTTTTTCATTTGAATCATTCATATTCTTATATGTCAAAAGTTTAATAAGAACACGACAGTTTTAAAGTTATAGTCACAGCACAGCAGGTAAATGTAATATGTATAGAAATATTTTTGTTATGTTACCAATGTGTTACATAAGTTTTTTTTTGGTATAATAAACTAATGTACATATATTGTAAATACAACATATAATAAAAATATATATATATTACTGATATGTACGAGCGCATAAATAAATACGTATAGTGTACGAGTACATTAGTAATATGTTATATATATGGTATATATGTGTTTTACAAATGTATACTTCCCGAAAAAGACAACAAATGACAAAAATAATTTGTTGGTCAATTTAATGTAATGAAAACTGACATTTGACATAACATACATACATTACACAAATAATTGACAACTGTATTAATTAAGAATTATATAAATATGTATAAAAACTGTTTTTTCTATTTATGATGTTCGCAGCCATTAACTTACCCATATATATTGTATATTGAGTACATGTCGTACAGTAATGGGGAATAATTTGACAAAATAAATATGTATTAAATTAAAAAATTAATAAGCTTTTATTTATATACACAGCGTGATTATTTGTTGGCCAGACTTGGTGCATATGGTTAAGTATATGAATGAATATAATATTGTTAAAAAAGTTATGGATTACATAGAGGTACATCTACACATAAATTTATTATGGTATAAATTTCATCTGTTTCATAATACACCGGAATGGATTAAGAAAAGACAAAAGTAATTAGTAAATTTTCACAATAATCATTTTATATTATTCAAAATAATTAATCCATCCAATTAAAATTCATCGATTTGCACGTTCAACAAGTAAATCAAATAACTTTTTTATGTGTGTGATTGGAATGGTATTGAGTAACCTCCAACTGTCTGGTCCTCGATATACATGCAACGAATATGACTTAGTAAACGCTTCAATAAACCAAGGTTATTCTTAGAATTAACCGTTGAACCAGTGGGAAGCAACCTGTTCATGGATAATTTCTTTGGAATCGTAAAAAGAAATCAGCATTTTTTGAATTATGACTTCATTAAATGAATTTTTTTTTGATTTCCTTCATCTGGTGACCACGCAAGTTGACGTTAAGTTTCTGGCTCATATTGAAAGCACAGCATTTCTCATCACCAATAACAATGGATTTCAAGAATTTGTTATCACACCGAGAGAAGAATTCAATGCAAAACATTTGCAATGCTCAATTCGGTGAAATGATTTTGATCATCTATTAATCGATGTGAAACTTACTGCGAATTCAGCTTCCGTTGACCAATTTTTTTTTAGTTAAAATGCGATGAATTGTTGTTTTAGATATACATAGTTTCATTGCCATAAACCTAATTGAAGATTTCTTGAAAACTTTTACGAAATCATTTACTTTTTCAATTTTTTTCTTTCATAATCACTTCCATATTCACTTCACATGACCAACAAATTACTTGTCGAATGTTCATCGAATCATTAACATATTCTCTACATATCATCTTTGAATATTCAAAACCTCTAAACTATTTGTGTTTTAGATTGGACAATAGCGATTTTAAGCATTTGAAACATTTCTGTAGCTGTTTAAATACCATTCTTACAACAAAATTTAATATTAAATTTATGTTCTTTATAAATTTTTCGATCGACATACAGAAACAATTGTAATTTTATGCATTGTATTTTCGTTTCTAATGAAATTGAAATTTTGACAGTTTGTTCAGACTTAGATATACATAGTTTCATTGCCATAAACCAAATTGAAGATTTCTTGAAAACTTTTACGAAATCATTTACTTTTTCAATTTTTTTCTTTCATAATCACTTTCATATTCACTTCACATGACCAACAAATTACTTGTCGAATGTTCATCGAATCATTAACATGTTCTCTACATATCATCTTTAAATATTCAAAACATCTAAAATATTTGTGTTTTAGATTGGACAATAGCGATTTTAAGCATTTGAAGCATTTCTGTAACTGTTTAACTACCATTCTTACAACAACATTTAATATTAAATTTATGTTCTTTATAAATTTTTCGATCGACATACAGAAACAGTTGTAATTTTATGCATTGTATTTTCGTTTCTAATGAAATTGAAATTTTGACAGTTTGTTCAGGTACATTCACAGAGCATAATGACAGAAAAAAAAAAACATAACCATTCCGGATTATTATCGGACAGAGGATGTGTATAATATAGATATTTGTATATAAGCAAATAGCTATTCTAACTATGTTTATTTTTATTATATTATTATAGTATAATAGAAAAATCTATATAACACATATATACGTATTATATATATAAATATATTTAATGCACATGTTGTTGTATGTATAAATGCTATTATACATAATTTGAGTTTCTTATTATACAATATCTATATAGTAGTATTCATTTTCATTCTATCTATATTATATTATACATATATTTTTTATAGAAACTTTATTTACATTACTAGTGTTATTTAATGGAGCATAGATTTCTTTAATAAAAAATTGCAATCACGTATATAAATATGTAATGTATAGAAGAAAACTATATTGAAGAAACTCTGTCCTAAGTTTAACAACACAACATATACGTATGTGTACCTATATGTTTTATAATATACACTAGCACAACGTACACATCATTTAACGAAAATATATATCGTTATACAAGAAGCGAGTGAATATAATTTTTGAAGATATTTTTTTTTATGTATTTTTCTTTTATTGTATTCCTTTTTATCCGCAATAAATTGATAAATAAATATAGAAAACTTTATACTGGATCATGTCCTGTTTCTTTTTATATTCATATACCATATATGGAATACATTATGTTACACATGTGTATATACCATATATTGTGATTGTGAATATACATGGTTATTTGAATAAAAGTAATTTTTTCTATTTTTATTAGATAGTCGAATTTCCAATATTATAAAACACCAACATAACAATGTAATTTAATATATTGACTGGTTAAACCGCATTTATATAGTTTTAAAACACCATTCTTTATAATGTATGTATAAAACAACTTCATTGTTTATAAAATGAAAATAAATGTGACCGGATTATTGTCTAGAACTAAAAAATTTAAAACTATAACAATTTTAGGATACAAGTTTATTATTATATTCATCATTTCATCATAAATATATTTGTTTGTACAATATCTTTTTATATTTTCTATTGTATGTACATATAGTTTTCATTATTAGTAGATGTATTCTTTAAACTTTTGGGTTCTATAATTTATGTACCATATAACATATATACGGATGATGAAGAAGGCGGCTATATATTGTATACTGTATACTGAGAATATCAACACAGTGTTTATAATAATATATGAAAGAACATGGATATAGTACAACCTATTATAAAATATTAAATAAATCTATGTATTATATACAAAATATCATCGTATAAATAAGTATACACATGAATAATACAATAATATATATTATATATATTGTGTAGCATTAATAGAACATAATAAAACAGAATTACTTATAAAGTTTTATGTGAACAACTAAATTATTATTATTATTATTATTATTATTTCTATTATTTTGTATATATACATATACTAGTACATATCATATTATATAGTCGCATATATTATGCTATAGCATAACAGCATATATATCAAATAATACATATAGGATAGGTAAGTATAATTTGGATAAAGGATGGTTCATTAATAATCGAGCGTTCAATAATAATAAAATAACAATGACTATTATGTGTGATTCAGTTTCGGTTTATATTCAGTTATTGTGGTAAACGCATTATGAGGACCAGAATTATATATAAAATATATACAGTTTGGATAGAGTGACAAATCATCGTCATCTTTTTCTTAACTGTTCAATCTACAACCAATTGAACCGCTATGCATCGAACCAAATCAAACGAAACGTCACTGTATTTTTCTATTATATTTATTTAAATTCTTTAGTACACATTAATTTAAGTATTTGTCCTCGAACACTACCACCTTCTTCCATTTTTGTGGTGGAATTTGATTATCACGACTATAGAACGGTTTGTGCCAATGCGCTAAGTGTTTCATTTATCAACATCTGCGTAATTATTTATATGTGTTATATATAAACATGCCCGATGTTCCTTCATTATGAACTTCTTGAATAATTCCTTCACCATCCCGCCACCAATGGGGGTGTATGGTTCCAAACTAGTGAAATACTTTTTATTTCCGTGCACTCAACCCACCCATAGTCAGCATTTTAACTTATGATATATAGAAGTGAATGACCCAAGGCTTATATGGCAGGATAGGTAGAGTTTCTCGGTGCAGGAATATCCGTAAAAATTATTTTTATTATTATTATCGTACCCCCACATCGCTGCCATTAGCATATCCAAAGTATACAGTAATCGATTTTACAAGATTTAAGAACCTCCTATATGTTGTTCCATATTCATGCCATATATATTAACGTTACCATCCTTAGAGCAGCGGTTATTGCGCCGTATTTGTAATGTACAATTCAAGCAGTAGTAATCCAACTAGAAGCTCCATGGCGGTTGTTGGTGTATTGGAAAACACATCAGTAATTATCACACACGTCTGTCTTTATATTGAATCCTGATGTTTCTCAACTAACTTCTGTGCAATCTTATGCCATTACACACAACTGAAACATGAATACTTCCCACATACAAATATGCATATACACTTCGACACTATTGTATTGTAATCTTTGACTTTATTTTTGTTCAGATTATCATATACATTTTCAATTTTAATATACTATATAGGGATCAAAAAATTTACAGAATGAAATAGAATAAACGGAAAATCATTTTATTGTTCAGTAAAATCTTCTTTATCAAGATGTTCGAAATAATGATCAATGCGATTTCTTGAACATTCAAGTTATGTCGTCAAGTTTTAAAATAGAAAATAGTCGTGTGATATGTATATACAATATAAAGTGGATGTGGAACAACCAATCTAATTTACTGTTCGTGATGATGAACAACTTTTGCTGAACGTGGTAGTTTCTCTATAATTTCGTAGCATTAAATTTAACAATTTCCTGCTATTTTTTATCGACACAGAAATACGCATTTGGAATCGAAATGTGCTTAAATATATATTTAAATTTATTGTTTATCATACGTTTTTGTTTTTCTCGATTGTAAAACAGCGGCTCTCAGCCAGCGGCTGACACCATTTTTCATATACAAATTTGCATGGAAAATTTTATGCAATCATTCTTTTGAAATGTTTACGATTTCAACAACAATCCGTCATTCTAACTTCACAATTCAATTTATTTAAAGTGTTGTCATATAATGTTTTTCAATTATAATATATAAATACGAAATTTTGTATTCTAAAATTCAATATTAAACTGCTAAACGAACACGATTAAATACTATACATTTTATGAATTATAAAATTAAAAAGTGATTCACACAAAGCGAACTGAAACTCTATGAGATCATATAAATGAAATGTCAGTGATTCAGTCATTTAAAGGATTGTATCATTTATTTATGGGACCAATCTTCAATCTTCGTAATCGCGCAGAAACTTTTTCCACCCATATGTAATTGAATCACAATTATGTGAAAATTGTATTGTTCCTTTAATATCGACAATGTAAATCATAATTTTTTAGCGATTGTTATTGGAACACCCTTTTTTTTTTTAACCGCCATATAATCCTTAAATATTATTAAAATTTATATTCATAAAAGCATGTAAATTATATTTTATTGTTTTATGTGTACTATCAAATTGTATATGTGAAATTTGCTTTGAATATGTATATTTTTCTAAATGTGGTACCATATATACAAATACATTTGCTTATACATGTGTATTCTACAATATATATATAGAGGTGTATATTATATAATATGGTATATACAATATATAGGTATTATAATAATAATAAGTATATGTGTAATATAATATTTAATTAATCCTATTAATGATAAGATATTCAACACATTTCTTTCATAATTATGTATATTAACATAAAAGATGAGGCAACAAAACTATATATATATTGTATTTCTAAAACTTTATTATTTAACCCCTTACAGATATATTAAATATTTAACATATATTATTTATATATAATATACAATTTAAAATATAGAAACCCTAAAGCAAAAATATACCATATATAAATGGTAGTTATATTTGTTTGTTAGACTATATTTTCCAATGTGTTTACATTTAAGTTTTATTATATACTCAATATTAATGATATTGATATGATATGTGTGTGTGTGTGTGTTCGACTATCCGTAACAGAATAGAAAAATAATTTCAAGTTGGTTAATTCGTGTAGTGTATACGCGCTAATGTTCATGTACTATGTATAAAAGCTTATATACAATCATTTATATATTATAATAATAGTATATAATATTAATATATAAATTATATATAAGATATACATATATTTTATATTATGAACTTTTAGCTTTACTTGATTATTTTAGAAAACTTTGTATAAACATTAATATTAAGGTTTCAAACAATAGAAAAAAAAAAAAAAACTTTTCTATTATTTATTCTATCATTAAAATGTCTTTATATAGACAGTGTGTTTTATGTTCTAATATACAATATATTATTATAGTTATATTATTTGTTTATGTACATATTTTATATTTTTCTTTAACAATTCAATTAGTTCTAATTAATTAGATATTTTAATTAAATTACTAATTTAATGTATATACCATAAAACAGCTATATATAGTATAGATAGATAGATAGATAATTACATATTCATGTTCATTATCTCTGTATATTAATTTATAGTATATATATATATATCTAATCTATATATATATGGATTCATATATGTACGTATTACAACCCAATAACATACCATTTCGAAACTGTTCAATTCAATTGAGTGAATCATATGTTTATTTATATATACCATAAATATAAATTTTGAATACAGTTCTTTAATTATACAGTAAATATTATGTATTGTATAATATTTTAATGACATTTGAGATTTGAGCTTTGTACTATATATATTTAACTATATATATATATAAATCAATTGATACGCTATAGCTACGTACTGCACATAAACTAAGACAGAGGTATTTCAACGAACCATTTAAAAACAATCTTTTTTTTTTTAATGTACAATATATTTTAAATTTCATTCGAACCATATGAGATAAAAAAATTTAAATAAAATGTATTTGAAAGCTTTAAAATCGTGTCTAGTTTATTATTTAAAAAAAGAAAAACAAAGTCGATATCTTAGAAGTTCTGAAATAATAAAAGCGAAAAATTATAACTTTAAAATACATACAATTAATTTAGATTGCATATAAAAAAAATGGTAATTTCTTCACATAAATTAATGCAAATTTAAAAATAGAACACAAATGAATATATATAGAATTGGGAAAACAAACAACTTTTGGAAATTTCAGGAATTTGTCGTTTGTTATCACCATCGATAATATTTAGTATAATATATATGCAGGTAAATGTATAAATGAGTAATTGTTATGAAATATTCCTAGAAAATAATACCTAGGATAGATTTCAGTAAACAATTTGTTCATTTTACATTAAATTTTAAACAAATTACATATTTAGCTTTAACAATGCGCTGATTTTTAATAGGAGAGAATACAGTCAATTAGATCAAAGTACATATATAATGCATGGTGACGTCTCCGTAACGAGCTTATATTCGAATCGTCTGCGTTATTTATAAATAAATAATTCGATCACTATATACGATATGGAAGGATTGATTTCATGTTTTTCAAATACAATTAGTGCAACGGGAACTTTTAATTAATTTTATTTTATGAACATGATAGTTTAGCGCATGCAATGACCAATCCACAATTAATTCTAATTTCTTTCTATAGACATTAAAAAAAATTTATTAGAAGCAACCTCTTTATTAGGGGAAAAATCTATCTCTTTTATTTGCGTCGACAATTGTCACCCTCTCTATAAGTGTATGCAAACTTTTTATTTATCCAATTACCAATGAACCCAATTATCCAATTAATGATTACCGGTGTAGATATAGACGTTAGATCATTGTTGTACAATTTATGACTGGTATTTTGGTTTAGAATGGAATTTTATCATACAATAATATATAGTGAAAGGATTATATATTAATCTAATAATCGGTTCTAATATTTATTAAATATGAGAAAGAAGTAAATGAAATTATCATGAGACATTTTTTATGAATTTTTAAAGATAATTGTTTATATAATCTCATTATTAACCTTACGACGTTACAATAGAAGTGTAACTGGCGTTATATGGGTCGACTTCGCTGATGCCTGCCGTAGACAAGTTATGGCGATAATGTTTCGTCGCTGCGACGTTCATCCATACACATTACAAAATATATTATATTGTTATAATTAACAAATAACAATGCGCACACATAAAATTTAGAATTTTACACACATTAACAGAAGATCACAATAATATACATTTTGAAAATTATTAGGTGCTGTATTATTTATTATTATTTGAATATGATTAAAGAATTGCAGAGAAAATGCTGTCGTGTATAGAGTATAGCATTGCATAATGGCAAAATTTAAAGTACAATTCTTCATCTACATTGGAGTAAAAGAGGTTTGTATCGCCTTGCCTCAATATTATTCTTTAAAATGTTATGGATAATCCAATAATGCGCGTTCCAGTGGTATTAGTAGCTTAGGTATATTCATTCCAATAGGTATAATGTGTAACACTATTCTATATATTCAATGGAATATTATATATGGCTAGCGAGTCACTGTAGAATTGTACTTAATGTAATATTATATGCATTTTTTTCATGGAGTATACTACATAATTATTTCATAAATACGTGATTGTAACGTACATATGCACATCATATAATTCAGCTGCCTCATACATATTTAATAAGAATTTTTTTTTTTACATCATTTTATGATTATAATGAGATTTTTTTTTTTTGTTTAAATTTGTGTCGGTTTCTGTTACGCAATACGTAATGTAGGGTATTACATAATACACAAAGTGATGTAATTATAAATACAATATATATATATAGAATAGTTTTATATATATTTCAAAATATGAAATGTTCATTATATACAATATGTAAAAATTAAGGATTACGATTTAAATAAACAAATATACAATTTACGTCATAAAATTCTTAATTAATCACATATAATATATTCGTATTGCTATGAAAATGCTATATATAATACAAATAATAGATATATCTGCAGTTGTCTCTTATTCACTCACGATATATTCGGCATCCAATATAGTGATAGATGTAATCAAACTTAAGCTAAATAATTAGTATCAGGCAGAATAAACGGATTCATAGGAATACCGACTGTTTTTTTTTTATATAGAAACTCAACAATATATATGTGTCATTGAATTCTTGTCATTATGGATTCAATTTTTTTTACAATATAGATACGTTCCGGAGAAGGATTAATGATAATTGAATTCAAACATCAATATATACATTTATAGATATAGATAGGAAAAATTAAATGCTATACGATAATAGTATATATTATGTATAGTATATAGTATACATAATATAGTATAGTGTATGTATGTAGTCATAGTATATAGTATATGCAATGCATATATATTAATCAATATTAGATGGTATATATTTGTATATACAAATGATATATCAGTTTATGTTTAAATCTTATCAGTTTTATTCATTGAACCATATATATATATATAAATACATATACACATACATACACGTATTCATCAATATATAACTCTTATAATATTTACAATTTTCAATAAATCTTCCTATTTCACATCATACTTGCCACAAGTTTACCGAAAATAATTCATTCTTTTGGATTTCAATTTATTACAAACTTCGAATTTCACGCTATGTCACGCCTGGTCTTAAGGGATATTCCAAATGTAAAAATGTGAAAAACATAAAAAAATGTTATATATATGTCATGTCATATACACTACAAACATACACATAGATTACACACATATCTATATATATATATATATGTGTTATAAATAAAGGTACTACATACATATTTGAAAATATACATGTGAAATACAAATTGATTTTCTTTGTTTTCTATTTTCAATTTTCTCTCACTTTGTCTTTCCTTTTATATTTATTTATATACAAATACTTTGTTTTTCTTATGTACTTATGTACAATGAATACATAAATATTATATATACAAATAAATATATATATATCGCATACGTACATAAATATCTATATATACATATTTTATGTATTTCTTTTATTTTCTATATATAATGACGATTGAAATTGTTTATAATTTTATTTTATTATATAATGTATACCTTTACCTAATACAACATATACCTTAACCTATACATTACTTATTTATATTATAATAATAAAATAATAATAAAATAATATAACATAAACTTTATTATACTATATAAAATAAATGTATACACACAAATATATATATGAAATACAAAATATATGGATATATATACTATGAACCTCAGTCCGAAAAATAATCGGAAACATTTTAAAATGTATATGGAACCGGTAATGCGATGGTGCGATTGATTTACGATTTACAAATTGTTATCATTTCATGATATTTCCTTTGGTGTAAGCCAAAATATATGACAAAACAAGTATAAGGAACAAAACAAAAAATTTTATTAATTTGATTTATTCTAAAACGAAGGTTGGTATAAATATTAAATTATTTAATAGAAAACCCGACATTTTGTGCTGAAAATTATTTTTGATGTTAATGAATATGTGGAACAAACACAATACCATATTCTACGTCTAGTGATTTTACTATAGACATCATACAAGTATTGTGACTATATGTATCTACGTCGTATGCTTATAAACAATCGAAAATAGGCGGTGTGTGTATATTGTAGTGACCAGTATAATATTAAAATTGTCATAAATAATTTTAAGTACTACACATGACGGAATTCCCAATTTAATAATTTAATATCAATCAAATTTTGTTTTAAATTTGGTAAAAGTGCGCTACCGAAACGATTGAAATGCTTAAAAAACGGTTACGGTCATAATTGTATATCCGCAAAACACATGTTTTTGAGTGCGGCATCGACAATACAAAGACGGCATAGAAAATGATTGAATGATGTTGACAAAGATTGCCGAAGAAAAAATGCAAAATGTTTGTAATTTTGTAAAAGTTAGCAAGTGAGATTTTTTTTAAATAAAACTTGCTATATTATACTACACATAGGAAAGCAACAATTAATAAGATGTTAACTAAAAAAAATGATCTACGAAAGGTGAATTCAAAATCTATTCGAAAAATTAATTTAATTTTAAAAATTGCAACGAATTGATTATTCGAAGCATATCATTAAAATCGCTGTAAGTGATTATAATTTAATTTAAAAACTATTATTATTGGTGATAAAACAAAGTGTTTTCAATATGAAACACAAAACAATAAGCGTCAAAGTGATGAATTGTGGTCACCCAGATAAAGGAAATCTAAAATAAAATCTGGGTTTGTTGAAGTTAAAAATCAAATTATTTTTCAAATGATTTTAAAATTCAAAAAGTATTTATTTATAAAGAATTTGTTTCAGGTATGGTACAACAGTTTCTAAACTTTCGTATTCGTTCTGAATATCTGATAAACAGACTGTTGCACAATAATGAACCTTCTAATCGTGCGACAAATAGCCCTCATTTTTTTTTTGAATACTAAAAATCTAATTTATTTCCTATAAAATTCGCCTATTTTTCCAATATTTACCTCTATGAGTGATTATTTTCTATACACTAAATAATTTCACATGGTGATGAAAGAAAACAGATTCACAACAGTTGAAGGTATATAACAGACAACAACCCAGTCATATAATTCATAACATAATTCCAATCAACACCATCCAAGTGTTGTTTGATACACTTGTTGTATTACATGCAGTAAACCGATGTATTTCAAAAGCAAACATTTTACTTAATCCATTCAGATTATTGTCGGACAAAGTGTGTGGGTGTATACGTATATATTTATATAGTTGATGTATATATAATTATGAATTTATATTTTGGTATAAGTATACATGGCAAATGGTTATAAAATACAATATGAGCATTTACATAATTCTAAAAATAGACCAATTATTATTATTATTAATATTATTATTATTGTGTATTGTTTGCACTTTGCATATATATAAATCCATGTAATAAATACAAAGAATTCCAAATGAAACTTGATAAACAACAATATATACTCGTACAACGATAGTATTTACATATATTAATATGAATTTATATTATATAATTTCTGTAAAACTTTAAATATTAAAATGGTATATTACTTATAAATGTATTATGCAAATTTAATCTCAAAAGTATTATAAAAATAAAAAAAAAACCTCAATCCTCAATAATCACTATAACCATTATTAAAAAAGAAATCGTACTAATTTTATCATTTTTTTTCTTTTTTATCAATACTTAATTCTTTTACAAAGTACGTACGTACTATATTATACCCTTAGCGAATATTTACACAAAGAACTAATATTTATATATATATATATATTCCTTTTATTGAAAAAATAATATATTGTATATGTATCTTTTGTATTTCTATATATAGTTATGTAAAACATACATCTCTCTATTGGTACACGTTTTTCTATATAATCGACAGTATAACTTAAATGTCTAAAAAGAAATAAGAAAAAATGGAAATCGAATATCGAATTTCCATTTTAATATTATATAGCACCACACCACACCATTTTTTCCCATCAAAATAAATTGGTCTCAATTTTATCGTTTTCATTTTATTTTTCCTATTGGTACACCACCGTTTTGAATTTTTATGTATTTCTATATATTCTCGCGGGAAAACAATTAGATAAACTAATTTATTAGGAAATTATTTATTATATAATATTTGATCAATATCATTATATACAATGTTGCATGTAATACTAGCTATATCTGTATTGATAATTTCTTATATGAAACACGGTTAAACTTTGATTTCACATAAATATAAGATTTTAATTTGTAAATTAATATTTTTTTTAAGTACTCGTTATCATATCATTTAATCTAAAAATACTAAAACTATATCTTATATATCTATAGATAATATATGACACAAAATAGCATTTGCAATCAATAATAAATTAACACAATTATCAACACAAATATTAATATAAATTGCGCCATCTTAAAGATTGTTATCATTTTCTATAAAAAAATAAAAAAAATAAAGAAAATTGAAAATGCAAAATTTTTAAAATACAAATTGCTACAACATTTACAAAAACTTATCACAGATGGCATACAAATTTGTTTGTATCATAATAAGGGATGAAAAGAAAATTCCATTTTCCACTATATATTTTTCGTTAAGTTTTTCTCCCAAAGGGGTTAAGTTCCCCTCAATTATTTTTGTTATATACATACTCTGCATAGGTTAAAAAAAATTATATTGTACTCCTTATATGGAATTCCATTTTCTTTTGCATCCCTCACAATGGTTTTCCCCATTTCCTAAATTAACATGGAAATGGGGAAAACAACAGTAAAACAAATAAAAAAAGAAATGGAATTTTTTGCTGGAACTCGTATAGTTATGGAAAAAAAAATAAATACAATTTTTTTATTCATTCACGGTATGTGTTTATATATTTTACATTATTTTATTTTATTATTAACTACTTGGAAGACAGTGAATTTATGTGTTAATTAAATTAATAAAATTACAATCTAATACTGTGTAAAATCTCCGTTAAAACTAATTCAATTTGAGCGTATAATAATAATTTACTTATTACTAATCAGTAAATCACTAAGGCATACATTTTTCGGATCATCTCTACACGCTTAATTACAAAAGCACACATATTTTGAAATTTTCATTACAAATTATTGACCGTAAAAGATGAAACATATAATTAATAGATAGATTACAATATAAATATTATTACGGAACTTCTGGAATCATATAAGTGATGTCCGTCCGCGCAGCATATACTGAAAATTTTTATTAAATTATTTTAAATAAAATATGTAATGGTTTGGTATTTCTTTAATTATATAATTAGTAGATATTTAGCAGATGGTTTGCACCCAAATAGAATATTTGTTATTCCTCTAAGTGTGTTTTTTCATTGATTTTTTTGTATTTTGATAATGGGATGAGATTATGTAAACAGACATTCATATATAGGGAATAACAGATACCCAAAGCAATTTGTTAATTTCTCATTCAATTTTGAAAGTATGTATTAAGAACGGAGTAATAAATGCACATTCATATGAAGTCCCTATCGAAAATAATATTATCGATCGCTTTCAGAATTAGATACTGAACATGAGAACCTTTACATTGCTCATCAATTTTCATATATCTATATAGGTTAAAGAATGGAATAATATGAACCATTTATATGAAGTGCGTAGAAAATAATACCCAGGATTGGTATCAACATACATACCGGTACTAGCAACCTGCACAACCTGATCGTTTTTAGTAAATTTTTAATGAAATTTCGAATGTACGTGGAGACTGTTAGTTTATATGAACGGTCGCGTTTATATGAAGTTCCTAGAAAATAAATAAACTTAACAATTATGATTCCTTCAAAATAAATTTCGTATACTAATAAATAATAGCATTTATTATAAATATAAATATTTCAATCATTATCATTTGTCACAGAAATTATATAAAAATTGCAAATAAATTAATTTCAAATTTTTGATTGATCACTTTTTCTATATAAACACAAATATGAATTACTATTATTGAATGAATATAAATTGTAAAATATTGTACACAATCATTTTTTATGTTTTATTTTCATTTTTTATTATTAATTTTTTTATAGTAATATATATTTATATGAATCATGCTACGATAGCAATTGATGTTAAAGATGCGACCGAATACATTGGTATATCAATTGGTTTTTAATATTGTGCATTTATTCTCACCTTATTTGCAAAAACAAACAAAAAGCTGCGATGAATAATGCATACTCAAATGAGATGATTTTTTGTTTAAATGTTAGTGATTCACATTCATGAAAAGATAAGATATAAATGATAGTGCGAATATATTATTAAAACAAAGGCTCTTATATCCTAAATTATATAGTTTATGAATAAATAGATATACGAAAGAATTATAAGAAAATATAAACATTATGCGGTCAATGACAAATCTTCTAAATAACATTTTCGCAAAGCACGCTACTCTAATATTATTTGATATCAGCAATAATCATCATTAAGATAGATAGATTTGCATTCTTTTTTTACCAAACATTGGAATATTATTGTTATATAAATGAAAATCGAAGAAGACAGACGTGTGAAATTTAACAAATTTAATTTTAAATATACAATGTACAAATCTTGCCATTACATTCCGAAAATTTATTTAATGTGTCTTCAAGAAAAATAGACTTTTAAATTAGACTTGTGGAAAATAATTTTTGCTACAGGATCGCCACCGACACGAATTCGATATTCTTCGGATTTGGAAACAAACGATTCTTGTCCTGTTTCCTGAAAATGAAAAGAAAGTCTTAAGGAATAGAAAAAAAAAAAAATTCTTCTACTCTATTTAATTTTATATAGATATTTTGTCAAAAAAAAAAGGAAAAATTGTTTTCAATTTTATTACACAACATGAAAACTTTATCTGCGCATATATTACATTTACATTTACGCAATTTTCGCATTTATCTTGACCATAATAAAATTACACACAATAAGTTCATATACGCATTAATGTTTCATAATTTAATATTTGCATATACATAGACATGTAAAAAAATGAAAATATATGCTATTACGTAGCACTATATATTCAATATTGATATGTTTTATATCCTTTTATCTTGTATATGCATTAAATGAAAGGAACTCGATTGTGTCACCATCATTCATTAATCATATTTTATCCATACATTATTTATAATGTATTATTCGCCGTATACAACAAATAAAATTCCAAATATTTATTTTACCATTATTTCACAAAAACAATTATAACAAATCATATCAACCTTTTTTTCTTTTTTTTCTTTTATTATAATACATAGATGTCTACACATTGTGATAAAGGTATGGCTGAGGTATGCGGATAACCATCACAATATATGCAAATAATTTTTAAAACAGATTTGATTTAATATATCTAATATTTTTATATATATGTGGATGAGGACGAGTATTTAATAATAAACCTATATTAATTATATATATATGGTGGAAATAATAATACAATAATGTATGCGAATAGAACAGAATTGAGAAAAGATCATGACAATGTAATGTGTGAATAATTTCTACTAACAATATGTCATTAAAATGAGATACACGTACATATAATAAGATTATGTAAATTGATACAATTCAAAGAGGGATTTTTCTCTTTTGTATTATCTAGCATCCCCCAATACACAAACACATACAATATAAATAAATGTATAATAAAATGTCTATTTCTACACATTTTGTCCGATTAAATTATATAATGTTATTATAATTTATTTTACTACTAATATTGTACGTACAAAACACTAATATATATAAAGGCATTAATATTATAATAATATACAATATATATATAGGTACGGCATTTGTGATTGAATATATACAGGAAGGTATATCGGCACTGACAATGAACGCATATATTCATTTAATAAAAAAATTAATCTATTATTTACATATGGAAAAATAATTATTAATCATGTTGAAATTGAAATTGCGTTACATTTATATTACAATTTTTTTTCCCCATTAATAATAGTCCTTTGTCGTGGAAAATTGATTTTATATGTATATTTTTTTTTTATATATACCATATAAAACTCGTTCACATAAATGAAATTGAATCAAATTACCTTTTGTCATACAGGAGGTATATATTGTAATTAAATAAATTAATTATTATTATAATATCAATTGATAAATTGATACACTATATAATATACAGTCCATTACACTTGTTCAAGGACACTTAAATGTTTGTCAATTTCTCTGTCTATAGTAATTTGGTCCTTAAATTTAGGCATCGCATTATAAGTTTTGCTTTAGAAAGCGTACACATTACGCATTGAGAAAAAAAAAAAAAAAAGGTTAAAACCTTTATAATTATAGATATATTTTTTGGGGAATATTCAGACATTTTTCTGTAACAATACTAAAAATCTATATGCATTAAAAATTTCGGGATATTCTTTTATCATGGATAAATGTACACATATACTCTTATACTCTTAGGAAATACTAAATAAATAACCCCATTCAAAACCATATCATAATTTCATCAATTTTTATTATCCAGCTATGCTATTTGGTCAGAGAAACAACTTTGAGTATAAATTATAACTTATTGCAGACTCTTAGATAATCACATAACATATGCGAATTTTTTTCGAACCTAATCTCTCCCAAACACTTATCAATTACAAATTTATGGATAATGTTATGTATATATAGGAAGCCTGTTTCGGTAATCTGTACAAAAAAAAATGTCTTATTATCGATTTTACATTCACGAAGGTATTATATAACTTATTTATTATTACCAATAGACCATTTTATTATGTATTTAAACAAGATAAATAATATATTTTTACATCAACCATATAATTAATATAATTTATTTTTATTTCAGATGGACGAATTATAGAATGCTAAAAATAGTACATTTATGATACTATTGATATCATGTCAAGCCATTCAGGAACAATTGGGCGATCACGTGGACTATCTGCCGGTAGTCAAATTAGGCGTCAACGTTCTATTGAATGGAATAATGAGCAATCAACTGGTTATAGTAGTAGTGAAGATGATGAAAATAATGGTCGTGGGTCAATTAATCCTTCATTTGATAGTCAATTACTTGCCCAGCTGATAGCACAAAGTCAACAACTGTCAAGTAAGTAATTATTTAAATTTTATTTTGTAATTGTATATGAATATTATGTTTATATGAATAATATGTGTTATATATGAACATAACTTTTATATACTTGCATTTATTATAACAATATTTTGTGTATAAGGGCAAAACGAAAGGAAACAAATGTCAGATATAAAAATAATAAATAAAATAAATTTATAAACCTCACTATGCATTCACAATACGTTGTTAATACCTATTATTATATATATTTTATATATATATAGATAGACTCTCGTGTATATACAAAACATATATCAAACAAACTATAACAGAAAAAAAAAAACATGTACTTCATATTGATCGTATTTAGGATTAGTTTTTTTTTTTTTTTATTTCGTAAATACATCCAACCACTTACTAGCACACAGATGAAAAAAAAAAAAAAAATAAAAAAAATATATGGGAAAACATTTTTAAAGATTATGTCTAAGTCCACTTATATGTACTTTGGATAAAAATAAGAAGGGTAAACGAAATTGTCATATTTATATTAATAACAAATTATTTAGATTTTTAAAAATATATTTTATATACGTAACGTAATACTCGTACGTAAATAATCTATAGTGAATTCTTTTATCGCAGGCGGTATAATGTTTATCAAAGTGTTTAATGGCGTGAAGACCGATTAATTAGTATATAGAAAACAATGCATATAATTAATATATTTTCTCATTTTTATTCTTATCTCATCATAATGATGTTTATTTTATGTATACGCATGTGGTGCAAAACTTTATTTATTAATTATTAATTTGCACCGTGACAATCTATATGCAGAGAAATTAGGTTTTTTAACATTCCATATAAGATATTTGCAAATATACCATATACCACCATATATAGACTTATTCCATATGCCAATCAAATTATCGGACAAGAATATCAATGTGGATTCTGCACCGATCGATCTACATCTGTTCAAATATTTAGTATATACGGCTGATTTTGTAAAATACTTTGGATTTTAGAATGAATGACACTCCGTCACATAATTGGTTACGTCGATAAAATGATTGGAGACGAAGATACAATTTTGAAATACACATAGGTGAATCAAATATTGTCAAAACAATTAAAATCAATAGACTAAACTGTGATATTTAAATGTTTCCGGATTGAAAAACGTTAGCTGAAGATAAGTGCACATTAGCAGAAACGTATTGGCTATAATAGCACCTGGATTTTAATGCCATGTGTCGTAGTAATTAAGTATCTGAGAATCAATATTGGGCAAATTAAAATCACCCACTTATTTGTGATTACAATTCATCATCATTATATTCTAAATGCGCACGTAGTTCTTAAACACACCATAAAAACTAATACTAAGTGACCTGTGCAGATAATGTCTTCTGTTTGAAAATGTTTTTGAAAAAATTTCTTATAATTTTAATTAGTAATTAATATAATTTCTCACGATTATAAATAATGAAATTCGTTCATCATTTTGATAAAGATTTATTTTTTTTTAATTTTCATCTTATCCTTCATAATATGGCACACAAATATATTCAATTCAAAAACACGTGCGTAGTATGTGTCTAAATATTATAGTATTATATAAAGAAAATATATATAATATATAATTTATTTATTTGTTTTAATTTAAAACAATTCGAAAAATTCTTATGGCTTGGTTTTTGTGTAATTGCCTTTTACACATCATATATATCGTATATATACGTAATATGTATATAAATTCATGTTATACAGTGGTTCCCAAAGGGAAATGTTACATTTAATTGAAAAGTTACATACCATGTTAAATATAATGTGACATTTTTCTACCTAAAATTATATACCATATTTATATATAATACCATATAATATACCAACAATTTTCATATATAACATATATATGATACATTCAACATTTAATAGAAATTCATGTACTTTGTACATTTATAACATATAACTCTCGTATAGTAACATGTTATATAGATTTGTTTTTCATTCGTTGAATTTTCATCTCATACTGCTATGAAATTATGTTATTAAAATTTCATATTCAATCTTGGATGTTCTTCCATATATATATATAATATATATATTAATATATGTATATATAGTCTTTGTAACAGTGGTGAGCGGTCCACGGCAGCAGGGTAAGCACTGATGCCCAAACAGTTTTCTAATTTGTATATAACAACTCCAACAATAATGTATTTTGCATATATTATTACACAAACACTTCCATATTACAACTGCTGTGTGAAGGTGAAAAAGTTTATGTGAAGCTGAAGCAACAAATTATCTGAGCTTTTTTGTATGGTGTATGATAGCATCAAAAACTATATGGCAGAAATAGCACATTAATTCTATATTTTGTTTATATTCTGACAACATAAAATAAGATCGTATGTATGTCATTACAATATCATTATTGATAAGATATTATTGCAATTTTTGGAATTTGAATATTTAAATAAATACGATGACAATTTTTATAATTAGTATGATGTTATTTTACAACAATATTATAGTACCACCCACTATTTAAATTAAAATACTTTATCGTGTGTTTTTATGAATTTAATTAATTTATTTAGTTTTAAATGATAATATGAAAATTGACTTTTGAAAATAATTTTTCGCTATGATAGTGTGTATTAATTTTGAAAATTTTCACGGTTGGGAAGAAAATCGTTGGATTATCAAAAAAAAAATAAAAAAATAAATGTTAAATTTAATTAGTATCCCCAAATTTCGGATAAGAAAAAGAATGTTATATATCCGCATTAAGCGGCAGCTAACTTTTTACATTTTTTTATTTATTATTTTTCAAAATGTTATTTTATAAAGGTATTGAATACAAAATAGTGAATGTTTACATTTTATTAAATTAAAACATAAAAACTTACTGATTGCGATTAAGTCGGAAATGGTATAAAGCAGCAATTGGAACAATATAAACTTTTACTTAATCAACTTCAAAATGGTTTGTTATCTGGCTGAACGAGAACTTGCTAATCGAATATTATACTGAGTGAATGCCAGCAGTACATAATGGAAAATGAAGAAGCGCATTGACTAGCACGAAAGAATTTGCAACATCCCACAGATCCGGAAACCTTCTGTATAGCATAGGAATATGTACTATCCGGGAAAGCCTCAATTCAAACAAACTTAGGAGGAATGAATTCAGCTATGAAGGAAATAGGCAGGCTTAAGACAAACAAATGTGGTGTTGGTGGGATTCATCATTAAAAAGAAGAAAGTATGTTTACCGCTCGCCACTGCTTGTATGTATATGTTATGTATATTTATACTACATATAGACATACAATAACAATCCCATAAGACTTCCATATAGGAAATATTTCTTATTTTATTTTTATTTCTTTATATATATATGAAATTTTGCTTCGATATTTTCTGGAAAAACAAATATAGTATAAGAAAATTGTGGGTGATTTTTTTTCTTTCAGTTTGTTTTTTTTTTTTATATAACATACATGTGCCAGTGCATATATAAAATTCATAGGTTAACAATGTATACTTTCATATATATAGGTAGGTGGTACATACAAATATTATAAATATATTGTTATCGTCAGATATTTTTCAATTTCCTATATTTTTTCAATCAATTGTTTTTTTATTCTTTGCCTTATTTTTATATTATTTATTATTTTTTTGTTTTTTTTTTATTATTTCTTATTACTTCATATTGTGAAGAAATATAATTTTTAATAAATTATTAATCAAAAAATTCATGTATGCCTTAATAAATATATACAATAACTACAATACACCATATTTCGCATTATATAACAGAAAATATTTATGTGCCAGTATTTTTTCATTGGTCATATAATATTTCTTTGTTCTGAAATTGCATTTTTTTATCCAATTGTAAATTACTATATATTTTTTAAATGAAATATTCAACAAGAAAATTAATTTAATGAATATATTGTATATATACGATTTAAGTGACATTAATTTAACAATTTTCTTATTTTTTGTAAAAATATGTATTATTATAATACAGTGCGTGAAATTCGTATATACATTATATGGACGATTGATCGGTTCATACAATAAAACATAGAATTTGGAATAAAATTTGAACATTATACTTTTTATTAAAAATTAAAACTACAACATTGCGAGTATTACATCAGGTTCCATTTGAAAACCACAACCATAAAGGTTATATTTTTATACGGGCAGGTTTTTCAATAAATTTTCTTCAATGTTTTGCCATTCCTCTATAATTACTTCTAGCAGTAACTAAAATTGTTTTTTTCTTTCTTTCTTTTCACAAATGTTTCAGACCAGGCTAGCCTATAAGTTTTATATTGTAAATCATTGATAGGATTTGCTGCAGTAAACATAAACGAATGCGTTATATTGTTGGAAAATCAGATTACGATCAGCATAAGCTTCAATAAATAGTATTAACACAATCTTTCAATAATGCAGTATATCGTTCCGAATTTATTCTTATTACCGTAAAAACTATTGGCGTTTTATTTGTTTTACAAAAATCAACTCAAACTATCATGTTTCTTTGTTTATTCACCACATCATTATTTTTAAGAGGTATAATATGCTATCACATCTGATGGACTGTCTAAATTAAACTTCTTTTCATATGAGAATATTATATTATATTTTTCCATTCAATGTATAGAACATATGATTCCGTACGAATATTAAAGGAACTCACACTGAGCTTTTGTTAATAGTGTTTTTTTTTTTTTTTAAATTACAGATATACAAATATTTCGTGCACTGTACACAATTTAAAATAATATCAAAATATATACAATATTAAAGGAAATGGTAAAATGTAACAGGCGAATTTAAATGAGTGTACGTACGTACAGTAAATTTGATTATCATCTCACGTACATGATATACTTTTTTACATGATTGCTATAAAAATTATAATATGAATAACAATGTGCAATTTTATAACACAATTATATCAGGTGTTTGTATTAATTCCTGTTGTGAATTTCTTTTTTTCTTTGATAAATACATTTGTTTTAACATAAAACCCTCCTCCTGAAGTGCCCTAAGTTTCATCAAATTGATTATAATCCAATTTCACCATAAGCATCTGAGATTATTCTATGAATATTTGCAAGATTTTTCTTATGTTTTGAAAAAGTAGTTACGAATTGTCGAAAAAAGACGTACTTTATCGCATCTTTACTGAATTTTGGAAATGTTAAACATTATAAATGCATAACAATACATTGACTGCAAGCATTCACCACCCTAGAGACATCGTATAAATGCGAGCGGCAAGAATTGATCGAAACACCTAACATATTATGTATGTATGCGTGTATTTTTATTTAATATACGAGTATATTAAATATTGTGCACTTATAAAGTTATTCGCGTATTATAAGGACACGTACATAAAAATAACCATACAACGTTTTTCAATTGGCACCAATTCTGTATACCCAAAGCACTCTTTGCACAGGTTTATTTCTTCCTTTTTTAAACGAAAAGCAAAAAAAAAGTTACTAACATTAAATAGAATGATATCGAGTTGTGATATGGATTTTATTTAATATTTTTCATGAATAATTAAATTTTTGACTTTCATATAGAGCAATCGACAACAATATTTTATATTTGTGGACCAAGAAATAATACAGAATGGTTGGTACATTTTCTGCGTCAACCACCCACAAATATACCCTCTTGAAACAATATATATTGTTGTTGTTCATTTAATTGTATGCTTTTAATTAAAATTATTTAACTAAACGTTAAATTTTGAAAAATTATAAAATTATAAATTTAAATTAAAAAAATTATTTATTTTTTTTATATTCAGAATTAGATAAATCGTATGATTGTGATATTGATGATAATATAGCACAAGTAAATCATAAATATTATTCGAATTCCATGCAACAACAATTACATAATAATGAATTACCATCACCAAATACAACAATAAACAATCGATCACCATTACAATTAAGATTAGCATCACCTTTTCCAATGGAATCAACAAATTCCAGACGAATGCATTATGTAAATCCACAAGAAAGATTACGAACAAATAGTGGCAGTGGAAGTGGCGGAGGTAAATATTTTAATTTATGTATATTTTATCGAACTTTTGTAATGTCTTCACTTGATAAAGTATTCAGCAAACATTACAGTAAGTAAACTTTATCCATCCAAAGAATAAAGATTACATACTATTATAAAGTTAAAGATTTTGACATTTCTACGATAAAGTGTCAGACTTCACCCAATAAACATTATACAAGATAACTTTATACACCGATAAACTTCATCAAGTGAAGACATAGAGCATAACAGTGATTATTTTTTATTCATACATTAAATGTAATACAATAAATTCTTGTTACAATTAAAGGTGCCGCCGATACATTATATAGCACCAATAGTGGTAAACCTATACCATTATCGAACAGTACATTATTAAGAACTGGTGGTACTAGAACTTCTATTAACAATCGTCATCATCGAAATGGTGGAAGTTGTAGTGGTATGACATCTTCAAGTAGTGCAACCTCGTCGAGTAATAGCAACAATCATTTAGAAAAAAATCGTGAACAAAAAGAAAAAGATGATATAAAAGATGTTCGCACACTTCGACTGCATCAACTAGAAAATGGTAAATTTTATTTTTTGTAATTATTTTGATAATTTTATAATTCAACTTCATTCATTGATTTTTTTTTAAAGCGGTATGAATAGACTTCCGACACAGAAGGTTCCCATAAGAGTCAAATCATATCATAGAAAATATGAAACCAGATGCGAACTCACTAACTCTTTTCAAATTTATAATGTACCTTGTAATTGATTTGCAGTTTTCATCACAGATATTTTAAATTATTGTCATACAAGATAATAATATTCAAGAGTACATTAAATGACGTCTTGAATGTGGTACGATCATCAACCGTAATTGAAATGTATATTATACTCTACCATTTAAATTTTTTTTGTATTAATTGTATTAAAACCTAAACTGAACATCAGCTATTGTAAATAGTATAAATGAAACATTGACCAGTCTATAGAATTTAAGTATGTACACCAAAGCAATATTTACTCTATGGAACAACACTGATTTGTGATAGAAAAACTTGTTCGGCCATTTATAGAGTGGTTTATAACTATTTCCTAATCATAAGGGAAATTATCAAATGAATTGAGTTCATCGTTTGAATCACCATTCATGCAAACCTTTATAAAATGTAATATTTTATCCCTATCATATGCAACACTTTTATTAGGCGTTGAACTATCTATTAGTCTATGATATTATATAGTTATACAGATAATTAACTCAACTCATAAATCCTATGTACTATATAATTTTATCTGTTTATGGCTAGGATATATAATATTTACATTGTAAATAAATAAACTATATATAATTTTATACCTGAAACAATGGCAACCAGATATAATTTCCACTATATATAAATGAAAAATTCATTTCATTTGTGGCATTTCATCTACAACAATTCAGTTTAATCAATAATTTAATGTTTATATATATATATATTGCAATGTATTCCATGAGATATTGTTATAGAGTTTATTTATACAAAACACTTTTCACAATTCATTTTATTATTTATAAACATATAAAACCGTCAATCAATTTTAATAGTGGTTAATATTCAACCATTCAAACATTTGTTCATTTCTATATTATTTAAAAATTTATACATTTTTCATTTTCATGATTTTGTTTAAATATAAGTGCACACATAAACACACACACACCCACACACGAATAGAGATTTTGGCTGCTATAAATTTTAAACATTTATTTGAGTTTTATCTGTATCCGTATCATATAGTTACGAAATTTATATAAATACTATACCTAACTATTGTACAATACAATAATATATAATTGAATCATATTAATTCAAATTGTAATTTATCTGTAGGAAAAGAAAATGAAGAACCACCACCTGAACCAGCACCACCAGAAGTTCCGCCAAGAGCACAATCACTATTAGCTTCCATTAAAAAACTTTCAAGCCATACATTTAAAATTGATGAAAGTGGTGACGTCAAACATGAAGAATTTATTCCACAAAATCAACAACAAGGTGAGTAGTACGCAGTACAGAGTACAGTAAATTAAAATATTTTAAATTAAATATATCTGTAACTTATAAAAGGTTTTAAAAAATCGAAAAAAAACGTGATGTGATGTTGTTGTTATTTAATATAAATTGTACACGTATTATTATATATATGCAAAAGCAATCATTCTAATGCGGCTATTTATCGTATATGTCGACGCTATACTTATATATTTATATCCATTTGGAACAGATTTATGTTAGCATTGATGGTTATTCATGAAAAAAGTGGAAACGGCATTTATTTTATCCCTTCATTTTCTTTTTATATATAAATACAAAATATACAGCGAATTTCATTAAGGGAGCACGATGATTATTAAATTAAAATAAACCAACGGTTGGTTCTCGAATTTCTAAACAAATAACTGCGTAACAATAACAATGAATGGATATTAAATCTGTACGCGTGTTGGCACATTAAGTATACCTAAATATACGCACTATGTTGTTGTTTGACTTCAAAATACAATTTACGCTTTGACGAGTTTTTAAAAAGGATTATGTGTATAAGTGTTTTTGTTTTTATTTTAGTGATTAATGTATAAATGTTTCGTTTTTGTGTAAAGACGTTAAGATGATTTTTATACTAATTTCATTTTATATAAATATTTTTTTAATACAGTATGTGTTTTAAAATCTGATTTTGCCGATTTTAGTTTTAAATATATATGGCAGTTTTTTCAGTTCATCTGTTCTAAGCACATCGTTTCGTATTAGTAATTTAAAGTCCATTTTTGTTAACATTTAGTATATGAAATATATAATATATCATTCAAATGATCACCACACACAACTGGACTTCGTTCCATATGGCCATTATTGGTTACTCAAATAAGTTGTTAAATGATACATGAGAAAGCAAATAGTAATACATTTTTGTGTCTAAAACTTTTGTGAATAGATTATTATACGTTTGATTGTTTTTACGCAAATATATTGAAACTGCGTCATCGATGAATTACAAAATCTTATTTTTATAATATCAATCAATTATAGTTGTGTAGATTATTTGGGTATTAAAAATAATGGAATAAGTTTAATTATTTAATATAACAAATTTTACATTACTTAACTATTGTACATATAGTGTAGACCACGGGGCAATTATGTAGAAAATAATTAATTTTATTATTCCCGGATAGGAAAAAACCAAACAAGCAGACTGTACAATGCGGTATTGAAATTTCGACAATAATTTCCTCCGCTCCTCTATATCTTCTGTGCATATTTCCAATAGAATAACTGTGTAGAAATGGTTGATATATTTGAACTTTTGCAGTTAATAAATGCTTGGTGAAAAATTTTTATGATTTTTTTTAAATAGATTTATGACTGCATCACCACCGCTCTCAATAATTTGAAAAATTAGAATTTATATACTATTTTAATTAGCCTAATTGACTAACTGGTTTTTAGATTGCTGGTACTCAAAAACGTAATTACAAAGAAATGAAAAAAATATTATGCAGATACGAAACAGCATGTTATAAAACTTTATTACTATTCACCCTATTTTAACATATGGCACAATAGCTTAAATTTAAGGTGAAGACTATTTCTATTGATTTTATGTAGAGTAAATTTTTGAAAAAATAGATCCTTATAAAATTATTTGCATAAATCTAAATTTTCTAAGTCATTTTATTAAATTTTCTCGCACTTCGGATACACTACAATTGATCAAAACCAAATTAATTTTATGAATAATTCTTTTTTTTTACATGAAAACACAATAATAGATATAGCTATTATTTTCAATTTCATAAAATATGAAATCTGGCGTCGACACCTCGAACTGGTGCATTTCCTGTTAGTTGATGTCTCCTCTATTATGATCAAATTTCTATACATTATAGTTTGACCTACTATTGCATTGACAGTCTTTTATTTTAACTATAATTGAGCAATATATTACAATATAATATAATAATACATTTTTGTTATTTATATACAGGGTGTATCAATTTTATTTTCTACAATTTTATTTTTTTAAATATTTTCTACAAGACAATATATGAGAATCTCAATAATACACTACATCGTTAAATGTTTTTCATTATACAGGCAGAAACTGGTAATGTTTCATACTGTCTGTCACACTCAAGACACAATATTTATTTTGAAGATATATAGCAAATGGTAAAGGATAATTTATGTGTTAGTGCAAAGAAAATATTGTCTCTCGTTGTACAGTGTACAATAATTATAGTGTACATTTAAGAGGTGATCAACATCGATGGGTCCCATTTTAATTGACAAAGTTTAGATCTCATAATTTTTTATGGAAATACTTTTGAACAACACCAACACACCACCCAGTGTTACGAGTATATATTTTTGAGTTGGTACACATATAATAAAAATATTAAAATTCATTGTCTTACATTATATAATTTTAAAGTTTAAATATTATTATTATATATATAACAAATATATATATATATATATGGGTATGTATTGTATTATATGAGTATTATTCGATATTATATGTATAACATATATAAATAAAATAAGAAATTCTGTACAGCAGATAATGTGAAAATATAGAATACACTATATAATAATATAAAAAGAAAACGTTTTGCTGACGTTGTTAATATATAAAATTGTCCGCACGTGCTTTTGAATATTCATGAACGACCCCCATCATTAGCCTCCCATTCGCGTCACATAGACTATTATACTTTTCCAAATGATAATATGTACACATTTATATAAATGTATCCATATATATTAATATATGTACTATAAAGATATACACAATATATAGTATAAATACAGTATAGCTGTATAAATATACTATAGGTACAATATTTAAATAACTAACTCTGCATTTATACCATACAACCTATATTAGTTAACGTTTATCTTTAACAAAATGTTATCTCATTTTTGCATGGTAATATATATATTTATGCAAAGTAACTTTTCACTGTTTTATACACCTTTATTTATACAATTTAGTATAAATGTATACAAAAGAAGTAATTGTTAGATATATATATATTTATATATAAAAAAAAACGTATCACCAAAATATATAAGCGCTTTTTTTCTATATAGTTAGTTAAGTGCTATATACTAAACGTGTATATAACTTTTATATACATTTTATTATATATAATTGTGATTTTTGTTTTAAAAGGTGATCTCTTATATAGCATTTAATTTTATTTTTAATGATTCAGATTAATTTTTATTTTTTATAATAACTAACTATATATAGTCTATATATACAGTATTTGATACATAATTATATATTAAATATTATAAGTAATTACTAATAAACTACAGTAATTATTATTATTGTTATTAATTCTCTTGCGCAAATATAAGCTTTATTTTAGTTATTTTTTGATTATAGAATTTGGAATGTATACGAACAGAATTTACGTTTTTTTTTTCATAATAATATACGGCAATAATAAATAAAACAATTTTGAAAATTTCTATAAAAATTCAGAAATTAAGACAGCGGAGATATGTTGATTTGAAACGTTATATAGAGATGCGGGAACCATATATCCACAATCTATTATAAGCACAGCACAATCTATAGACACAGTTCAAGTAATACTAACAGTGATTATTCGAACAAAGCTGCCATTTAACACACAAAATAAAAAATAACTCGATGGAATGCTGCGGAAAAAATCCATAGAAACCAGGAAACTGTTAAGTGGGAAACGACCTTCGGTATAACAGGAAAATGTATAAAATATCTATTACTAAACATTCATTTAAAAAGGTAAAAAATATATTTTGGAGGAAACCAAATGTGTAAAGAAATCACATATTGATGCTGGATGTCTTAATATTAAAATGAATTTCTCTATCAGTTTAATGAAAAAGTCGGATGGTAACCTTTCGTTTACAACCGACATTAGAGAAACCTGCAAGTAGACAACAACATAGAAGCGAATATAGAAGACGACACAGTCTACATATATCGTTTAACTAAAGAAAGATTCACTTGTTTGGGGTGCAAAAAAGATGGGGCTCAAAAAAAAATTAAATGCATTCGAATATCCTTTTTTCACATGAATTTTATACATTGATATAATAACACGTTTGGTTTTATTTACTCGACCATGACATAATTATATTAGTGAATTTAAAAATTACTTAATCTTACAATTCGTCATAAACATATAATTAATAATTATTATATGGCAGCAGATCTGAAATTACATAGTTAAGCAAATGGCATATTTTTTTCCAAATTTACCATATATTTCAGTAAAAATAAAAATTGTATCCCAATTTATATATAGTGACCATTTCTATACATCACCTGATAGAGGTTGTTGTACATTGATGTGTGTTCTCAGTGAGCTGTGTCCCATGCTGAAACTTCTTCTATTGAAAACTATAACCTCGTAAAACGGTATGATAAACATATAAGTTTAGGTCAATTTGAATTGAACTACACATTCATAAATCGATAAAATTACAGAAAATCGACAAGTCTAGCCTTTGGTATTCTCTATTTTTAAATTGATATAATGTTTTGATTGTAATTTAATTTTTCTTTATAATATTTTGGAAATTCATACATAAAATGAACTGTTAACTGTTCAAATGTAATTGTCCAATATACGATGAATTGTCCAAATGGTGAATTGTCAGTAAGCCAAATAATTCAGTGTGAGTACATCTTTATTTTCCTTATAATATTCACTATTATAATATTTTATTATATATATTTTGAATGGTATTGTATAAAGTATTAAAATTTTCATTAAAATATATATCAACTCGTTTAAGAGAAATGTCATAAAATTCATAAAAATTCACAATAAAACATATGACAAATTTCGATTCTATATTTATTTATATTTTGTGTATATTCTTTTATATGATGTATAACTAACAATAAGTAAAATATTTTTCATTTCTTATTATATGTTTTATAAATTTTATTGTTCAGTAGATGATGTTGGTATATTTTGTAGATCTTTTGTTGTACAATACATACACTACTGCGAATATTTTCTATTCTATTGTATATATATACATATTTGAATAATAAATAACTTAACCATATTCACATAAATACATATGTGTGTTATGTGTACCTACAATATTTTGTTATACTTTTTACATATTATTTTTACTTTTCCCACTATATATACGTACACCTATAAGAAGCCTAAAAGCACTCTTTTTTCCATCAATAAAATATTTAAATTGTTTTTACAACACGTTTTTTCAATAAAATTGAAATTTCCTTGGGAAATTTCGATGACGTTGAAAAGGTGTACAAACTCAATTGTTGACATATACACAAAAAAAAAAAATAAAAAAAAATAGAAAATAAAAAAAATCGGATATAAAATCGAAATAAATCAAAGCTTTTAAATGACGAGTTGAGTGAAAATTCGGTATGTTTGTATATTTATGTATTGTAAATATAGAGAAAATGAAACCCAATTTTATTTTTTATATTTTCTTTAAAATTTCTATCGTATATTTTTAATTCCCACGTGAATTCATTCTACATTTCTGTTTTCTAAGAAATATATGTTTTGTTTGTGTACATTATTGATAAATATATATACATACACTTATAGTAGGATGTGTACACACATACACAAACAAAGTATACACACATTTTTTTTTATTTTAAAAGTACATAATCCTCATATATAAATATAAAAAAAATGAATGTATATTGCAGGGAGGTCGCGAGAAACATTACTTCAATTTATAGTCTCTAAAATAAGGGATAAAATATACTTTAGTTATACATTTTAAAAATAAGTGAATTATGAAAAATTATACGAAAACACTTTATTAATTTTTAAGAAATTTTCTTTAAATACAATGGCCATATAAGTTAAACGGGATGAGTTCTCTATTAATTTATTACAAAATTTAGAAATTGCATTAATTTAACATTTTTTTTTTATTGAAGAAAATATATAATTGTAAAATAAAATCGGAAAAAAAATTATGAATTTATAATTATTTCATAAAAAAAATTTCGGAGTCATGGTATGAATTATAAAAATCACTTCTATTACATGGACTATATATATGTATGATCGGATATTTGTAACAAGTACAATGAAAAATCATATGGTTTTTGGTTGATTTTAATATGTGAACCATATTCCACCCAAATGATGATTAAATTATTTCTGTAAATGTATCAAAGGTATTGGATAGTTTTTTTGTTTCTGGATTTGGGGTATTTCTTCGCTACGCTGTCTGGAACTCAACACTATACTAATCGAATCCAACAATGATATTGTCTTTAAACTTTAACGTCAACTTGGCTGGCTGCCTGTGGCAAAGTTTTATGGTTTTAAACTTAAAAGAAGTAGTAATTTAAGAAATACTTTATAACCTATGTTTTAGCAAGTTTTATAGTTGTAATTCTGACTTGTATTAAATTACATGTAATGTAATGTACAAAATGTAACAATAATAAATCATGTGAATCTGATGGCATTCTATTGGTGATTCTAATAGAATGTGTTGAAGTTCTATATTATTGCCACTTGTAATTAATAAATCTATGACCGGTTCTTTTCCCAATTTATGGAATAATTCGTTTTTATAAAATTTATAGTAAAAGGGATGAGAAAAATTATCGACTAATTGCCGTAGACATTGTTGTATTCCAAAAATATTTTAAGAGTATTCTTGGTGGATGTTGGGCAAATTTTAATGATAAATGATAAATATATGTATGTTAGGAATTGTTTTCCTGCATATATACACCTAACTAAATTTTTTGTCCCATTTAGTTGTTCAAGTATATATGGTACAGTATCATTATTTCATACCACATTTCACTGGCATCAAACGGAAAATCGCTATAACATCTTTTGATCGCTTGAATCGATTTTAGAAATTTCTTCTATACGAACGATTTGGAAATTTATTATAATTTCCAATTCATGTATTACATAAAAATGTAAAGCCGTTAAAACTAAGGCCCGTAATTAAAAAAATTAACTCATAATTCATAACGTTTTTGCAGAGTTTGACAAAACAATGGTCAATGTTTAATGTATATGCACGCACGACGTAACAATTTTTAAATCAATTAACATTATGATGGATTCTATATATGAATTGAATAATAATTTGCTGATATAATTATGATGAAAAATCAACAAATTAACCTTACCCCGTAAAAATTTGAAATTTGCCAATTAGTTTCATTTTCGCGTGTTCGATAATATAGATTAAAAAAAATTAATTATGAAAATTATATTAATTTCAATGGTTCAATAAATATAAAGCTATTTCCGTATTATTTATTGGTCTTATTGTAGGCCTATATATTGCTGAATATGCATGTAATGCATATACAATATACAGCGACATTAGAATTTAAATCAAAAATAACTACATATAGCCGTTTAGTAGTTTTAGTTGAAATTTCAAAGTTGCCTACTGCATCTCTCAAAAGTTTTGAAAATTAAACAATATAAATTTACTCCACCGCATCAAGCCAATTGATCCGGATTTCCAATGGTAGATGCTATTTCCAAATTATCCCTTTCACCACCGGCAATCTTCTAAGCAAGAATTCCTTTTACACTTTATGCTACACAATATATAATATAAGGATTTATTTCAATTGAATCTAATGTTAATAGAATCTATATCTTTAAGTACAAAGAAAAGTAATGATTTGGAGATGATGTTTTCTTTTTCTTTTTTTTTTTGATATTCCCTTTGATTCAAAAAGAAAATCATAATGCCTTCTTATTTCTTTTATACAATATATATTTATTTATTTGTACATACTATACAAAGTCTCGTGTGTGTATATATAAAGATAATTAAATTAATTATTATTTTCGTAATAGTTATGTACCTGTAGAATTCATTTATTAGATTATGGGTGGGTGGTATATATAAATAAATGACTTCATTGTATTAACTTTTTTTTCACATTTATTTTATTTTATTTATTTATTTATTTTTTTTTTTTTTTATTTTATCAAATTGCTAAAGTATTTTGCTTTTCCATTTAGACTTTATCATCATATATTGCATTTTCGCCATTTACATTTATCTATTCCGAGTATATATTTTCTTCCGGTATAGAAACATATATATGTACATGGTACATTACATTACATATATAATAATACATTTATCTCACAACAAAACCGCAATACTCAAGACATAGAATTTGTACGTGATAAATAAAAGATTTGTATCTTTATATCAAAACAAAACTAAATATATATATACACGAAGATGAATGAATATATATAAGGTTGTCAAATATCTCCCTTCCGCCTTTTTGTCTTTTTAATTTCGCGGCTATGTACAAAGCGCTACAGAGCTCGTATCTGGCAACACTGTACATAATTTGAAAGCTCTTGACATAACAAACAAAACGACGCTATGTATGATTAGTTTGGATATTGCGTTCAACAGTTATAGACGTGTAAACATGGAGTTCACTAACGCCGAAATTCGCGCTATTTTAAAGTTTTCCTTCGTTAAAGGCAAATCCGCTAGAGAAACGTTCCGTGAGATTAATGGTGTTTTGGGGGATGGTACTCTATCACTTCGAACCGCGGAGGAATGGTTTCGACGATGCAGAGCCGGTGAAAACGACACCATGGATAAGCCAGCCGGCGGAAGACCTGTGACGACAAATACCGATCAAATCATGGAATACATCGAGTTAGACCGGCATGTGGAATCTCGTGACATCGCCCAGGAGATGGGAGTTAGTCACCAAACCATTTTAAACCATCTGCAGAAGGCTGGATACAAAAAAAAGCTTGATGTTTGGGTGCCACATGAATTAACAGTGAAAAATCTAATGGACCGAATTTCCATTTGCGAAATGCAGCTGAAACGGAACGAACTCGACCCATTCTTGAAGCGGATGGTGACTGGCGACGAAAAATGGATCACATACGACAATATCAAGCGAAAACGGTCGTGGTCGCAGGCCGGTGAATCGTCCCAAACAGTGGCCAAGCCGGGATTGACGGCCAGGAAGGTTTTGCTGTGTGTTTGGTGGGATTGGAAGGGAATCATCCACTATGAGCTGCTCCCATATGGCCAGACGCTTAATTCTACCATCTACTGCGAACAACTGGACCGCTTGAAGCAGGCGATCGACCAGAAGCGTCCAGAATTGGCCAAAAGGAAGGGTGTAGTGTTCCACCAGGACAACGCCAGACCACACACTTCGTTGATGACTCGTCAGAAGCTACGGGAGCTCGGATGGGAGGTTTTATCGCATCCACCATATAGCCCGGACATAGCGCCAAGTGATTACCACCTGTTCCTGTCCATGGCGAACGCCCTTGGTGGTGTAAAGTTGATCTCAAAAGAGGCTTGTGAAAAGTGGCTGTCCGAGTTCTTCGCAAATAAGGAGGGGGGCTTCTACGAGGGAGGTATTATGAAGTTGCAGTCTAGATGGAAACAGATTATCGAACAAAACGGCGCATATTTGAACTAAATCCGATTACTGTAACACTTTTTATAAAGCATTGAATAAAGAGCAAAAAGGCGGAAGGGAGATAGTTGACAACCTAATATATACCATACATTTACCGCATATATATGTACCTCTAGATAGATAGATAGATGAATAGAAAATTTGTGACTAGATATATTTGTTATTTATTTTATTTATTTTTCTATTTTTTTTTTCTTTTTTCTGTACTTATTGTGAAGAATTTTCTTATATGGCTGTTTTATTTTAGTTTACTCACATATCAATATTATGTGTATATAGACTATACTCAAGGGAGTGGATTTGTATTTAATTTGTAAGATTTAAGTACGATATTATATATATACGATACATATAAATATATAGGTACTTTTTGTGTGTGTACAAGTTGACATCATTATATGTATATAATCAAATGGTCAAAACAATGATGAAATACATATACCTTTATATATATATATATACTTGACTATAAGATAGGCTCTGTTATATAGTATATAAGCTAAGATACTTCAACAATTGACGTTTTCGAAATAATATTCGAATTATATTAATCTATGATGAATAAGAACTGGTACTGTACTCACTATACACTATTACCTAGAAATCCTTACACCTCTGCGTTAATTATAATCTTATTTTATTTTTCCATTTGCATATCATATCAATTCTGTTTTAGTCAAAATAATCCATGTGTAATATTTTAAAATATAATACATGAATTAAATTTTGGGAATTCAGATCATCATCTCGCGAAGTCAATATGTTTACAGTGTGGTTATAACAAACACATTTAAATTAGTGTATTATTGGTAATTTTAGATTGGATTAATTAGTTAATTAATTATTAACTATAATAATACGTATGTGAATGTGTTTGTTATATAGCTGGTTTAAACATTTCCTTTCATTGTTACATAAATTGTACTCAATATCTTGTTTAATTCTCTTTCGCGTTAGGTGTTTCGCATACATAATTTCAAAAAATATACTTAAAATATCCTTGACATATGTCCTTGTTCAATAAAACCTAGTTGTACTCAATTTCTTGTATATATTTAACATAATTTGTCTATATACATAATTTAAAAAAATATCCTTGTGTGTAAGTTAATCCGTGAAACACCAATTCTAATAAAATCCAATATTAATTTTCTTTCACATGAGGTGTCGCACGAACAATTTTTAAAAAAAATATCCGTTTTCTTTAATAAAATTTCGTTGTTCCATGAAACGAAACTCGGATCCTCGTTTAATTCTCTTTCGTATAAGTTGGTTGCGAATGCATCACATAAAAAAATATGCTTAATAGGTCCGTAATTCTTCATTTAGAAATTCTATTCGATGTATTGTTTGAAATAAAATTTCATCTGGTAGTATATTTCTATGCACAAAATTTGATCCAAATTGATTTGTAAAACAAAGACAATACTTAATAAAAATAAGATCCTCAATTTTACAATCATAGTCACTATTTCATCCAAATTGGTGGGAACTGGGAAGATCAAGTAAAACCTCAAGTTTTTTTTAGCAGAATTAATTTTCACTTATAATGGCATATGAATTCAAGAATATTCAATTAAAATATTAATAGTATAACCTAAAAATATATTTCAACCCTGAAACATCTTTATTATTATTATATCGATAACATTTTTAATTTGATAACACGAACGGTAATGTATTTTGTCGTTCGAATTATAGAAATGTTCACTGTATGTAAATATATAGAGTCAAAAACCATATTATATAAATATATTTTTGTCATTTACGTATATTTAATTTAAAATGTGTGCATTGCCGCATTTATTGTGGTACCCCGTGTACGAATACATTACGATATATGATATGATTCAAATTAAACATATAATTATATGGAAAAAATATATTAAATTTACATCAATATTTTTTTTGGGTAACAACTATAACTATGCAGTTTATATTTATATATAATCTATGGAAACTCAATTTATAGCCATATATAAGTTCTAAAAATGTTATCACTATGGTGACGTAACTAATGTTCCATTAACATTATTTGAATTGAATGTAATTTATATATAATATAATATATAATTACCTGTATATTATTATATAAACATATTTATTAGTAAATAAATATATGTACAAAATATATATTTATATGCAAACAAAATAAAAAAAAAACCATAATTGTAACTTCACCAACAGATTTTCCTTTTCATATATGGAAAATATATTTTCTTCTCAGCAAATGACAAATCCTTATATGAATATAATTTACAAGTTCAATGTCCCCTATATAAATATAATTTTACTCACAATACAATACTCAATTTTTCTCTTTACACAAATTTATAAATGCGACTCTCGTCAATTTTCCCTTATACAGCTATACCAACTGTACAATAATGGTAAAAAAATATTTAAGATTTTTTGGTATATAGGAAAATTCTGTATCTATATTATATTTATATATATATATATATACTTGAATCCTACAATGTACACTCCATATTCTATTTATTCCAAACGTACGTATTATAGTAAACAGATCCTTTATACTCTTATATTCACATATTTATTTACAATTGTATTGCATGTTCACTTTTTATTATAATTTATATATTATTTATGTGTAATTGTATGTGCGGTGACATTGTGCACGTATAAATTAATTATGATTTGGTAATTAAAAATAAATAAATAATAAATACTTTATTAAATTAAATTAACGTTTTTTTAAAATAACACAAAATAGTTATTATTTCATATTATATTTTACAAAAAAAAACAACCATTGATAAAATTGTGTTACGTAAGAGTATTTTATCAGTGCGCAGTAGCTGTAAAACCACCATGCACCACCATCACCACCACTACCACCACAAGCAAAATTCAATTAAGGGAAATAATGTTTCTATGATTGAATTACTATAAAAATAAAAAAAAAACAAACAAATAACAAATTATAAATAATTAAAAGGACTAAAATCATATAATATTAATAATTAATTTCGTCAATAACATTTGTGAGCATAAACTATATATTATTTACTTGAGTGTGTGTGTGTGTATAGTGATGAAATTGATTATTTATAAAATAAATAAACATAAAATTTATTCGATTTGTGAATAGTATGAAAGAAAATTAAAAGAAAAATGTAAAATGACAAATTTATAAGAGAACATTTCTTGTAAAGTCAATAAAATGTGCGAAGACGCCAAGTAGTTCTGGTTCCATTTAAACAAAAAAAAAAAAATAATAAAAATAGGATTGTCAATAACATTTAGTTTTTTCTTAATAACACTGGCAAGATTTTAGAAAAGTGCATTTAAATTAAGTATATAAATTTAATAATATACAAAATAAAATTGTTATTATTTTTAAAATAGTTTAAATAGTGAAATATTAATTGGAGAATAACTAATTTTTATTGTAATATTCATCTCATATCGCTTAAGTTTCTTGATTAGTATTTATATACAAAAACATTATTTATACGAAAATTATGTTATCGAATTAATAAACTTAATATTTATCATATTTTATATTATTTGATAAATATAAAAACATGGTTCATCAAAATAAAGGAAATATTGTTGAAAGAGTGGGTAAGTTATACATAACACGCCTTTTTCCATCAACATATCACACACAACACACACACAAATTAGCTATTTTTGAATCAATAAATGTTGTAATTGTGTAAATGTATTATAATTGAATAATTATATAGAAATTTACTAATTAATTACTAAAATACGAAATTATGTTAAGAATTCGAATCGATGTCTTATGTATAAAAATTCGTACATGTACGAGTATATATACGTTATGATCCTTCAAGGAGACGGTGACGGAGACATAATTATAAGTCTAAAAAGAAATAATAAATGATACCGGTTTAGATTTTCGTAATATGGTCCTTCATTTCACTACAATTTTAAATTAATTAATTTTAAAGTATTTGGAGTGCGAATTGAAAATATCCTTTTTTATGCAAAAAAAAAAACAGCACGTTTATTCATTAAATATTTAACTTTAATATTTCAAACAAAATATGATCCATTGATAGCTACCACCATAGTCCATCTTTCATTTGATTATTAGATTCTTTGACTGAAGAATTCCTCGTCTTTTGTGGTGATCCATTCAACGAACCAATTTCATAAGAAGTTAATTGAAAAATAATTAAATTAATAAAACTTTAAGTTCTACAAATTGGTATAATAAAATTTTGTAATAATTTGATATTTTGTGATACATAATTTTACCATATTTGGTGTCGGCGTGGTTCTAATAATGGTTTATTTTTTTAAATAATTTTTCTTCTTGTAAAAAGTAATGGTGCGGTAATCATACAATAAATGTACGAGAATATTTTTCAAAAATATTAAATATTGCATTTAAATTGTTTTGCATAATGAGCAATGATACGACAAGGGTTGTTCCAATGATAGCAGTCCAATATTAATAATTTTTCTTCAATCTTTTATTTGGGTGTACCGACGATTTTCATTAGAACTTCTGATATTTGTGGCATTCCCATTATTTAATAGACATTAAAAAATACGATTCAATTTTATAATAATAGAAATATAATATAATATTTTTGAAAGACAATGTTCAAATGTTAAAATTAATTTTAAATTTAGTTTCTTATTTCTTTATTTCTATTGTTGTACGATTTTTTTTAAACAATCATAACTTTTTAACTATTATTTTCTAACCAAATACAACATTTTACATAATTTTAACAATACAAATTATTTGTAACACAAAAATACGTTAGATTTTTCAGAAAAATTAATGTTAATATAATATTTTGGTATTTACCTATAGTTATACTTTTAAGAAACATAATTTAAATAAAATTCTTAACTATTTCTTTGGAATTGGCTATGTATTAACAATGGTTTTAAATTTGTAAATTATGAAATTTCTATATCTTCTAAATAATTAAAAATATCAGCAAGACAGTAAACCAAAGAATCGTTGATACTGCGAATGACTTATTTTACGAAATTGGTACAAGTACTGACCAGAAATATCTTTTCTATAATTGTTGATTTTAGTACTGTGTTCATTAGTTCAGCGCAGTTGTAGCTCGACGATTTGTTTTTATCCATTTATTTAATGATCTTATAAATATGACAAATTTAATATAACCGAACGCTGTATTAGTTTCTTTTTGTTAACTTTAACAACATTTATAGGTAAAATTAACTGTGGTATATTCTGAATCGTACCAAGCTTTAAGGTATAACTTTAAAAAAAAAAATGATCAAAACTGCAAATAATCTCAATTTCAAATAACTCAAAAATCATATATGTTTATTTTACAACCTGTGGGTTATTTTATTATAAATTTTCACCATATAAATATTGACCCTTCGGAAAAACGGATTAAATATTATATCATGCAATTATAGATCAATGTAATAATAATATATGAAAAAGTGAAAATATTGAATTATTTTATTTATTATTCTTTGTTGTATCTTATACTCGGATTGCAAGTTATATAATAATAATAATAATAATAATAATAACAAATATTATTATATATAAGTTTTTTATTTCATAAAACAGTAAAACAGTGTTCGTTCGATATTACAATATTATAAGTAACATAATATTATATAATGGCAATATAATATATGTAATAATGCCAAAATTCATAAAAAATTTAAAAATCAATCAATATTTTACCATGTATTTTCTTTTCCATTTGATTTGATTTTGTGAAAATATAAAATTCAACAAAACATGTATATTGTAATGTTGTATATGTGTGCATGGGTATGTGATGTTGATATAATATCGTACAATTTTTAGGAAGTAAATAATGGTTTTTATGAGTATACATATATTGCAAATAGTATGTATACATTACAAATCTATATGTGGTATTATACCGTGTATTCTCATATATTATTAAATAAATATATACCTTCATATGTTTATCTTATCCACTTGAGTGATTTAAAATTTACTTCTCCATAGATAAAACGAAAACAAAAAAAAAACAATCTTTTCTTTTTATATGAAATGACAGCTAGACAGTTTATTATTACTATAAATGTATTGTACCAACATATATGCTATCCATATATACACATATCTTGACTATATCTATATATATATATCGATGTTATGAAAACCTATCCGGGAAAATCCAATATATATAAATATATAAGTATTATTTTTTGAATTGCATTGCTTATCGCATTTATATAATAATATTATTATAATACTTTAATAAGTAAAAGAGTTTGATGATATTATATAATATACAATTTTTTCATTTTTATCATAAATGTTTAAAATAAATGAAATAAAAATATGTATTCTATATATTGTATTATAAAGCAAAATCATTTCAACATGGTTACTATATTTGTTCATATATGATTTTTAAAAGTAATTCCTTATATACACAAACATTAGATGTAGGAGGTAAAGGACCCAATGTCTACCATGTAAAAAAACATTGTTTATTTTGGATTATAATAATCTTATGTATAGTGCAAGTAATTGGTATTGATGTGTACTATATACTGTCAAGTCCATATATATATATGTAAAATCATAAGAAAATAATAAATAGTGACATTTATATAATATCAATCCTAAATATAATGGAATAAACTACGTTTCACGCGATTTATTATATATGATTTGTGTGAACAGACGTATCTATACTGTAGTTTACATTATAGTACTAACAATAGTATACTATAAAAGTAGTTACAATTTGTTGGAATTATATATTCTTATGAACCAGACAGACAAATAGTAACGCAAAATCATCACAATGTGAGAATTATAATTATCTCTGACACTGCAAATTCATTATGTCATAAAAATAGCATTCCTTTCAAATAGTCAAAAATGAAGTTTTGTAAATAGAAAAAAAAAACCAGTCAAATCAGACGAATATGGTGAGTGTTAATTTGTTAAAAAAAAAAAAAAATCGGTAACAATTGATGATCGACACCATTATCATGATCAATTTAAATTTTCACAATTTTCTCGTCGAATACAATGGATATATACGATAAAGTAAACATTTCACAACCATCAAATAATATACACACTTTTAATGAATTCTTTGTGAACAATTCCGACTCTGTAACGTATATAACTTAAGTAGCGCCGAAATATATATATATTATTAATTATGAAATATAGCGGATTCAATTCCGCTATTTTTCATAGGAAATTTTTCGGTATTTTTATTTTAATACAGAAATTTTTCTGCTGCGGGTGAACATTTGTTCGTTTATGGAATACATAGAAAAAAGGATATCTTTGAAAATATGGTGTTGGACGCTATTCAAAGATTACCAATATCTGCACACATACATCACTATGGGCTAATCATCCATAACATAATAATAGAATTTTCAAAACATCTATCTTTCGTTAATTGCAGTACAATTGGTAAATTGTAATATACTCCCATGCGAATAGAGTAATTTACCAACTTGGCTTATTCTGTAAGAATTTATTTACACATAATTTTCATACAAAAATATAATTTTCTAATTAAAATATTTCACAAACTAACTATTTTTTTTTTTTATTTTAAATAATTAGTCATTGCCCAACAAACATTACATGTAATATGTAAAAATAGATTTCCAATAACATTATATGAAAAAATGTTCATACAAAAATTATAGAAAATGATATCTGCGGCAGGTTGCCAAAGTAATGCCAGGAACCTAAGACTTTTGGTTAATGTTTAGCCGATTTTGATGAGATTTAGTATCTACAAAGGTTTTTAATAGGATTACATAAACCATTTTAATGAAATTTCTAAAAAATGGTGATCACGTCAGGTTTGCAAAATTAATTTCAGAATTCTGTATAATTCGATATTCTAGTATTATATTCGATATTCCCTTAAAATTTTGAGAAGAAGAAGACACTGTACATAAATATAATAAAAAAAAAAATTATGAATAACCTTTCACTTCAATTATACATTTTCATGAAAATTCATTGTGATTTTAATTTTCCTTTTATTTTCTTGTATTTTAAATGTTTAATTATACTTTTGTCCTGTTTAATTTTTTATTATTTTAATTTTTTTGGGACACATTTCATGTCGTTACACATATGGCATGAAAATGTATAGATCCGGAGAGGAGGGGTGTATATTGACGGGGATAATAATTAAATTATAAAATAAATTTTAAAATAAAATGTTTTTACAGCATTAGTCTCGTTATTTTACAGCCACACTTCGTATATGAATTTTGTCTATATATATATATATATATATATATATGAGTATAGCGAACCTCATTAAATTCGCATTAATTTCTTTCTTTCCACTTTTTCTTTAAATGAGCTTCATTGATTTTCTTTCATATATGCGGTATTACAAGAAAATAACAAGAAATGAAATAACAAAGAATTGGTATTATTTTTTTTATTTTTTTTAATAAAAACATAAACACATACTCATACATTACTTTAACAATATATGTATTTTATGTTATAATATAGCAGATATATTTTAGGCAAAAGGCAAAAAAAAAAATAAATACAAGTATTGTATAAACAAAATGTATATATTTATAATACCTCTATTATTATACATATATTATCAAAATAAAAATAAACGATTTGTCTTGTATTTTAGACAAAATATCTTTTTCGTATCATCCATTAACTACCTACTATAAAGACATAAACATAAACATAACATTACATAATATTATATATATCTATAAATAAAAATAAATGTACAAAAATGCTAACATATGAGTGAGTACGCGCACATACATCTACAAAACAAACTCGTATATATTTATTTTATATAATGAAAATAATACAATAAATAACAAATACAATAAAAGAAAAACAAGAGAAAATTCTTCAACGAAGAAAAAAAAAGCTTACTGACCTAGAAATATAAAAAAAAAAATAAAACGAATAAGATGTTCAAAAACAAGAACATATTTTTACACAGAATGAATATATATAAAACTAAAAAAATTACACTGAAATTAATGACGGAAAATGGTTCAACTTTTTAGCGTGAAAACGGAATTTACCAATGACGGTTTTTTGTTTTTACAATAATGGCAGTAACTCTTAAAAAATAACAATAAAAAAAAACTCAGATATATTCAATGTGTACCTTCTGTACTTTCGTTCTTTCTCTACCAACACCTACAATAAAATACATAATATTGAATTTAATTTTCACAAAAGAACAAAATAAAAGCAAAGAAATAAAAACACTGTCTATAAAATTAATGATTGTAATCTCATAAGAAAAATGTTGAAGAAAAATAAATGATGTAAACAATGGTAAATCTTCGGAGAGAATCAAAATTAATATAATATTAAAAGTATTAAATGACAAAAAAAAATTGATATTAATAATATAATATTAAATGGATTTTTTTTTAATAATTTTAATGGGAACATTTAGTAGGCCAAAATTGAGGTCCAATATTTTTTTTTATGCAGCCTCCTTCCCTCCCCACTCTTACACTAACCTATTACGAATAAATTTATAATATCGATAAGAATCAAATTTGTGTGCTTATGGAATTATACAACTTATATAGTTACAGTAAAATATGTTGTTCAGAATCCCACCTACAATAAAGCCACCCACAATCTTGTAATTTGATAAGTAAAAAAACAATATATTTTTAAACATTTTATTCTCATATTTTACTATTTTTTTTTTAATAAACAATTATCTTTTATAATTCAAAAGGTTATACAAAGTTTAAAATTTTTATACCCCTCCTACATTCTCGATAAACAACTGTTCTGCCAGAAGTTACACAAAAAAAAAAAAAAAAACAAAACATCAGAAGCGATTGAATTTTCAGTGATCTTGTATGCAAATGTATTTATATAGTTGACATCAGTCGCCGAATATTCATTCAAAATCAGTGTTTCAAGTTTACATGACTGAAAATTACTAGACAATATGTAAATTTTATGTAGAATATTATAGTGTAATTTTACATTTAAAATGCGGTAAATCGCTGGAAACGATTATTAAAAATAATGTTTGGCGTGTAGAAATCGGTTATCATATCATATTTATGACACAATCTCCTTTAACATAACGCTTCAGATTTTGAAGTGGCCATTTTCATTCAGAGAATTAGACCATATAGAACCTGGCGCGTATTTAAGAACTTAAAATTGAGGATTTGAAATGATTTTCAAGAATTTGTATCAGACGACGCATTTACTATCACAATTGCAAAGATTGTGTTGCAGATTTGGACATTTTTTTAGCAAAATAAATACAATAGATTTATATGGAAGAGAAGCTCAAATTCAGTTGTGGGTGTAGTGTGAACAATACATAAGCAATTGAGATATGCATATTAGACGTTGTAGCTTTTCTAATTGCTTATGCGTTTTTTATAGATCCATAGCATCATGACCGACGGTAAAAAAACAATTAATCCTATATATCTTTCATATAAACCCAAAGGTGCTACGGCACTGCTTAAAAGTTAGACTTAAGAATTTTATTGTTCATGTGACTCCTCCATGCTTACTGACTATGGTAATGTCAAGAAATTGATTGGCGATAGTTCAATTTGTTATAATTTGATGGATCTTAACTGATTTGTATCTATTTTTCATCTATTTGTGAATAAAACCATAGGAATTTTTTTTTATATACAATATAATTAATAGATATAACGATCGGTTTCCATTGCACAAATCATTGATTTCAGTGATGATCGCATATAGTTAGTTGCAGTCAGTATAATATAAAAATTTAGTGCGTGTTGTGAACTACATTATATTTCAATGGAAATGTTATCACCATGTACGGCATTATTATATTATATAGGAGTTTGATTTTACCATCATATTATCAGTTTAATTATATCATTTTTTAAACGAAAACTATATTATCATATAATATTACAATTATAAAATAAATATTCATATACGAGATTATATATAAATACATTTTACATCGTTTTTTGTGTATAATAATGTAAGTTTCTATATATTTTTGCATATATACACACTCACTATCTATATACAAAATATACAAAATCGTATATAATCGGTATTTAAATATAAATATAATAAATATAATTATAGAAAGTATGGGACTATCAGCAGATATAAGCGTTTTAGACAAAAAAAAAATAAAAAGAATACATATAAAAAACTTAAATTGCCATTTCTTAATAACTTTATATATATATATATATACGAGTATTCATACATAGATATATATATATATTTATAATATTACCCAATATATATATATAGCTTGAAATAATGTTTACTCAAATCCTACTTAATGACAAAACTCTTTGAAAACTGTTCTCCGAAACTGCTTTGGCACAAGTTGTATTTGGATTATGGGCATAAATCGAAAATCTAAGTTAATGATATAATAGAAAGACCTCACGTACAGTCTCAATGGCATTATAAATATAAGGGTATAAATATATATATATATGAAATATAAAGTAAAATACTTCGGTTATATAACTAATACCATATTGTGCGGTATTATTGGAACTATATAAATATGTATAATAATAATAATAATAATAATAATAATAATAATAATAATAATAATATGTACATGAGCTTGTGCCATATACCATAAACATAAATATATATATTTAGTGAATATGTACATGAAAATGTATTAGTGCTGAATAATATTGTGTTTGGAATAAGAAAATGTATTATGTTTTTTTATTTCTTATCCTGTTTTTAGTTTGATAAAACAATATATTGGTATTTTATTATATTGTTGTTATCCGTTACAGAAGATTTAACTCTGCGAAAGTATTTGAAAATGTTTAAGTCATTATATACGATTTATTTTTTTATTATTATTATTATTATTATTATTATCTCTATCTATTTATAAAATATTTATATTATTATATATTCATATTATAGAATAAACCTTAACTGTATGTACATTTACAATATAATATAATACTATCGAATAATAAATTATATATATATATATATATTTTGATTAAAACTTACAAAGGCAAATTTATGTTCGTATATAGATTGTAACTCGTTAGCTCACATATCGATATTTTTGCGATACAATTTTATACAATATATAATATTTTGATAATAAATATCTATCACATGTATAGGAAAATATCATTTTTCTTATATATTACTTCGATGTTATTATAAATAGAAAAGTTCTTATCTAAATATTGATATATATATATATATATATTGTATATATATGTAATTTTAGAAAGCTTCGGGCTATACATCCTTCATTTTATATATCTATATATATCCTTCAATGCAACTCCCCCTACTTTTATTTCATTTTATTTTATTTTTTTTTTTAATATTATTATGTTTTCTTATTTGGATATAACATATAACATAATTTAAATTTGCTCATTTATATGGTTATCCCGATATCGATAAGTCGGTATATTAAAAGGATTTAAATTTTATGTTACAACACGCACTATTTCAATAAGTATATACATATAGGTATATTAGATTATTAATAAAATTAATTATTCATAATTATAACTATGTATTTTCCATAAATATAATTTAATATATTAATATATAGAGATTTAACTTTCATCCAGCGCTCAGTTATTGTATTACAATATATATAGAAATGGGAACAAAAAAAAAACAAAACAAATATTAAAGAGTTTTTCCAATGACTGTACAATTTAAGTATAATTCAATATAACCAACAACCATTTGCTAATAGAAATTCTTCTATTCGGCATTTATAATACTATTTAATACAGTGTGTCGAAACAATTTATATCCAACACTACATATTTTATTATCTCATAATATTTATGTGTTAAAAATTAGGAATAAAAAATCCTAATAATTTTATTTATTTTTAATAATTTATTCTTAATGTAACAAAAATTTTTATTCATGTCATAACATATAGTAAAATTATTATTTAATTATATATGTTATTGAGTCATGCGTATCAAAAGTATAGCCATTTTGAGATTAGTGTCAAATGTACTGCCAGAACTTGTGCCCATTAAACTAATTTTGAGTGTCATGTTTTCCACCAAATCACAATAGTACTTAAAATCAGTAGCTTACCACTCGTCTGATTGAAAGAGCAATCATGATTTTTGAAGCTACGCGGATTTTCAATTCACTCCTCAATTCGGGGAAAATTGTGGAGGCCACTCTAAAACCTCCAAATTAATATCGTTTAGTTTGTTTACCCATTTTAAATGTTAATTCAACACAATCTTATGCAACTCTTCACCCTTCTTTTGTCAAACATACATTTTACCTATGATGGCAATTCATTTTAATTTTGTTTTCCTCCCATCATAATATCCTTTACACCTTGTTTATAGCTTTAAAAACGTCGTCCAGGAGTCACAACCCACACAGAATTGATAGAATAATAAGAAATTTTATAAAATTAAAATAGTTTTAACGATATAAACTATATTGGAATTGGATATTACTTCGTCGGACAAAAGAAGTAAAAATTGTGGTGTTGAACATAATTTGGTGGCACTCTGTATATCTTTACTTTACCATGGATATACAATATATTGTATATTGTACATATACAAAAAAATATAATATATAGAGATGTGTATAGATGAATGCCGCACGCACGCATATATAAATATATGTTTTGGTAAACAAACTTTTATAATATAAAATAAACATTAATGCTAATATTAAACCCACACCCCATCATTCATTTACTTTTGTATTATAATAATATACTGTCGTTCCTTGTATTGTATACACATCGAATAGAGATATATAAAATATATGCATATTAGAAAAATTTCAGTAAAGAGGAAAACATACACCCAAATCTGTCAATTTCAGCCCTTCGTTGTCAGGCGAATTATATTCATATATAAACAAAAAAAAAATAAAAAAAAAATACAAAAAACAAAAATCAATGATTATATACAAACACATCAAATGAGACAAAAAAAAAAAAAATTGTTATGACAAAAATATTATATAATAAAAAAAAAAAAATAGAAAATTGGTTTGCAAATATAATTTACGTGTATACACATGAACATAAGTGTATTTTATAAGAAAATTCTTTAAAAGAATGTATACATAAAATAAAATCCAACATATGTATGTTTTATATATATATAGTGTTTGTATACATAGAAGGAAAAACCATCCAACCAACTAACACCTTGCCGTCTCCTTCCACACGCCATCACTGGCTGTTTTTCATAACAAAATAAATGTCAATATGTCACTGGCATTTGTGCGTGACATGTTGAAATCAGTATACTCTAACTCTAATATGTTGTTTGTTTACTTCTTAAATTATAAAAATAATAAAAATAATAATAATAATAATAATAATAATAATTGTTTGTGATGCTGTATCAACAATAAGCGTCTACATATATCCTTTACATACTAAATTTATGCGAGTAGCTAAAAGCACTATAGTATTTCAAAAATACTGTAATTACATATGTATGTACGTACAGGTAATCCCTAGAATTATGCGACAGTTAAACAAACATTAATTTACATATTTTAAATATCTATATCGAGAACCAGATCAGATATAAATTTGAAATAAAGTCTGTAAATCAAAGCTTAAGTTACATAATTTATTTTTTTCAAGTAATTAATATTTTAGAAGTTCTGCAAACAAAAGTATGGTGGTATATAGCTTTATAACATATATAGTAAATTATGATAAAATCAATATAGATTCATAATTTCTTCATATAGTAATGCAAATTCCAAAATATTGGAGATGTGGAAAAATTTAATAAAAATTGACCAAGTGAAAAGTTTCCAGGATATTTCATCGAAGCTTAGTATATTTCATATAATCTCATTATTACATCAGCATACCAAATTTATTCAAAAATGTATAAGAATCACCAAAATCCAAAAGTTTCTAGAATCTGATCCTTAAAACTGTTCATTTCGCAGAGGTTCAGTATAGGAACTATTCCTATATAACCCCATTATACATCTATACATCTATACATATACTAAATTAGATCAATATTGGATAAGAATTGATCAAGTTTCAATTCCATAACTGCTGCAGGAAATTTATTTTTAAGTATTAGTTTTATTTACATATTCCTTTATATAGTACCACGAATAAATCAAGCGATACCGGTATATGATTAATATAGATCTTTCTCAATTTCTAGCATATACATTAATTTTTGTTTCACATCTTCGAGTTTTGTGGCACCGTGATGAAGCACCGTGATGAGGCTAAAATTACACTACATACAAAAAGAATTTAAATTTAATATGAATTTAGATTTTTATGTTCTATTCTAATTTCAATAAACTTTATTGTCATTGTATCATAGTTACTAACAAATGCTTCAATTCAATAATTTTGCAAGTTCTTTCTAATTGCATTATTTTAAATGATCCATACTATTTGCCTTAATTTCAAAAAACTAATAAATACAGTATATCAGTTATGCCATTTATATTCGCAAAAAAAAAATGACCACTTCCAGCAAACCTTTCACAAATGTTCACTGTTTTGTTAAAATTTTCAATGACACATTGACATAATTGCTGTTCTCTTGTATATACTGTAGTTTGGGAATTGATTGTGGATTGTTTTAAAAGATTTAAATTTTCACATTACCACAAAGTTCAGAAAGTTCTAATAGTCGTTTCTATCTCTTTATGAGTCGTTGCACATTAAATTTCGATCGTTTCTTGTTTATCAGAAAGATATTTGAATCTCCGTAGATAGTGTCAAACTGTTTGTGAGATGAAAGAGGTTATCGTAAAACTATAGGTTATTTAGAATTTTCTTAATTAATTAGTTTCCTTTTGTATAACTATACGAATAGCTGATCAATGTGCGCCTCTTTTTTGATCTGGAGCAATTCTGGTGATTATTTGTTTTATTGTAGAGATTGCATATATATTTATATTGTTCCTCCGTTTTATTTATAAAAATTTTTCCAACATATCTTACGCTTTGGTTTGTTACATTTTGGTTCACAATACAAGAGTCATTTTTAATATGCGCATTGCAATCGTTTTAATTATATATTAATTTAGTGTTGTTTTGCAGACAAGCTGTAAAATAGCGAATATATATAGTTTGCCTATATGAAACGATGTAAATTTTCAGCAATAACAACAATATCTTTATATAATTTTTTCTTATACAATATATTGTATTACAAATAATTATAAACTAAACCTAATAACGTAATTTATATGAAATGACACGTATAAAATAAAATATATATTATGAAACCATCTCGCTGAACATTAACTTTTATATTTAATATATAAATTATTGCATATAAGTAAATAAATTATATGCCTTCTTCTTACATAATTATTGATTAGGATATATTGGTATATATTACAATATATATATATATAGTACCTTTTTCGATAAACATTGTAAATTTAGATAAATTACCCATGTATGTTAAATTCTAAATCCAAATTTAAATTCATGTCAATTGAAAAACATTTACAGCACACAGTATGACACCATAGATAAATTTTCGTTCAAAAAGAAATATATTATTATCTCTCGAAAATACTATGGCATATATACTATTATATTCATATGCATAAATACTAATACATACTATATATTATGTAACAAGTATATATAGTAAATATCGGTATGTATGTATAAATTCTGATACTACAGTATCTATATGGTATATAGTATCAATAGTACAACATATAAAATCTATACATGTGTTTATATATATATATAAATATATATAAATTGGATAACCAAACGTAATATATACACGGAATGGTTTGCCATATCAAACGTCCTATCAGATCAAAAATTTGCATAAAACTTATCGTATTTCAGAAAATTTTTATTTAGGATTTACTATAAATGACAATATCCAGTCATCCAGTGTCTATATATATATATTATTTATATTAGATTAGTGATACTTTGTATTAGAAAAGACAGGTTTATATATTCTAGTCCTATATATACACCTAAGTATTGTATTATTATATAGTGGATAATAAACATATTTTTTTTGTTATACAGATAATTTGTTAAAGCAAAAAAATTTAGTTTTCCTATAAATATATATGCAGCGCATTTAAATGTCTATATAATTTGTATTAATTTTCTAAGGATATGAAATATAATTTTCCTTTTCATCAATAGTACGTACACACACACACAATTTTTATAATATATTAAAATGAAACTAATAATGATAGTAGATAGTACCTATCTATATAGATATAATAAATAATATCATATAAATTGTATATTTTATTAAATTAAATTATTTATATATAAAATCTAATCAATTGTATATTATTTATTTTCAGAATACCTTATGACCGGAAGTCCTCGAACGGCAGGATATCCGGCCAGATCGCCCATTACAAATGATGTACAAAATCAACATAGGTAAATACATAAATAAAATAAAATTTTTATATTATTATATATTTTCTTATATAATATATAATATTTTCCATTCATTTTCATACCATTACACATATACAAACTAGATGTTTTTTATTTATAAGGAAAATAATAATAATTTATATTGTCATTCACATATTTTTATAACATAACTATATTTATATTCTATTTGATATTTCCGGAAAATTTTTCTATATATTTAGATAATAATAAATATCGTGAAAGCTCTTTTTTCATATATTACCTTCACTTTTTCTTATTTATTGTATATATATATATATGGGAAGGAATATATTTTGTACCATGATACATATTTATACATACAATAAATATAAAGTATAAATTCATCCTTTTAGTTTATTATGTAAGTATAAAAAAAAAAAAAGAAAAAAGTTAATATTTGCTTAAAAAAAAATGCATATAGAAATTTCATTCGGTACTTATAACATTATATGAAAAATAGCGTAAAAAATTATGTGTACATAAATTGTTTATTATAATATAAATTCTATGTATACGCGTCCATGGTATATGTACCATACATATTTATGTAGTTGGTACACACATCTCCGACTATTATTATGTTTTATATAGTTATTATGTAATATAATGGCAAAGTGTTGTTTTTATGATATATTATAATATTTTACTACAATATATGCCGAATGTTATACGACTATATATGTGCTATAGGATAGATAAAGGGAAATGTTGATAAATGTATTTTTGTATAAACCTTGTAATGGATATAGTTATAGAAATTTAAAATTTTCCAATGAAAAACATAATACATTGTATATATACAAAATTATTATGATGCATTTGTGTCGGGTGTCCGAAAAATCATCGATAACGCTAATTACATATCACCCCATAAAAACTATTTTAAGATATTCAAATGTTTTGGTAATTTTATAACAAAAAATTAATTAATCGTCGTTAAAAACTGTTACACATTTAATGAATTGTACTTTGCTGTAGCTCACAATTCATAAATCAATAGGCAATCAATAGACTAGGCTTTACCAGAATCATATTTATATTAGAAAATCATTGCGGTTATTTTTCCTACAAAGTGGGTGTACATATATATATTAACAAACGCACACACATTATCTGTTCATCTAACTATATATATATATATCAAATTTCGTATATATGGAAATAATCTTAAGTATTTATAAAGAAATATAATACATATGTAAATATTATAGATGTGTGGCATTATAATGTGGTAAATATAAGTCTTATTATGATTATTATATATATAATTTATATAATTTATTAATTCTTTCATTCGATTTTTAAAAAAAAATGATTCTTTTGCTATAATTTATTATGATCGATAGACCACACAGAGTGTTTATATGCATTATATTTATTACAATATCATATATATACGAGCCTAAATATAATATATATAAAAGGTATGTACATCAGGATTCAAATAGTTAGTATTAATGTTACCTTTGAATTGACACCGTTTCATTGTATTACATTTGCAATCTGTATATTAAATATTTTAAAAAATATATAAATTTTTATATAGTGATGTCTAAATAAAAATTTATACGGTTTAATACTTAAATATTTTTAGTGCAATACTAATTATTTAAAAATAATTAAAGATTAAAAAAAAATGGAACTTGTATTAATATTGTCATATATGAATTAACAATGCATTTTTAAAAATATCAACAATAAATAGTTATTATCTGAAATGGTAAAATATCCACATATATAATACAGTAATAATTTAATAGCTTAACTGAAATTCATTGTAGATACAATAAAAATGAGTTGCAATTTTGTGGTCAAATCACATACAATGGCAGAGCGACCAGATGGTTTAGATAAAAAACAATGGGTTAAAAAGTCTTCGAGTGTTATTACTAAAATCTTCAGTGTTAGTCCTTCACCACACCATACCATATACATAATGTATTCATTAGCATTCAAGCGATTTCCCAAAGTTGATGTTAAAGATTAAATTTATTGTTACTAATATACCGCATATCACCAATTTTTGTTAAACAATGCGTATACCCAAAGTTGTTTGCATTCTTCATATTTATAAAATACTCATGAATGGAATTACAGAAAAGAAAAAGAAAAACACAATTTGTTTTTTTTTTTTTTCTTAAAGAATCGGTTACAAAAATGCTACACTATTGAATTAAACATGTCAGTTAATATATATAGTTAAAATATAACTGCGCATAGAATATATATACTATGTGTCTTGAAAATTCTCGAACTTTCTAAAAAATTTCATAAACCAGAGATGATATCTAATATATGAAATATTGGTTGTAAGAACGACATACCTTTGAGTGATGTTGTTCATGAATTTCCATTGTTTCTAAGTAAAGTTATTGCCCTCTAACCATTAGTTAATTAGTGGCATATAGGTATATATACCTTTTGAATCGAATTTTTATCAGCAAAATGTCTTGCTTTCACAACCATTTTTAAGTTTAGGAAATAGAAAATAGTTGCTGGTAACCAAATCAGGCAGAATATGGTAAATTATTAAAACACCGGTAACTATTGATGATCGATGAGCGACGGTGTGTAATCATGAGCAAGCTGCAAATTTAGGAAAATGTTTTGTCTAAATTAAAATTTTATTATAGCTTTTTGTTCGAAATTCATTTTTGCACCGATGCCACTAAATAATAGACTATAATGCGGTTTGAGGGCAATAGCATGTAACCAATGGAATATCATGAAATTTTAACACAACATCTGTCAAAGATGTGCGTTTCTATAACAACCACTTTCACATAACTTATATATAGATATCACCGCTATAGTTCATATGAGCTTTTAGCTCAAAGTTCGGACATTTTTGAGACAAAAGGTTTGTATACTACATAAATTATATTATACTATACTATACTACAATTGACAATTACATTTGACTATGTCTTTTAAAAATTAATCAATCGTCCTCTCGCATATATAAAAATTGCACCTGGAAGATAATATTTCTTATTCAAAACGAAAAGACCAAAAAATATAGCAACGATATAACAATAACATTTTATTTATATGAAGTACCATATATATGTGAAAATCTTGATTTATATATTATTATACAACTGTAAAAGCGTTTTGTGAATTGTAATTGGATCTAAACAAATGGACCGTGCCGTAGAAAATCTGTATACATACATAAAAGGACAAGAGAAATGTCAAGAAACTGAATAAAAAAAAAAAAAAAAATAGCTATAATAGGGTGCTCATGGGACACGCCTATATTCGAATATATGTCTCAAGACATTCATTCACATATAACTATATAAATCTATGTAGTTATTGAGAACAAAGAGACACATTTTTATGTTTTTTTTGTTGTCATATATATACGCTTGTTTTTAAACCCTTACAAAAACATACATGTTTTTATGCATATTATATAATATATATTTATACTTATTTATATATACTTATTATTATGTTTATATGAATATGAACATATACCATATATATAGTAATATCCTTTTATAGAATTTCAATGTAAGTATTATATTTGCTTCAATCTACGGTACATAAAATAAGCAACAACAAAAAAAAAAAGGAAATAATGAAAATAAATAACATAGAAGACTGATGTATATTATATTCCTATATATCATCTCATCGCATCATAGCATCTCGCCGATTTTATTGAATTATGAATATTGGTATATACAAATAATATATAAAAAATATAAATAAATAAAATATTATTTTCAGTCAAAGGACTATTTGTTCTCTTTTCATTTTTTCATTTTTTTTTTTTAATTCATTTGATATATTTTTATTTTATTTTATCAATAACATATATCATACACAAATAAAAAGTTTTCAAGCATTCAAGCACCATAACATATTTCAGTATCAATGATGTCAATGAGGGAACACATTTAAGAAATAATAATAGTATATTTTTATTTGTATGGTATGTAAAATTCATTGATGTTTTGTGTTGTTAAATGTTTAAATTACATAGGTTTATAAAAATCAAATAATATAAATATTGAATCGTTTAAAGATATATTACTTCATTGGAATGTTAAACCATTAACACTTGTGTTGGGTGCGGTATTGTATAATAATACAACATGAAAATTCACTGAAAAATTCTATTCTATTCTATTCTAATATGGGGTTTTATCGAACACCTTTGCATTTGTTTGTCAGAACGAAATCGCACTTTTGAATGGGGATCACTTTTTAAAATATATATTCTATAAATTAAATTAAATTGATTTTAAGCTCAAAACGAGTAAATGGGAAAAGATAAATTTTAAGCAATTTTATTTTAAACTCCTACATGTCGCGCGCAGCTTTTCCTTTTACTGCGTCAAAGCGTCTAAAACATTGTTCCTTAATGCTGATTTTACCTTGAGGAACACGTAAAAGTCATATCACACTGGGATGTTATACTTTGTTATGGATATGCCGAGAATTTTAAGCACAATTTTCGCCTCACACACTTTTTGCATGTTAAAATTGTTACGCATATTCTTTGTCAATTCCTACAGTTTCAACAACGCGCACAAATAGTTAACCGACGGTCACATTACATCAGATTATCGATTTTTTCAATATTTTTATCCTGTTTAGAAGGACGAACTGGACGTGCATCATTTTGTTCTGTGTCGCATTAGATAACTATTTAATTCGTTCTTTGCGCAGAACTTCTTGCCTGGTAACAAGTTCACATATAAAAATGATGCTATAAAATCGTATTTCAATTTTTTGTCGATAAAAAAGGTTTTGTAAACGCGGTATCATGAAAATAATATTTTAATTGAACAATACCTAAATAAGGCATAAATATTTGTGTTGTGGTGTCATAATTATGTATTAGCAGAGCAAAATTAGTTAATAAATAGTATATTTGTATTTGTATTTTGAGACCAACGTGTTTCTATAAGAAAAACTGACTGTGTTAGGAAAAAAACGAATGGCTTCTGTATGATTGTATAAAAAACGTAGTTTACGATGCAAAAACCTATAAACTATATTTAAATATTGTAGGACAATGAAACATTGTAATAAATATCTAATACGTATCAAATGTATTAATATAATAAAAATAAATAAACTTACCATTATCATCTAGCTGGATTCAAAAATTGATGAAAAAATGTTCCTAAAAAAGAAAAGAAATTAGAAGTTAATTAATTAATTAATTAATTTATTATTTCTAACTAAATTTATTTTAAAAAAATATATAAATATGTTTAGTTTATTAATTGCAAATTAATAGTAAAAATAATTCAAAAATTTATATTATAACAAATTATGAATACAAAAATTTTACAAATAACATGTATTTGAAAAAAATTATCAAAAGAAAAATTGGTTGTATCTTTTGACCGCAAAATGCAAATTCAAAAAATCTCTTCTATGAATGGTGGGAAATTGATTATATTTTTGGAAATGTTTTTAGAAATTTTTTTAAATAACTAACGCAAAATAGAAAAACCAACATTAATATGTAAATAAATGTTAAACAATCCATATTTCCATATTCTACTACTAAATTCCTTGGTTTTTGACTTTCGAAACTGTATGATTGTTCATATCTCATTCATAAGAAATAGTCAAATTGCCCATATGTTTACATTATCTGATCCTAAACCACTTCTGACCTCTGCTGAGTATCATTTTCTATTAACATTTTTTAAAAAATTATTCATATAAACACATTCACAACCTTTATATAAGTTCGAATTTTAATCAAAATTTCATGATTGAATGACAAAATTGTTCAGGTATTTTTAATATAACCCTTAGGTAATAATCCAGGAGTACATTTATTTGGTTTCTGAGATGTATTCATTATTAATTAGCTCAATAAATACAGATTTTATAATCTGATATTCTGGGGTTCTTTATACCACCAGTTGAGAAAATAAAAATTCACTTCATACATTATTTATACACGCTGCATAAATTAAAGTGTCATTTTTTTTCCCAAAATCGATTCAGAAAGTGTGCGCTTGGTGTATATTGCTTACGAAAAATACAAAAATATATATGTAGACATCATTTCTTTATACACGTCGTAGACATTTCGTGTATATATTCAAGTATTAATATTATATATTTATTATAAATATTAATCTATCAAATATATAAAATATTATATATTATTATATATGAAGAATCAATAATATTATGACTAACAAATTTCATAAAATCATCTTGCTCATAAATCTACAATATATGTGTGTATACATGATATAAAACACTTTCGTATACATACTACATCTACGATTAATTTGTCGATATATAACTTTATCTTATATACAATTTATGGATAATATGTTTGTCAAAATTAATTGATTATTGTTTACCATAAGCATATAACGATTATATTATATTATATTATACTTTATTTATATATATTCTTTATTTTATTCCATTCATATATCAATACATGTTGCTTAATCTCATAAATATTATAAAAATATATGCACATAACATATATATATACACACACACACACACACACCCCTCATACATTTCCTATATATTATATTCATATTTTTATTATAATAAATCTACGTGTAAATAAAATAAAAGCTGTCATATCTATTAAATAATTCATCAGTCAATCTTAAAATTTCGGTTATAACATATATTTTGTATAGATATTTTTCGATGTACGGACGAGGTGAGTTATATAATTCATAACTTATGGTATATATCTATTATTTATTTTAGTTTGACCGAATACATATTGTGGGCATTATAAATATAAAAATTTATTTGAAAAGACATAATTTTATTATTTATTTTTGTTATACACTTATTACTTATGCGGCTATAATAATAAAATGAATATAGGAATTTGTTTTCATAAATTATATTCTGGTGAATTTAATAACACACCAAATATCTATAAAATATCTATAACGATATACATTTTTTATAAAAATTAATATTATGAAATGACTGAAAACCTTTCTTTTCCTGCATGCGTGTGAATGGGGTTCATCTAAACTATACAGTGCTCATCTTATACAATATAATATATTATTATTACCATTTTATAATTATATGTTTATATTTTGTCCTGTTTTTTGTTATGTTGACATAAAATTAAAATTTGACAGGATTAAATTATTTATTTTTTTTTCATTTTTCTATAGCATCATAGTTTTATTATTATATAAATATACGTATAACTATGGTATGTACAATATATAGCGAGAACTTTGAATGACAAGACAAAAAATAAAAATGCAATTTCTAGTTTATAAATATAAATAAATAAGTCATATAACTTTTTTTTTATATTTTACAAGTACATTTAGTTGTTTATAATATTATATTTATGTATGTCTTGACAAGTTTTTCCTGTTTCCATAACACCAAAGAATCGTGTTAAAAAACCACTTCATGTAACATATACACACGTTACGTATGTATAAACCATATGCATATAATAAATAATAATAATAATAATAATAATAATGATAATAATAAATGCATTGAAAATGAATGCAAAAATTTGAATTCTTTTGTATCCTTTTATTATTATTATGGTATTATTGGTTTTGTTGCATATAATATTTTTATGTACAATATAAAATGTCATAGTCATTCGTTTTGTAATAAATTATAATAATAACTAAAATAATATATGAATTGCACTTTGAATTATTGTATTTTGTCAAATTATATTACTGTCACTACTGATTATTATCTTAAAATATTTTATGATATACATTTTAGTTTTCACTTTGATACGAAATTTTTATAATCATAATTTTTTGAGAATATAAACGCTTATATGGTCGGCGACAAAGGATTACCAATCGTTTCAAACACGGAACATTCTTCGAAAATATTTATTTTAAAGAGATATAAGATACATTTTTGCCGTTGAAAGAAAAATTCACAATTTGGTATTTAAAGTAAAGTTAACATAGTCTTATTTAATCGATAAAAAATCTTATACGAATATACGGAAATGTTCGATATTGCGAATCTTATGGAAATTCGTATCCATTTTCCATATAAATTAGTATCTAACATATTTCCTCTCTTGCAACAGTTCTTCCACAAGAAATGATATCTTATGGTTCGTAGTATAGAAGAAGGAGAACGGGCAGCAAAAGTTGTTTTTGTGGTATTTAGCGCATTTTGCATTAAATTTTAATTTAGTACATATACACAAAACCCATTTAACTTGAATTGAAAGAATCATATCATTGGCAGTACAAACATTTCACTAGTGAACAGTGTAAGATGCTAAAATTAAATGTAACCATCACAGAGATGCGATCGTTAGTATACTTAAACTTTGAATTTCACCTGCTGTTATATTTTACTTTATTTTAATTTTTCAGTATTCTCAATATATTACTTTACAAAATCAACAACATTAGGCAGACGTATATCGGTAACTCATAAGCAAAATAAATTACAAGATTTTATCTTATCGTACAATAATTTTATCATTCATTGAGCATTTGTGATTCCATAAGTATGTAAATGATGTAAAAATTCAATTAATTAAATTTAATTGTTGTTGTGTAAAAATTTGGTTGTTTTCTAGTAAATTTTAGGCGAATTAAATTTTTAGCATTGTGTTTAATTAAACGTTTGACATAGTGTATAAAAATATATGTATATAAATTGATTTCTTTATCGCAGTCCATTTAAAATTAATATACGTAAAGTCTATTTCATTGTCGCAATTAATAATACGTCGTAAAGGCTGAAAGAGAAAAACAAAAAAAAAAAAAAACAAGAAAAAAATCAATTCACATATAGTATAATTGAGCTATGTCCTTAGCAAAAGGACTCTATCTAAAAAATGAAATAAAATAAAGAAGCCCTTTATTTTTTCTTTTTTTTTTTAAATTAAAATATTATAGAAAGACACTTAAAGCTTTTGTGACATAAAAATAACAAAAAAATATCAAAATAAAAAAATTAAGAAAAAAGAAATTGTAAAATGTAAAAAAACGAGGAAAAATGAACTAAAAAAATGAAAAGAAAAATGAGGGAAATCGCCTAGAGCGTTAAACGAAAATTTGTCATGTTGATAAATGGATTTTGTCTTGAGTAATTAGATGACATGAAAAGTTTTATACTCAATTAGTTTAAGCATATTTTTCAATTTAAATTGTTTTTTCTTTATATTTTTTTTATAATATTTATTATTATTATTATTATTATTATTATTATTATTATTTTTATTATTATTATTATTATTATTTTTATTATTATTATTATTATTATTATTATTATTATTATTATTATTATTATTATTATTATTATTATTATTATTATTATTATTATTATTATTATTATTATTATTATTATTATTATTATTATTATTATTATTATTATTATTATTATTTTTATTATTATTATTATTATTATTTTTATTATTATTTTTATTATTATTATTATCAAATGAGACATAAATGTGGCGCTGTTGTTTGAAAAATTATAGATGGTTTTTTTATTCGCTGAAATCACAAATTTTGTAACTGAATTAAATACAAAATGTACAAAAGTAAAAAATTTGGGCATAAAAAATATGAATACGTTTTTCTATATTTCTAATGTAGTGTGTATATTATACAGTAGCTGACATAACCAAATTTTATGTTTACAGATAATTACTTTGCAACGTTCGGATGGAATTAATTGTGATTTATTTTCTAAATAGTTTTTTATAACTATATATTGCATCATATAAACAGTATTCTTTTAGCTGCTCTATGTAAATTTCTTACACCGATCATCAAAATTTGCAATGTAACGTTGAAGCCACTGAATAGATGGACAGAGTAACAGAGAAAATAAAACAAACTCTTACACCCAAAATCTACACTATCTCCATAATTTCATTAAATATAATATTTAATTCAAGTCATCATTGAACCAAAAAAAAAAGTGGTGTGAGAATGTGTTTGTGTGTATGACCACTAATATTCGTATGTCTATAACTGTACATTAACATTAACAATTATTATTAACAATAAATAAATATAAAAAGAAACAACAATTGTTATATTATATAAAAACAAAAAAAAAAACAATTAAATATCTAACCTTTGAGTGTGTATTTGTGTAATTGCGTGCGACTGCGAATATGAATGTGAATTTAAAAGCAGTATCGCACATTATATTACAACAAATACAAAACCACAAGCAAATAATACGTTGCTGCAATTTGCAACACACGACGAAACGCATGCGAACGAACGATGGTAAAAATAATCGAAATGGTAAGGTAATCGTAATGCGCGATTTTTATTTTACACACACACGCATAACGAAAATATCCGATTGCCAATATGCGCAGACTAAAAACTACACAATATCATAGAAAAAAAATAATTTAAAATTTAATGGAACACTTTTGAACAAATTTCCAATAAAAATAAAAACACTCACTAAATCATTTAATTTAATTTAAAAACTAAAAATTAATTAAATTCTATAAATAATACTTAAAAAATTGGCAATGTTTTTTTTATTATTAATGTATTAATTATAGGAAGAAAAAATAGAAAACGCGAATCGCGACATACAAGAAAAAAAAGCAGAAACAAAATGCACGACCGGCCCGAATATTTTTTTTTTCTACACTAACATTTATTGAATAATTGATTTCGCTCGATGATGTTGATGATGATGGATAAATAAACGAAGAAAGTATAAAGGAAGAGGTAAGCGGCTATAACGATAATGATGGAAAGGAAATATATTTAAATATAGCGTACTTTTTTCTTTTTATATCTATACGTTACAATAAATTAGTTTTTCTTTCAATTTTTGTGATATTTGTATAGTAATAGATAATGACTTTTTAGCTAGTCAATTGTATTAGTATAGGTAAATTTGAATACGGTAACCATAGGGATAATGTACCTTATGGTAGAGTCCGTATACAATATGTTCCTATAAGTGCATATAGTTTCTATATATGGTTCATATATTTACAGATATCCCTGATACCATTTAAAATGAATTAAAAACCATAATTTTCATCGAAATTAATTTTTCTACCTATAAAATTTAAAATCGGTATTCATAATACCTCTTTAATAATCTAAGCACGATCGCACTGTTTTTTAAATAATATCATCAATATATATTTGTAGATGTTCCACATAATTAAATTAAAAGGATATTCTTAGTGCGTCTATGAGAACTAGCTTTATGGAATAAGAAGCATAACACGTTGAAAAAGGGTAATTAATATAATAATTATTATTATATATCATTTTTAATCTCAATAAAATGTGGAACAAAAAATAGTGGACCGAGTGCCATAATATTAGTAGATCTCAAACCCCGGTGATAAACAAAAACATTTCTATTAATTGGTAAAGTATGGTGTGATACTATATTATTATTAATCTCTATGGCTACAGTCAATAGTGTAATTAATTCTAATAATATGATATACAATTGTGTTGAAAATACGACATAAATAATGTAATGTACTGTGTTGTGTTAAAATAATTATCAGTAAATATATATATATATGTGTGCGTGTGTGGTAAATATATGGTTCAACCAACTAAAGAACTAATACTACACTTGATTTTAGCTACTCTTTCTAAATATCTTACATCGATCCAATGTAACATGTAAGCCACTGAATAGATGGACAGAGTAACAGAGAAAATAAAACAACCTCTTACACCCAAAATCTACACAATCTCCATAATTTCATTAAATATAATATTAAATTCAAGTCATCATCATCAATTATTGAACCAAAAAAAAAAGTGGTGTGAGTATGACGACTAATATTTGTTTGTCTATAACTGTACATTAACATTAACAATTATTATTAACAATAAATAAATAGAAAAAGAAACAACAATTGTTATATTATATAAAAACAATAAAGAACAATTAAATATCTAACCTTGAGTGAGTGTATATTTGTGCAAGTGTGTACGACTGCGAATATGAATGTGAATTTAAAAGCGCAGTATCGCACATTACATTACAACAAATATAAAACCACAAGCAAATACTACATATTGCTGCCTTCTTCAACACACTACGAAACGCATGCGAACGAACGATGGTAAAATTAATTGAAATGGTAAGGTAATCGTAATTCGCGACTTTTCTTTTACACACACACATAACGAAAATATCCGATTGCCAATATGCGCAGACAAAAAACTGCACATAATCATATAAAAAAAATAATTTAAAATTTAATGGAACACTTTTGAACAATTTCCAATAAATATAAAAACACTCACTAAATCATTTAATCGAATTTAAAAACTAAAAACTTATTAAATTCTATAAATATAACACTTAAAAATTGGCAATTTTTTTTATTATTGATGTATTCATTTAGAAGAAAAAATAGAAAACGCGAAACGCCGCGTACAAAAAAAAAAAAACAGAAACAAAATACACGACCGTCCCGAATATTTTTTTTTCTACACTAACATTTATTGAATAATTGATTTCGCTCGATGATGTTGATGATGATTGGCACATAAACGAAGAAAGTATAAAGGTAGAGGTGCGAGAGGCTATAATGATAAAGATGGAAAGGTAATAAATTTAAATATAGCGTTCTTTTTTCTTTTCATATCTATACGTTGCAATAAATTAGTTTTTTTCAATTTTTGTATTAATAAATAATGACTTTTTAGCTAGTCAATTGTATTAGTATAGGTAAATTTGAATACGGCAACCATAGGGATAATACACCTTATGGTAGAGTCCGTATACAATATGTTTCTAAGTGGTTTCCATATATGGTTTATTTATTTACAGATATCCCTGATACCATTTAAAATGATTTTAAAATCATAATTCTTCTCGAAATTTATTCTTCAATGTTACCTACTCCCGCCGTTTGTATAATATACAAGCTATTTGTGTGACGTGACGTATTAGACAATTAGATTATATCCTGATCCATCAAATATACGTAAAAGGTAAAAATTAAATTACAATTAAAATTTAATAAAAAATGATTCAATTTTTATGGATTTCCTCTATTTTATTAATTAGATACCCAAATATGTATAAAAAAGTAGAAAAAAAATAAAATTTCGTAAATCTTTTTTTCAATATATGAAAAATTCACAGTAAATCGAAGAAAATTTTTGTTTTTGTTAACGTCAATAATATGAACTTGATAATAATATATAGTGAAGAAATAAACTCTATTATTAATAAAAAGAAATAAAATTCTATAAGTTTTTTTTTTTTTTATTTTATGTTTCAACAATATGCAATCATGTGCTCGTAAATATACTATCGTATATGCAAAGAAACAAAAAAAAAACCCCATAAAAGTTTATGATTATACAAAATATAAAATGGCAAAAGAACAACAACAAAAAATTCTTGATTATAAAACTTTATTATCAAAATCAAAATCATTGCATATAAATTAGTATATATAGTTTGATTTTTTTTTTCTGTTCCATTGTTTTTTATTATGCCTTAAGACATTTGCATAGTAATAGCTTGTTCAGCAACATCGATTTTTATAAATATGTATATGTATTTTCTATGATAAAATATATATTTACAGTGGCCAGAAAATTGTTTACGTAGTATAGAAGCAACCGTAAATGACAAATTGGACAAAAAAACTTTGTTCCCATATGAACTTCATTAAATTATAACATTTACTCGCATTATGAAACTGCACAAACAAAATTATTCTAGAAAAGAAATGGCGAAGTTGTGATATTTCTATAAGTTTCTACATTTGAAAATTAGTTTTCTATATAAATTTGTTTATAATTGTAAATATTAACAAATTCTTCATAGTTATTTTGAAATTAATTTACACATTATTCGACTTATGATTTCAGAACTTCTAATTTAATATTTCTGTGTGAAGTAGTATTTGTTGGTTATTCTGGTAAATAGCATTTATTGAAAATGGCTCTATAAATTGACAAATTACAGTACGGCTACACCTCATGCAAAAGAAAATTATACAAGAAATTTATTAGAACTGATGATTCAAGGATCATGGTTATTTTAAGGTCTATATAATTTGTTACTAATTAAACACATACTACACCTCACAGACCTTTTAAGATACGCAGAATTAAAAACACGCACTTGAATGAAGGTCTGATGTTTTAAATAACAAGGATATTTCAAGGATTTTGCAAAAAGGATAATTTTTGAATTTGTCAATTGAGATATAAAGTTTAATTTTTGAATATAGACACGCGACAATTTGTAAGAGAACTATATTTGTAATAGAATTTAAAGCAAAACTGTTTAGTATATTATTATAAAGTTTTCGCTCCAAAGTCTAATTTCAGTGTTATATTCTTTACCATAAATTTCGCACACAAACTCGTTGAAATAAATTTTTCCCTCACATGTTCCAATCAGTATATGTATAGATTCACTCAATAATACTACTGCACATAGTACTTTTATTTATATCGAAGAAAAGGTCTTTGCCTGGCAAAAAGGACAGTTATTTATTTGAAATTGAAATTCATTTTTATAAATTGTGAACATTTTTTTTTTCATTAATTTTTAATTTGAACTGAGTTCTGAGTTATTGTTCAATCTGCAGAAAAATTATTTCTAATTAATTTCTGTACAGTTTCATAAAATTAAATGATGCATTTTCGTAAACGTATAATATGAATTAATTTAATTATTTTATTTGTTATTGTGTGTTGAAGTGTATATAGGAAGAAAGTTGATTGAGATCATCGTGTAATAATACATTATTTTTTGTATAATTCAAACTTATTGTCACCACTGTACATATGTATATATTATAGTTATTATAGAGATACATAATTTAACTTGTATTTTATTAAATTTATAAATAACAATAATAACCAAATATACAAAATAAATACAACAACTATACACATAAAACTGTTTAGATTTTTATGTTTTTTAAATGTATAAATGGTAAATTATATTATTAGGAAAATCAACAACATTTTGTAATATTGAAATAATGAATAAATTCTGTATTGTCATATAGAATGTTGTAATAAAACATTTATAGAAAAACAAATTATAGAGCAAAAAATTTATTGTGATTTGAATTATTATATTATTTTATATAATAGTTCTTATTTTTTTCTTGCGATGTGATAACAGCCACTGACAATTCATCATTTTATATGCACATAAATAATAATTTAACCGTTTTGATCCGACTCGTTTATATATAAGTACCAGCAAGTCTTCAGTTTTTTTTTTTTTGGAAAACCGGATCTTTCTATTCGATATTTTAGACATAGATATTTTTTGTAAATAGATATATTTGACTGATTTTATGGTAATTATAATAATTGTGCTATGAGAAACGCATGAATGATTACTTGTATTGATAAATCAAAGATATAAATATTGATAACACAACAAAACAAAGCGATGTTATGGTAAGGCATCTTTAACATTCGGTAAAGCATAGAGAAATAAAAATTACAATAAGTAAGTAATGTTTAACTTATTTGTCGAGAACACAATCTCTGGTTTTATTATAATTTACATAGGATATAGAGAATCGAAAAATAGACATTCAAAGTTCATATGTAAGTGAAGAAATTAAATCATTTATAAATTTCTTAAAGCGTTTCTTTTTAGAGTAAGTAAGTTCTATATATTCAAGAATTATAGCTAAAATTAGCATATAATGTAATCTTGTCGATCTGGTCACTAGTATAACTCTCCGATTTATTTGAAACTCAGCACATTTGTAGAGTATTAAAAACGAATGGACACGTATTTTTTTTTATCGGCAAATATGGAGATTTAAGGTGGTGAAACGACTCCTAGAAAAAAACTTCAACATATTTGATTTTAGATGAATAGCTGTACAAGTATAGAAGTTAGGAAAAAAATGTTACAGGAGTAATAATATTCATAGCATAGGTGGTTAAGCCAATTTCATTGTAGCACATTTACCACACAAGCCATATGCCATCCAAATATTGTGCAACCGACCAGCTGGAAATGATTGATAAAATCAATGATATCGTTAAGGAAAACAATTTTTTTGTCTACCGAATATACCCAAATAGAGGAAAAAAAAATACTTAAAATTTTAACAATTACAAAAATAAATGTTGATGAAAAAAATTAATTCATTGACTTATCAAACAAACCACGTACATATATAATTTATTTCGTTAAATAATAATGGAAAGCAAAATAGAAATTCTATATTATATAAATAAGATAAAATTCATCTGTGTATAATTATTGTTGTTTACAATACTCTTCTATATCTTACTATATATATATATATATATATATATATTAACTATAAATATATATATAAATACAGAGTATAAATATATAATATATCCATCTGTTCTATTTTCTTAATTAAAATGAATATAATTTCTCAATATCATCCGAAAAATAAACGCATAATATTGATCCTGTTGAAATATAAACGTTATCGTAGTAGTAGTAGTAGTAGTATAGTAGTAATAGTAGTAGTGTATATAATACAGTAATTATACAAATTAAATATAGTATATAATAAATAAGGGATTACCATTTTTATGTAGGTGTATCTGGTATATACTATATATAATCAAAGTGAATATAATTATATTATGTGTATACAGGGTGTACATACAAGTGCAGTGCAATGAAAATACTAATTTATAGTTTCTGATTTATACGGATTTTTCTTTAAGGAAAAGTTATTTTATTAACTTGATGGTACACCGCCATATAAGGCGCATTAAAGTTCAGAGAGAACTTTAAAAATAAATGATTTCCAAATAGATGGATGATTGTAGTGAACCATATATGTTGGCCCCTTCAAATCTATCGATTTAATTCCATTAGGTTTTTTTTTCTTTAGTGTCATATGAAAGATATAGAATATTAAAATTTTATAATGATGAACTCATTGATAGAAATTCTTCGAAAACATAAAACCCTTAATTAAAAAGTGTCGAATTAAATTTGTGTTTCCATATCAACGCTTTGAAAATACGTGTATACTGCACTTGTGGACACCTTGTACATATATATATATACAGAGAGATGGTGGTATAATGGACATTTAAATTTGTTGTTAATTCAATTTACATTCTAACTTGTATTATTTCTTTTCTCATCGCTTTCTTAATACGTATATATTTATAGGAAAAGTACGAGTGTATTTATAAATAGACTATGTTTTTAATTACATGAAAAATAAAAAAAATAAAAAATAGGAAAATTACTATATACACGCTACAGGAGTAATTGCAAATCTCTAAATCTAATCGTTTTTAAAATTCTATATTATGTTAGGGAATAAGTCATTCAATTTTAATTATATTATTGTATTTGTGTATATGGTATATAGGATACGCATAATAATATTCGCAGGTTCACAATCCATCCAAGTATTTTTTTATGATAAATTTTTTATACAAATTTATTGTTTGTATATAATTTTTTGAATATAAAATAACAGTCACTATATAGGACTTGATTATTATTATTATTATTATATGGTATTACCTTAAATCCTATACATATATATATATATATTGTAATATAATATTCATGTATATAAAGTGTATTTATTTCTTAATATAATTACGTATGAGAGCGTGTAAAAGACATTTAAGAAAATTAAATTTAACTTATATATTTAGAGGTGTATGTACTATGTCTTGTATACTATGTGCAACCATAGATAGATTACAGATTAGTGATGGTGAAAACTGTCGTTGAATTTAATACAAAAATATATAATAAATTTTATGTTTTCTTGAAAATTGATTTTCAAAGTTATATATAATTATAAGTGACAGAGTGTTAGATAATTCGATATAAATTTTATATGTTTATATGTATATATGCAATGAGTATTATAAAGTATTCGAAAAGATTGATTGACATATTTGGTTAATGGTTATTAAATATATTGTACAAAAAAAAACATCGTAACATATTATATATTAAATTAATATTATAATATGCATTACATATATGATGCATTATAATTGCATTTATACTACTTTATAAACATATATTGTATATAGAATGTCATCATGCTCTACCACCTACAATTTATCCATATGCATGTTAAGTTTAATATTTGTTGATTATTATACAATATATGTGCACACATTGTAGTATATAAAGAACACCAATACCCTCATATACATTTTTTATGTTGCAAATTGATATTTTTACGATGAAAAATCCATTTAATTTTCATATGTCAACCAACAGCGGTTGTTAAATTTTTAAATAATAATTTTATTACTTTTATATTTTATACATCACTAAAAACATATATTAAAATATATTTCATGTTAAAATATAGTCGTAATCGTATACATATATTAGTACACAACACAATACGATATACAATATTATAATATATTTTTAGTAAATGAAAAGTTATTAAATTTGGTGATGGAATTTATATGCATAAAAAAAATGAAAATAATAAAAAATGAAATTTATAAAATATGTATTTATGAAAATAAAATTCAAGAAGAAAGTATTTCTTCTATAAAATATAAATTAGAATTAGGAGACGCGGTATTATATGGTAGTAAAAGCAAAAAACCAAAAATATATATAGACTCGTCCGAAAGAAATGCAATGTAATAATTTGTGGTAATGTATTGTATAATAACAAAATATATATATAAACATAAATTTAGAAGAATATGCATTTAAGAACAAAACGTGTGGGTCATTCATTCCATAAATATATCCCTATCCCCGCCAACATATTTTCTAATATAGTTGAAACGCTTAAGACTATTAATAAAAAAAAAGTATACTATAAATGTTTACAGACAATTGATTTTCTTTTCGGAAATTGTTAGTCATTTTCTACTTTCCTCCTTGCCTTGCCTCACATATAAATATACATAAATTATATATATTTTATTATGTATACGTAAAATATACTCTTCCTCAAACTCAAATAATTTCATAATAACAATAAAAGATAGTACCACATATATTTTATACTGAATGTAACACACTAACAACGGTCGACAATTTTTCATACGAATTCTAGTATATATTATATGCACAAAACCCATCGTACGTACAAAAGTATGATTACACAATTAACATCGTTCTTCGAATTTTAAAAAAATATATGTTTGCTTCAACGCTAAACAGACGCAATATGATCTTTAAATGAATGATTAACCTTTGAAAGTCTATGTGATATTAAGTTTTAAGTATGAGATAGATCTTATATATATAAATATATACAATAAAATACAATAGCAGTATATATAGCTGAAAGATATATGTAGAAAGTTCGAAAAGTTTCCTTTATTTAATTTATAATTTGCATAATCTATAATATAGACGATATATGATATGATAGAAAGAGATTCAACAGAAGACTTCAATATTATTTACACTCACAGTTTGGAAACAAAAAATAAAGAAAAGATGTAACATGAATGGTAATTATAATAGTGCTTTTTACATTTCCACTATAATCGATGCCATCCCTAGTAACACTGTTCGTAATTTTCCAGCAAAATTTCCACATTATATGTAGTAGTTCGTAGTTTCAATCCGAGGAAATATCTATTGATTTCTTACAGATGTCCGCTGAAATTTTATATATAATCAGTGCATGGATTTTGGTTAAAAATGTCCTTAGATTATCCACGTATATTTCCGATAATAATTTCTATGGATTTTCCTTACATTTATTTCTCGTTGCTATTATTCCACAGAATATCCGTAGAATTTATATTCATATTTTTTGTGATCACATTCACAGATTTTAACAAAAATACGTCATGTGACAAGTGCATGTGCACACAAAAATTTTGTTTTAAAAGGTTGTAACTTGTTGAAACAAAATTTAATGTATAATAAATACGTAAGAAATAAATAAATATTATGATATTTATATTTTCTTATGCAAAACATAATTTAATTGTAAAATTGTAAAACTACTGTCTTGAATAATTAATTGGTGAAATAAATTATGAATACAATACCGCACGAATATATGTTGGAAATATTACCCTGATCATCCAAGGATTTCAATTGATCTAAATAAAATACGAATATATATTAAGTGGAAAATCTATAGATATTCTTTGGACAAATTTCAACATATTTTTTCCATGGAACATATGCGGATTTTTTCCACGCAAATTTTCCTCATTTTTTAAAGTACGTACAAATTGTTACTAGGGATCGTAGTGTTACTTTTAATTTTGTTTATTATATAAAATCATAGGAACCACGGGGTTTAAGATGACGCATGTAGATATGTGTGATAAAATCGATTTTACGAAACTAGAAATGCTATAAAAACGTGAAATGATGTGGTTTTATAAATATTAAATTTTATTTTAAAATATAAATTAAATTTAAGAATTTCCTAATACTACTAGTGACTGTGACTGTTACACGTCATTGCTTTTTTTTCATTTGAGTTACTTTTTGCATTGCCCTCGTCTAAAATAATATACATTTATATACACTATGATTATCATCTCTATTGCGGGAATATTCATGTACAAATAAATACATTTTATATAATCTCATAGCACCAACATTTTGCAAAAAAAATATAAGTATTTCACATATATGTAGAAAGACAGTGTCATCATATCACTTATTATAATCAATATTTCAATGGAAATTTTATTCTTACATTTTATTCTACAGAAACGAACTATATAAAGAAGGGAACCGTATTCAGGATTTCAAAGAAATTTTTCTAAAATAGGTGTTTTTTTTTTATTCTCTTTTAATTTATAATGAATCGCCAAAATCATAAAACAAGACATTTGATGAAAATCGTATCAGTTTTGCACTAGAAGTACCAAAATAATTTTTTTCAGTTTAAAATAAAAAAAAAATATAATGAAATTATATCGGTTTCATGACAATGAAAATAATTTTTAAAAATTAACACGCCTAATCACTCACATAAAAATAATGGAATTAAAGAAACACGTATATATTTTGATAATTGCAAGTGAATTGTTATATTTACTCTCAAATAAGTATTAATTTATCAACTTGAGTGTATAATGAATGTTTGGTATAGATGCCGCACATGTTCCACTTGAAGTACGATGACTTGATAATGATGATAAAATTAGCAAGCATTTGCTTCAGTTTTGTAAAAATATTTACAATTCAAATTAAAAATTATGGTTTTCAATGTAAAAAATAATTAACAATTACCAATTATTGTTTATTCAATTCCCAATACTGTGTGGTCCGCTATCGCAATTTTTCAACACTAAAAATGTTATATGATTGCACGCAGAACAAATTTTTTGGTGTGTGTGTGTGTGTGTATGCTCCTTTTCAAACCATTCATTTTTAGACAATCTCAAGATTTTTCCGAAGAAAATGTTTAAGATCCAAAAAAATTTATTTTAAACTCGCTTTCGCATGGCCGTTCACATGTTTATTTCACTCTATTTCTTTATAATCTGACTCCTTCATTAATCGTTTAATTTTTTCCATTATAGAATATGATGAAGATCTGTATACAGCCGAAAATTTATTTTAACTCCTATTTGTGTAGTAAGTCAAAAAAATTATAACCACTTGACTACATCCGATATAATAAAATGGAAGACACTTATGCAATTATATATAGTTCAAATATTTTCTAGACAATATAACATAGAAAAAATATTCAATATTATAAAAATTATAATTTAATATAAGTCCAAAGTCAATGTCTCTGTCATATAAATTTGTCTTTTATATAGTATACATAGAGTTTTTGTATTATTGTATATTTTCAAATGGCATTTATTCATTCCATTTAATGTCATAAAATTTTCAGCACTGTGATGCCAATTATTCTATTGTATAGAATAGAATAAGAACCACTATATATTTACAATATTTATCTTCATATATGTATATTTGTATTGTAGATGATATTTAAATGCGTGTGTGTGTGTGTGTAATATGGTAATAAGCATAATATGGGAAAAAAAAATATGAAAGTGAAAAAAAAAAATTCGTACAAGATAAATGATTGTTATTAGGGTTAAAATTGCAACAATTTTCTCTATTTTAATATACATTATAATATAGACTCGGTACAAATAAAAGTGTAGTATATATATCTATTCTATTCTATTCCAATGTATAATGAACCACATGTATATTTTGTTATATATAAATAATACGAAAAAAAATTATTATGTGTTTATATCTGACTTAGCAAAGTTATTTTAGGAATAATTTCGTTGAATATGTATTTTATATATATATGCATTCTATATTCAAATACAATAATCCTGTATTTAAATTTATTCAAATAAATATATATTGTTCAAAGTTGTTACTTTATAAATACTATATTATAATACATAATACAATACACAATACACACCGTCTGTCTCAAAAATTTCCGAGTTAATTTTTTGGTTGATTATTAAAAATTATCTGCTTATTGGCATATTCTAAAAGGTGAAACAAATGACTTTCTTATGTCATCAGTAGAAAATGATCTTTATGATGTCGGTACAAAATGTCTTTTTGAAATGAATTTATAGCAGCACGCAATGCTTTAATTTCATAGCTAAATAAAGTTTTGGAAAATAGTTGTAGCCAGCTAAATCAGACAAAAAAATATTGAGTAGAGTTGAGAATTTTCATCAAACTATCGATAACAATTGATGATAGATGATGATTGTGTATTATTGTGATCAAATTGCCAATTCGAATTATAACGATAATCACGTTGAATATGAAAGGGTAATATGATGAAGCAAACTTCTAATTAATATGCACCAGTGACACTATTTTGATTGGTCATTTGGAACCAATTTTTTGTAAATAATTCCTATGAAATATATTGCCTTTTTGTTTGTGGTTCATATTCATAACACCCAGTTACGATAAAATATATGAAAATTTTGTATTATTTTTACTACTTTTAATGTTGTCTTTTGAGCATTAAATTCGAATCAATAATCGTTCAGCTTATGGGTTTGAACAAACATACTGAATTAATTAATAAATCCATTTTTTTAATTAAAATGTGATGAATTATATTTGTTTGGATAATTCCAATTCTATTTCGGTAAATTGTAATTTATGATGATTTTTTTTATGATAAATTTTGATGAAATCATTAAATTTTTCGATGTTATCTTCAATAATAGATGACTTTAACCGGCCACTTATTTCATTATAATGTCTTTACGATCATTTTTGAAACAATTATATTCCGTGCTCATAAGTTGATGCAGGCAAGAAAATGTTTTCTATAATTTAAATCAAAATTTACTATTATAGCTCTTTGTTCACAGGTAATTTTGGTATCGTTGTTATACTAATGCGGTTTTAGTGCAAAAACTTTGTCTGTAAACAATGAAAGTGATTTTTGTAACAACTATATCGCACATCTATATATATTAGATGGCTGTGAATGTTCGGAAATTTTTAAGACAGAGGGTCTACAAATATAATACTATACCATATATAAAAATTGTAGATGCTGATGATAACAACACGAACAACGAAGTGTGTATATTTGTATTATATTATAATGAGCATAATGGTTCTCGAATTACATTTAAAGAAAATATTCTTTTATCTAACATTGTACTTATTATAAATAATTGACAATAGGCGGCGGCGGCGGCACACTTTTTTTTATATATATTGTATCAGTAAATATGTACATATGAATTGAATAAATTATATATTTTACTATATACAATTTTTTTTTAAGTATATAATAACAAAATATATTGTATATAATACATGTGTGTGCACTTGTATTGGTATATATTATATATTTATATATAATTACGAATTTATATATAAATATTATAAATAAAATAACATATAATTTATATATTTAATATTTATATTTTGTATACAATGTATGAGAGAGTATATGTTATGGTCTAAGTTATATATAAATATTCATTGATACATTTGAGAAAATAAATAAAATATAAATATTCTGCGAAGAAAACCAAAGTCCAAATAATTAAAACAAAAATAATAAAAGCAAAGGGATTTTCGTATACTCTTATTAGATTTATAATGATAATAATAAATACTTATATAAAATATACACCATAAGAAGAAATATCATTGTTTTCTGAAAGGAATAAATATTAAGAGATAAAGAAGTAGAATTAATATTTGTTTATCTGGTATAGAATATTATTTTAATTAAAAAAGTTTAATTGGATTTCTATTTTTATAATTTTTTTTTTTTTTTTATTGTTATTGCTTCTTATATTACTTTATTGTAAATATATGTGTGTATATGTTATGTAATGTGAGCATATATATATATATATATAAGGATACGTAAGGATACGAAATATTTATTTATGTATTTATTTATTTCGTTTATTTTTCCATTTCTGTTATCTGTTTATAATGTTGAAATCTGTTTAAATTAATTATATATAGCGAAAATTTTTTTATTTTATTATATAGCTCCTTTATTTTCCTTTATTTATTTATGTACAGCACATAATGTTTATAAAGCGAAAAAGGAAATTTTTTATATAGCAGAATTAAGAAAATTATAAACAGAAAAAAAAAACCAAAAACTAAAAACGATATTTCGTAAGAAATAAAATTAATTTACTTAATTTTTTGAAATATTTAATATTTTTTTTGTTCCGATTCCATGATCATGATATTGTCTATTTTTAAATATTATATATATTTATATATTTATGTCACCCACGAACACATCATCATTAATTTTTGTTACACCTCCAGTAAAAATTGATTTTATTTTAATATCAAATTACAGACTACATTATTTGGATTACTTAATACGTATCCCTATATCCAGTGGGACCTAACTAACATCATTGTAGTTAATAAGTTATAGTTATTCATGGAAAATGAATAAGTATACCAATAAACAAAGTATGAATATAGACGAATATTATAGTCATGTGAGGGCATTGAGATAAATTTTTTCACTTCACGATTTCTGTTGCAGCATAATAATATAAATTAGTCGTACCACCAACAATTTTCTTTAATTCCATAAAATAATTTCAAATGACATATAAATTCACGTGTATAAGTCACCATAGTTGCAGAATTAGTTCACTTAAAACTATTATATTACGTAGTTTAAGTGGGTGAATAGCATTCTATAACAGAAATAGTGAGATGTTGTTTTTTTTAATTATCAGCAATATTTAATCGGATTTTTCCAACCAAAATCCATTGGTCACTATATGTTTGTTTTCAGCAATTCGGGGAATACAGACATCGATAATAATGATCTTCTCAATTTTTTACTTGAAACATATACGAATAATAATTTACTATTCCACGAACAATTAACCTTTTCGGTTAATATTTACTTCAATTTCATTAAAATAAAAAAAAAACCCTTTCATATAATTCCAGTTATTATTGTATCAAAATGTTTCTCAACTCTACTTTTATCATTCAATGATGGTGCCGTTGTATCTGGCGATTTTTGTGGTCGAAAATTATATCATTTTGACGACGACTGTACAAAATACAAATGCTCAAATAAAATACAAATGACCATCGATATATATTTAATTAATTTAAATGAATTCATTATAAATTTTCAATAAGTTAAATTTTGCTATTGTTATAGATATAGAACGATATATTGTAACAATAATAGAAGAAACTATATTGAAATAATTAGTATAATAATGAATTTATGTACAGGGTGTCAACGAGCGGTGCGCATTCCTTCATGAGGGATAGACATAATTCTGAATCGAAATTACTAAATGACTAAATTTTTCTATTTGGAGCTCTATTTTCGAGATACGACCTCATCATTAATGAAAAACCAATAACTTCGAAAGTAAGATAAATACAGAAAATTTATAGTATACCGAATTTGTAGAGAATTAAATTGTATTATAATTTTTTTTTTTTTTAACTTGCTTCAGTTTCGATTTATTGAACAATATATTTGAAAAATAAATATCTTTTCTTAAAAATTTCGTACAAAAATGAATTTTTCTCGGTAATCTCATCATTAATCGACCAATAACTTCGAAAGTAAGGTAAACACAGAAATTTTATAATACACCGAATTTGTAGAGAATTAAATTCTTAATTAAATTGTGTTAAAAATTTTTTTTCTAACAGGCTTCAGTTTCGAGTTATTGAATAATATATTTGAAAATTAAATATCTTTTTTTAAAAATTTCATACTAAAATCGTTTTTTTTCTAAAAATCTAACGACTCAACATATTGTTTTTATGTCAAAAAAGTAAAGTCAATTTTTTCGGCTACAATTTTGTAAAATATTTCATTTAGCTATGACCAACGCAATTTAAAAAAGTTATAAATGTTTGAAAAAAGTGTTGTAAATGTAGATAATAAAAAAATAACAAACTAAAATTATAGCTATTTGGAACAACTGAAAAGAGTAGGCGGTGTTTGTTTATGAATAAACGAAATTTAAACGTACGTCTTCTAAACCGATATTATAATGCGCCCTGTATATAAGCTTTTACATATTTACAATATATGTATTATAAGTAAAAGTAAATATAAAAAACAAGAAAGCTTGTGTATATGTCAAAAAATAATTTATCATTTTCCGTAATTCTTTTATTTTTCTAGTAAAATTATTTATTTATTTTTTTTTTTTAATTTCCGTTAAACATCTCAAAGAACTTGAAACTTTAAAGTACATTCTTTTAAATGTCAATGAAAAACAGAAAATTTATGTATGTATAAATAAGAAAAACTTGAAGAAATTTATAAGCAAAGACTTATAGACGACGAAGGAGTTGATAATATTAATATTTAATATATATATATATATTTTAAATAAAAGAAAGTATATAAATACCGATTACATTATCAAGTACATATTTTAATGTCATAACAAGTAGTTTTCGTAAATTTTAATAGAACATAAATTATAGTAATATAACAATATAAGAGAAAAATTTTATAAATTGATATTTTATTTTGTAATATGGTAAACTAATAATATAATAAAAAATATATTAAATGTATGTATAGAACAGGTTCAATTGTTGTCATTCTTTAATGATTATATAGCTATTTATTTTTTTATATTAGTTTTCTCTGTGCATATATTTAATATTATATACTTTTATATGGCACAATGTGTCGATCTGGCGATAAACAGTATAAAATGATCATTGTAAATGTGGTTGGTTTCATAAAGAACATACTTCTATTTTTTTTATTTTGAAACACAAACCAATTTTATCAATATTTTTTCATTTATATTTCCTGGCATAAACTTAACACCAAACTTTTATGTTACATATTTATATGTATAACTAAAAAAAAAAAAACGTATTTTATATGTGCTAGCAAAATGAAGTGTATATAAATATATATTGTGGTGTTTGTGTGTAAATTTTAAATATATGTAGCATGTAAATATTCATTGAACGTTCTCCTATATAATTACAAACATTTTAAAATACATATACAAAGAATCTATATTTACGTGCATTTATTGTAAATTGACACTTTTAATAACAGACCATTTGTTCTTTATCTACATAAATACATACGTCGGTTCTAAATATAGGGTCGGGTTGATATTGCGTTAACTACAGGACACACTGTGAATACAATAATACAAGTATAAAAGTATATATATATATCTATAAATTTTAAATAACATATAACATTGTAATAATAAAATAACATTCACATATGTTATCTGTTTTCATAAACTTGGTTATTATATACAGGGTGGCTTTAATATTGTTACATTGTACAATATATAAATTTTGTTTGGTTATATATAATTACAATATATATATATATATATTTTATATTCTAACATGAACAGATGAAATTAAAACATTTATATAGGAACATAGAGTGTACAAATGTATATATTAAACCATTTCATTTTGTACAGAATAAAATATGAAACCTTGTTCATGTACAATAAAACTATATGTGCATGAGCAACTGATATTAATTCGATTTTATAATAATATCTGCACTCAAACATTCAACATATGATTGGTGGAGTGACGAGCGCGGTCGAAATCAATCCAATATAACTGAAAAATTTAAACATAAACTGCATGCTGATGATGTTTCATCTCCAATCATTTGAATTTAAAAAAAAAAAAAAAAACGTAACGGTCAACCGTATGAAACTTTACATGAAGAAAGCTTCATCACACTGAAAATAAAAATTTGTACATAATTTCAAAGGAATAGCGTTTATAAGCCCATTTTTCATTGTTTCAATGAATAATTCATTAATATTTTTCATTTTTAAAAATTATCTTAATGTACTTGTTTATTGAATGAATGAATTCGTGATCATTAATTAATTTATGTTCAGAATAATAAGTTATTGAACAGAAAACGTTGAAAAAATGATTGATATTTATCAAAACAATTATACAATTCTTTAAATCAACGATAAGTGGATTCATTGAAAAACATTCATTTTCGATATTATGTTTTAATGAATTATTACGTTGATTTAATAAATGTTATTTCATTTTAACAATGTGAACCATCCATCCTTGGAGCAAAATTAATTAATATTTCATTGTTTTGACATTACTTTTTAATTGGATCCATGTACTTTTTTTTTTTTCAGGGCACCGCTAGGGATCGCAAACTTTTGAACAATCTTAGATTTTTTATATTTTATATTCAATTCACATAGACATTTTTTTTTTATCTATAGATTACAGAAAACTTCGCAGTAGGGTTATAACAGATTCTTCAAATTATAGAGTTATTCCCATGTCCTGATATAGATCAAAGACTGTTGTTGAAATTGGGGCGGGATTATTCTAGAGATAATTACACAACGGTATGGTCTGACTGTTGCAGTGTAATATTAGCCTGAATTTTATTTATGCGTTATAATAAGAGTTAAACGAAACTCAAATTTCATTAATTTTTATTTATAACGACAAAAATACTATTCATTCATACAAAATGAAATATAATTCGTAATGCGATTAGAGAATTATGGTGATTGAGTGATGCACATTATCATGCAATAAAACAAATAAACACATCAATTAACTATATCTATTATATGGCATGGGGATCAAAATATACATAAGTTTAATTTGAACAAAATTTTTTGAATCAAAATGCTCTACAGCATTTAGCATTAGATTTTAGATACTCACAATCGATACAGTGACATCACATGAAAAATAAAATATATAAATATTCTTCTTTTAGTAAATAAATATTTATTGTCTTAAGAACGAGAAGAAAAAAAAAAAACGGTCCAAAACCAAAAAAAGAGAATTGTTAAAGTATATTATTTTGTAGTATATTATTGTATTCAAAATTTACTGTCGAACACGAAAAAAAAAACATGAATAAATTTTAAATTATTTATAATAATATAGATATTTTATATATCATTATGTGCATGTGAATGTATATTATATTTATAAATAAATGAAAAATGCGTAAATACAATGGATACAATAGAAATTCCATAGATTTATCAATATTGAATTCCTAAAATATATTAATATATTGTATTATAAATAAATAAATTATAGTACCGATACCGATATATTGTATATTATAAGGAGAGTATATTTATAATGTAAATAATACCAATATATTCATCATCATTACATCTTAGATGTTTGTTTTTGTATACCATATATAAATAATATATGTATATAGACAAATATCTATCTATATCTATATTCAGTATATGTAAATTAAATGTCAATAAACTGGTAACATATAAATAATATTCAATATATTGTATTAAAATTGTTAGAAAATATTTTCATGAAATATTGAAATGGTGATAAGGATAAGTGTACACATATAATTTCATGTATATATATATATATATATAGGAGTAGTACATAACATATATATAAAGAATATTTGTATCCCATATATAATACACTGTCTATCAAATTTTCTTTGAATAAATAGTCTTTAAATATACCCAAAAATATACTCGAAAATAACATCGAAAATGTTCTGTATTTTTTATAAATGTACAATAAATTTTATACTATATATATATCAAAATCAATATATACACGTATTTTATATATATATATAATATTTGTACAATCTATATGTAAATTACATATATATATAGATAAATCTTTAATATATATATATAATATATGCATTTTGCATCTTTAAAAATGTTTCCTCTTGATAGATCAAAGTTTAAATAATTCCATATAGATTGAACTTTATACCTGAACTATACATATATATATATAGAAAATAAATATTTTTTTAAAATACACACACACACACACACACGTATTTGTAAATATCCTTTATATATATATATGGTATATAATAGTATCATTCTGTGTCTTATATATATACAAGAGTAAATATATAAATGAATGTTATCTATATGATAATATGACTTTTTCCGTACCAAAAATATTCATAAAATTTTTATACATATGCATATTGCATATATTCATTCATGCAAATATATATTTAATTTTTGGATCGAACAAGAAGTAATAAATAACTTCTAATATATACCATAGTAAAGAAAAAATGAATAAAATAGAAAATATCGATTGAATTTTATGTGATTCGGATTTGCAGTCGTCACCATATGCATATGATAGATTTCAAATATAAGAAGAAGTTAAAATAAGACGAAAACCTATATATATATATATATATTTTTATGTACATACATATTAATGCATTGTGTGTATAAATTAAGTATATAAAATATTTCTATATATATAAAGCTTATATACAATAAATAAATATATCAGCGGCGTCTCGTCCATGTATTGAAATTTTCCTAACGACTTTATTCAATTCATTATAAGATTTTATTTTATTTCATTCCAAATTCAAAAGTACATAGTAGTAATAAAAATTTAGTCAGATAAAATTTAAAATTCCTGCCTACCTACTTCTATTATATAAAAAAAAATTACTCATAAACGCAATGACGGATGACGACTATGTTGAAAAAAAAATACAAAATCAGTATAAAAACTCATAATAAAATAGTAACGCAAAACACACACACACACCTAAATTAATTGAAAAATAAGCAAGATAACACAAGCCACACAATTTTAACTTGCATTCAACTCGACTGTTAAGCTTATTTTTTCATTCATTTATTTAATTTAATCAAAGTTTCATATATGTGTAAATGAAATCAAATAGAGAATTCAACTTTTTATATGAAAAATGAAAAAAGCAATACTGAATTCAATGTTCAATGACTTTTGTTGTAAATTATTTTTTGGTCTTTATTCTCTTCTACTCGACGGTCATTGAAAAATCGGTACACAAATATATATAAATAATATATGTGTTGCACATAGTTATTTTACTGCTGATCTGTCTTCCGTTGTGTGTAATTACTTTTTCTTTTTTTCAAACTGGTTGTCAAAGATTGTGTTCATCTTTAAATAGGATTAAAAATTATTGCAGAAATACTATTGGACAAGAAGAGCGCTTAAATGGTCTTTCACTAATGGCCATTGAGAAGGGAATGCTAAAAACGTCATAGCTTCGCCTACATTTTTTAGATGAAGTTAAAAATGTATATTGTATGATAAATCGCGTAGAATGAACTTTATATATTATAAATAATATAAAGTAACCGCATGTAAGCGAGATTAACATAAAATCAAGCAGTGAGAGGCAAGTGGACTCACGAAAATCAAGCACTCCGAAGGGATCGTTTTTTCGCCACGTCCATACGTTGTTGATTCTGGGTCACGCTAAGCGTAAAATTGGAAGTATTTCTTCTATGAAATTCAATGGAGCTAATAGATCGTCATTTTGAGGCACCTTCATGATTTTATTCGTACTCAGCTCATCAAAAAACATGGGTAAACCAACTATAACGCTCATTTGAGAGGTACATGGTACACTATATAATTATGTTTTTATTTGAGTGAATGCATTGACAAAATTTTCACCAAACGCCACTGATACATATATATATCCAACTGCATTGAAGATAAACATTTGACACCTGCGTCCATTTTTTTTCCACATTATAATATTATATATATATTGTAAGTGTCCTTCCTTATATGCACACATGTGTTTATTCCCATATGTAAATATATTCTGTTTTGTGTCATGTATTTATATATAAGTATTATTATGTAACTATTTTATATACAATATATATATATTACGTTCATCGTGAAAGGATATTTATACGAATACAAGCTATTATAGTATATATATATATATATAATCTCTATCACACAGTACATTCATATGTTAACTATATAATATTATTATGGAAAAAGAAAAAAAATATATACAATAATACACAAATAGGGGAAAATAAAATACTTGAAAATGTGAAAAATCAAAATAAAAATGAGTTGCAGTTTTTGGCACTTTAGATATCAATCTATTTTTCTATTCTATATGTATTTTTTTATATATTGTATATATGTCTATTATATACCTTTTGCTCCATTTTAGATATGTACATAATATACACAAATATATGTACGCATATAGTCTAAAAGATTTATGAGATTTAGATAGAGGTTTAAATTGATGATTTACTATATCTATGTTTTTTTTCATTTTTATTTTTTCATTCATCCAAACATTATTTATATACAATATGATCAGCAGCAGCTCGTATATTTACCATCGAAAATTATGTAAACATATAACATTTTACTAAAATATATTTATTTAATTTTTTTTTAATGATTATACTTAACCGTTTGAGTGCGAATCGTCGCTATAGCGACGAATAGGTAATGCGCCAAAATTGCGGTTCGTCAACTTAGCGACGATTGCGTCAATACTGTTTTGCAAGTTTTAACGAAAATTGACTTAACCCCTTGTAGTTTTAATTGTTTGAATAAATTGTAAAGTTATCACAAAGTAAATTTATATTTATACGAGTAGTACTCGTGATACTTTCACAAAGTAAAGTTTACACGAGTCAGACTCGTGATTGATTTACAAAGTAAAAATAAGTTTACACGAGTCAGACTCGTGATTGATTTACAAAGTCAAAATAAGTTTACACGAGTCAGACTCGTGATTAATGCACAACAGGTTAATTGTAATTAAAAGTAAAAATTAACGGAGTATATATTATACAGTCACGATAAAACAAAGCCATAGAGCAGACTGAAGATCACGTCCAAAATAATTGAAACTATCGAAAACGAATGGGTCAGCAAAAAATGTAGTGAAACACCGTCCTCATCCAGGCCAAGATTCAACCTAAACAGACTACCCGGTACGAAATTGCGTAAAATGCGTGGTTTGCAGTACAACAGGTGCTACAAATCCCAAGCGTTCCCGACTGATTTACAACATTTGCAAAAAAAGGGTGCATGGCACATGTATTGGAAAACATAAATGTGTCCAGATAATGAAAAAAACTGGTATTTTCTTCTAAAATATAAAATTTGTGATAAAGAAAAGCCAGCAAATATGTGATTTTCAATTATAACTCATAATTTTATCAACAAAAATCAAAAAGAATTATTGAAATATGTCACTTTTTTAGTTTTTATGCTTATATTTGTAATTTTATAAACAAAAAAAATATTTTTTCTCAATTTCTCATAGCAATTTTCAATTAATTTACCAAAAACCCATAGCACTCAAACGGTTAATACATGAACATGAAGACGTTATACAATAGAAAAATAAGTTATTACAATCTACCTGTTTAGAAAAAATAATATATCTATATATATAACAATTATTTTGTATTTAATTAATTACATAATCAAAAGGATATATTATTTATATATGATAATGAAAAATCTCAAATCTGTTACATCTATATGTAATTCCACACAATATCATTCAACATCAAAGTGACTAAGTTTAAGGCTGCACTGCATTCATACGGATGTGTAAAAGTATATACATCTTTATGTACATCATTATTATTGGTATATCAATATGTGATGGTTACGTTACATCATACAGTGAATATTGTAAGCGATATATAAATATATTAATAAATAAATAAATTAAATCAAAATTGTTCAAATCAACCGAAAAATATGCTCTGACAATAATAACTAATGCTTTGTTCCAATCAATTGCTTGCCTATATGCGACACCTTTTGTAAATCCAATTGTATCATTTTTCTATAGACATTGTGGTTTTATTGATAATAAGATGCATGTTTAAATTTGAACAAATCAACCTCTATTTTAAAAACTAAATTCTTTTATAAACTCATATTATTAGTATTAATTGCTGTTGTGAATGGGAAATAGTTTTTTTTTATTAATATAAAAACGCACCATTGAATTGGTTATGTTATCCACAAATGAAAGAATATCTGAAAATTTAACAGGACGATGTATGTTTTCTGTCATTGGAAATTTGAGTTTTTATTTCTATATAAGTAATTCATTCCCGTTTTATTTACCGAAAGTGCGATTGAAATAAAAATATTAATATTCCCTTCTCTCACCGGACAATAAATTGGCGTCTTTCGTATAGAAAATTCTTTACACTAATTTCAATATGCGAGGTGTACCGAAAATATATTTTTTCTATAATTTTAAATTCAGCCCTGTGACAAATTTTCAATTAGTATAATCTTTTGAATTTATATCAATTGACTTAAAATATACCACTAAATCATTATAAGCATGATGTTCCAGTAGGTCTTACAGTCCAGTTATTTATATCTATAGTAATTCTTTATCATCATTATCATCCTTAACTCTGTACCACACCGAGGGTGCACAGAGCATCAATAAAATGTTTCACCTTGTTCTATTATTTTGAGTCAAAATTGTCACCAGGTGTGACATCGGTCTTCGGCTTCGTTCTACAATTCCACAGGATTTTAATATCTTCCACATTTCTCTTTAAGGTAACACCGATCCATCATCATTTTCACCGTTTTATTTGCACATCAATTCTAGTTTGATTTCACTTTGTCAGAAGCTCATCATTATATTCATAACCACTATCAGTATATTATTTATTAATTAATTAAATGGATATAAAATGTGATAGTCAGTATATAAAGAAGTTACTTTAAGTCAAACAAGTGTAATCCTCAATTTTTTTTTTTTCTATAAAAATCACTGTAAAATATATGTTAACAAATTGTAGATTTTTTCCAGTAATATTTACAATTACATTTTTTATAAGAGATAGAATAAAACTATAGCAAACAAAAATGTTATACAATTACGTGTGAATCTGTAATTAATAAAAAAAAATATATATATTGTATATCCAAATAAGATGTTAATAATAATTATTCTCAAACACACATAAATATCAAATAATATATATTTTCTTCTATAATAATTTTTATAATTAATATTACATAAAAAGAATTAATTAATACATCCTGTTAATCAAAACGATAAAATCTAAAACGAAAAAAAAAAAAACCATATATTTACTAAAACATGCGCTCATATTATATTCAAAGTACATATATGATATATCGTAGTATATGTAGAAAGAGGTATAAGTATCTATAGGTATATATATATATATGGTAGAAATACCTGCCAACTATAAAATGTCATGTAATTATTTATTTTAAATCGAGAATGTTATAATATATATGTACTAGTACTTTTATATATACTTATAATATATATATATACAATTTATTTATACAATATATAAAATTTCCATAAGTCATTTCATTCATAAACTAAAAATATATATAAAATATACTATTTGCATCTGTCCATTTTATTTTCAATATGTTTTACATGCACACACATAGCAGTATTAACGTGTATAAATATATACAATATATTGTATATATATACCCATAACAACGTAGGTACAACGATATACAACATACGCTATGTAATACTCGTATACGATTTATGATTATAAATAGAAGTTATATTTATTAAAACTTTAAGAAAATAATAAACTGAATTTAGTGTAATATTTATAGAAACAACATTATACTTTTTTGTATATATATAAATATTACATATAGTGTACAGTGTGTATATGTAATATCCTGTTTATATGGTATATACGAGATACGAGTACTTAAATATAAATATAAATATATATATATATATGCAAACAAATATATGCGTAATAATATGTTATGCAAAATATAATTAATTTAAATTTAGCAGTTGAAATATTCAGCGTTAATAATTTTTAAATTATGTCTGTAACACATAATTAAACATTTATATTTATATAAAGATGATGGTTTTAAAAATTGAAATTAAAAGGTGTAAAAACTAACTAACTAACTAACAAACAACAGAAACAACGCAGAAACACAGATTGATTTTAGATGCATAAAAAATGGCATATATAAATAAATAATTGTCAAATCATTGTATCTACCCACATGAACATTAACTATATATATTGTATCTATTATAGTGTTTTAGTAAATATATGGTTTGATAAAGAAGAGTTTCGCAATTAATAATAAAATTTTATTGAAATTATTTATACAATTTTATTGTATTTCAGTGTCGAAACGTGAAAAAATGTTTTCAAATAGCAATGTAACTATATTTTTTTTTTGGTAGCCGAGTTGAAAGAAGGCTATATTATGAAAAAAAATTGAAAGGTCCAATTACTAAATTTTTCGGAAAATCGACTTTTAAGAATTATCATCATAATCATCTTTTTGAATTACGGGCCATAGTTTTAACAGATTTCCAGTTTTGTATACAGAATTGCAAATTATGTTCACTTTCCAATCTTGCAATAGAAGAAATATTTAAAATCGATTCACACACAGACAAAAGATACAATCGATTTTCCATTTGATATCATTGAAATTTTGTATGAAATAATGGTATTGTATAAATATTTTTTTTGTACCATTGGGGTGTGGTACACTTTATACATTACCACAAATTTCTTTAAATTTTCTCTGTCATCGTTTGGAAAATCGATCATATATATCTTTTGAATAACGCGTGATACGATTTTAAAAATCTCTTCTATGAAATATGTGAAATATTTAATATAAATTACAATGCTGTAAGCAAAAAATAGAAATCCGTTAAAACTATGGCTCGTAATTAAAAAATATGATTATTCATAAAAGTCGATTTTCCGTGAAAATTCAATTCGGTGAACACCCAAACTTTTTTCATAATTTCGTTTAATTACACCCAGATTATAAAAAAAATATAGCGATATTAAAAACTGAATGCTACTTCGCAGTCTTCACCACTGTTTTATTTATAATATTTTAATTTTGTACTTAAAATCCACACTATCTATATCTATAAATAACAACAAATTCAACATGGCCGTAATGTTAACGGGCAAAAATCTTAATCTAATAATTGTTTCCATAATTTCTGTCGGCCAAGTGTTGTTTTAAAAATATATGCCGCGACGTTATTCGCATCTACCAAATATATATATATTGTATACCATTAATTCTTTGTATGCAGAATTTATTAATTTAACATAATGATTAATTTATTATTTTAATTTAAAGGTGGCTAATTTTTGTAACTTTTATTTGGAATAATTTTTTAAATTGTAACAATTACAACTATCTATAACTATCGTCTTATTGGAAAAAATTCAACAATTCTTAAATTATTTGTTTCAATATATACATTTACTTACGAAAATTTTTGTATTTAATATTAAGCCGTTTATTTACAATCAACGGCATCGACTACTAATTTGTTCGATTTCATAAAATTTTGTACTGATTGTGAGTATTTTTGTAGATCACCTCGGACAGATTATCTAATGCGATATTGCTTTATCAAATGTTCAAGGATTGAGCATTATTATTTACAAAAACCGTACAAGTAGGATTATTTTAAAATAGATGTTTGTCTAATGTTTTTGATGTTAATTCTGAAATTCCATATTTTGAACCATTTTTTATTTGGTTTATTTGTAAATAATGTACCTGGTTGACATGTGATAAAACATTCAATTTGTCTAATGTACATGTTGTTTACTTTTAGGAGGAGGTTCAAAATCAATTAATAAGATTATACTGAACAGTGACAATAAAATGACACCAACTTCAAATATATATATATATTAGATTAAATAAACATTTAGTAAATTTATAAATAATTTTTGGAATGAGTTTTGTCACATAGATGCCAAAATACATATAATAAACAAATTATTGAAATTTTGATAAATTAATAAGACATATTGTCTGGCATATTGACAGATCGTCTGTTAACACATTTGTATATATATTGTGGCAACAACAGTTTCATATACTATAGTATATATATATATTGTTATAATTTTCTGTATAATATACCTTCTTAAACGTCAAAATTAACAAAAAAAATAAATGTAATCAATAAATAAAATAAATAAATGACAGAAATAAACAATGCAATCAAATTAAATCATTGCAAATAAAATATACTTTCACCAAAATGTGTATATAAATATATATTATACTTTATTTATTATATAAATAAATATATAAATATATGTATGTATTTGTCCATATAGTTCATATATATATAAAAAAGAACATATAAAAAACACTTCTCTTAAAACATTATAATCGAATATTATAATAATAAAGATATATGTGCCGACTCAATGGTCGAATATTTAGAAATATAAATATATACTCTTACATAGATCTATATAAGACTCTATATATATGTGAACTACTTATTATATTCTATATATATATACAATACATACCATATATATATATATATTATGTAACATAAATAATACGCATATGTATAACGAAAAATATTTTTTTATCCTTTGTATATAAAACCCACTTATTATATAACTAGAGATATACACACAAATGCAGGCGTATATAACCTACATTTATGTATATAGAGAAAAAAAATTGATAAATCATTTTTACAGCTTTTTATTATTGGCGGTGGTTGACTATATATATATATATATATACTCGAATATACATCAACAATCACACACACACACACACACACACAATACGAATAACGAAAAGCTTTTGATATATACATAGTTTATTTTATACAATAAATTTTCACAACACTTAAGGGAGGGTTGATTTCTGGTCATATTCGATTTGATGAAAACCAATAAATAAATAAATGTATGTATATGAACAAAAATATATTATAGATTATAGAACATATTGTTTATTTACATAAACATTCACATAGTCGAAAATATATATGTTTATAATATATAACTATCTACAATATAATATAATACAATATACAATATACGATAATAGAAGGAAACAATAGAATTATTAATATATGTATTAAAAAAACTAAATTACTATGTGAACGCAAACTATATCGTATTCTATATCTATTTATATTATTATATTGCACTTTATGTTTGTGTTTTTAATATATACCTACATAAATATACAATATATAATATAGGTACAATGACAAAATTATCAACTATAATAATTTGTATAAATAATAAAATATAACAAAATAGTGTAAGTATTGTATGTATATTTCCTCATCTATAGGGAAACCTCTATCATAGTTAGAATGAAAGTTAACTAAGACTCAGTGCGGTCGAATCGGTTGATCTTGCACTACAACGATAAAGATCTACTGTGCTGCGCATTACCTACAATTGGTTACTCAAAAATATGCTAAATTATTATTAATATTATCTTGGGAGAATCGCTTTATAGATACTATATCTTTGAATACCGTCCAACATGAAAATTTCAAAGAAATTCTGTTACTTGGAAACGAACAAATAATAATTGTATTGTGTAATTTTTGATATGAAAGATACTGCGAAAATTGTTTCTCTTTTGTTTGTATCGCGAGATTTGAACTCACAATCGCCGGATTGAATGCCTTGTGCTTAAACCACTGAGCTATATATACTGAATCAATATATCTTAAGTATAAAATTTGAATGTTCCTTCGTTTTTCATATATTAAATATTAAGCTATGCAGTACAATTGACGCAAGGATCAGAATATCAATCAGATCGCAAGAACATTTCCAGGACCTACTAAGGATAATTAATTTTTTTTTAAGGATTTTTTTCAAATATTTATATGCATTTAAAAAATTATCCTAAAACTTTTCATCCCCGCATATACACGTAAAGAAATGGGTAAAAAATTTAAAATTATCATGAAATTTGCGTAAAATATATATTTATACTTTATTTCACACCAAGAAAAAAACGAAAATAAAAAACATACTATGGAAAAAAAAAACTAATCAATAAATAAAATCTAAAGTTTAAAAATATCCTTGATTCTACCCTATTTCATTCAATACGCTATTCAATTTCAATTTCAAAAAATAATTAGCATGCTTATTTCTGAATTCTTAAGAGGTCCTGAAAATGTCCTTATTACTTTAATTTCAATCAAAATAAAATATTTCGTAAAATTATATGATTTTTAATTACAGAAAAGAAAAAAATGCTTCCCAAGCTCACAAATAATTAATTATGCTTTAGATTTGGTGACTAAGAGCCTGCCAAGAACACTAAATAGTGTCATAATTTGTTTGTTAAATTTTGTGCTTATGATTTTTCACTTTTAACATGAACAACGTTCAAGTCGTCTACTGTGTTGAAGTTGATGACAATCAAATTTATGAGTAATAACATAAGAAAACAAATACTTGATTTATTCCAAATAAACTTAAAGCTAATTCACAGAAAAAAAACAAATTGCCATCAACTAGATAAAAAAGTTATGTTATCAGTTTGATATGAGATTACAAAAGAATTATTTTAATTTTACCAATCAATTTAGATTTATACATTTAGCAATTTACCTAATAATACAATTCAAGAGAATCTATCAATAATGGTAAATCGAAAAGTTTTATAGTGTTCCATGACATGACAACGCAAGACTAAATATACACATCTTTGGTAACTCACCAAAAACTATTGGTGTTTGAATGTGGCTATCACATGCATCATATAATTCTGACCTAATAGCACCATCAGATGTACCATAAACATTTATTTCTGTCTGCAAAAAAACCACTTTTTGAATGGTAAGAATTTATATAATGAATATGATGATGTTAAATTGCTATTGATTCAGTTATTTGCCGATAAATACCAGAACCCTTAATTATTAATCTAATATATTTTCATAATTATTATAGAAATTTTATCAATATACTATAGATTGAAAAAGTATAAATATTAGTATTAAATTTTTAATTATTATATTGAATTTTATATGAAAAGAGAAAAGTAAATATTGACGTTATTTATGTGATTACTGGTCCACTTAAATTTATTATTTATGACAGAGGTTTTGCTGTGTATGTCTATTTAATGCATATATAATATAAATATATAAACTAACGATCGAAATCGATTATTTTCATATTTTCCATTTTAATTTTGTATATTTTTCTTGCATTTTAATATATTGTATATATAGAAAATTACAAATGCATATATTATAAACTCTATATATATTCATTAACATTATATGTATTTGTAATATTGTCGTACTGTTCGGTAAATTATAATAGATATAACTAACAAAACTAAATATAAATATATATCTAATATTCATTATATATAATAGAGGTGTATTGCATATATATATATATATATATCTAATGAGTTCAATGTCCGTAATGATGTTGTGAACTATAATTATACCATATAGTGACTGTTGAATATATAACAGGCCAATTGAAAAGTCCCCGGTGTGACACACAAATGGCAGTTCTAGTATTAAATCCATATGATTTTTAGTAAGTACCAACCTTCAAACGAAACGTGTCAAAATTTGGCAGCAGTCCGACCATTAGTTTGTGAGATATTGCGTTGTGAGTGTAGCTACTTTTGTTATTTGAAAAAAGATGGAAAAAAAAGAATTTCGTGTGCTGATAAAATATTGCTTTTTGAAGGAAAAAAATACAGTTCAAGCAAAATCTTGGCTTGTTGAAGAGTTTTCGGGGTCTGCACCAGGAAAATCAACCATCATTGATTGGTACGCTAAGTTTAAACGTGGTGAAATGAGCGCCGAAGATGGCGAACGCAGTGGACGCCCAAAAGAGGCTGTCACCGACGAAAACATCAAAAAAGTTCACAAAATAATTTTTAATGACCATAAAGTGAAGTTTATCGAGATAGCAGACATTGTGAAGATATCATCTGCGCGTGTCGTATCATATCATTCACGAATATTTGTATATGAGAAAGCTGTGTGCAAAATGGGTGCCGCGCGAGCTCACAAACGATCAAAAGCAACAACGTGTTAATGATTCTGAGCAGTGTTTGAAGCTGTTCAAGCGCAATAAACCTGACACAAAAAGCGTCGATATGTGACAATGGATGAAACATGGCTCCATCATTTCACTCCGGAGTCTAATCGACAGTCAGCTGAGTGGACTGCACACGATCTGAGGCCTATTTTGAAGCAAAAGACAAATCGTACTACAAAAATGGTATCGAAAAGTGGGAAGATCGCTATAATCGCTGTATCGCCCTCGAAGGAAACTATGTTGAATAATAAAATCAAATTTTGGCAAAAAAATGTGTTTTACGGGGACTTTTCAATTGGCCTGTTATGCGGTAAAATGAATATATATTCATATATGCACATTATTATATAAACACATAAATAAATACATAAATTTTATAAAATTGTTAATGCTTGTGATTTTAATTCTATAGACTCGTATGCATTTGTTTGTTATAATATGCATTTGTATAAATGCAAAAAAATAAATAAATATATACATTTAAATTTGTGTATATGTTAATGGATTTTGAATTACTGGGGAAACATTTAATTTTTTGTAAGTAAATACAGACAATTAGGTGTATAATTTAATTTTTATATAATATATTGTACAATAATATTGTTGTTTATACATCATCTGGACGATGCACTACTGTGCACCTCGACTACCGACTTTCTTCCAATCATTGAAAAAATATTGTAAATTTAAAATGCAATACAAAATTTTTATAATTTTTAAATGAAATTTGAAGAGTAACTCGCTACTACACTATAACATAATATCATCAAAATAAAAAATTAGAATAAGAATTTTGTCGTTAACAATGTTCTATACCACAAATTTTATTGTTTACATATAACTCATCCTATATATATTATTGTATATAGGCGTATATGTAAATGAATACTACAGTATAAAAATTTTTATGCTTGACCTTATTACACAATTTACATTTTGCATATTATTTGTTTCTTTTTGCCCAGATACATTGACTAAATGTGCACAAGTACCTCTATAAACTAAAATAAAAAAATACAATTTTGTTTTTATTGTATTTGTTGTATATGGATATGGAAAAAAAAAAGAATATATGAATTTTATTTAAAATTTCACAAATTTTTTGACCCAAATATACAATAACTGAAATGTCTTTTCAGATAAAAATATAAATTTTATATATCTGCTATGTAAATGTAATAACGTCGCTATATCTATAACTCTAATGTATGGTATATATACTCGTACAATACGAGTTTCTATATATATATATTGAGTATTATAAAACATTAAAAATATAATTTTAATATTCGTTATGTATTTTTTTTTTTATTTTATATATTAAAATAAAAAAATAAAAAAAAAAATGTCTATTTGAAAACAAAAAAAAAAAAAAAAGAAAAACAAATATTTTTTTTTATGATTTTAACATTTTTATCAGTAACCTTTTTTTATTTTATAAAAATATATATATTAAAAATAATCCATATAAATTTATGCATATTATGTTTATACTTATGATGAGAGATACATACACCTTGTGTCTGAACAATAAACAGAAAGACTGTGGAATATAAAGTTATGGGTAACGCCGAATATAACTAGACAGAGTCACCGAAAACACATTATAATAATAACTTTTTGAAACATAATTTTTATACAAAATACAGCGAATACAGCTTTTGGCACCATCAACTAATGTATTTGCTTAGATTTTTTTATGTTAGCTATATAGCAATGCGTTCTTCATCACAAAATATAGTCATACGGTGATAGATTAGGCGAATACGGGAAGGGTGTGAGAAATAAGTTTTTTTCATTCAAAATTTATTCACTTTTTTGGTCTTTCGTGATGTGATTCATGATGGTGCAATAAAAACAACTGTTTTCCCGCTGGATATACCAGTCTAACTTAAACAATTTTCGACCACAAACAATCAAACACTTAAATAGTATTTTATCCATTAACAGTTTGACCTTATCGAACAAATTATAATTTATAAACAACACTTTTTGAATCATAGAAGAATATCAGCAATATATTGTATTGATTCTTGACGTTCTGGTCTTGTGCAATTTTTTTAATCTCCTAACGATCATTTTTATAACATGAAAACCAATCATAAACGCAAATAATAATCACTGTAAACTTTTTTCAACAATTTGTAAGTCTCTGCACATTTTATTTTTCAATTTAATATTATTTGCTTTTTATTCCATTGTATTTTTACGTAGCAAACATTCCAAACTACTGCCATTCAAATGCATGTTAATTTTTAATGTGTAAACTAATTTACATGTGATTGTGGGTGCGTTTGAAAGAGGAAAAATGTATGTTTTTAACATATATTTTCATGACATTACTTTCAGTGTACGCCTACAAAATATAATGCATTAAATCGACAGTAGTTTTTTATTTTTTTGAGTCGGTCGAAAAATATATAAAGAACATAAAAACCAACGTTAAATTTTATTCGCTCTCTATACGTGTCTACCACTTGGAATATATTTTTTGTGGATAATACCTTTGGAATCGTAAAACATAATTAGATAATTTTTTTTTTGATATCGTTTATATGGTGAACGACGCTGCATTCAGCTATTTGACACCTATAACTTCTGGTTCGTATTGAAAATATCGAGTTTTATTATTGCACAAAAGTTTTTAAGAAATTAGGTATAATTTTCATGAAATTCATTGTTTCACGAAATCACGTAATTTTTTAATTTTTTCTCTAATTGTTGTTGATGGTCGACTGACCGAAACATTCATCATCGCTTCTACTTCTCTGGTTCTGCCGTCATTGAATCATCGATGTCACTCAACAAGAAACTTGTGTTTACAAAACAAATAAAACAAAATATTTACCATAAACGATTCGTCGTGTTCGTCCTGCCGAATATATCACCGAGATCAAAGCAATTATTGGTGATTATTGCACGATATTGCACGTTGCACTTGTTTTTATCGTACGATAATTTTGATATTTATTTTCTATTCCCTATAAATGTCATTTGGCTATGCTATAAGACACCATCAAATGAAGACATTGACTCCGCTTTAAATGTATACTCAACAGTATTTTAATTAGCGACAGCAACCAATTATTGATGTATTTGTTGAACATCGTTATGTATTTCATTTGACGGAGAATATTTCAAATAAGTTTTTTTTTCTTAATATACTACATTCCGGTTATTTTACGGACCGAGGCACCGTGTACGTACGTATAACTTAAATGTATTATATATTTTATCATAAATTTATTCTATAAGTTATATAGATTTTTGGTTAGCTTTTAAAGCCTTAATTCAATCTTTTATATGTTCAATAAAGATCGTTTTATGTTATAAATCATGGGCTGTTAATTTTAATCAAACATAAAACGATATATGCGTATATGGATGAAGAATATCTAATTTTATTTAACGGACATAATTTTTTCTATGGTATATATTTTAATGTTAATAATAATAATTTTATTATTATTATTATTATAAATTTTATATAAATGCTTATATAAAATTAATATATATAAATTATTCGGGTAATATTAATAAATTATTATATTTATATATAAAAATATAAACGATGGATTATATGTGAATAGATGATGGATGAATCACAACTTCACAATGCATCATTATCATCATTGTCATATCATAAATAAATATATACTTACATTTATAAACAAAGACAACTATGTGGGTGTACAACAATTGGACTGAAAATATTTTTATCTAATATTATTAATTACATTATTATACAATTATATTAGCCATATATAACTTGGCAACATACGAGTATTTACCTTTAATTATCCTATATTGCCGTTGCCGTATTCGTATATAAGGATGCTTACATTTTTTCCAACAAAATTTACTAAAGTGTGTCTATTTTTTTTAATGAATATAAAAATTGGATAAAAAATGTATCAAAAAACACAGGTGATAAAATAACAATTGGACCCGCATAGAATGCAAACATAATCCATAATTGTGCCCAGTAAATTGTAATTCTTTATGTAAATGTGTCATTACGTGACATTTATTTGAGCATAACAGCTATTTAACATATACATTCCTCAATATATGGTTTGATATTACTGCCGTTCCGTATTAATTTTCAAAAAAAATGAAATTATATTTTTGTTCCAACTTATATTTTTCAAATATTAAAAAAATACCAAATTGCTCAATTTCAGTGGACGTAAAATGTTAAAATTTTTATATTGAACCCTTCAAAACTTATTTGATCCATATATATGTTATAGTGTCAATTGCCAACTATTATATTAACACGCTTGGCTCTGAGATTGCTAGAGTTGTTTGGAAAAAATTCTCATGAGAAATAATTTCCATATATAATATTACGTAAATATGATGTATTAAAATACGAGAATTCAAGCTTGAAAAATTAAAAAATTAAAACGTATTAAATTTTTTACGAATTTTGACAAATGAAACTGCACTTTTTTATATAGAAATCTAGAATTTAATTTGGTTAATTCTCCTTCGATTTTGATGATATTTGGTATGAAACCTTTTAATGAAATTATAAGAATAGTTAGGAAATTCTGCAAAAATTCGTTACTCATGTTAGTTAATCTTGACCAAATTAACTTAGATTTGTAATATTCCATATTGTTATAATGACATATTTAGAATAAAGGAAAACCATTAAAAATTCGTAACTATTAAATTTGTATTTATGAGCGCTCCGAAAAAAATGTTAATAAAACCAGATTAATGTTGATTAAAATAAAAATGCAACTATAAGCTTTAACATAAATTGAGCGGATAGAGCTGTGTTGAAAAATGAAAAACCAATTTGTGGTGAAATGTTACATTAACGATTCTCCGTACTTGCTGGCGGATAAGTTTAAAATAAATAAATAAAATGAAATAAAACATAAAACATCTTTAATGAATTTATATTTGTGTATTGTTATGTTTTTAATATATATATATATATTTTATAACCATATCTTTTATGGAAATAAGAAAGAAAATAAAATTGAACGAAATCAACATGTAATTATATAATTCTATTGTTGATACAAAAAAATAATATATAATTCAAGCAGTGAAGGTGAACCCTTTTCAAATTTACCATATACTAAAATATATATAAATATATATTCAAATGAATTAAGTTACTATTCAATAAAATGAAATTTGATATATAATTATATTTTATTATTCATATGGAATTCGACTAAAATTTATTTTATATAAGGGAATTATTATTATTATGCGTCAATATATACACACAATCTGTTCGTATATGCCCATACAATTATTAAATATATATAATACTAATAGACTCCCTGATTCAATTTATATATCCTTATTGTTTGCTCCTTTTTTTTTTTTCCTTTTTGACAGTTAAATAACAACGAAATTAGCTCGATTATACCATAAATGTATTTATATACCATAGACACAGTAGAGAGGTAGATAGGTAAATAAATGAATTTTTTAAGAATATCATTCATTCGCTTAAATTTTTTATTATTTATTATTTATAATTCAAATAGAAATTGATAATTCAAATGCAAAGGTAAGTGAACGGATTCAGATATGGTTTTACATTTTAATATTTGAAAAAATAAAAAAAAATATCTATTAAATTTTGTTATAGAAATTTATACATAAATTCTTTCATTAATTGAATTAAAATTGTTATATACATTTTCTGGAATCTTATTAACAAATTGTCATTACAACAATATTTAAGAGGTTTAATATATATATAATGTTTAAATATTGTTTACGTATATATTAAGAAGAAGAAAATTTTTTTTATTAAATATAATATAATATTCCCTTCTCGATACATATATGAACTATATAAACATACACATACACACAGATATATATAGTTTCAAAGCGAACCCTTGGGGCTATAAATTGTAAAATTAAATTATACCATTTTCTATAAACGGTAGGTTTTATAGTTTTTCAATTTTAAATTTAACCTATACTACTTTAGCAATGTTTTCTCACATATAATACTATTACCATACAAATTCTGAACGTCCAAATCTTGCAATTAAATCATCAACATCATATTTAGATCGTTTAAACAACATACACCAAAAAACCATTTTCAACAATTCAACTTTTTAATAATTTATCATTAAATTATCATTAAAATAAAATTTCTCCCCTTTATCAAAATGCGATACAAAAATGCGAGCAATTTTTATACGTCTTCATAATAGTGTGAGTGCTGTGCACATAGAGTTCATGTGCCATTGAGTGGAAAAAGTGATGGAGCAACATCTGGTATATAAGGCGAGCGATAATAATAAATTCCAACTTTTCTTTGACCACATTTACACGTGATATCAATAAAAGAATTGCATAGTTTAAAAACCAATTTATCGTGACTTTAACAAATTTTAATTCCTTTTCTTGTTTAAAACCGCTTCAAATTGATTAGCTGTTGACATAATATAAACTTCAATAGTGTACATGCAAATCATGTACATGTACAAAACAGGACATTTTCAACGTACGAAAAAAATATGTTATTTACAATTGTGTAGCCCATTAAAAAAGAGATATAAAGAGAATAAGTTCAGCCGAAACCGTCATCATTATATCCATTAAAAATTAAATCTCTATTGGCAACAAATATCATTATACGTATTCTATAAATAATATATACAACCCGAACCGACACACTATATATATGAATAAGTATATAATATCGCTTCAATCATTGAGTTAAATTCGAAATAGGTACAAATTTAACCTCAATCTAAGAATCTTATCTAAATTATATATAAATTGTTTTTAAAAGTTCTATAAGTATAATTAAAAAAAAATTTTATATTATATATTGTACCGCCATATATATTTACTATATCTACTATTGTAAATAGCACAACATACAACAATTTTAATATTATATGAATAGTAGTTTATTTGCAATTTCCTCTAAATATCGTTTTGCAATAATTCTTATTTAAAAAAACTTTAATTATTACTATGGTAAATTATTTATATATACAATCCAAGAGCAAGAGCAGCAACTACACAAAAGTATACTTATGTTTCTTTAATTACATTTATATAGGGGTTTTTTTTTTTTTTTATTCTTTAATTTCATTCATTATCTATCAAATGGATAAAGATAAAATTTTCAATTCTCATGTGTTAAACAGATAGATTGTTTTTGATTGAATGAGAATTTCTATTGTAATAAATGTAAAATGGTATACAGTACATCAAATTGTAAGAGATTTGTGTACATGTGTACCATACATATATTTGATGGGGTTATTACTACATATTTATATTTTATATTGTATATACAGATTATAAATACAAATACAAATACATTTTACTTATATACATATTTTATATATATTCTATTGTATATATATATAAAAAATTGAGGAGAAATTATATATTGATACTTTGTACTCTGGTACACACATGGAATTTCTTATATATAAATTATTATATTATTATTAACTTGTATTTGTTGTTTGTATACGTATACAAATTTGTATAATATACACACCGTGTGTATACGAAAAATGGAGAAATTTATATTTAAAATATTAAATATACATGTGTGTGTGTGTTAGGTATATAAAAAAAATATATGTATTTATATAAAGTTCATTACAATGTATAAAATTATTATAAAATAAATTTTGTTTAATTAATTTTCACTCTATAAATTTCTTGAATAATAATAATATTTTTGTAATATCATTTTCATATTATATATATGTTTGAATAAGTAAAATATATATTAATTATGAATATAAAAATTAATTAAAGGAAAAAAATTCAATAATATAATGTGTATATGTGTATGAATTCAGGTAGAAAAAATATATTATACAAATACTATAATAAAATGAGACTAACACACTTGTTGATGTTTACATATATATATATATATAATATAATGTTTTATCCATCACATTTATACATATATATATATATATAGAGATATATATGTATATATAGATAATAAAGGACGAAAATGTCCTTCTATATAATCGATTTTTGCATATATAGATACAAAATTTATAAATTTCTTCATGGCTGTTCGTATATGTATACAAAATTTAATTTTATATATAATATATATACGTATACAAAAAAGTATAATATAAATAATATCCTGCAGAATACGGGACGCATGTTCAAATGTTAATAATTTTATATATTTATACGCGCATACACACACTAGTAATATATGTATATAAAAATATAAAATTTGCTTCGTTTTACTGTATATAGAAGATAAATACATATACGTTCACATATTCATATATTCATATATACAGTGAAAAAAAATACTTGTAAAACAGGATTTTATTTATATAAAATAAATATATATATACAATATATTGTATATAATATAATATATAAAGCATATACATACATAGACACTTAATATCATCATAATGTTTATAAATATACACAAGCGCAGCTGATACTTAGTATTCCAATTCAAAAAGGAACATAGAAAAAAAATTTTTCAAAAAAAAATTTCAACAGTACACAAAGTATTTACTTGAAATTTCAGAGTTAGTTTCAAGTTAGCCTTCGTTTGTTGCATTTATCGGGTGTTTCTTATATTTTTAAATCGTTATAAGTTACACAATCGTATATATAAATATAAATATAAATATATATATATAGGTGAAATATTATATATATGCAATGCATATAGTTTTTTAAATATATAAAATAAATAAATAAAAATATTATATGCAAAAAAGGAAAGAAAAAATTTGGGTATAGTTAAAAAAAAAAAATAGTTTTCAAGATTTATGTTATTTTATTTTATATCAGAGAGTTTTTAGTAGAAGTTTTATTTATTTATTTTTTTCGATACATAGTGTGTACATGCAAAAATAAAATATCAATTTAATTTTATTATCATTGATTTTTTGTGTTTTGTTGGTCGATTTCTCTTTGTTGTGTGTGATTTTCGAATTGTTTATGTAATTTTGTAATAAATATATATTGAATGTGAATAAAAAAAAAAAAAGTGTGATTAAAAAAAAATAAATAAAATAATAATATTGTTAGCCAATTTGTGATTTATAAAATTTGTGGAAAATTTATGCGACGGCGATGTCACAAACCAAACCATCATCATCACCATATCTATATATATTTTGTTTGTGTATTAGATAATCACATATATATATATACGAAAATATATACAATATAAGGATTATTTGAAATAAATAAATTAAAGAAATTCCAACAACAATGATAATGTTAAATAAATAAATTTATTCGTGAGATATTATAATTTTTTATTTTCCGTTTTTTCCGTTTGTGAAAATGAAAATGAAAATGAAAAATTAATTTTCTATGATAATTTCCTGAAAATATAAAAAATATTCATGTTTTTTTTTACACATACTTTTAATTAATTTGATGAGATTTTGGCACGTTTTTTTTATTATAATTTATACACATTATATTTTTATATAAAAATATACAATGTTTTTACTGTAGTTTGGGGTATAAATTTTGAGGTGGGCGGCGGCGATAGGGGTGATTATAAATACTAGTATATTTATTTTAATAATATTTCAAATATAAAGGGTAGGAAAACAGTACAGTTGTATTCATTCCTCTATAAATTTATTAAATATCCCAATAAAAATGTGACATATGTGTGTACACAAAAACACGGCTGGCTAGGCGGCACACCATTCATAGAATTTAATTTAATGTAATTAATATATTTTCATTATATGGTTGCATTAAATTTATATTTATTCTTAAAGTAATTTTTGATAAACATTGTTTTTTTCTTAATTATTTTATAATTTCGGCATTAATTAATTTTTTTCTATATATATTTTACAACATAAATATGGTTTTTCTGCGTAAATATGTTTATAGTCTATATTTATTCAATGTTCAGCTACACACACACATATATATATATAGACAATTAATTACATTAAATAAAATATGTAATGATTATTATCACGAAAAAAAAAATAGGTAAATATCAACGGAATTTGTACTTTGGGGTGTGTCGCCTCCATATATATAACCACCACATAAAGGACTCAATATATTAAATTCATATTTTATATAGTTTTTTTTTTAATAATTTATTATTGTATAATTGCGATGGTAAAATATTATATTATAAAATTGATTCATTTGTATACCAATTGTCATTATAATTATTATTATAAATACAATACAATTGTTTGAGTATAATATCATGGTGCTTTGTAAAATGTTTTCACTAAAAATATATGTTTTATGTGCAGATAAAATGAATAATAAATTGAATAAATATTTTATTTTATTAAATATCTTTCAATTGTGTGTGTGTGTGTGTGTGTGTTTTGCAATTTTCTCAACAATTTAACCGCACACACTATTAATGTAAATATTAAATTCAAAAAATTACAAAAATTTAAATTGACTAAATTTTATTATTGTACAATTTTATCTTGATTAATATTTATTCTTTATATATATGGTATTTATTTATACATACACGTTTTATTATTGTTAATACCAAATTATTAATATTAATATTATTATCATAAAAGATTTTAAAATATATAATAATAATAATAATAATAATAATAAACATACATTTGATTATAATATTCCTCTTTAATACACAATATATATTTTTCTATATTATATAGACATAAATAAATTGGATGAAATAAAATTCAATTGAAATATGTACACAGACAATATTTCTATACTCCAAATGGACAATATAAATATATATGAAAAAACATTAAAAATTGTGTGTTGTTTGGACGACCAAGTTTATATTATACAAAAAAAATGCAACAGCAGAGCCCATAAAAAATACATAATAAACAAAAGTTATATTAATATGATATTTTGTTCAATTGAATTCAATTAAGTTGATTATTATTAGAATTATATTTTATCATTGTTATTATTCTAAAGTAAAAACCCAATAATAATGTATATTTTTAAAATTTAGTATATCAAAATTACTGTGATTTTATTATACATTTGAATACATATCAAAAAAAATAAAAAAAAATATGCATCCAATTGTTGAAAGAAACCATCTGCTTTAATTATTATCTACATATATTTTATAAAATATAATTTAAGTTTATTATAAAAATCTATATATTCCTAAAATATAACGTCAACCAAACCAATATCCTGTGACACAGTGGCTATTTTTTTTGCGTGGTATTTTAAAATAAAAAATTGCAGCCAAGTCATTAAAATTACTATAATCCGTCAAATGTTATTATAATAATTTGGAATTTTCATATTAATTATTTATTTGTTTTGTGTATTTTAAATATAAATTAATTAAAGTGTTTGAATGATCTTCTGATATACATATATATATAAAGTTTTATTTTATGAATATTATAAGGAATTCTGGACAGCACCCAATTGCTAAAGTGTTTTTTTTTTTTTTTTTTGAAACAGCGATACAACTTTAAAGTAAAAATAAAACTTATTTATTTCATAAATTAATGAAATGACAAAACAATATTTTTATTGTTATTTAATTTTAAAAAAGATTAATTACAATGTTTGTAAATAAAATATTTTGGGGTGTTCCACATCGATACCTCTTTTTTTAAATAATATTGCATTCGATTATATAGTTAGTAATTTTTTCCAATAATACTGACGTTTTTGCATTATTAATGTTGCTGTTTATTTAAATGGCGCATAAAAAAACAATGATAATAATACATAGAAATCAAAGAAGAAAATAATTTATTGGCATAAAACCACAAGATTTTGGATGCCAATTTTAATTATAATTATTGAATTGTTGAGTATGGTTTTCATTCAATAAATCATTGTTGTGACACCAAATAGTAATGAGCAATAGCAACTATATAGTTAATATGTCATTTTGGTCGGTGGTTTTACATACATTGGAAATTATTTAAAATAAAATTAAAAATATTTGTGTCATTTCTGTATTTTTCAAAACCATATTTTTTCAAAAGGCAAAGAAACATATTTTAAAATTCAAATGATATTTTGCTATGACTTATTTCATCCCAATGTCCATTTATAAATCCATGTTAGCCATGAAATTTAATCTAAATTACCAGATCAATGATTAAATTGGTTTATATATTATATATTGTAGAAACATTTTCTCTGTCCTCCGGTTATCGTCGCAAAAAAAACCGCATTCCGCATTCATATAACGAAATACATATACAAAATTTAAGCAAAACTATGGACGAAACCAAAATTATTAAGAATTTTTAATTTCTTCAAACAATTACATTTTAAATATATTTATAAAAAAAAAACAATTACAAATAAATAGTAAAAATTTTGAGTACAAACTTAAAAATTTAAACATCTTTTAAAAATTATACTATTCAATATTAAAATGCTTTACGGCACGGACAGAAATAGGCATATTTTTGATTATATCTTATAGAGTGAAAAAAAAAAAAAACAACAAAGTGTGATAAAATAATATGCGGGTGGGTTAAATTGTTATCGCAAATGAATTATTTATATATATTATTTATTTACAATCTGAAAATAATTCTTAGGTCAATGTTAAAGTGTAACTAATGTGTCCGAAATTTAAATTAAAATTTTATATATTCTATAAATATTGTTTAACGAAGAATTTATTTCCAACAATTTTGTATATTCAATGTTTACCTTCACTAACCTATATACACACACACATATATATATTTATCATAAAACATGTATATATGGTATATAAACTTTGATATATACAAAATAAATTAAAGAGGGTTTCGTAAAATGCGACTCAACCCGCAATTAAGAATTAAATATTATTTTGCCCATGGGGTATTATCAATTATCAAGTTTTCAAGATTCAATTGGGATATAGGCTCTGCGTATAAATTATATAAATATATATATGTATTATATTACGTGTATATAATCAATTTGATTTAATAAAATATCTTTGTGTGGATATAGTACAAGCAAAAACTTATCCCCATATATATATATACAAATATATTTAATTACACATATTATATAATTTTTCGAATATTATTATAGTAAATATATGAGAAAATGTGTATATATAAAATGTAAATAATTTATTAAATTTTTGTATTGATTTAAAAATCCGAATAATTGTTATATGTATTATTAATTAATTATACCTATATGAATATCCTAAAAATATATATTCCTAAATACCACATAATACAATGTATAGTGGAAAAGTTTCCGGAAAGGATATGAAATAATAAATAACATTCACATTTACATTCGATTTTATCATATTCTATACGTAAAAATGTTTGTTCTCTTCAATTTTACAAAATGAATATTAAATGAATAGATCCCAAAAAAACGTTTAATTTAATAATAATTTTATTGTTTCGTCTATGGTACGATTTTTTACCAAGTACTAGCAATAATAATTTTTCAACGAGTCGTAGAAGTAACCGATTAAATAAGTTAAAACATATCTAAACTTTAGTAATGATGTTTTTCAGACGATTGAGTTTTTCAGACGATGGTTAATACATAATGTAAAATATTATGTACAGCGTGCATTCTTACGATTTCTCATTTCAGCAATCTCAATTGTTATATTGTTACCACACAGAACGTACAGTTGTTTTGTCATGATAGATTAGATGTACCCATCATATTTATTGAAGTCATTTAATAAATTACTATAGATCGCTCACAAAATTTATAAAATATGACATAACAATTTTGATACAATGCAACCACGTTTAAAGGTTTATGTATTTCTTAAAAATTACTTTATTTATGCAGGGTGGCATCCGGAAACTTTTCAAATCATGTACAATAATTCTTTAAATGTGTGTGTGTGTGTTAATTAATAAAATATTAATGATATTTACATAAACATAGTATAAATAGCATTTTGTATAACAGAATTAAATGTATAAACAATATTTATCCATATATTGTTTACTATGTCTGTTTACTGTTTATTCGAATAAATTGGTAAATTATTTCATGATTTTATACATAAAATATATATTTTTAGTAGTCATGAGAAAACATGTAATTATTATTTATTTATAAATATGCCCATTATAGTTATTATGGTATTTTGATTTTCTATTTATAACCCTTATTTGCTTTTTTTTTTTTTTTAATAGTGTTTATATCTAACATTTTCATTTTTGTTCATTGTACAGTACAACGAAATAATAAATATATACATACTTGAATAAGTACTTGACTTTTATCAATTAGTTATGTTTAATGGGAAATTTTCGATAGGTTTTAATTACTATTTTTAATTTATATATATACGTGCGTACATAGATTCAATGTTAAGTATATGTGCAGTATCTCTTCAAATACATAAAATTCTTAACATTAACTTAAGGTTATATATAAACAATTTTATGGTATAACTACCCATTGATATTATATACGTGTTGTTTTACTCAACACCAATAGTAAATTTTAAATTAATTTTAATATAGAAAATAAATTAATCTGTGAAATATTCAAATGGTATTAATAATAGGAGCAGTTAAATAATTTAACTAATAATAATAGTAGTAAAATCATATGTAAAAATTATTCTACCCGGAATAAGAATTTTTATACAATTTTAATAACCAAATTATTACATGAGAAGAACTAACAAAGAATATGCAACCGAAAAGAACCAGTGCAAGGATTACAACTCCTCTTAATACAAATATAAAATATCTTCTCCGTATTAAGTGTATTGATTTTAATACTGAATTTTTGCATATTTGCACCACACTACTTGACCAAATTCTATCAAATTCAGAGGTTTGGATTGATATTGTATACTACGATTTTTGTAAACAAAATATTTTAAATAATGCTTTATGTACCGTTTCGTTATCAAAATAGTGATATCATCATTTCATTTCATAGAAATTATTTTGTTTTCAATTTATATTTAATAAAAATCCGTTTATCAATTTTCAAATGGTGCTATTATTAATTTTTGTAATCTCACAATGTCAAGCTGTGAGTATATATTTTTATTGCAAACAAAATATTATCAACTGTGCACATTGTAAAAGCAAGAGTCCTTTTTATATTTTATCTCAAACCTGATTATGAATTAATATATTTTTGATTGTAAATTGTAAAGTTTGAATATTGGAATTTTGAAGATAATATTATAATTTTAATAATTTATCTTAAAAACATATTTTTATTTTCCATATAATTTTGAAATCACAACACGCAGTGTGTAAAGGTTATATGAACAACGAAAATACAAAAAAAATTAAAACAATAAACGTTTTGGTCTTAAATATAAAATTGTTAAAAAAATAACAACGATCAAATATTTTTTAATAATTAACATCGAAAATACAGCAAAAATGAGAAGAAGAAAAAACAAAAATCGATAGTGTAAGGATTAAAAAAAAAAATAGAAAAAAAGTGATAAGTTTTATATTCGTTTAATGTCACACCGATTTGATTAATTTGTGTATAAATTAAAAAAAAAACTTTTATATACAAAAGAAAAAAGTAAATAAATTAATTAATTAATTAATAAATAAATATATATATAGTTTAATATAATTATCATTAATCATGTATTGTGGGTGTGTGTTCAACATTTAATAAAATTTTAAAAATAATATATATTTAGAAAATTATAATTTCTATAAAAAATGACGATGAAATCAATGAAATACTCCGATTGTGATACAATTATGGATGGTTATAATCCTGTACCGCCGCCTTTACCAAGGCGCGTACCACCATGTCGAAATATATATGCTGAACCATTTTCATCCGAATCCAGTTCATCTAGGTATGTGGTCAAAATTATGAAAAATTATTTATTGAATACATCCCGTAATTCTTATATTTATATACTATTACTTTTTAATGTCATACAAATTACTTCCCATTAAGTATGATTTAAAAATAAATTAATAATTTGTGATTAAAAGAACGTCTTAATGAAATGAAAATATTTAATTTATTACTTTGTTTAGCATCAGTTTATATGGCCTGCGCGAATGATTTTAGTATATTTTTCATTGAAAAAAAAACGGTGTATTGTAACTTGATTTTATAGAAAAACATTTAAAAAAATCCATTAATTCCATTTTTCTCGGCCATATTAAGAAATAAATTTACATTTATAAGAACCACAATTTTGTTGTGAGTGAAATTAAATCTATATAATTAATGTAAAATCATATGATTATTGATCGATCTTAATCGGATTATAAAAAAATATATTAAGAGAATGACTTTTAAATTTATGCGAATATTAAATATCATATACAGAGTCCATTTCAAAATGATCTTCGAGTTTATAAATAAATATTTTATGCTATACGTTATCATCTTCATGAACTCCGAAGTTATTATGCTTGCTAAAGATGTATCAACCCATTAGTTTGAAAAAATAAAGATAAGACGAGATAAAAGTTTACAAAATACAAATAAATTATATCAATCGATTTACAATTATGTTTAGTTTAGCGAGATTCTAATTATATTAATTAAATTATTTGTATCGTTTATAGACATTCTTAATCTGCATTAATATAACATGAAGCACCTTATGTTCAAAGACATTCGTTTTCTGATTGCTTAAACATACATTTGATTAATAAATAAATAAATTAAGTATGAAGATACAGATATAAAAATAATGGGTTTAAAGAAACATCTGTCATTTTCGATACTTGCAGATCAATTGGATTGTTCTATTCTCCCGCATACGGACTAATTTATCAACTTAACTAAAATGAATGTTGATTGTTGAGTATATGACATAAATACCTTGATGTAACATAACTTTATGCAAAGACATCTTTTAAAATATTTCATTAGAATAATTTTTGCAATCCTTAATAAATATATTGTATATTCACAAGGTTTTGTCCTTTACATCCACTGTTCTTTCTTTCCTTTCTACTCTAAACCTTTATTTTTGTTAAACTATTGTGATTTAAGTAAACAAATTTAATTTCATGTCATTGAAAAGGTAGTCGTATAAGAAACCCAATCGTCCACATCGCTCGTTCTTCAATATTTATATTTTTTAATATTTTTATTTGATAATTAAAATGACACAATAACGTTTCTGTTGCACATCAACTTTAATTATTTAAACAGTACTGCAAAACAAATTTGAAAAATGACCACTAGTTTCGAATGAACAATTCTTGATCAATCAACGCGCAGTTATATAAATCCAAACAAAAAAAACCCTGTTAATTATAGTGAATAGAAATGCGTTTTTGATGTGTGGTAGTTTTGAAATCCATGTGTTACAAATTGTAAACTATTTATCCCAAATTCTAAACATAAACATTGTTTGAAATAACAGTTATAGTTAGAATATATATGGTTTTCTATACTGCTACTTTATTGCTAAGCGAAAGGTCACATAATTAGTACAAATTTTTCGATTCAAAAGTGATCATTCGTTGTTATTTTATTTGTCCATTTCATTTTATGTAAATTCATGCATTTTCTCTTTAATTATTTTATTGCGTGAATATGTTTTGCATATCATTTCATACCGTAGTCAAATGATTGCTTACGGAATGGTTAGATATTTGTTACATGACCGGATATGGTAAGTGTTAATTAAATGTGAATATATGGTTTGCAAATTTTGAAAAAAGAATGAATCCATCACTCGCCGCAGTGAATACTATATATATATTTTATAAAAGGTGTGGGTTTTTATTGTGTTAAATAAACAAAAATGTATACAATACAAAATACAAATATATTGGAAATAAATGACTTGAATAATGTGAGCGTGTTTGTCTTGTGTATTGTAAATTGTAAACGTTTCACAATATAATACATACAATATTTATTTAAATGAAATTATATATATATTGATATTCATACGCCCTTAAAGCAATTAAAATCCCCTTTAACTATATAATAATATTTTACAATTTACAACATTTATTTATACGCATTTATTGTATTAACCACCCATTTTATTGTTTGCGCGTATTTTTTTAATTTATCGGCTATATTTCTTAATGTTTTTGTGTTTAATTTAAAATTAAAAACAACATAAAAAAATTGGAAAAGAAAAAAAAAAAGGTATACAAGTCAAAATTACCAACTGTTGCTAAAATTAACAAAGTGAAAAACGAATAAAAAAAAAAAGGATGATGATTTCAATCTTTTATATATACACTCTCGTACATAAAAACATAATATTTCTATGGAAATATATAATTTCAAATACATAAAACATAGTATATTTATGAATATATTCAAATAATAATTATTATCTTCTTTTGTTATTCACATTATTTTCTTGTTTATTATTTAACAAAAATCCAGAGAATATTGACTGTGTGCCCCGCTTGCCATATGTTATTAGTTTTATTGTATCCCATACATTTTTCATTGCAAGTCATAACACAACACAAGACAGGTAAAAAAAATAATTTTTCAGTTAGTTAAAAAAAACCAAAATAAAAATAAAAATAATTAATAATAATATTTTTGTTATATTTTTTAATTATACAATGCAATACTCTTATACAAAATAGATATATATTTAGTGATAGAAACTCATTTTTTTTCCTGCCTACATAAATTACATAAAAATCTATGCGCACACACTAATTTATCAAAATTAAGTAATAAAATAAAAATAAAATATCAATTAAACCAAAATAAAATTGTTACATAAAAAAATATTAATATCTTTGTCACAATTATATGAAAACTTCATCATTTTTAACCCTAAAATTAGTATAAGAAAAAAAAAAAGAAGAAGTTATTTATTTTTTATTATTATTTTGTTTTCATCATCTGTTATTATATTTTATATTTTTATACATATGAATATTATATGGTGTATATTGTAATATATATCATATAGTATATGTAAGATGTACGCGCGTGAAGACGAAACATGTGTGAGATATAAATCACAGTCGTACAGCAATTATAAAGGAATTTCTTTACATTTTCTCTATATATACAAATATATTATTATTATAAATTTTATGTCTGTATATTAAGTCATTTTTTCTTCATAATTTTGATGAAGTTAAATATTATACAGAAGAAGTTACAGGTATCCCTTGAATTGTGCGATATACCATAGTTAGTAAATCAAAATCGCATAGAGGGATAATTTAAATCGGCCGTCTTTTTTTTTTTAAACATTAAATATTTATGAAATTTATATGAATATCACAGCGCTTAATTTATTTTATGAATAATTAATAATTAATAATTCAAATAATTAATATTCTTAAAGTTTTGGAACCAAAAGCATTAAAGCATTGGTAGCTTCAATGTAAAATTATGTTAAAATCAATATAGATTAATAATTTCTTCATTTTTATCAATGCAAATTTTCCAAAATATGTGTATAATTTTTTTATATAAGCAATTACAATGGTATAATAATAAACAACAATTCCTTTCCAACTTGGTTAATTCTTATACAATTTTGAATAAATCTTATATTACATATATATATAATCAATGTGTATATGAAGGAACTATTCATATAATTCTATAATATTGATAAAAAAATTGATTAAAATTGAATAACAATTGACTATAAAGTTCCAAAGTTTCCAGCATCTGGTCCATTTGAATCTCAGTGTGGATTTCATATATATCCCATTTAAAATCTACATATCATATTTGATCAAAATTTGATAAAGATTGAGTGTAAGTGCCAAAGATTTCAAAATCTGGTCCATGAAACTGACCAGAGTGTTGATTTTATAGAAGCTCAGTAGTAACTATTCATAATACACCATAATTGATCAAAATTTGATAAGAAATGGCCAAGTTCCAAAATTTCTAGAACTACTCCAGGCAAGTTATTTTTAATTAGCAATTTTCCACATATTCCTTTTATTAAATTCCAAAACCGTTCTCAAATTTGCATTAATGTCATGCAAACGATATTATATAAAAACTTTAATTTAATTTACTATATTTTGTCTGTACTACAATATATATTGCTATACTAATGCATCCACAGAAATTCCAGGATGTCAAGAATTTTATTATCGCTGTATCAACTAAAGAAATATGGCGTTTCTTTCATAAATTTATCTTTTATGCTTGTAAAAATATTCATTTTTATATAGCGAGTTAAGTTCAAAAACTACATTGCATTTATAGTTCAAGCAGAGAGGCGCAACTTTATGATAGCACTAAACAAAAAACCATATAATTTAAGTATCGCATATAATTCAAGACGCGTCTGTAAATATAATATAGATCAAAATATTTTCTATCCAGCAATATAGTAAGTAAAGAGAAAACGAAAAGAAATTCTATATTATTTATTTTCTTATTATTATTATTATTATTATTATTGTTTGCCTTTTTTTTTTTTTTATTTTTACATCTTATATGAATTAATATTTCGCCACATCATAAAATCATAATTCTAATTTATTTAGTTGGTTATTTTTGGTTCTCAATGAAATAAAAAAATATATGTGTAAAATATTGTATATTTTGTTGATGAAAATAAAATTATAATTTATTTACAATAAAAATAAAATTAGTTTTTCATCGAAATTTTGTGTGAGACTTAAAATATTTATATTTCGTATTAAAAATTACATTAATATAATGCAAACACATACAAACATATATTTTAAATAAAATAAATATATATATTTTTATTTTATTATTAGATAAAATTACAAAAAAAACAAATTTGTTAAATCATTGATTAATTTTATAAATTTAACAAAAAAAAAAAAAAAACACACAACCTATACAATATCATCATTTAATATCCATTATAAAATGTAATATGATATTATAAAATTAGTTTAATATTTGATGAATCAATAATATTTTGTAAATTAAATACATAACCGCATGGTAAAAGCTTTACCCTATACGCGCATATAATAAATATATAAACAACATAATTAATAATAAATAACTATATATTAACTTCCGGTACAATTTCTCACCCCATTGATTTTCCATTATCCTATTGTATACTAAATTCTATATACGCATATTTGTAAATTCGAACATGGGATTAAAATGGTTACACACGTCGAAAAATCGTAACACAGGAAGAACGCAACAAACATTAATTTTATATCAATACCAATTCCAACTTGTGTACCCCACCATTATTCTACATAAACAAACAAATGTTAACTAATCCAACGGATTTCAATTTATCAAATATTGTAGAAAAAATTTCTCAAGTAAATTTAATAAATAATGTTTATTTATATACAACCAGTCGAAAATTTGTTGGAATGAAGGGAATCAAGATTAATAAAAATTTGTGTCGCAAAAGATAATTACCAATTTTTGTCCAATAATAATATTTAAATTTATTGCTAAAAAATTTGATGATAAAATATCGGATAGAAGGTACGTCCTAATAACAATATAGTCTTTTGTTATTTGTATAAACTACTTATTGTAAATAGATAGAGATTCCCTTTTTGCATATGTAAAGTAAAGTATTTGTGAAATGAATCAATGAAAAATGTACAGTCACGAAAATTCAACCGAAATATATAAAAGCTACTTTGCTATAAAATTTTGTCCATCTCTCAGCCGTACTAAACGGAAGTGATAGTGTTACATATAGCTATAGATTATCTACAAATATACATATAATATATATGGTTAGAATCAACATAGCAATATATATTGTATACACACCGTATGTGCATATAATAAAGTCACGTCAATGATTACAAAATGGCTACACCACCTACACAATGTCTATATCTATCTATATATATATTTCATATATGGTTACATATATATTTGCGAAAAGTGTAAATATATATTCAGCCACATTGTTGATATATAAAGATAAAGTCAACGGTTGTAAAATTAATACAGTACATATTTTATACATATATTATTCAAATATTTACCTTGTATTTGATATACCAAAAACCAGATACCTCTCACATATATATATATTTTAATGTATCGCGATATCGCATAAATATGTAAATAAATACCCATACACAAAATATGTATAAAAAAAATTGCTACTACATTGTGGTTATCAAAATAATTCTTTTATATAAATCATATAATAATAATAATGCACATTTGCGAATATATTAAATATGTATATCAACATAGAGAGGGTATATATATATATATATACAGAAGACCATCTATCAAATACATGGCCTTTATTATACGAAAATACCTCTATCAAAGTGGCGATCGCTATATACAATACTTCAGATAATAAAAAAACCACCATCATGAGTAACACATATACCTGCGTTCGTATAGAAATACCTTGCATGCTTTTTTTTCCGGTAATTATAAATTAGAAAGGTCTGGAAATGTGCTTGACACCTGATCCTGATCCTTTAGCAATTGTATCCCATATAACACACACTCTACTCGAATCTCTTCAATTCTGCCGAAATTTTATATTTTTCATAAAATAAAACGTTATTGTTAATTGGATGGGAAAATAAATTTAAAAAGGATAATTGAATGAAGTTTTATGCATCGCATTAAGTTTATCTTGTAATGGTTTTCTTCACCTTCAGACAAAATTCTGGATATTTCTATTAGTAAGATATTTCAATTGATAAACAGATAAATTGTAATTAGAAAATTATTGTAGATTTAAATATGTCCAAAATAAATTTTTCGAATATGTAAATATTTTTTTCTTAAATAGATTAATATTTATTCGGTATTTCAACTAACACAGATAAGTTTATCTTGCCGATATGGGCCATTTAAAAACAGAATTTTCGGTTTATCTTCTGTAGATAATCTTATCTGGTAGATATTTGTGAGTGAAAAAAACTGACATTACTTCCCTTTAAGCTGTACGAAAACATTTATTATTAATATAATTTATTAATACAATATTACAATTTGTATTATTCTTTGGTAAATTAACCTCTATACACCTAAAGAATACGTTTATGATGATTTCGGGTACACTGTATCTAAATATATGCTCATTTATATAAAAAAAAAAAAAAAATCATCAATATAGTTCACATTCAGTTTATATCAAAGCTCCATTTACATTTTTTCATCCATTATTCACCGCATAAAAACAATTACTCTTTTATAGTATTGTTATGTTATATAAAGTTTAAAAGTTTAAAATACATTATTATATTGCAAAAAATAAAAATAAAAAAAAAAGAATTATTTCTAAGAATAATTATTATTAATAATGGACTACGCGATAAAAAGTAAACCATAACAATAATAATAATAATAACAACAACAACATATATATAATATATTATTATTATTATTATTATTGTTTCCATGAGATCCTTTATATTTCTGAAACGATATCATAAAAGTTGAAAATTACTCTTATGTACAAAATATTAATATAGGAAAAAAAAAATGGAAAAAACAAAAGAAAATAATAATAATAATAATAACAGAAACGAAATCAAATATAAGGAAGAAAAAAAAATTATTACTAAAAGTTTATATTTGTGGCCGGTGTGTGTGTGTATATATCGCTCACTCTATAGAGATTTCACAAAAAAAAAGATTAATTAACGCCTGAAAGAAAATACAGAACACCAGAATATAATATATGATCGAACTTGTATAGAAAATTATTGATTTATATCCTATGGTGTATGGAGGAGATTACTTATAGTATAAACTCGTATACAAACTCCATCGTTTTAATTTGTTCTTTCATTGTGTTATTGTTTTCAATTAAGTTTTTCGTTTACTATTTTTATTTATTTTTTTTTTTTTTTAATTTAATTTTAAACAACAACAACAACAAATATTATTTATACAAAAAATGTGCACTTAATATATAAACAGATAGATAGATATAAGATAAACTTAAGAGTAGAACAAAAATTTTCCAAATATTTATGGAAGAAAATTTTAATTCGATACATTATTCTGTAATATAGAAAATAAATAATTAATTACTCCTCATCACCACACAAACAGATGTTTTCAATTCAATTTTTGAACGATGTTTTTCGAGAGAAATTTTTTGGGGTATTGCTAATTGAAAAATTGCGATCAATGTGAGGTGAACCCATTTTGTTACAGGTATATGTACGAAATACTAAATAAACGAGTGTAACTGGTGATAAGAAAAACACGTTGACTATGGAATTTTGTGGACAAACACCAATCTTATATGTGTTCACACACTTTTTCGCTTGAACAAGAAAATTTCTTTAGCAGAAATTGAAAAAACTCCTGGTTCATAGAGGCCTATCCGTGCGTCGTTCACCCCTGTCCTCGTAATTATTAAATTACAAAAAAAAAATTAAATTTTTGTGAAAATATATCTTAATATTCAATTTTATTTATATATAAACACTATATTCACTATTTTCATATAAAATAATCTAATAAATTAACTTTACATTTTTGTTATACAAAATTCATTATTCTTCAAGATTTTTCTTAATGAATATGCCTGTTCTGTGTATACATTTTCAAAATAAATTAAAAGAAACTTTACGCTCTATACATTTTCTGATATAATATAACTCTAACCACATATACAAATTGATACATATATATACTAGATACAAAATAACCACATACCATATCTACAGTATACGAGTACAAGACTAAATAATAAATGGGAAACTTTTTCTATAACTATATATATTTTTTGTTATACTATGGTATACTATGTTATTATACTATTAATAATATATAATATATATATAAATAGTATTCTGTGTGGTATAATATACTTATATATAGTTTAAATAGAATATATATATGTACAGTGTACCTTATATTATAGTAGCCTATACAATTCACATATTGTAAATATTCTATTATATACAGGGTGCTGGGGTAAGTTCTAAGTATTAATTGAAAATTTTTATAGATTTATGACCATATCACGCATCACTTTTGGTTGACCTATTGTATAAAGTACCTATACAAAATATATTGTATATATATATAACTCTTCAAAACTAAGGTAAATACAGAAAATTTTAGTTACACCGTTTTCGAATATAAAAGATAATAAAATTCTTAATTTACCTGTGACATACATTATTTTTAAAGGATCACACGGCATTCGTGCGCCTGTAAGTCCACACACCCTGTATATTTTATATAATCATCAAACATAACTCAAATATACAATATACCAGTAAAAATATATTATAAAAAGAGAGAAAATAATTTTATTCTATAAGAAGATTAATTAAGAAATACAATGAGATTTTATTTTGATTAAGGGGGGCGACCATGCCATTTATACATTGCATTTAATATTTTAGTATAGTATAAATGTATACTCTGTATATAGTTTATATAAACTTGTACTTTTTTGTTAAGTATAAATTATATTATTACAATTAGAATTATAGTTAAATGCGAAAACGAAAGTCTATTTTTTAAAATATAAATTTTTTATTTCTAATATATTTTCCATAACGATTTGTTACATTTACCACCAAAAAATTTATAATTCAATGAAAAATAACCCAAACAAATTTTACAAGTCTTAATTTAAGTTCTAATTAAAACAATTTAACGACCCATCCGAGCTTTCTACAAAACTATTACTTATCAATATTGCATATTTTTCATGTTACAGCAATAATTAAATTTATATAAGATATTTTATAAAAATTTTTTTAAAATTGTGTACACAATTAATGTTAGAATATTTTTATGTTTAAATTTTTTGTGAAAAAACATCTAAAAATGTTGCGGTTTCCTTCAATTGTTTTAATTGCATTTAATTACTTTACTAATTTTAATGAAATTTTGTTTAAATAAAACAGCTTGAGATTATTCTATATGAATAATTTCTTTGGATGTACTGGTAATTCGTTACCGCGTGCACATTTCTAGAAATCTGTCAATTTAATTCTCATGCAATTTAGATGAATTTTTATGTGAGAGGAAGGTTATATGAATGGTGCCTATATATATGGAAATTAAATAAAATAGATAGTTCATAGAAAGGATCAAAATCGTACGAATTGGATGTGCAAGTTTAAAATGGGATTAAATGTTTGCTTTCTATATAACTGATACGTGGAACGCTGCTACTATTTCGATTACATAACACTAATTATTTTGACTAATTTCTGTTGTAATTGTAGCCATTAAAATAGAACATGACATATCATAAAATTATGCAATATGATGAATATAACTGTCATGCTTATCACTTGTTTAGAAATGCATGTACCTAGTAACACTGCCCGTAGTTTGTCCGCAAAATTTCCGCATAATATGTAGTAGTTCAGTTCGTAATTTCAATCCGAGGAAATATCTATGAATTTATTAGCAGGTGTCCGCTGGAATTTTATATGATGACTACAACCCTGTTCATGGATTTTTATAAAAAATTTCCTTGGATTATCCGTATATTTTCGATGATAATTTCTACGAATTTTTCTTAGAAGTATTTCTAGTTGCCAGAAAAAAAAAACCCGATTAAAAAATCCATGAAAAGTCTTAAAAAATTCCTCGAAAATATATAAATTTGAGATTTTAAAAATAATGAAAATAAATTAAAAACAGTGAGTATTATATTTAGATACGGGAAATATACAATATTTTAACCCACTGCCTTGGATAATTGGTGAAATAAATTATGAACACAATACCGCGCGGATATATGTTGGAAATATTACGCTGACCATCCAAATATTTCAATTGATCTAAATAAAATACGAATATATATTAAGTGGAAAATCTATGGACATTCTTTGGACAAATTCCAATAAATCTTTTCCATGGAAATTATGTGGATTTTTTCCAAGGAAATTTTCCTCATTTTTCAAAGTACGGACAAATTGTTACTATGGTAATTCCATTCCAATCCATCAAACCAAATTTTTTCCAAATTATACTCAATAATCTGTTATCAAATAATGAATAAACTAATTTTAAGAGAGCTTGTTAGGAACTATCAGTATAAATAAACCCATTTAAAATTAAACATTATAACGAATTACTATATTATTCGGTAGCGTTTAGCTGATAATAAAGACTACTCTCAATGGTGATCAGTCAAGCAGAAAATGGTTATGTCGAGAGTCAGCGTATAGTATTATAAAGACAATATATTGTACAATATATAAACGAAGCATTTTAGAATGCTTAAATTAACACTCGTCTTTAAACACCTATATATGAAGTTTATATTTCTGCGTGTACATAATAAAATTTTACAAAAATTATAATTTTTCTTTTATACATCATTTTATATTTATGTTTTCTATTAAAATTTCCCTGCGTTTATTTAAAGGTGCAAAATTGTATTATATAAATGCGGACAAATATTATATTTTTTTTTTTTTCATCTTTCAAACTTCATAAATTCGAGTACTTTAAATTATAATATAACATTATGTTATAATGCTTTTACAGCAGAATATTCTTGGTATATAAAATATAATATATATTTAACTTCATTGTCAGTTTTTCTCCCCCAAAAATATACAAATAACAAAATCTCCCCAATCATAGACGCAGTTTTTTTTTCTTATGAAATTATATATTTTTTTTATTAATTTGAATTTACATTATTTTCACTGATGTTATACAAAAAAAAAAATATAGTTATCAAAAAAAAAAAAACACATTTGAAGGATAAAAACGAAAAAAAAACATGAAAACCTTCATTTTCAATATTTTTCTTTATGCTTGTACCTTAGCTATACACTACAATATGATAATAATACACAATAGCAAATTTATTCTTGCATACATAAATATTAATTTCACAGAAAAATTATTGCTACTTATTGTTTTAATACAAAAGCGTAAGCACATAACTACAATATATTTTTTTCTTGAATATTTTTCTATATGCGGGTGGGATGGTTATTATATGTTATATGAAACAAGGAATATTTCTTCGTTTCAACAACATGTAGATATAGTTATATTTTTATAGAAATGCATATCATATCAGTGAGATTATATATAAGAAGTATATATGGTTTTGATTATATTGTCTTGCTTCTGCTCCTATGTGTGTTCTTGTATGTCAGTTTGAAAGAAAACCGGTGAAAGAATAATAATAATAATAATAATAATAATAATAATAATAATAATAAACGAATATAATAACAAAGCTGTTTTATGCAAGAAAATGAGAATGGTATATTTTGTATATATTAACAGAAATTATATATATATATAACTTTTAATATATTTATATATATATTTGGAAATTCATTTTCCTTATGCGAAAATATAAGAGTTTATTTTATTTACATAAAATTTTCCAAATAAAATTATTTCAAATTATTAAAATATTTCTTCAATGCGCTGACAATTGCAGAATCTATTTATACTAATATATGAAAAAATATGTTGTATACTCGTATATATTGTACAATAGTAAGAAGAATATACCATATTCGACGACAGACTTAAAAAAAAAACTATAAGAATAAAAAATACATAAAGTTTTGCCAAACATATACCATACATAAAGAGATGCACACCGTCACGTTGCAATGGTTCAGCGAAATTTGTATATAATTTAATGTCCTTATAAGGCTAGCAAAAAATTATGTTATTGAAGTTGTACGAAAAAATATTCATATTATAAAATGGAGTATAGAAAAGAGCATGAAACAGCGCGTTTTTTTAATATTATTTAACTGAACAAAAAAAAAACGTGCAATTAAAGCTCATAGAGTGGAAATTTATACGTTGATGGTGTTCCATCTGATTTTACTTATTAGAAGAAATAATTCCAGAAGATTTTAAAAAAAATAATTGGCAGGTTAACCGAGGGCGTCAGAAAATGCAATCATTATATTGAATAAAAATAACAATGGCATCAAAATCTCTATAGAAATTTATTTTTTCTTAAAATCAAAAAACGAAATTATGTCATACACCTAAATAATAATATGATTTATTATATTATTTTTTTAAAAATTAGCTGCATTTCTTCTTTATTTTTTTTTTTTTAAAGTCACAGTACAGCAGCATAATTTGTTAAATATAAAATTCAATGATATAGAATCGATTATAATTATTAAAAGGTGACCAGATTATTACTATATACTTAAACCGTGTCGGAACATTTTCGATTTTAAGTTTAGAAATTGCGTGTCGGATTAAAATCTTATCATTTGTCTTAAAAATTTGTCGCGAACTTTAATGAAAATCATGGCCAAATTGTCACTGTTGTATTATATATCGTTTGTGAGTTGTAAAACGATTGCTTCATTGTATTCATCGTATTCAACTAGAATTTCGTGATAACTCTAATTCAAACAACAAGCTCATGATTACACGCACCACCGCGCATCGATCATCATTTGTTACCGTCTTTATTTTTACCAAAAACTGTGTTTTAACACCCAACCTTATTTGCCGGCATACGACTATTTTCTATTTCCAAAACTTCATTTGGCTATAAAAGGAAATCATTTTGCTGAGATAAATTCGATTCAAAAGACTTGTACCGATGTCTAATCTAATCGTTTGAGAGTAATTAATTTGCTCGTAAACAATGGAATTGCATGCAATTTTTACACAACAACAATCAAAGATGTGACTTTCTAATAACTAATAACTCATAAAGATGTCATAATTGGTTTATGAGATTTTCTGAAAATTCGGGAATCTTTAATGTTTAACTAGAAGTCGATTTTATATAATTTAATGGCAGTATTTAAAGATCATTTAAATCGGTATTTTTGAAAATATAGCATTTGACGCCGAAATTAACAATTTCTTCACACTACACAACAACTCGTGGACGATTCACCCGTACAAGAATAATAATAAATCATATATCGGAAACATAATTGCCGAATCAATTGGTGAATTGTTAAATATTTACAAATACGGCGAGTAATTTACTATTTGGAATACAATGTTAGATAGATGGATGGGTTAAATGAAGGGTGCAATTATGGTGATGATGGTTATACCATATTGATGAATGATCGCAACTCATACCATGACACCTTTCCTTTTTAATTATTTATAAAGTTAGCAGATTTATTTTTAATTTCCTTCTGATCCCCTTAATCAATAGCTAGGCTTCTCTATATAGAAAAAGTCTAAAAATTAATTTAATGGCAATAAATTTTGATCTATATGCGGTAAATTTAGCCAATGAACAACTAATATTTTTTTTTTCCATAATCTTGACCACCACATTTCTCACAAGCATCATTTTGATAAAAAAAAAAATTATTAAAATAAAAACTAAATTTTTTTTTAAGTAAACACGCCCTGCCTTTCAACAAAAAAATAAAATCGGAAGTTTTAGCACCAAAAAAACAACATAAAAAAAGATACGCGACGTCTGGTCACCATATGTACTATATACTATTAATATCATATTTCAAAATTTTTGTATGACATTCGTATATAATTTAAGAAAAATTATTTTTCTATTACTTATCCAAACATAATCTATTATATAAACACAAATATATGAATATATATGCACGAATATTTTAAAAATTCATTCATCATTTTTGAAATCCTACATAGACATTCATCAAAACAAATTTATCATTATTTGTTCAGTAAAGTGCAAAATTTAATCAACGCAGATTCATATAATATTTTTTGAAAATATAAAAAAAATTTGTATTAAATTCTTTACGAGTATTCGAGTATAAATATATATATACTTTGTAAATATGGTACATACTTAATATATTGTACAATATATTGTACCTATTGATATATGAAATGTAATGTATATTTAAGGTATTTTATTTATAACAAACATTTTTCGTATAAGAATAGTCATTCAATGAAACGCCGTATTTTACATTTTTCCCTATTATTACAATATATACAAAGTGTGGCTACATAAAATAAATCGGTCCTAATAATGCTGTAAAACAGTCTAATTGCTTAATCTATTTGCTGATGATGTAAACAATTATAAAACAATTAATAGTGTGGAGGTTTGTTGTGATTTACAATTTGATAAAAAATGGAATTGCATAATTGGTGTAAGATCAGCAAATTAATTTTAAATATTGACAAATGTAAAGTTATAAACGGTAAACGCATAAATGCGAGATATGCAAATTCATACCATTTTAATGGTTTAATTCTGCCATATTTCTGCTCGGTAATAAGATATCTTTGAGTAATATTTATATTCATTTATTGCTCTTGGAATATATTATTATATTATACCTACCAGCACTAGATCTCTTGGTCTTTTAATTGTGTTATACATATTGCTATAATTTAATCAATTCAGAAAAGATTTCTATAAATTCAAGAAATTTGAGATACAAGAATTTTTTTTTAATAAATACTTATCGTACCAATTATGGTCGTTATAAATTGTCTACTGTTTATGATGATATACAATGAATTTAGTGAGAAAATTAATTTGTATAATGTATAAGAAATCTTTAAATTATATTTTTTATATAAACCTTAAACATTAAAATTTTAATTGTGCTTAAATAAATAAAAATAAGTTCCTACAATGTTCCATGCAAATTTTCCATTGTTCAAAGCACTGCTGAATTTGACGCGCACCACTTTTTCTTACACAGTTTCAACGGTATGAAATCTTGTTTCATTCTAACGCAGATTTGACATAGGAAAACAGATAAAATTCACATGATGTCAGGTGAGATGAATGAGGTGGTTGGTACTTGGATAAAAACAACTTCACATACAATGATTTGTTCTTCTACCATTCGGGTTGTTTTTTCCTGATATTTTTCACGGATTGATTAATAGTTTAACATTCAGGAACTAAGTAAAGGTACACAATGAATATCGAACGTGCTTTTTCTTTAACATTTTCTTGGCCATATTGAAAATGCAAAAACCACTCAAAAACCACGCTCGTCATAAACATTCATAGCCATTATAGTTCTTTCAATAAAAGATAAGTTTCAGTCATGGTTTTTCAAATTTCAACGTTAACAATTCGTTACTTTATTAAAACACTATCAAACGCAAGGTCGGCCAAACAAACAACGGGATGGTAATCGAAACAGAAGGTTTCACATTCAGCAACTGTTAGTCGTTCTTCTGTAGTAGAATCAATCTCTTTATTTTATATAGCCACACCTAGTAAATACACCAATTTTTTTTACTTTAATTTTAAGTTTAAAATATTAATTCGATGGTTGTGCTGATGCCGCGCAAAAACGAAAAATTTATGTGAAAATAATTTACATTTATTATAAATTTATGTCCAAATTTTTGACAATTTTCATATTGATGTTCATGTGACGCTCACTTATCTGCGTATAACTGGGTACTTTACAAACATCACAATCCATCAAATTTTTAAGTAATATTTTATTTGTATTGTAAATATATACGTAAAATAATTCAATGGGCGATGATTCTTTTTTAAATTATTATTTATCCATCAAATCGATTTTCTTTTCTTGACATTTGAATTTCAAAGAAATAATCGTAAGAATAAGAACGAAAAAATAGAGAAAATCACGTCATTATAGTTAGACAATTAACTATATAGGATTATAATAATAAATGTATATATGAAATATATAGAGAAATAGAAAGAAAAAAATAAAATAGAAAGAAATAATAACAAAAAACGAAAAGGCTAAAGATTAAAAACACATCATCTAAGAAATTTCATCAAACATATGTTGCAGTAGCTAATTTTCGTTTTCAAAATTTTGCTTTATTTTATTTTATTTATTTTTTATAATAAATGTTACGACGACGTCTCTTCAATTTTAAAATGTTCAGATAAATATATATGTGATGTATGAATGAAATAATGGATATAAATATAATATACTATATATTGTATTGTGTGCATTTAATATATATATAATACCTATAACATATAGAGAGGAGTCTTAATGTTCTTGATGGTTTTAAATATGCTCTTGGCATTTTTTTCGTCTATACACTTCTTTCTCTATTATATATTCCTTACCATATACATATTATGTTATATGAACACAACATAATATTATATATATTTTAAATTATGTTTATAAAAAAAAAAATTCGTTTTATAAAATTCTAAGCAGGTACTAAAAATCAAAGGTATAATGTAAAAAAGAACAAATAAAAAATCAGACACACTATATAACATACATAACATGTACACTAACTTCAATACTGTGGACCATATGTTGCATCTCAAATTTTATTATTTAATATGTTTTTTTTTTTTTTTTTAAACTTTAATGTTGTTTTTTATTTCATTTTAAATCAGGATCAAATTCTAGGCGTCTCCGTCTGCATATACTCTATAAATACAAACAACTTATATTTGTTTTAGTATTGCATTGTAAATACAATATATAGAAAATTGTTATATATATTCTAATATAGTATAAAAAAATATTTGCTATATATGAAATATAATTCATTTCATTTAAAAATATGATGTTTATTCAATATACTATAATTATATATTAGTTATAATATTTATTATATTGTATATTATATGATCTGCAGATGACTATCTCTCTTAAATTTATTATTGTTACAGAAAAAAAACATGTAACACAGAGAAAAATATTTAGTATTACCATATATCGATGTGATAAAATAAATCAATTTTATTGCAAAGAATATGTTTTTTGTTTTAAATTAAAAGAAAAATATCCTTTTTACGAACTATGCGTAAGGACATCGTCTCCTATATTTTTTTTTAAACTGTATATAAAATAAGAAAATAATGATTTTCTTGAAAAATTTAGTACATTAATTATAAGCGTCGTTTGCAATAAGTTTAATGTGAATTGTTGAATTCATACAACCCCAGGTAACAATTTGTTCGTACTTTAAAAAATGAGAAAAATTTCCGTGGAAAAAATCCACATATTTTCCATGCGGAAAAAATAAATTGGAATTTGTCCAAAGAATGTCCATAGATTTTCCACTTAATATATATTCGTATTTTATTTAGATCAATTGAAATCTTTGGATGGTCAGCGTAATATTTCCAACATATATCCGCGTGGTATTGTATTCATAATTTATTTCACCAATTATTCAAGACAATAGTTTTACAATTTTTCAATTAAATTATTTTTTGCATAAGAAAATATAAATATCATAATTTTTATTTATTTCTTACGTATTTATTATATTTACATTAAATTTTCTTTCAACAAGTTAAAACTTGTTATTACCAAATTTTTGTACGTATATGGACTTGTCGCATGACGTATTTTTGTCAAAATCCGTGAATCTGCTAACAAAAAATATGAATATAGATTCGACGGATATTCTGTGAAATAATAGCAACGAGAAATAAATCTAAGAAAAAATCCGTAGAAATTATCATCGGAAATATACGTGGATAATCCAAGGACATTTTTTAAAAAAATCCATAACGCTGGTCATGTAAAATTCCAGTGGATATCCGTAAGAAATCCATAGATATTTCCTCGGATTGAAACTACGGACTACAACATATAATGCGGAAATTTTGCGCGCAAACTACGGACAGTATTACTAGGGAATAGATAAATAAAAATAAAAACTTTCTAACATTTGACATAACGATAGTAATGTGAATTTAAATCCTACATATACCTTCTTAAACTTAATTACTCATTAATATATCTTACATATATCCAATATATATATATATATATTGTATTTAGTAGAAATTAGATTATTACAAATTACTTATTTTATATTAAATATCAATTTACCTAAATAAGTTTTATGAGATTTGTACAGAAAAATATATTGAAAAACATACACAATAAACATCCAATTTTCTATTGTGTGTTAATTTAAAATAATTAAATATAGAGGTAGAGTATCTGCGTCCGTATGCAAAAATATTCTACTTTATAAAAATCATGAAAATTTATTCTTCCTATTTCTATTACCGTTTGGGAACAGCCCAGTTGACATTAAAATAGACTGGAACCATAGTTTTTGTGATAAAAACTTTCTTGTTTCTTGCCACATTATCGTTTCAATTAATATTAACTGATATACAGTATATTAATATAGTAACTATGCGGTTGCCACTTTAAAGTGTACATAGTTACAGATTAAAATCATATCATTTTTTTCGGTTAACCAAAACCAACACATTAAAATAACACATTTTAAAGAATCTATCCATTATAATATTAACAAATCATTAAATACAATAGTTAGAACTTATAAGATTTTACAAGCAAGGCATTAATTACAGATAGAATTTTTATGAAGTATATAGAAACAGATTACTATACCGTTAGTATTACACTTAATCATTAAGTAATAAATTGTAAAAATTGTCATTTAAAAAATAGGATTCTAGTGAAACAATAATGTGCTGTACATAACATTGAATTCATTCGGTAAGAAACCCATAAATCAGATTGTATAAAAATATTCCATTATATTATGCATTTTTTTAATGACTGTATATTTTATTGCTGTATAGTGTTTTAACCACATCGAATATTCAATATTATATGAAATTTTCAATTATTTTGAATAAAGATATATAGATATTTGTTTATTAATTTTTATTTAAAAATGTTTCTATCTTTTTAATAAATATATTAAAAATAATAAATAGTAAAATATTTCTTTATATAGGTGAACTTTGTTATAATAAAATGATATAATAAAATTATTTGGCTTTGTTATTTTTTTTTTGGCTATAGATATGTATATAGTTTAGTTAGAGCTAGAATATATATAAGATTTATAGATATACCCTATGTATTTTATTGTGTAAATATATTCTGTATAAAAATAAGCGTGTATAATACTAAAGAATAGTTTTTTTTTTGTTGGTTATAACTCTATATTATTATATCATATTGTATTATTATATCATTTATATCCTATATATACACTTAATATAGTTTAATGTTAATAAATAATTTACACAGAAAAACCATTCACAATTGGAAAATACTGTGTTGGAAATTTATTATACCATAAATAAAATTTTCATATATAAAATTCATATAATAATTTAGGGTGATTTCTTTCGATTGTTATAATTTGGTTATTATTTGTATGATATATATAAAATATAGTACAAAATGATTAACGCAATAGTCACAGCATGTAATATAATATTTATACTACTACTAATTATTATAGGGCTTATCTAAACAAATATACTACAAAATAAAGATATATATATATAATATAAAAAATTATTATAAATAAACCATATTACAATACAAAGAAGAAATACTGCGTATTGGTACATTATTTATTTTAGTATAATATTTTGAGAAAAAAATAATGAAATATAATGGTTAAATTATTTGCAGAATTATAGAAAATATATGAATGTATACAAATTATGTGATCGCAAAAAGTACAAACCCTCAAAATCTTTCTTGTTTAACTTCTATTCAAAATAATTTATATAATAAACATATGAATTTCAAGGATATAGCTTCTTGCATTATCTAACACCCATAAATACATAGTCTATTTATGCGGAAACTTAATCTTAATGTAATTTTTCAAATTATTTATAAAATATAAATTATTTATTAAAATTATCCAAATGTCCAGGAATATACCGCAGAAAAATGCATATAAATATCATTTTACATATAAAATATATTGTAAATTAATTTCAACATTCGGATTCGTTCACGCATACACCATTTTAAATACACTCTGCGTTTACATACATATATACTCACAAATGAACGGCTTCAGGTATTTCATTTGAATATACGATGTCAAATGTTATATGCATAAATAAATAAAAACACACTATATATAAATATTATAATATATTCGAGTCGTACATTAAATTTAAAAGTGAATATCCTTTTAATTATAAATCTAGGTTAATTAAACTGTTGCAACAGAAACAACAGAATTTTTAATATATATATTTAGTAAAGCATAAGGAGAAGGATAAAAGTATATTCATATTTTTATATAATATATATATATTCATATTGTATATATGTAACAATACATAATAATACTCGTATATTTAAAACAGAAATAAAAATTTAAAAAAAAAGTTAAAAAAAAAAAAGAAAATGTTAAGTGCAATTTTAATGGGACTTTATGAATATGAAAATTCTATGCTCTGCATGAAAATAAGTAAACATACATATTGTTGAATTTATTTATAATATATATATATATATAGGGTAAAACGGGGCTGATATAATGTCCGGTATATTGGTGATATGCGGAAGATTTCTAATTTTTTGCCATATATATATGTTCTTAAATGTAATATTAAAAACATTTAAATAATTTCAGTGTGTACGTTAGCGTAAGTTAATGTTATAATGTGCAAAAAGTATTACAATTATATAATATAGTAAATATGACATTTTCGTTTTCTTAAATATTTTAAACAACAAGGTATTATGATAAGCAGCCATGTTTTTTTAAGTGGGATCGCAACCAGGATTAACTTAACTATTTCCTACCTCGTTATATCACTATAATATTTGACAGATCACAATAATATTCGAGAAGCAATTGGTAACATAAATTGTAATATATAAATACTACCAACAGTCAAGTTAATTTCATTTCACACTTTTATTACACAATTTATAACAATATTAAAAAAAAACCAGGTGCCATATGAAACTATTTTATCCTAAACTATAAATATACATAATATATAAAATGCATAAATAAATACATATATAACATCTAACACTTATACATAATAAATTGTAGTGACGCAGTTAATAATTAAAGTGTAATAACAATATATGACACAGCGTTACTGTAATATGAGTAAAGTAAAAAATTTGAGTTTGAAATTTAACTCATCTGCAAAAACAATTTTGTCACAGAAAAAAAAAAACCAAACACTTATCAAATGCATAATATTCATTAAAATTATTATATGTGTAATTATATAGATATTTAATTAGATTGCAGTGATAATGCAATAACATCAAATATATAATAATATCGATTAGAATAAGTTTTATTTTATCGTACAATGATTAGATTAAGGACATTTATGGCACCATAAAAGAACAATTTTGGAAAAGCTAATTAAACAACATCTCATATCAATGGGAAATTTAGTATAAAACTTCTACATGTATATCACAAAAATCATTTGCAGGACCTTAGCTTGAAATATTCTGAAATTTGCCATATGAAATATAGAATTAAATAGGAAATTAAGTATAGAAATATAATGATTCAAAGATAAGTATATTTCATTATTGTATGATTTTAATAACCGCAGGTACTGGAAGTGAGAAATAACTTCCAATATTTTATGTGATTTGATACCATTAAATTATTTGCCATGTATATAGCTGTGTGCGTAAAGCACTTCATATTTAACACTCAATTCACAATAATGGTGCATGGATTTCAACTTTATATATAAAGATAATATTTCACGGCTTCAACTTTGTTATTGAAATTATAGTAAAAATATGTAAAATTCATTAAATTTTAGTGTCATCACCATCCGAAAATCTTTAGAATTTATAATTTAACATTTCGACGAATGGAATCATAATTGGCATTGGTGAATGCTTTGTTAGAGTTATGTAGAAGAAATCATATTGTACAATTTACTGACACTGGTTATTTGTCACAATAGAAAAATGATGAATCAATAAGTCAGATACTATGGTGCTGACACTAGATATACGTCTGCATAACTGAGTATTTGACAATTTATTATTTTCTTTTGTATTTGTAATTTTTATATTTATAATTAAAAATAAATTGCCTAATTTAAAGTTAAAGTTAAAGTTAGTACAATGTGTAAATATAAAATGATTATTAAAAAAATAATTTATGAAACTTATAATTGTATAAAATCACTAACACAACATTGCATTTGATTGTTATATGAAATTGACAATTTACCATACAAAAATATATTACAGATATGTACCAGTCGTGGTAGATGGTATTATTTGCTGGTCAATTTACATGTACTGGCTGACTATAATTGAATACTGGTTCAATGAACCAGTCGTCTATGGAACCGCCAGAAGTGTTAAGCAAAATTCAACGAATAGAGAAATCAAAAACAATATATCTAATAGCTATTTAAAATATATTATGTATAAAAATGCAATCACAATTTAAAATGTAAAAAAATAAAGTCTTACCATTAATTTACAACCATCAACAGATGGAGTTGCAAACAGGTTTTTAAAAATCGATGTACAAGATATTTTTTACGTATATAAATATAGTGTACGTAAGTATTTACATAAATACTCGATACCGATACCCGTAACCGTAACCGACACCGAACACCGAACACCGACACGACACAAATAAATTACAGAACACCACCCCATAAAAATAAATATAAACTTTTCACACATACCAATACATTTCACAAACAATGATTGATTTATTTTATTACTTCTTTCTTTCTTTTTTTTTTTTTAACTATGGCAAACTTTTTTTATTGCATTCTTTTTCTTCTTTTTTTTTTTTACATTTATAATTATTATATCATTACGAAACCAAAAATCTAATCTTTATGATTAGATATTATTTATTTTTTAATAAAACTAATGCAAATAAAACAAATAACATTAATTAATTTAATTAATTATAATATTATAATAAAACAATGCACAACCTGCTAAAAGCACAACGAAAACGAAATCTAACCAAAAAAAATGCATTGGAAATATAAATTGTTTCTTTTTTTTTACACATACAATTATCAGAATCACTGAAATAAATTATAACAACATAAAACTAATATATTATATTTTATAGAAATATTAAAATAATTAGTTAAATGCACTTTACTATAATAAGAATAATTGAAATTAATAAGACATTACGCACAATTTTTTTTTTCTCATACAATTTATTACGACGCATCAACGTGTTGAAGAAAAAAACTCGAATGACACATTTTATTATAAAATTTAATAGAATAGCAAAAAAAATAAAAACAATTGAACAAATTCTTTCGTTCCAATTTCTTTTACAATAAATTTTGAAATAAAATACATTTAAAATGTTGATTATTTTTAACGATATTTTAGATATTTTTACATTATTTTATTTTATACGATTTTATATTTATTATACATTATTATTTTGAATGAATGTTTAATTACTTAATTAGTTCTTATATAGTATTTACTGTATTTAAAATTTGTACAGTGTGTCCTCGGGATTATATATATATAAATATATGTATATTCATAATTAAAAAAGGATTTTACATTTAAATAGAAAACATCACCCAACAAATTTATTAACTAAATAAAATACTATGTAGTTTTCATAGAATAAATCATTTTATTCGACCAATCATAGATGAAAAATAATTAAATCGATTCATTCATTAAAACGTAGGATTATATTTTTGAAGAAAATAGATTAAATACGACTATAACAATAACAATGATGTACAAAGAAAAAAAAGTGATCAAATTGAGATGCAGCTCCAATCAAACGATGGCCAAGATAGGATGATGATGCTATGTGCTTAGTGGGATTTGAATAGAAACGATTGATACTGATCTCTACTGCGTCAACAATCAGAATGAAGTAACGAATTGAAATCAAGCGACCGAAATCGATCACCAAAAAAAGAGTGGAACACATGACAACGTCACAACATACACATATATTTGTTGATTTGTGCCGTCCAATTAAGAGAACTTTTCTGTGAAGATTTTATGTATCCACACCGTATAGTCTAGAAGACCTTACACCATCAGACAACCGTTTGTAGCGATCTTTACAGATCACTATTAACGCTGTGTCATGTGTCCTCAACAGATGCCTGTGAAAATCATCTATTTTATTTAATAAAATTATATTAGAAAACTTTTTTGATCATTCAATATTAATATAATTAATTTAAATAATTTTGTATTTAGAAGATCGTCACCAATGCTGGATGAAAAATATTCAATGTGTTGTTAACCTATAGGCAAATGTGTAGCAAATTCTGGTTAAGGATATCGTCATAAGCATTTGGCTGGTAAAAGTGTTATACCCCCACGCTCTGTATTCATACCATTACATACATTTTTTCATCAGGGAATCGGTTTAAGATCAAACATATTATAGTAACCAACAATGGGCAATACTTCATTAAATATATTATAATATTATATAATAACTCTTTCGGTGTATCAATAGGTGAACCATCAACATTCATTGTAAAGCGAATCAATGTATGCTCAGAAAGAGTTACTATGATGTACGCTTGTTTTTTAGGAATTGAAATGGAATAATTTTTTTCTTAAACTTGATGAAACTGTATAAATGCGTACTGTTATCAAATGATCAAATTAAGCGTTGCTCGCGAAATAAAAAGTCACATAAAGTGATTTTATTCCAACTTTCGTGCATATATATATACGAAATTATATTCAACTAGGGGTAGGTAATTCGTTCCCATGCGGTATATTCACTATAATACAATACATCATTGTTCTATGCCGATAATCAAACTATGCACTTATATACTATTTGAGATATTGCTTGCAATATATTGTTTTTTCGAAAGTCAAAATCTTTAAAATTAAAATTCAATGCCATCGTCTATTACTTTTCAAGTAATGTGTCGAATGCCTTAATAATAATTAAGAAATTTAATTATAAGGTTCTTTTAAAATATTATTTAACTTTCATATGCCAGTTTTAAGCGAATAACTTTATATAATAAAATGATAGGCAATGTTCTTAATCCATGAAACACTGCAGTTTCACTCAATTGCCGTCAGACGTGTGTCTATATATATAATTATTGTGTATATATGTGCGGGTGATTTTGTAACACTTTTTTTCTGTTTTGATATTTATGTAAATATAGTGAAAAGGTATATTAGGGAAACAAATTAACATATATATATTTTGACATTGATATTTTAGTTATACAACACACACATTCAGTTAGAGTTAGATAATTTATTTGTTTCATATATATTTATACTTTGTATAATAGTTATAAGTAGACAGATAAAATTATTTCCTTATTAATGAATTACTATATATTATTAAATATTATAAATTATATATATGTGAATAAGTAAGACAAATCATTATAAAAAGTCAAAACAAAATTTTCAAACATTATATTTTAAAACAAATTGTCATATGAAAAAATTAAAATAATAAAATTCCAATTCGAATTTAATCCTCTTATATTGCTGAATCTTATTAGAAAAGATTTATAAATGTTTAAGATAATACAATAAATTAAAATATTATTTTTATATTTATGGACTGTCTATATGTCTCTGTATATGTGCATTTGATTTAATATAAATATTATATTTATAACTATTAATAAATAATAAAATCTGATACGCGCTTTATTTTGTCAGATATGCTTATAATTTATTAAACCCACCCACACACTTTTTTACTTTTTAGATATAATAAATATAAAAAAAATGAATTTAAAACAACAACAGCAAACAAAATTGATAATCAACGTTGCAGTTGTAAATTCAGATATAATATTGTATATATAATATTGTATAATATCACAGAATATATATATTAATATAATATAAATGTGCATTATTATGTGTATACAGAGTGTCCACGAGCGGTTCGCATTCCTTCATGGGGTGGTGAAAGGAGACATAATTCTAAGTCTAAATTACAAAATGACAATTTTCGATTAGGTGCTCTGTTTTCGAGATGCGGAATTTTTCTTGGTAGTCTCATCACTAAAGTACCAATAACTTCGAAAGTAAGGTAAATACAGAAAATTTATAATGGACCGAATTTGTAGAAAATTAAATTCTGAATTAAATTGTGTTATACACTTTTTTTTATAACTTGCTTCAGTTTCGAGTTATTGAATAATATATTTGAAAAATAAATATCTTTTCTTAAAAATTTCATGCTATAATGGTTTTTTTTTTAAAAATCTAACGACGCAACATATTATTTTTATGGCAAAAAAGTAAAGCTAATTTATTTCGCTACAATTTTGTAAAATATTTTATTTACCTATGACCAACGCAGTTTAAAAAAGTTATAAATGTTTGAAAAAGTGGTGTAATTGTAGAAATAAAAAAATTAACAAACTAAAATTATAGCTATTATTTGGAACAAAAGAAGAGTAGACTGGTTTAAATTTCGTTTATTCATAAACAAACAAACTCTTCTTTTGTGCCAAATAATACCTATAATTTTAACATTTATAACTTTTTTAAACTGTTAGTCAAAGCTAAATGAAATATTTAACAAAATTATAGCGAAATAAATTAGTTTTACTTTTTTGACATAAAAATAATTAAAATAAATTAAAAAAAAATACGATTTTAGTATGAAATTTTTTAAAAAAAGATATTTAATTTTCAAATATATTATTCAATAACTCGAAACTGAAGCCTGTTAGAAAAAAAATTTTTAACACAATTTAATTCAGAATTTAATTCTCTACAAATTCGGTATATTATAAAATTTCTGTATTTACCTTACTTTTGAAGTTATTGGTCCATTAATGATGAGATTATCGAGAAAAATTCATTTTTGTACGATATTTTTAAGAAAAGAAATTTATTTTTCAAATATATTGTTCAATAATTCGAAACTGAAACAAGTTATTAAAAAAATTTATAACACAATTTAATTCTCTACAAATTCGGTCTATCATAAATTTTCTGTATTTACCTTACTTTTGAAGTTATTGTTACTTTAGTGATGAGACTACCAAAGCAAAAATTCTTAGAGCCGTATCTCGAAAACAGAGCCCCACATCGAAAAATGTCATTTTGTAAGTTAGACTCAGTATTATGTCTCCCTTCACACACACACACACACACACACACACCCCTCACCCTCACCCATGAAGGAATGCGCACCGCTCGTAGACACCCTGTACATAAGAATATAAAAAGCAAGAAAATATATAGCTATAATAAACTTCCAAACCCATATAGTTAACAAATATACCAACTATAATGTTTGAATTTGATATGTTGTATGTGCAATGTAAATATAATTTGTAACATATATTATAATATATTGTATATATAAATTACATATAGATAGATATATATTATTTGTAGCACATTTATTTCTCTTTTAAAAACAAATTTTGAAAAAGACAGAAAATCTATTAAAACTAATTACTTGGAAAAATCGTTTTTATTTTATAGTTAAATATAAATTAGGAAAAACTGAAAATACAAGAAAACTGAAAAAAAAATAACACACAAAAAGAAGTATTAAGGTGTTATAACATGACATTACATGTTTTTTTTTTTATTATGTATAACAAGATTTATTTTATTACAGTTCTTATTTTACTTTATTTTTTCTCTTTCATCTTAAAAATTTAACTCTATCTTATTCAATATAATATTTATATAATGTATGTGAAGTGTATATTATATAATTTCGTTATATATAAAATACATTACATATACGTACACATTGAATTAACAACATCCGGCCCTTTTAAATCTTGTATATATAATAGATTATATATATTATGTATTATGTACTCGTCTCTATATATATATATATATATGGTATAGTCAGATATTTTAAATTCAAACAACATGTTATTCCATCTTCATCTTTACGTACCTATATATACAATATAATATATAATATATATAGTTAATCAAATTTTACAAAACATATATATAATATTATCGTGTGTACAAATATACATATATGTTATATGGATTATGTTATGATCTTGAGTGACTGTGAGTAAAACTATATATATATATATATAATATTACATATGTATTTGTATATAATAATAATAATAAACATATACAAAATTCATAAGTCATTATTTTGTCTTATACGTGCGTTAACATTCAAATAATTATTTATATATACATTTATGGTATACTATTATATGTACCAAATAAATACACACATAAATATTTATATGGATGTCAGTTCATATAATATAATACTATAATATTCATAATATCAACAATAAAATATATATATATTTATTATTTAATAGAGGGTTACACTAAATTATAAAATATATGTATATACAATAGGTTTATCAGGTGTATACTGTAAGAGAGTGGCCCAAGTGTTGATTAAGCATTGCCCAAAAAAAAAAACACAAACAAATACAAAGATTTTGATAAATTACGTATTCCGACTCCCATCCGTCAATTAAAGTGGTTTACTGAATTTCGTTGTTGTCGTATAAGTATAAGTACAAAAACAATACCATCAACAGGTGGTCCAAAAAGCGGTGAGCAAACCAGAAATGATAAACAAAATCCATAATATCTTGTTGAATAAATAAACGATTGAAAATGTGTAAGATAGTTGACACGATAAAAATGTCATATATAAAAAAACATGAGCATTTGATCACATCAATTGATCAACTATTCATTCGTATTTGAACTTGTCGATTTATCACTATTGCGTCACTACATACCAGCCCCAATAAAACATAGTCGAAACAATGGGTATATATATAATCATGTTGGTAACGCATCAAAGAAGGCCAAAACATCAGTTGGCAACCTATTTTGATTTTGGTGTAATGTTTATCGACGATTTTAGAAAAAGACAAAACCATATCCTTCCGTTAGATATTAATCGTCATTACTACTAGATCGTTGAAACAAAAAAATTAAGATACACCAAACTGCATTTAAGAAAGGCGCAACGAGTTTTTTCTTCAAGGTAATGTACAATCTCACCCACACCTATATGGTCAATTTATACTAATTACAAACAATGTATCGAGAAGATTATATATGTTAATTGATTTATGTACAGACAAATAATTCTTTGTTTTATTTTGAACATGGCAAATGGATCCGCCGTCGTGTTAACTAAATATTACTACGGCAATATACTATTTAAAACAAATGGGTTAAAAATTGTATATATTAAAATTAAAATAATAAATTTAATGATATTTCCATGCGTATAAATTTTATGTTTTATAATAAAATAATACAAGAATCAAAAAAAGGACTATTGCATAAAAGAGCAAATGGTTGCGGACATGTTAACTTTATTATTTTCTCTACATAAGAAAACTGCGTTGCTTTGTTTACCGAATTTTATTTGTTGAAAAATGATCACTGAAATTTGCAGAATATATATGTGGGTATATAGATTTGAAACGACTTGCAGAGTGTAGTTAATATAGAAAAATTGTGATTGTTGATGTAAAATAATTTGATTTTATTAATACTAAACGCAAAAAAAATATGGATTGATCTATAGGTCAACCGTCACACAATCACAACTTTATAGAAATATTCATGACAGAAAGTAAAAAAACATATAGTTTCAAAAATTTCCTCTTTTTCATATTACCTAAACGAACGAAATAATAAAAATTCATTTGAGTAATATTCATTACCAATAAAAAATAGTAAAAAATTTACAATTCGCAACCGCTACCCAAATGAATCACTAAATATGCATATTATTACAAGTGACAATCGATTGAATTAATACTTCGTATAATATAAAAATTGATGAATATGTTTGGTTTTATTTATTGGAATTTTTTAATTTGTTGCATGCCTGATTTGTAATTTATGAATATATTATCAAGTATATTTCTTTTTTAATAATATAATTTGATTTTTTTATTTCAATTTTAATGTTAAACAAACCGCAACCTTCAACTGTAAAATTATTGATACATATATTTATAGATTAGTTTTCGTGTTAACATTAAATAAATATAGATAGCACTTAAAAATTAAAATATATAGAAAAAATGGTTCCTTATATATCGGCGGTATTTTTTGCGTATGTCAAACATTTAAAATAACAAGTTGTAGTCAAATTAAATTAACAATCTATGGTAGCTTTTGTAATTCTTCTTAGCTATGGGTTAAGATTTTACTGTGGAGTCTAGCGGACAAAAATGTTTTTGGCCAAAAATTGGTATATACATTGATTTATAGAAAACATACATAATGAGTATGATGCTATACATATATAGGCCTATCATATACAACGTACCGCATTCCGTATAGATATTTCGGTTGCGTGCAGATCTTTGAAAGATGTACGCTATACATAGTTTATACCCTACACATTTTAGCTTATATATTAGATTTTTTTATATACTAATTAATTAAAATTTATTACTATATATTGTTATAATTTAAAATTATGTATATAATAATATTTCACCTAAAAACATTTTAATGTATAAATTGCTTGAGCGAAAACAAAATTAAATTTTAAATTTGAAAACATGGTAATTTTTGTTGTTGATTGTATAAAAATTAAATTTAGTGAATTTATATGCACCGTAAACTACAGATCAAGAATATAATTTTAATATATTGTATATAAAAAATTTATGATTTTTGTAAAACTTACTTAAACTATGGTATATATGTGTTAGGCAATTGATAATGCAGAAATAGACTAATAAAATGTTGTAGATGAAGTCAATAGAGACATACCTGAAAATAGATAAAAAATTTAAAATTCGTTAATAATATTAGTAATTATAAAAAATTATTTAATAAATTGATTCAAATGATAATAAATAGATTAAATTAAATAGGTCAATATTTTTTTATTCAAATACAATATATTATTATTTTGCATTAACATAATTAGATCATGTAATAACAATAAAGCGTTTAGTTAAAGCATATTTATATAAAGGTAACGTTCATTTATCAGATCAATCTCATTGATGTACATTGCATCAATCTCATATATCTAATTAAGTTTGTAAAAAAAAATTTTTAAATATAAATTGGTGTTCATTATAAACAACTTCTTTTGTTATGTAAACATAAAATGAAAATTTTAATATAAAATATATAAACCTTATATGTAAAATGTAATTTATGCGTATATGCAATAGTACGAGTATATATACCTAAAAATTGTATATATATATATAATTTTTATCAGATGTAAATATATATATATATATGTATATCCCATGAGATTACTCTCTATATATTTATATACCATATGTTTATATAAACAAAAATATATTGTTTACGGATTATCTTCTTTTTTTTTGTTGTATTATAGACTATACACAATATATATTTTCATATATAAACAATATACACATATGTATTGTATTGTATATAAATAGAAGCAATAAAAACATATGCGAAATATTTCACATTTCATATTTTAGATTTGAACTAAAATGCCAATTTGGTATCTTCAATATATACAAAAAAAATATATAAACATAACACTGAAGGGTATATATTATTATAGAATGATATTGGTATATAAATAGATATGTATAAAATTTAATACCATATATATATATTGACTGCATTGTACAACACATATAGGGTATACATATAGGATACTATACCATATTGTATATAAGTTGAAGGAATGAGTATTTTAGATAACTATTTCATATATATAATATATATTCCAATAAATTACGTATATATGATTTTACATACATTTGTATGTATATACAATACAATATATACATAATATTCTTATATATTCATGAAATGAATATATGAGGAAAACACTCTTTGTACCCAGAATTGGTTATTATCATTCATGAGGCGTCCAGTCGGCTGTAAAATTACACTTTCATAAGCAATAAGCATACATATTGGAACATTGCTTTTCACAAATCGAAAAAAATATCAAAATAATAACACTCACACAAACACACACATATACACGTTTATAGATATATTTGTTATGTATTATATAACTATATAATAGTTTGTATTTTGTTGTTGTTATTATTCTTTTTTCTATATTTTTTGTTGTTTTATTATATTACTTTTATTATATTGTAGTGTATGGTATACGTAAAATGGAAAATGGAACAAAAAAATAAAGGAAAAACATATGAATTTAACTAAATATTTTCTATTTATTGTATATAATTTAGTTTTTACATATGTACGAGGTATACGAGGATTATTGTATATTAATGGGGTCAAACAAATAACTTATTTATATATATATTAAATTTTATTTTATTATATCGTATATAATGATATTCATCATATTATATGCATAAATTAATTTAATATATTATATTTAAAAATAGTTAAAATTTCTAAATCAGAGATTTATAATGTGGAAATAATGTCAAAAATTATATATTGTTCGCATATATAAATAATTGTGTGTAAATTTAATGTACCATACAATAAAATGAAATAGATTTTTCGTTTATTTACCAATAATTTTCCTACCGAACATATTATCATCACACATCATCATGATTTTATGTCGAGCAGATCACTAAAAAAACGATTAATAAAATATATTTTTCACTTTAATCTGATGTACTTTTTTTTTATAATAACTTAAGTAATAAGTGATACGCTTCAATGCTGCATGCCATTAAATTGTACTGTATGTGTTGTATTTATATAACTTTAAAAACAAGTGACTTATTTGTGTATTAATTTCATGTTCAATCGATGTGCTAATAACACAACCTAAACTCCCAAATGTGTGTGTTACACTAATATTTTAAATGCACTCCAAGACAGTAAAATTTATGTTTATGTTATGTGTATGGGATTAGTAAAGTGAAAAAAGCAGAACTTCAACGTTTTTGATAATTTTAGTAGAAAATAAATTTTTAAATAAACCTAAGATGCTGCGATCATTTATACATTTTTTTCTATCATAGAAATTTTATCTATTGGATTTAGGCAGAAGTAAGTTCCGTTTTTCTAATTGATGGCATACATTCTGGTATAGTGTGTATAGAATTTTGTAATATATGAAAACACTCTTTTTTTAAATTTCAAAACGTATTAAATATTAAATTAAATTTGGTTGAAGAGTATTTATTTTTTTCGCATGAAATTGGGAGTGTTATGTACCAACAACATTTTCGGGAAGCATTTGTGTTTTTTTTTAATTTAAAAAATCTGCTGTTGAAATTGCTACTAGAGATGAACATTAAGTCTGGTGAAGCAAATTCATCATAGCCAATGCGTATAAGGTTATGCTCTGTATTTGATATATGGGATCTAAAAAGTGTTGTGAGTTGTTGAAAATTTCTGAAACTATCACTAGTGATGTTTAGTAACTAATGTGTTTGAAGCAAAGTAGTGAAAAGACAAAACAAATTAATTTTTCAATTTGGCAATGTCAAACCTCATACTACAAATGTCGTTAAAACCTACTTGGATCTATTCAACACGCCATATTCACCAGACATTGTTCATTCAGATTACTATTTATTCCGGTCGTTGCATGCAACCCTGCAGCACGCCCAATTCACATCGTATAAAATTATTGCCTTAACTTGAATGGATCGCTAGAAAAACGACAACGGCAGGAAATCCGTAAATTTACTGCAAAAAGATGGGCGAAGATTGTGGCTTCTACTAATAATGTACCACTTTTTTAAATACTAGCTAAATTATTGCATGTAAATTTACCAATTAACGGAACTTACTTTTGCATATATCCAATATATTGAATCAATCTTAAATGAAAACATTTGAGAACAGTTGATTTATTAAAATGTCTTTGTTTTTTACATGAATCCTCATCGTCAGCAGCACACTATGGCTATAGTTTATAATCATCACAATTTTCGATTAACCCACGACGATTTTTCGACATTCAACTTTAAGCCACTTTAAAAAGTATTAATCTAATATTAATAAAATTTTATATATTTAGATAGAATATGTGGTTTTGCATAAAATTTTACAAATAAACGGTTAACTTTCAGAAACAATTTTTATGAAATTATAAGTTACAATCACGACAACTAAAACTCTGTTACCACATTTCATATATTCAAATAAATATATGTATAATTTTGATTGAAAATTGAATTATAGAAATGATAAAATGTTTTAATTTATCCTCTGTTTATGATTAACAAAAAAATTAAAATAAATTGTAATTATTAAAATTTTCTGATTTTTTTCTGATACAAATTTAATTTTGAATAATTATTTTCAAACCTAATTTCAAATAATATTAATAAATTATTTTTCTGTCATATGCTCATTATATAGTTTATTTAAATATTTATGTAAACAAATAATTATAATGTAATTCTTCTATATATGCACTATGACATATCTACATGTACTCGTACATATATTGCTAAAATTTAATAATTACCTTATAATGATTTGAGTTAAACCAAACTAAATCATACCAACTATAGGTATATAATATACATATTTTCATATATATTGTATAAATGTATAGCAAACATTATATTTTACTTACACAATACGATAGAGATACATAATCAGATTTATATATTTCCACCACCCATAGTTACAAATCCCATAAGTAATAAGGAAAAAGAAAATTGTGTAGATAAATCATTATATGGTATAAATGGTATACGCTGGCTGGTATATAACTATACAAAGTTCATATATATATATATATATATAATATCTTCATATAAATATATATAATTTAGAAAATCTCAGTTGATGACGTGCTATGTATACTCTATAATGTTGTATAAATAATAAATAACATTTATATATTGGATATATATATATATAGAACAAAGTATATATAAACATATATGTATTTTACATGCATGTACGGATTGTACATATATATACCTATACCTATACCTATTATTATTAGTATAACATAAATATACGTACTACGTACCCCGAAACCCAACATGTACATAACTAATAGAGAATTATATAAATATAAGCTATATTATTTATAGAAAATTTGAGGTACATACTGTATTACTACAAAATATAATGTTATTATTTAATATATAAAGAACATTTATAATATACAATATATAATTATATACAAATATTTATTATATAATAAATTATATAATTTTTTGTCAATAACATTCTATTTCTATATATTTATTTACATTTACATATATTTGTATAGCATATAATACAAACACATTTACCTGTCCATAAATTTAAATAAATAAATAAATACTATAGGTATACTTGAAAAAAAAAAATTGAGACCGCATTCATTTACAGATGTCATGTAATTTAATACGGCAACATACATGCAAATACAGCAAACATACGGTGGTCTATCGATTTTTAAAAACTGATATAGCCTTTCAGCGATATACAGATACATTGTCGACTTTTAATGGATGCGCGCACCTAAATAATTTGGCCTTTAAATGTCTGCAACATTAAGTCAACCACTATATAAATCTTTGCCAACCATATGACAGTATCATAACGTAAAAAAAACATAATTTTCATAAAAGTTGTTAATACATTGTTGTGTCTATACTATTTATTGTATCTATATATTTCGTTGGATAAATATTAATTTTTTTAATTTTCCACATTAACTTGTATAAACAAACAAACAAACTATTTGGCAACAACTTATTCATGTGCCCAATAACTATATAATAGTTATTACATATATATTGTATTGTATATATATATATATATAACATTTCAAATGATAATAAATTAAAAAAATTAATATAGGGATCAAAATGTATACAATACACCTATATAAAAACACTGTTATATGGTATATAGGTTGGTGATTATGATATGATAATATGCTTTAATTTACATTTAAAAAGGTGGTATATGCGTATGGTATATTGTACAATATATACAAATGATATGTTAAAGTAGATTATTTTATATTATATATAAATACAAATATGTATAAAGGTTTGTTAGGTCGTTAAATAAATGTAAAATATGAATAGAATATACAATTGGTGGTATATAAGTGTACCATAACAAAAACCAACATATATTGTTAAAAACATATATAATAAAGTATACCTACATATATATATATAGAGCGGAAGTGTTCGTTATAAAATAGAAATCGGAGAACAAATATCCCACAGGTAATATAAAATTATCTGAAATACATGTAGTTAGTGGCCCCTAAAACTTCCCCAGTGTATACTTCAATTTATATATCCATATAATATACGTGTATATTGCATATATAATGTGAAGAAGGTAACATGTGTATTGCGAATGTGTGTATTTGGTATATGTTACCTTATTATGCTCGTTTATAGCATATTTATGAAATTTTGTATTTACTTTATTAATATATGGGTATTCATTCATATACAAATTTATTATATTATTTGAAAATATTTTTCTACTTTATTATTTTTATTAGTAATATAAAAATAACTTTTTTTTTTAATTTTATTACTTTCGATATTTAAATAATAATTGGTTGAAAATATATTTGAGTTTCTATTTGTTTCGTACTCATTAAAAATATTATACAACACACTCAACAACAACTGTTCTAAATGAGATTATATATACTGAATTGTATTTCGATAAATTTTTTATAATACTCATACAGTTTCCATAGTTTAAATAACCAAAAGCTTTGGCATTGAAAATCTACTACATTTTTCCACTATATATAGAACAACTTGCCAAACTTTATAATAAAATTTCCATCCATAATTCTTCCTTTGTAATTTGTAATTTCTTTTATTGCTACTATATTAAAATCGTTTTGTAATTATGATTTCGATTTCAAATTCGTTTGCAAATTATTCGGTGTTTTATAATATGTAAACTTTTCTATATATTTAGATTCACACAAATTAATGTTGTTGTAAAACTGAAATCTCTATCGCCATTATTTTACTTCATGCAAAAAAAATATTTCCCATACCAAAATTAATAACGCATTCGGATATGTTGAAAAAATATAGATAATAGAATTAATAAAAGAAGAGATAAATATTATATTGGATATTTTTAATCCAAGTACATAAACATAGATTTAAACAGTGGTGAAGGCTGAGAAATAGTATTCAATTTTCAATATCGTTATATTTTTTTTATAACTTGGGTGAAATTAAACTAAATTATTAAAAAAAATTGGAATGTCCACTTACTCGATTTTTACGGAAAATCAACTTTTAAGAATTATCATCTTTTTGAATTACGGACAAAAGTTTTAATGGATTTCCATTTTTGCTTACAGCATTGCAATTTATAATCAATTTGCAATTTTTCATATAAGAGATTTTTAAAATCGAATCATGCATTCAAAAGATATAATCGATTTTCCAATCGATGGCAGAGAAAATTTATAGAAATACGTGGAACGGTATAAAATGAACTCCCAAATAGTACCAATAATTTATACAGTATACCATTATTTCATACAAAATTCCAATGACATCAAATGGAAAATCGTTCATTCATATCTTTTGAATGTGTGTGAATCGATTTTAATTTAATTTCTTCTATGAAAGATTGGAAATTGATTATAAATTGAAATTATGTATACAAAAATGGAAATCCATTAAAACCATGGCACGTAATTCAAAAAGATGATAATTTTTAAAAGTCGATTTTCCGGAAAATTTAGTAAATGGACATTATAATTTTATATCATAATGTAATCCACCGTCAACTCATCTACCAGTAAAATATAGTGCGATATTGCAATCTGAGAACATTTTTTCACGCGTCGCCACCAGATTTAAAGTTATGGGTCGAACACAAACTCAACACAACATATGAACGGGATAAACGTTGGGTGTAAAAGGACATGTGAAATTATCATGCAACATTTTTAAAGGAATTTTTTTTTTATGAATTTACCAAGAACGAAAAAAAAAAAAATATAAATTCGGGTAACCCATAAGTGCAGCAAACAGATCATCGCAATTAATTTTTTCTTAAGTCATATATTGCTTCAAGTGAAGCTTTATGTCATCCATAATAAACCTTTCATTACAGCCAAGTTGGTAAATTACTCCGCGCATGATGATTATATAACAATTTACCAATTGCACTGCAATTAACGAAAGATAGATGTTTTCAGAATACTATTATTTTTATATGGATGATTAGTTAGCCCATAGTGATGTGTGTGTGTGTGTGCAGACATTGTTAATCTTTGAATAGCATCCAACACCATATTTTCAAAGATATCCGTTTTTCTTTTCAATCCAGAAACGAACAAATGGTCACCCGCAACAGAAATATGTCAGTATTAAAATAAATACCGGAAAATTTCCTATGAAAACTATAGCAGAATTGAGCTCGCTATATTTTATGATTAATAATATATATTTCGGCACTATGGCACTGCGCTACTGAGTGTTTTTTTTTGTTTTTTCATCGCAACCAAAATACAACCACGCAAAGGTGACGTGAAAAAGTTATTTTGTCTATTAGGTGACTGTTGGCATATTGGAAAATCATTTAAAAATGGATTTAAAACATATTCACATTACATTATCACATCGATTACTGTGAAAAACAATTCAAATCGAAGTTTTCTCTAAATTAATCGTATTTATTTTTAATTTAATGTTTAATAATATATAATAAAGTTAATATACTAACATTAAAATATTAGTTCATGCACCTATATTTTAACAAACCAAAAGGGTTAAATTTACTATATATAATATATAAATATAAGTCAGTGTGGGTGTACATGTATTTTTATATAATTATTGTACAAACACTGTACTGCTATATATATATATTTATTTATGAATATATAACCACCTATATTTACTAATAATATATTGTATATACCTAAATAATTACAAATATAATAATATATATTTGATATGTTTATGTGTTTATTTAAATGTTTATAAATATTTCACTATATATATATATCTATTAAATATATGGTATTGTATACATTATTATTATTATTATTATTCGTATATATTATATTAAATGTATATATAATATTATATTTAATGTGTTTACATTAATGAAAAAATAAACAATCTGAAAACTAATTAAAATTACAATTTTGTATATAAACCGCATATATGGGTATGGTATGGTATTTATTATATATGTGTGTGTGTGTGTGAAGATATATAAAATTATCAAATTTAAACTTTAACATTATTTTGTACATTTCTAAATTTAATTTTAATATACAGTATATTAATATAATTATATATAAACGTATATAAATAAATATATCTGAATATTTACACCACTCTTTGCAATTAATATATGTGTACACACACACACACACACACATTGTATAAATATAATATATCCACGAGACTGTGTATAAGTAACATATATATACCATATATAGTAACATATAAAAGTTTTGTACATAAATAAGATTTTAATACAATTATAATTATTTACAATGCAGAAAAGTTTTTAAACACTTTAAGAAATCTTGTATACATATGCCTATACATATATAATATATCTTATATATTATACTATATACTCATGATGTATTGTATATAACAAATATATATATATATAAATGATACTATATATTTATTATATGTGGAAGAAGTTAATTGTTAAAATTATGCAAATAGAAAATATTGTTAAACTTAATTTTTATCGCAATAAATATATATATTAACTAACTACTATTAAATAATTTTTCATAACAATTTGAAATTTATATGGAAAATCTTAAAAAATTAAATATTACATGTATTAACTTAAATAAAGAAAGAAAATACGATGAATATAATAGAAAATATCAATTACAATTACGACTAAATGAAATATATATATAATTATAAATAACAATATATATTAAAAAATATAGATATTGATATATTTGTAATTATTTTATTTATGCGGGGGGTTGTAAATATGTGTGGCATACATAAATACGATAAGCGATCACAATCCTATAAATATAAATATATATATTATCCTTATTGAATGAAAACAATAACAGAAAAGTATGTCTATATATATACAGAAATGAAGATATGTGAGTGTGTAATATAACGTAATGGACGAAAATATACTAAAATTAAATAACGAAAGAAAAACATATAAAAAAATAAAACAACCATTCTGATTTTATATATATATTATTTGTCCAAAAATAATATTATTCCACATCATTACCACCATACTCTGGTGACCATATATATGACCATCTACAATATATATATATATATATATAAATTGTATACCGACAGTATATATAATGATATTAAGTAAATTTCAAATATCCCGGTCGCATAAATGAGAGTAAAAGCCCATATATATATATATATGTTCAGAATATATTCAATGTAATTGTTTATATATATATGGATATTATTTTTCCTGGTCTTTTTCCATATAATCTAATTTGTTTAATATATTATAATCTATATATAGATATACAATACACATATAATATACATTATACATATTTGTGATATTCTATCTGGATGACCTAATGTGTGTATATTCACACAAACATTGTCTGTATTTCTGCTCCAAAATCCACATAATTATATATATATATATATATAGATAGGTATACAATTATACACATATATATATATATATATTTTATTTATTCTATAAAATGTTATATGGATAGAGTAAAACGAGGACCACTAGACAACGTACAGGAGGATTTTAACTTTTTTTAAATTTACCTCAAAGTACAAACATTTTAACAACCAAAAAAAAAAATATTTAATTTTAATAATTACCAATTGATTAATTTAATAAAATGAAATTTATCTGATCTGTTGACTCCCAATTTCGCAGAGCAATGTACTTAAAAATTGTTTTTATTTATGTAAAAAACTACTGTCGTGATACACTCACAACACTCATATATTTTAAATTCAGTGATTTGTCTGGAATTCAAAGATATAAAGATATGTGTGCATTAATATAGTATCTGTGCATTATTTTTGTGAATAAACACGTTATTAATATTATAAATTACTTACAAAAAATGTCTATTGCATTTTTTCTTCCTTCCATAACTCTCTTTGTGGAGTCCATATTCAAAAGACATTCCATTGCGATTTTGAATACAAAATAAAATTTATTTTATTAAAAATTTTACTTCTATATAAACGAACATTAGGTGTGGTTTCAACAAAACATATATAAAACATATTCTATCATATTTAATAGCAATAAGGTGGAAAAAGTTTTGGCAAAAGGTACGAAATAAAATTGAAGAAACGTCGTTCAATGCTAATTTTTTATTTCTTCACTATCTTAATAAAAATGTAGAATACAAAACATTCAAAATTGATGCTAATTGATTGTGAGAATAATCGATATTTTTTGTTTAATTTTTTATAATTTTATTATAATTTTTTAACGTACTATTCTATATCATCTCGTAGTCAAATACTCGTACAGATTAAGTGGCAAAGACGATTATACAATTATAAAATTCAATTAATCTTTTTAGCTATATTTCTAACATCATTATATTTGTACATATGTAAAATGGACTTTTATTAAATACATTAAATCACAAGGCGACTATATATTGACAAAGAATGTCTGTTACATTCGGTGTCGAATGGCCCACGTTTAACTCTACACATTGTAAACGTGATTATACATCCGATTTGCACTCTTTATTTTACTACCCTTAGTTATAAACAAATATATATACGCTTCAAATATCAAATCAAATCAGGACCAAATTACCGCCCCTTTATTACGATAATGGGTTTTATACTTTTGAAATGCATATGAAAAAGTTAAGTAAATGTTAGATATAATAGGAAATAAAGATAATATGGTTTTTTTTTTTATTTTTCTTCTATTTTTTTTCCGGGGCAATGTATATATGGTACAAAATAAAATAATAGAATATATTATATAAAATGTCCGAAATTTGATTGAGTATTGATTTTGTTTTCACATATATTGGTATCTATATATATATATATTGTATGAATGTGGTGCGTATATAATAATACAATATATATATATATATAGTTAAGTTATATAATATTGATATACCATAAATTGAAATAAGTACTTAACCCATAATTGTAAACGATCATCATTTAAATTTCAACTATAACATAAATTGTAATAATAATAATAATAATAATAATAATAATATTTATACTATTATTTAGATTTTATAATTATATGTATTTGAAAAAAAATTCATAAATAATTTAAATAGTAATTTTTGCATCAGTCACATAACCACCAAATATTTATGCTTTTTATTTTCAGTAAAACTAAAATAACTATTATTTATCTTTTTTAATTGCAGACTAACAGCTCCATTACAATCTGGACAACAACAACAACAACAACAACAACAGCACCAACAACAAATGTCACAAAGTATGTCAGGTGCAAATGCGGCAGGTCACCATTGTGAATTGGGTGGTTCGTCGCCCCTGGTAATGCCTGTTTTTCCACTTAGACCTTCACATTCAGCACATGCACCTCATTATTCACCATATTCACCTTCAAGGTATTGTAAAATTTCTACATTTTTTTCCTTCCATCTACCGACTATAAATTATTTAATATATATTTTTAATATCATTTGATTTCTTATAAATTGTATAATTAAATTAATATATATTGTATTGTTTATATACGTATCTATAGGTTTCACATAGACAAACGATGTCAACACAGATGTTCATGGAAATGTTTTAGTATTGTTTTAATATTATTAGCTGTTATACTTACGGCTATGTTGGCGTATTTTGCAAGTAAGGGTTGTTTTTTAATTTTTTTTTATATTAATTCATATGTTTTTATATATAATTTGTATGATTAAACAATATTATTTGTACTCATATATGAAACAATTACAATATATGTTATATATGCATATGTGATCAAAACTGCAAATGCAGACGACATGTACATACCAATGTTTATCTGTGTGTGTGTGTGTGTGTGTGTGTATGTGTATATAGCTAATTAAATGTGTAACCGCATATGCAATTATACTATATATAAACTATACCTTATATTTACAATATAATATTCACTTATTAATATCGTTAATTTTCAATTATTCAACTTTAATAAATATTATATAATATTATCATTATAATATAATATTTCCTATATATATATATATATATTGTAGTACATATATACAAAATGGGTAAATAATTGTATATATAATATATATATTGTGCACAGTGGAATTATACTCGCATATGTTTGAACATGAACATAATCATCATGTACATATACATGTACTTGTACATACCATATATACAATATATACCATATTTATACTATCCATATGTATATAAACAATATCCAAATAGACATATAACTGCTAATGGAATCGATTATATGTCCAGTAAGACATACAGTCGCTGCCAACCATAAAACCGAAATGGGTCAGCAAACACATTTTACTATATATATATATAGTAGTGATATATTTATATACAATAAATAGATACATATAACCATTTTCCATATAACATTTATATCTATATATAGTCGCGCCAATAAAAATGATATGATATTATATATAATTATTTATGTAAATAAATAATCATATATATATGGTATTTTTTTAATAATTAATATATAACTACAATATAGATATAGAACATAGTATAGTATATCACATAACCTATATATGTATGATGATTTATATAATAATATGATGCATTATTAGATTATTATCGGATGCATCGTCCATATATGTATTTACATATAAATATAAACATAAATGCTATCCACGAAAAATATATAATTAACCATATATTGTGTACATATTAATCATAATATATGTAATGTATATTTGATGGCAATATAATATGTCCTACTATTTTAATACAATATATATATATATATGTATGATTATATAACATACGTACTATATTTAAAATTTATTATGCTTTGTATGTAAATTTTATAATGTATATATAATATGTGTATGCACATCATATGACATTATAAAGATAAACCCTTCTTCTTATAGTAGAATACAAAATACGATATAAAAAACAAAGTGTATTTACATAAATATTATTTTAAATTAAATTAATATAATACAATATTTATTTTACGTATATAGTATACCTTGTTAAGTTTGTAAGTATAGTAAAAGAGTGATATAAATTTATATTGTACATACAGAATGACTGTTCGGTAGGAAATCCATCATACAATACACATATTATAATAACATTAACCATAAACAACAAAATCCATTAAAAATTGTAACAATTTTTGAAAAAAAAAAATAAAAATAAATTTATCACTTATGCACGACGATAAACCTTACTAACAATTTGTTTTTTTTTGTGTCACCCATATACATACATCAACTGTTTAGCTGTTAGTTCTATGAAACCAACAATGGATCCAACAAATTGTATTCTAGTTCAAGATGTAAAATCGGTTACACATGCTCAAATAACACAAAATTCCGATGGACCCACACAAATGCCAATCGATGAATTATTGCCAACAAGTACGGCCGAACATAATATTTATACGACACAACATAATGGTGTTATTGGAGTGCATAGCAGTTTTTCGCAGCAGCAGCAGCAACAACAACAACAACAACAACAACATCAACCGTCGTTACCCAGTTATCAAGATCAACACTATGTTGCCCAGCAGGCACAACAAACCCAACAAATTCCGGCGGCTATTGAATTAAATGAATTCAATGAATTATATCATGCATTAATTCAACCAAATCAATTTTGGAATTCCGAATTTAAAAATAAACATCCAGCATTTATACGTTTTAATTTCACATTACCGTGGGGTGCTAATTTTGCTATTTATGGACGCCGAAATGTTCCCGCAAGCATTACACAATATGATTTTGTTGATTTTATAAAAGGTGGCCGTTTAGATAATCGTTTGAAAAAGCGCCGAAAAAGATCTATTAATAATGGTGACAATGTTGTTTATGAAATTGCCCTTGAATTTGATAATGTTCATAAAATATTAGCGGATGGTGTTCAATCGAATGATATTTATAATAATAATTATAATAATAATAATCATGACAACAACAACAACAACAACAACAACAACAACAACAACAACAATAATAATTATATTGACAATGACGATATTAATGATGATAATAATAATAATAATAATAATAATAATAATAATAGGGCGAACGATGACAATTTTAGATATAATAATTTATTTGAAAAACGAATTTTAACTCAACAAGTTGATAAAATTAAAAGTCCAAGTTTACAATCATCATCAATATTTTTTCAACAACGTTTACATTTAACACCAAACGAAGAACATATTATATCGAAAAGATCATCTGATACATTGCCAGCATTTGATATGGATACAATGATGGTTAATGTTAGTTTATTACAATATTTAGATACGGGACGATGGTTTTTATCTGTATATAATGATGAAATATTAGCCCATAGTGTTACACTAATTGTATCGGAAGCCGAAGGTGTTAGCACAACATGTCCAAATGATTGTTCTGGTCATGGTTCTTGTTATTTAGGAAAATGTGATTGTATTGATGGTTATCAAGGAACTGATTGTTCCAAAAGTAAGTTAAAATTATATCAATAATTATATATTTTTATTATAATACCAATAAATTTTTGGATTTTTTTTATGTACAATATAACTTTCCCATATATAATTTCCTAATACACATTATAATAATACACTTGCTTATGTTGTTATTAACTATGCATTTTATATTAAAAAAAGCATAATTTATGTTTATACATTGTATGCTAATAAATTAAATTTATAGACTATGTAATAAATAATTATAAATTATTATAGGCCATATATAATAATGCGTTTATTAAAGCAATGTAAAATATAGGTACAGTGCTGGCCAAAATTAATTAAAGGAATGAAAAAACTTTGTTTTCTTTTGGTATTTCAAAATATCGATAATAATGTGAAATGAAATAATTTGAAATGCATTTGTTTCAAAACAATATCTTAATTAATAAAACCTTTTTATTTATTAAAAATTTACAGTCTTCACAAATTCTGTACCTGCAAAATATATATTTTCTCTATGTACGCACTTCACCGATATACAAAAACTTTCTGTAAATTTATACAAGAAACTTTAAAAAAAATTAAAACAATTATTGAAAAAACCTACATGAAAATATAATACTGAACAAAAAGTTTTTGTATCGTTAAAGTTTCTACGCAAAAAAAATATTGTTCTTCAACTCAAGTGAAAGAAGTTGTATAAGGACTATAAATTTATTAAAGGTAATATTAACAAATTTATGGTATAAACTCGATAATGGTTACAACAATTTACCCCACGTAAACAAATTTTAACCGTTTTTTTTTTATTAATTAAACGATATTTCGAAAGGATTATGGCTCCAAAACTGATTATAAAGGTTATAACTTACAGAATAAATTGAGAAATATTGTTACTCTCGTTTCCGATTCATATTTTAAAAAACCCAATTTATTTCTTTAGTTATTTTGTTTTTTGGTCATATGCATATAATAACATATTTAAAATATTGTTTTAGGTGTTTGTCCGGTGTTATGTTCATCGCATGGTCATTATGGCGGCGGAATATGTCATTGTGAAGACGAATGGAAAGGACCCGAATGTGATGTACCAATTGGCGAATGTCAAATACCAGGCTGTTCTGGACATGGACGATGTAATAAAGGCGAATGTATATGTGACCGTGGTTGGAAGGGACAATTTTGTGATCAACGTAAGTTTTTTAATAAATTATGTATTTTTATTTTTATTTATGTCACAAAAAGCGTTACGCCACTTATAACTTAACGTTCACATAGCAGCGGAATCGACGAATCCGTAAATCAATAGAAGTGTCTATATACCAAGAAATTCGAAACATTTCGGGAAAAATCTTTTGAATATGTTTGTAGTAAAATATTTTTATTCACAAAATCCATTTGTATTTGCAATTTTTATTATTGATTTATTAAAAAAAAAAATTGATATAAATTTTAAATTTTAATTTATTTTCTATATGCTCAACAGCTGATTGTATTGATCCATCGTGTTCGGATCATGGTAGCTGTGTAAATGGCCAATGTTTCTGTAAGGCTGGATGGCAAGGTGAAGGTTGTGATGTTGTTGATCAACAAGTTTATCAATGTTTACCCGGCTGTTCTGAACATGGTACTTATGATTTGGAAACGGGAACATGTGTTTGTGAAAGACATTGGACGGGATCTGATTGTTCGCAAGGTATTTATTTTATATTTTATACTGTATAATTATGTGTGTTTTTTTTTTAAATACTTATAAGGGCGGCCGGTAATAACTTATGTTTTATTTGATAAGTTTAACACATCTACTATTTATATGTAAAAAATATAGCCGCCGGTGAATTTGACTTTGTCTATATATATTTGTAATAAAAAATTAACAAAAATATATCAAATTTTGCAAATAACAATGTTCTGTTTCATCAATGAACCAGCTCACACCAATTGTCATGGTCAAATTACTCGAATTACTTCATCATTCACAGTATTATATCCGGATTTGGTAACTTTTTCCTTATTCCGGACCATAAAAATCATATTCAACTTATTTCGAATGTTTCAAGAGTGATTGAAAAATAAATCAAATTTAAACTTGTTTTATTTTTAGCTTCATTATCAAGCAGTCGTCTTTAGTATGGAAATGTTAAAAGTAAAATAAAATGAAAGGTTTTAAAGATTATGTATGCGATAACAGACTCATATTTAATGACAAAACAAAATTAATTATAGCTACACACATAACATGATTATATAAAATATATAAATATGAACATATTTCTCTATAAGGACTGTGGTATTATAATGTATGTATACATTATAATATACGTACATCAACATTATACAATATAAACATTATAACATTCTACGATATATATGTTATACATATAAATACATATGTGGATACGAATTTATATCCATTTACTTTACACATGTATTTTATATGTATAAAAGCTTCTATAGCTTCCGGCCCTTTTATCCTTTTTTCCTTTGACTTTGACTTACATATATAACCTCCGGTATAAATATTTTATCATTTCCTCTTTGTAAAAGACAAAATTCAGAATATGGCGCAAAAGTTAATATACCAAAAATTCCTTAAAAACTTAAATCTATAAACATATACACAATACACACACACACACATACATGTATATTGTATACACATTATTTACAATATAATATATAAAAATATATAAATAATATATAATATATAATAAATAGACAAAATTTATATAATAAATATTGCCTGTTAGATAATGTTTTATATTTAGTATATGGAATATTTATACGTTTTTGTGCTATATATACTAAGCTATAAAGATAAAGAAAAATTGCAAAAAATTTATAATAGAAAACTTTTTTAATTTTATAAACAAACAATAGCCGTATGCAGTCTTGATTGTGGTCCGAATGGTATTTGTGAATCAGGAAAATGTCGTTGCAATTCAGGTTGGACCGGAAATCTATGTGATCAATTACCATGTGATATTAGATGTGCTGAACATGGTCAATGTAAAAATGGTACTTGTGTTTGTTCACAAGGATGGAATGGTAGACATTGTACATTACGTAAGTAATATATATAATATACAATACAATAGTATTAGTTTTGTAAAATTTATTCGTATTATATAAAATATACAATATAAATAACATTAGAATCAAATTGAAACAATTTTTTACTTTGTAACATTAGTTATTTTTAAAAATATATGTTTGTTTGATTTCTTATTTAATATATTAATACCATATTATTATTCCATATATATATATATATATAAATATAATCGGGGCAAGCAGATGTAGCATGGTGTATGCTTAAAAATAAAAAATAATATAATTTATTAATTTATTTATTTATACGATTGCAGGCATTTTTATATTGTAATATATTAATAATAACATTTTACTTATTCTATGTAAACATATGATTTTCCATATATGTGTAGCTGGATGTGAAAATGGATGTTCACGTCATGGTCAGTGTACTCTTGAGGATGGTGAATATAAATGTGTTTGTATTGAAGGTTGGGCCGGCACAGATTGTTCAATATCGTTGGAAATGAATTGCAGTGATAATATCGATAATGATCATGGTAAATATTATTATATAACACATATTACAAACTATTTCATGACTCCAATTCAAATTCAATTTTTAAATTATATTTTATGAATATTTATGTCATTTTTAAAAATGAAACTATAATAGTATAAATAACAACATTTAATTGTTTGTGCCAGAAAATACATAATTTAATATTTAATGAAAAGAAAAAAAAAAATAAAATAAATAAAAACTATTTGAGTGTAAATTGTGTGTGGGAGGTCATTTGGCCCATAAAAATAAAAAATCATCTTTTTATAATTTATATTAGCTTTCATATTTATATTATTATTATATCCATAGAGTTTTATGTTATAAAAATTATTTACAAACACATATAAATATATTTTTTAGTTTTTCAATTAAAGGAAACGATTTAAAGACTTTCTATATAGAACACAAACAATAAAACTTTAAAAGTTTAAAATAATATATCTTCTAACTTAAACTATATTTACAATATTTATTTTAAATTTATGTGTATGCAACAGCAGAAAGACATATGTTATTTTTTCTTTGTTTTTCTTCAATAATATATATGGCGTTATTTTAAGTATTGTATAATACGAACAATAAAATAAAAATATAATAAAATTTAGGTCAATTTTATATTACAAGGTGATAAAATACACTATATTTTATGGTAGATATAATTTGTGTGAATTTAATGTTTTGAGATTTTCTGTATACAGAAGAGAAAGAAAATACGAAAATAAATATACCTTTTTTTATTTTACAAAAGATAATTTTTAAAATTTAAATGTTTTCTTTATGATTTATTTCCAATTCGTTATTCTCTAGATGCGAAAATTTTCGTTTTTTATTCTTCTTCATCTGAAATATTTATAATTTAACGTTTGAACATATAATAATTACGCACATGTTCTCATTTGAACAAAACCACGACAAAATAATTTTTTAATTTTATATAACTTGAAATAAATGTGTTTAACATAAACTATCATAAATGCAATCCTAAAAATAGAATTGTAAATTTAATAAATTATTGTTTTAACTTTAACAATTCAAAATGCTTTTAAACTCACAAGTTTCTCTCAAAAAATTGTTAATATTAATTTATATTTTCTTGTGAATTCAATTCAACTAAAAAGACGTTTTCACCATAAATACATACGCAGGTTTATCACCATTTATAGTAAAAAAAAAGTGATTTCTATCCAAGTATTAATTTAATTGCATAACTACAATAAAATTAAGGAAACTTACAGACAGATATCATTCACTTAGTTCACTGAATGGTTAAACACAATTTAAGTATATTCTCAAAAAAAAATTTTGTTTTGCTTAATTCTTGTTTCTGCCAAAAGATAATAATCGTTTTTAATTGTAGCATTTAATTCATATTCAAAGTATTTGTGTTACAGTCATTTCTATCTTTAGAAAATATTCTTTGATGATATTAGCACGTTAACCAATTTTTAATTTAATTTCTACAATTATGATAACTATAATCAAAAAAAAAATATACACGTGATATTTATAATTTGTATCCTAAATACTTTGATCTATTTATATATCCGTTTTGATTTTGTAAAAATGAATTAATTTGAAAATTAAAAAGTGATTTCGATAAGAAAATGCATATTGACTCGCTGGATAAACACAACAATCATAAAAACTATGATGGAATTTTAGTTTGTTAGACTGTGATATGAATCTTTCAGTGAAAAAAATTATGTGATATACGCGTATTCATAAATCTCTGCTAATTTACCAATTTTACAGCTTTTACCACTCTATAATATAAATTAAAAATATTTTTTAAGATTCCAACAGAAAATGTATAGTGAAATGCGTTGTTATGATGGTTAGAAATAAATTTGTAATTGTTAAATAAAATAATAGCACACATACAAATGTTCAAAATTAAATTAAAAATCTTCATTCCCGCATGATGAAGTATCATTTAAAAAAAAATTATAATTGGATAAAGGATAAATACCTTATAAGAATAATTATTGCATTTAATTGTGCTATATATCTCAAAATTGAACAGATAATTGAGTTGAATTAATGTTTTAAGGATCAAGGAATAACATCTTATTTTATACGGAAATTTTTTAAATTTTCAATTTTCTGTTTAATTCTCTGTCTTTTAAGGTCACAAAACATGTCAAAATGTAAAAATTATCCTTACAAAGTCCTTGAAATGAACATACTTGTTAAATAAACAGTTAAATTATAATATTAATCGGACGGTTGATAAAAAAGCTATCATTATTTTATAGAAAAAATAGATAGTCTAACCTAAATTTAAAATTTTCTTTACTAGAACCAAAAAAACGAATGCTCAACGATTTTTATTATATAGAAAAAAACATAAATACGATAATCCTTATTATATGTTAAAATTTTGTTTACTCTCCAAATTTTTTCATATAAATATTATAAATGTCTAAATAATGTTTACTGATAAATTCAAACAATTTTATTTATTAAAAATATTTTTAACATTTACACAGATGGCATGACAGATTGTTCGGACAGTGAATGCTGTTTGTCGCATCCATCATGTGCCGAACACATAATGTGTTTAGCATCAAATGATCCCGTTGAGGTGTTATTGCGTAAACAACCACCATCGGTAACCGCATCATTCTATCAGAGAGTAAAATTTCTGATCGAAGAAAATTCGGTACAATCATATGCGCATATGGATGAATATAGTGAAAGGTAAGTTATTTCTAATTTCAATATAATTTATAAATAAAATTAATATAATTATAATATTTTGAATAAATATTTTTGCACTAAAAATAATATAAAAAAAAAAACAAAAAACTTAACAATAAATTAGTCGGTTTGAATAATGAGTGTTTTTTAAATGCTGCAATAATTATTTTTAAAGAAAAATTAAAAAAAAACTTAATATAATATAAAAAAAGAAATTAATAAATACTAAAAAAACAAAAATCAAAAAACAACCCCAAAAAATCTTTCGAGGGAGCTTTATTTTTTCTACAACTACTAACTTTTTCTTTTTTTTTTTTAAGTTTTTCTTAATTATTATTAATTAAATTTGATAAAATTAATGTATAAAACATCACCCAAAATACCGATTTTATATCGTAAATATAATTATTAAATATATATTTTTATAATCGATACGTGGCGGCGCTGATCATCTCTGCGATAATAACGATAATATTATCACAGAAAATTAAAATAAAAAACAGTTATGGATATAAAAAATATAATTTTTATCCTCTACTGTTTTCTCCTTTTTAATTTTTTTTCGAATTTAAGAACCTTTTTTGGCACATAAACATATATTTATTTTGATACAATTCGTGTGTGTGTGTATACACGAGCTGCCACAATAAACCTTCTTCAAGGAAGGTGGTGGGCATATATTATTTTAAGCCGAAAATAGTCAATGACATTTTTCAATGTACGGCTCAATTTTCGATATACGGACTTAATAATTTATTTCGGCAGTATTATCTTTAAGGGTACCTATAATAATAATTAATTACCTTTTATAGGATCGACCTTATATAGATATAGATACTGTAAAGACAAAACTACCGAACAGTGCAGCGACGCATGAGAATTAGCATTCAGTTTTCAATAACACAAAATTTTTTTTTCTGATAGTAGGGTTGATTAAATTGTGAACAAAAAAATTGAACGTTCACAGAATTAAATTTTGCAGAAAATCAACTTTAATGAATGTTATCATCTTTTTTTTGTTATAATGAGACCATAGTTTTAATATAGATTTTCATTTTTGTTTACAAACATAACAATTAATTTCTAAACTTTTATTGAAACATATGACCCATATGACATTCGATGACCGTTGAATATATAACGAACGTCTACAAAAATGTTGATACAATATCATTATTTCATATACAAAATTTCACTTCCATCAAATTTAATAGGTCATATCTTTTGAACGAGTGAATTGATTTTAAAAATTGTTTTCTATGAAAGATTGAAAATTGATTATAATCTGTAATATTCTATCAACAAAAATCGAAAAATATATTGATATATAATTTTTTTTTCATAATTTAATTGAAAACTGAACAAAATATTATTATTTCAATGTTATTTTACGACACGACACTGCTATCGAAATAAAATCATATGGCCGTGTCGCGAAAACAGAAACCTAAATCGAAAAGTGTCATTTATTATTTTCGATTTTAAAACTATGTCGTCCATCAATCGCTTGCAGGATAATTAAGAGAAATATTTTTATTGTGACAACCTTGTCTGTCACACACACATGTACTATACTAATTTATAATATTTGTGTGTGCCAATAAGACTCTATAATTTTTTAAAAATTTTAAATTCGAATTAAATTTTAATTTATTTATTAATTTTTTTTTTAATTGACACAAATTCAATTTCAATAAATCTTCATTATGATGATATTAAACAAAACAAATATATATATTTATAATCTGCTCGCTGTAAAAGCTATAAAAATAATAATTTTTATTTTTTATATTTTTATTAATTTTTATAATTATTAAATGGCTTATCGTATATTAAATATATTAAAATATTCTAATAAAAAAATAAACAATTTAATACATTTTATAGAATTTTTAAATATTAAATAATTGAATAAAATATATAGAATATAAAAATATTCAATTATAAAAAATAATCGAAATAATATGACGCGTATTGTTGTGTGTTTATATATATTTTTTATATATTATTAGTTAAAAAAATAAATAAATATTATATATATTTAATTTTTTATCTCAAATCCATATATAGAATTTAATTGATTTGTATTGTTGATTGTATATAAAGAATTTTCTATTATACTTTAATTATTTATATTATATTTTTTATATATATTATACAATAAATAAAATACAAAATACATAATTTAAAATCAATAACAAGAAAATTTCAATAATTTATTTATTCATATACTTTATGACGTACGTGTTCATATTTTTACTATCAAACCAATATCCAATTTTTTTTTTTTGGATACAATTTATATATTTTCTATACAATTAATAAATTACGTGGTGTTTTGTATTTTTTTATATACAATAACAACAACAACAACAAAAAATTCTTTCATCTATTATAATATTTTGTTTTAATTAACTTTTAAAACACTTATTCATATTATTATTATTATTATTATTATTATTATTATAATATAATTAAATTTATTGGGAAAAATAAATATATATCGTATTTAAATTTTTAAAATAAATATATACAATAATATAAAAACACACAATTAATAATGTTAATTAGAAAAACAACAACAGGAAAATAAAATAAATAAAAATAAGAAAGATAAAATAAATCAAAAACCTTTTCAGGCAAATTCTACATTTTGCATATAAACAATAAATCCTTTAACAATATATCCTTTATTTGTTTTGTTTTGTTTACTTTTTCTTCTTTTTTATATACAATTAATTAATTAATTAATTAAAATTAATTTGTATAAAAAAAAGGGGATGAAAAAAAAACAAAAAACAAAACAAATTAATTAATAAAAAAAAAAACAAAAACTTTTATCCTAATTTTTTTTCTTTTATAATTAAATTTCCTTATTTTTCCTCTCGATTCGATTTTATTCATTTATTATCTTGCGCATATTTCTTTTAATAATAATAATAATAATATTATTTAATAAAATAATATTGGTTTTTTTTTCTTATTTTAAAGATAGTGAGATAATAAATAATTAAAATTTTATCGAGTTGTGTGTTTTGTCTAATGTTTAACCTCTGTGTTCGTCTTTAATATCCATAAAAAAAAAAAAAAAAAAAATGTTACATAAAATATAAATATAGAAAAAAAAAAAAAAAAACCATTAAACCCTTTTTATCCTAAAAAAATTCTGTGATGTCCAAAAATTAAATTTAAAAATTAAATTTAAAATTTTATTTTTTATTTTAATTTATGTTTTTTATTTAATTTGTTTTTGGTTTTTTTTGTTTTTAAAGAACTTTCAAAAAATGTTCTTTTGTAATTTAATTTAAAGAAAAAAATGAAAAAAATTTTATTGTTTTAGTTTTGTTTATTGTTTTTTTTTTTTTTCCTCTATACTTAAAAATAATAATAGACGCGATTTTTTTAAAAGAAAAAAATGAAAATAATAATATATTTAATACAAAAAGAAAGTAATAGATGATCACAAGTGATAAAACGCAGATAAAGTGTATGGCTGGCTATAAATGACTTTATACAATAAATATAGTTTATATAAAATATAATTGAATTTATCGCAAAGTTTTTCATGATGGGATTAACTTTCGTTTTTCTTATTTTTTGTTCTTTGTAAAATGTCCATCATTTCACATTTTTTGACACACCCACCTACATAAGAAATTCAATTATATTATATAACTTACGACATTTCTTCAACTATACAATACAACAGTGTTGTGTTGTGAAACTATATAGTTTCCTCTATTTTATTTATTGCATATTGTCATAGTAAATTGTCTGCATTTTCTCATATATAAATTGTTTCATATATAAAAATAAAAATTTTGTAAAATTTCATCCCTTCAATTTTCGAAAACATAAAAATTAAATTCATTATACTTAATTTAAGGCAAACGAAATAATTGGATAATATAAATATAGCATAAATATTAAAATATATTCTAATGATGTCGTAGAGCAGAAAGCTGATATTTCTTATCGATATTTTTAAAATAGACAAAAAACATTCTGCGCGTTCAATGCAAGATAATACAATATAATCTTTTGAATTTCTTGTAAAACTTTGGTTTTTGAAAAATACATATATAACAAAAAATATCCATATCATATATAAAATGGAACCTTATTCAAAATCATGAGTTATAAATATTGTGTATAGATAATTTTATTTTAAAACTATATATTAAATTAAAATTAGTTTAGTCGTTCTACATTCAAAAATTTATATATAAATTAGTGAATATTAATAGTTTTTGGTAGCCTTCAACAAAAAAATTGCATTAATTCATTTACAATTTTCTTAAGAAATTAATTCTACAATTACAACCACTTTATTAATATTCATAAGTGAATATTGTACACAAATGAATTTTCCATTATTTTTCTTTTCCATATAAATTTTGCTATCAGCAAAATATTCCTTTTGTACATAGGAGACTTTTATCGTCTATATGATTTGTGTTGTTTGTTAATAATTTAAAAGTATATACTTCTCTGATAAAAAATTAAGGCGAACTTGTGAAATAAAATTATTCATTTGATTTATAAATATTTATTTTATCTACTTCAATTAATTATGAAATCTGAGTGGAACGCTTCATAAAGTATTGTAGTAATATTCGATTTAAAGATTACACAAACTATAAATACAATTAAATAGCATTTTCTTGTGTGTTTATCGAAACTGGAAAATACCTGAATTTAGAGAAAATGAAATTTTAATTAACAATAACTATCCGAACTTTTATGCATTATTTTGATTTTTTGAACATTTTTAAAATATTTGATTTAAAGATAGCGCGTGTGTGTATTGCGTCCAGTCATACATCTACGCTTAAATTAAATTGGTAATTGTTGATTACACAAAACTACAAAATGATTATATTTTCTCGCATCAACATGTAATTAATAATAAAATATATACTTTCACCCCTAGTAACAATGTGTCCGTACTTTGAAAAATGAGGAAAATTTCCGTGGAAAAAATTCACATATTTTCCATGGAAAAGATATATTAGAATTTTTCCAAAGTTTGATCCATATATAGTCCTCTTAATATAATATTATTTTATTTAGATGAAGATTTCAATCTTTGGATTGTAATATGTTCAACATATATTCGCGCGGTATCGCATTCATAATTTATTTCAACAATTATCTAAGACAAGTGCTTCAAATTTTGTATATTTCACTTATCTATCGATATAATCCTCACTCTTTTTAATTTATTTCCATAATTTTTAAAACAATCATCAACTCAAATCGATATATTGCCGCGGTGTTTTGTGAAATTTTCCTGGAAAAAAAAATGCATAATCGATTAATTTTTGCCATCGTTCAACATCTTCATTCTGCACTCATAGAAATCCTGGTCTATGGCTAAAAAATTTGAATCAAACCGCGATTTGACATCGTCGTCATAAGAAAATTTATTCTGCTAACAATTCACGGGTATTACTTGCCAAACTACATGTAGTACGATCCAAAGGTATTTTTGTGCTCTGATATTTGTTTGGATTTGCTCACATAAAATATGACTATAAATTCTACAGATATTCTGTGGAATAATAGCAACGAGAAATAATTCTAAGGAGAATCTGTAGAAATTATCCTCGGAAATATACGGATAATCCAAGGTCATTTTTTATAAAAATCCATTGACATGGTTGTACTCATCATATAAAATGCCAACGGACATCCGTAAGAAATCCATAAATATTTCCACAGATTGAAAGTACGCACTACTACATATAATGTGGAAATTTTGCGGACAAATTACGGACAGTGTTACCAGGGCAGCTCCATTACATCAGTTCATTATACTTCTTTTTACTTTTTCTATGAAATCACAGTATATCCAATAGCGAAAAAAAAAACAATTGATATAGAAAATATAGAAAATTAATTTTTTCCAGACCGTAAAATTCATAGCAATAAACAAACTAATTGTTTATATATAAAGTACAATAATACAATCACAATTTAATTGCTATGGTCGAAACTGAGAAACGAATTATACATTCTTAAGACCATCGGTGAAATTGATTTTAATATATATATATATACATAGTTTATCACAAGAACACTTTCTGTAAATGACACAACAGCGATGTTTCAGTTTCATTAAGTTTTATGCATAGCAATTGTACCGGATTAATATTACCTAATTTAACAAACAATACAAAATCATACGATATAGTCACAACGTTTCACATAAAATATATAAATTTAATATATAGCTCACAGCGGAAATTTTGTCTTTGTGCAAAATATGATCGAAATTGAATGATGAAATGATGATGGAACAACAATTTTATATTATCCTCTTATAAAAAATGTGTAAATGAAAATGTATTTTTGTGGTATTATTTTTTTTTGATATAACCAATTTCGGAAATTGTTCATTTATATACTGTAGTAATTTTGTTATACATATAATAACAATAATAATATATTAATAAGTAATATATTTAGAAAAATGAAACAAAATCGTATGTGAAATGAAAATTATATCAATTCATTATTTATATTAGAGAAAAAAGAAATGAAATTAAAATTAATAAGGGCAGCGAAATATAATTAATTATTCCGAATTTTCTATACAAATTGCGTAAATTTCTCATCAAAATATCTATATCGCGGGTTAGGTACTTATTTTTTTGATACTCAAATAAACTTGTGTTCATCTTAATGATAAAATAAAAATTAATTTTACTTCACTTATTCCTAATTTGCTTTTTTTTTTTGTTTTTTATATATGATGTCAAATATATTTTATTTAATTTAATTTATTTTTATTATTATTATTATTAATAATATTGTTTTTAATTTAATTTTTAATTTTAATTTCGTTGTTTTGTTTGTTTGTTTGTTTGTTTGTTTTTATTTTTTTGGTTTTTTTTCTATTATTTTACTTATATTATTTAAATTCGTTAAAAATTAGTAATAAAAGATTTTCAAAATCTAACAAACAAATAATAATAATAACAGAGCGCGATGAAAACAAATACGTTCAGAAAAAAAAAAAGCAAGCTTTCATTAGTATAATAAAAAACGAAATTAATTTTTTTTTTAAGTACAAACTACTAATAATTTAAAAAAAAAAAATTTAAATTGCATTATTTATAATAAAACAAAAGGAAAAGATAAATAATTACGTATGATTTGAGTGAATGTGTTGAGTATTATTGAATAAATGAAAATTGTTCGTCTAATTTATATGTTTATATATATATATATATTTTTACACAATTGGAAAATGGAAAATTAATTAATTTCTTTTATAGAAAAACAAGAACAAGAACTTTTTTAAATCAAACATTATTTTTAATATTATTATTATTAATATTATTATTATTATTATCATTATGAATTTATCATATCGAAAGAATATAACAAAAAATTAATTAATTCCATTTTCCATTTGTGAAATTTTGATGCTTATCCAAACTAATTTTGGCAATATACACACAAACCGAATATATATATTATATCCTTAAAATTAAAAATTATTGATTGGAACGAAAAACGAATGATAAACAACATTAAAGAAAAATACATATTATTGTATGTTTCGTATTTTAAAATTAAATAATATTTATCATCGATCAAGCCAATTTTTGTAGTATTATTTATTAATTCTTAATTCAATTTAAAAATTTAATTACATTTACGTTTGCTTTCTATCGATTGAATTAGTTATTTTTATTGCCTCATGATAACCAATTTTCATATAAAAATAAATAAATATAAATTCTTTAAAATTTTTTCCCAACATTTTCATTCAGTGCCAGTGTGCATATAAATCGTCTTTTATAAAAGTAATTTAATAAGGTATATTTGTCGTGGTCACGAATATGTATTTATAACTTTTACGAAATTTAAGCACGACTGGGCTATATGAAGATCTATATCATTAAAAACTGATTATATATTCTTGTATGAAATATATGCCTCTATAAAATAGTACAGCAAATAATTTACGGGAAACAGTCTGCATGTATTTCGAATTAAATTTTACAAAAAATTTAATTTTATAATTATAATTTAAACAAAGCTAAACCTAAACCTTGAACCATGTTCCATGATTTTTAGCAAATTATTATTATTCAAGTTGATATGAACTAATTTTATATTCAATTCATGTGAAAATTATTCCCATAATGAATTACTTTTATTCAATGATATATGTGAGTTAACATTGTAAAATTTTATAATGACTTTTAAACAATTTGATGGATATTTTTTGCCATTATTATATTCTATTTGATTATTTATAATTGACGATTGTTCTTCTTATGAAATAATATATATATTAACATTATTTTAACTTTAAATTATAAATAACTTTAAAATTTAATTTTAAACCTATTATTTGTTTAGTTGCATATTCATTATAATTATTCTTTGTTTTTTTGGTGCTATATCACGAAAGAGTATTTGTACAGAATGACATTTAATTATCAACCATTGGCAAAGAAATGAATTAAGAAAAAAAGTTACTACATAAGCGAAGGTAAAATGTATCACAGGAACTGCCCTTGTAATTTAATTTGTTAATGCGTTATCAAATTTAATCAAAATTAACGAATTGTTTAAGGTTCCTTGATGCAGTTCATCCTAATAGCTACGAAGTGTTCATTATATAAACTCATTTCAAAATTATATAATATAAATTTTATTTAATTCGTATGAAAAATAATCAAATTAACGTAATAATGCTCACCACAAGGTAATTGATTTGTAATAAAATTGGTCTTCCATTTGTTCCTGCTTGTAATAAACACAGTTAAAGTTAATAATGTCTGCACAATAAAAATCATTATGTGCCAATCAATCGTATACAAAAATATTGGAATTAAGGAACTATATCCAAGTGTTTTGATAATAATAGAACAATTGTTGAATTGTTATATATACTCCAATGCGGTGGTAATTTATCAACTATATTTAGCAACACTTGGATTAATATGATCACCATCATTATACAATATTCATATAATTCTCAAACTATAAATATATCAAATTTGATGATAAAAATAGAAACTAGAATTGTTCTGGAATTTTATACATCATAGGTAACAATTTTACAGTGTTTTATTAGTAACTCAACATATATGGATAACAAATTCAATCAAAATATAAGATGAAAAATGTAGTCCATTTGTACATCTTCCTGTAATTTGTCCACAAAAAACTTGTCCTACCATATTTTTAAAATTAAACTTACAATTCAAAATTGAACGGAGAATGACTAAATTATAACTCTATAGTAATTTTGTATTCAAAATGCAGAATATTCAGAAAACTGGTACTATTAATTTTATTGAAATTTTTGCATATATGTTGAAATTATTAAAATTTAAATTTCCCACCAACGATATTCCCAATATTTATTTTTTTTATAAATTTTTACAACGCGTCCAATATACAATAGAAAAAAAAATTCCATATGATACATTTTAAAATACGAAACATATAATTATAATGACAATTCGTTAAACGTTAAATTTGTGTTTGCTTGAACAAAATTGGTTAAAAAATATAAATTAATTTAATTAAATAAAAATAATATATATACACAATTTGCCGTGTGTGTGTGTGTGTTTTTGTGCGTGTTTGTGTGTGTATATTGTACCAAAAAAAAGTTGGATGATTAGTAATTTTTGTCCTGTCTTCTTTGTGTCCCTGTCGCCGCTGTGCCATGCCTCGGTGCTCTATAATGTGCCCAAAAATAATAAACAAAATATAGTGAGTTCTGGAATTCGTTTACACCGTGGTAAGTCGCAGCCGTTGCTCATTTATGCCTTTATATATTTTTAAATATATATATATTTATTTTTATTTTTTTATTTTTATTTTTTAAATTTGTACAATTATTTATTTTTTATTATTTATTTTATCATTTCGATCATCATCTCAGTTATACTAATTATTTTTATTATTATTATTATTATTATTATTATTATTATATATATTTAGAATTCATTTCATTATATCATTGTCATTATGTCGCAAAAATTGTATTTGTTTTATTTAATATTTTTACATATTCATTAAAATATTATTTTATTTATTTATGTTTTATCTATTTTAATTTTATTGATTTTATCATTTTTTATTTTTTATTTAAATAAAATATTCTTTTATTTCTTCCATGAAAAATGAAAAAAAAAAATAAAATAAATTTAATATTGCATTTATTAAAAATTTTAATTTTGTAAAAAAAAAAAAAAAGACCTAAAAACAATTGGTTCTCGCTTATTTTCATTTTAAAATTTAATTTTTTGTTAATGTTGCTTCCACATTTATTTTTATTTTTATTTATAAATATTATAATTTATTTGCATATTTTTTCAACTATATTATTTATAATTTTTCCTATTATTTTTGGAGTCGAGAAACATCTTGAATGGATGGGAATTAAAAAAGATTTCGAATTTTTGATAATATTATTTTATTTTTTTCATAAATAATATGACGTTGAAGTAAAAATTATTTATATAAAATTTTAAATTAAATAGTTTTATTTATAAATAAATATGCTAAAATATCGGTCAGACATGGGACATGCTCTTATGATCAAAGGCTAAAAATATATAGCAATATATTAATTAACACGTTAATCGCCATGATAATATCAGAAAAATTTTTACATGGGCCATGAGCCTTCTACCAAATCGCGTACGTCACACATATATGTCTGTCTGACATGGCTCATGTAAAACTTCTTAGCATCATACACATATGACTGACATGGCGATTAACGTGTTAATAGCGAAGAATTTGTAATATAAAATTTTATATTTTTATGTTATAGAAAAATTGACTAATATAAAAAGTGTCTGATTCTTCTAAATATAATTATTATATTTATATTTAAAAAAATTTCTTGAGCGAATACCTTTTCCGTATGTAATTTTTTCAGAACATGCTATAGTCCAGAAGGTGATAATTGCAAGAAATTATTGCAATTTATCAATGAAGTCGTGATGATCAGCAAAAATTGTATTAATAGAAGAAGGCCAAATAATTAAGAATGGCTATGTAACAACAAAAACTAACCTAAATTTATAGAAAATACAAAAACGTGATATTATTTTCGTTCACAAATTATTAATTCAGAATTATATAATCCAGAATATGGCTATATTACGATGAAAAATGTTTCCTATAAACTGTATACCTCATATTATTAACTTAATACACATAAATTATATTATTGACTTTATATTTATCGAATTGTTGAATAATAGCAAACATAAATATAATGTTTATGTGGTGTCTGTTATAAAATATGATATGCGCAAAAATCACTTATCGTTATTATAGCATTTTGTATTAATTAATTTTTTAATTTCTATATAGTTGCAGCGTTGACCTAGAGAGTGAAAATATTGTCGTATTTATGTGTGTATTTGATAAATTCAGGTGTGTCCCCGATTCAGTTTTTTCGTTGTTAAAGCCAATTTTGATTATAGCCTTTTGTATTAAGACCATTTTTTAACTTATCGACTTCGTTGTTAAATCGAATTTTCGTGTTTATCGCCATTTTGATTCTATTAACTTTTTGTTTTAAATATCGTAATCGTATTTTTTTGGTCCCATATCAGATACAAATATATTACGTATAATTTTTATAAAATTTATAGATGCGGGGGAAAGATATTTTCAAAGATCCTTATATAAGTTTTATACATTCATGTGCAACTTCAATTATGTATCCCTTCGACTCCATTTTTCCATTATAGTTATTTATTATTTATTGGTTCACTGTTATCTATTTATTTTATTTTATATCATCTCTAATTTATAATTTGCATATTATTATTTATGTTTTATGTTTGTTATATATTGTATTTTGTTGTTATTATATATATACATATTAAGTGTTTATGTATGTTATATATATATATATATATGTTGTGCCTCATACATTAAATTATTATTATTATTATTATTATTATTATTACTTATGTATAAATATTATTATGTATTGTATATTATCCAAAAAATTATAAATGTAATTGTGTTCTTATGTTCGTTATCATTTTTTTTTACATGTTATTATTTTTTAAATTATGTTTTCCATTTTTTTTTTTTTGTTAATTGTGCGTTTATTTATGTTATGAAAAATATTGTGTTTGTCTTCTTGAATATTTTTTAATTATTTTTTTTTTTTTTTTGAATATACGTTATATATATATAAAATAGTCGTACACAACACTCTGATGTAAATGCGAAAGACATGGAATATAAAATCAACATTTTTTTTTTTATTAAAAAAAATACACAGTCATTGCTAAAATCAAAAAAAAAATAATAAAAATTAAATAAAAAATAACACGAAAAACTGTACCTCTTTGTTTCATATTTTATTTTTTTCAAACAAACATTTCATTATTTATAAAAAGCAAATTATTCAAATTAAAAATTAATTTTTTATTATAATTTCTATGTTTTTCTTTTCTTTATTTCTGATCTTTATAATTTAATTTTTTTATTTTACTAAAAACTTGTTAATTAAATTTATAATTTTATTTGCTTTTTAATAGATCACACTAAAAATAATTTTTTTTTTTTTTTTTATCTTTTTAATTTTTTTTTTATCTATTTAATTTTTTTTTATCTATTTAATTTTTTTTTTATCTATTATTTTATCTGGGAAGAGATATATATATATATATACAATAGATAATAAAATTATTAACAAAACAAATGATTTATAATGAAATTACATGTTTAGTAGTACATTTTTCTCTTTTTAATCTATTGTATTGTATATTCAATATAGAAAATTTGGATCATGTGATGTGATTGTATGTTTAATTTGGTTACCAGTAAAATTTATCTTAAAAATAAAAATATTTTAGCGAAATCGGAAAAGTGTAAAGATAGCAATGTACAACGAAATTCAAAATAATTGCAATCTTTCAGAGAATAGAACATTTAGCGACAATTTTCCGTGGTTTTATTTAGCTAATTTGTACAAAAATTTATCAATATCCATAAAGATTATTTGAAAATCGTATGATATTCATTGTAAAATATGTGCATAACTTTTCACACCTGTATAATTTATACAATATAAAATTCAAAATCCTACTTATTTATGTTCACACTTACACATCACATGTATTTTCTTATTTGCGTGCTTGTAACATATACATAACAAATTATAGTTACATATTTGTATAATATATAATTTCTAAAGTATTCTATATAGACATATAATAGCTTAAATAAATAGGTCACTTTTACGGAATATGTTGATAAATGTTTATTAAGAAAAATTATATTTCTATTAAATCTGCACGGCGAAGCATATAGAGCATCAATAAAAAGTTTCCAAATTCCAGGGTTAGCAATACGATTATATATGATATTATCAAATGGTAGTGTAATATTTTTTATAGCCATTCAAATAACACGGGGTTTGTTGAGCAGTAGATCATGTAACACACAAAAATTATTATTGTTTAAAAAACGGATTCATTAATTAATGTGAATAAAATTTTACAAATTTCTGTTTTGATTTTTTACTAATTTAAATTCAAAAAGAAATGATAATTTTGTTACAAAAATAAATTAAAAATAGTAAATTTATGATCTATTCCACTGTCTTATTAAAATTTAAGAGCTAGATGGAAAAAATTCGCTTGGCAGCTGTAAGAAAAAATCCGACATAATTTTTGATTTTAAATGTGCTTTACAGAGAAATTCATTTGAATTAAAATTAAACAGGCGATAAAATATAAATTAAATTGTTTTTCGATTGTTTACAATATGCAGTAAATCTCTTTCTTGTCAATTACTTTACATGCAATAGTGTAATCAAACTGTCAATATAAAATGTGAAACTCATTTAAAATTATTACAACAATAAATCGCACCAATCTACAATATTTTCAATAGTGAATTTCATATACATGAAACAAGGATTCGTTAATTTTTCGACGATGACTGCCAATAAAAATATTTATATCACAATGTCTGTCTGTTATGTAATGGGTGGCCTATTTTATAAGATAACAGATGCGAGTATAAAAATATAGCATAGCCTAGTAACAATTTGTCCGTACTTTGAAAAATGAGAAAAATTCCCGTGGAAAAAATCCACATATATATATATTGGAATTTGTCCAAAGAATGTCCATAGATTTTCCACTTAATATATTCGTATTTTATTTAGGTCAATGGAAATCTTTGGATTGTCAGTGTAATATTTCCAACATATATCCGTGATTTTGTATTCATAATTTATTCAAGACAGTAATTTTACAATTTTACAATAACAATTAAATTATTTTTTGCATAAAAAAATATAAATATTATACTTTATATTAATTTCTTACGTATTAATTACATTAAATTTTGTTTCAACAAGTTACAACTTGTTATAACAAAATATTTTTACGCACATGCACTTGTCGCATGACGTATTTTTTGTCAAAATTTGTGAATCTTGCTCACAAAAAATATGAATATATAGATTCGACGGATATTCTGTGGAATAATAGCAACGAGAAATAAATGTAAGGAAAATCCATAGAAATTATCATCGGAAATATACGTGGATAATCCAAGGACATTTTTTTATAAAAATCCATGGACAGGGTTGCGCTGGTCATGTAAAATTCTAACGAACAACCGTAAGAAATCCATAGATATTTCCTCGGATTGAAACTACAGACTACTACATAAAATCCGGAAAATTTTGCGGACAAACTACGGACAGTGTTACTAGGGTATAATATAGTCTCATAGTCATTGGTAAATTTAACAAACACTTGTATTGTGTACCCGCTAATGTTCAAGTCAATTTTTCATTTTAAAAGAACAAAAATCTATACTCTTTTTATCTTATTCTAATAATAACTTAATGGTTATAAATCAATGTATGAATAATAAAGTTAGATTGTTTTGTTGTTCAAGCCGAATATAGTATATATATATATAGACAATTACAATTACACCGTATTTGTGTTTAATTTGAAGAAATATTTTCTAGTTTACCATTTTATTTATTTTTAGAATTGAATTCTTATCCACTGCGATCAATCAAACGATATATATCTAAATTTAACATATTTGTAAACGTATGTATATTATGTTAATATTTATATGTAAATTAAGTGCGCCTGGGTGTGCACATTGTAGTCCAAAGTGTTGTGGCTACATAAAATACATTTTGTTCAATGGTTTTTAAGTGTTAACATACTTTCCTTAATTTGCTATTGCCTAGTCATATACTATACATAGAACTCTTTAGAAATTATATATATATACATTTATATTTTAATTTTATTCTGCAATTAAATTGTATTTTTTATTATGTTTGGTAATATAACTCATATAAGTGTAAATGCGTAATCATTTAAAATTTCAATAAACATATTTTCAGTGTTTTTAAAACTAATTATGATAAGTATTTCGACGATAAAATCAATTGTATATACTACAATAATTCACGGGTATATGAATTTTGTATTATATAATAATAAAAAAATCTTAAATAAAACAAGTAAATTGATATGAAAACATAATTCTTTTCACAAATTATAGACTCACACTCTCTAACTGATACACTATAAATATTATATATATATATATCTATCGATAAACGCAGAAACCTCAAGTATAATTTAATTATAATTTTATTTTACATTTATTTATTTATTTATTTTTTTTTAATATATTTTTTATATTAACACAAAAAACAACAAAATTAAAAAAATATAAATACTCTAATATAATTTTATAATTTTTATTTTATCATAATTTCTTATGTCAATTTGATTTATAATTTTTCATATATATATTACTTATATGTATTTACGTTATGTAAACGAAAGAATTTTTATATATCGATATATGATTATATAAATATATATAATTATATATATATATATAATTTTTTATTTATATTTCCTATATATATGTGTTAACCTACCCCGCAACCATTATATTATACATTTCCTTTATTATATGAATATATATTTTAAAAGTAAAAAAAAAAAAAAAAACGTAAACGAAAACCTACCAATTAATCCCACAAAAAAAAAAATCGAAAATAAAAATATAAAAAATAAAAAAAAATCCCAACTGTCCTTTGTCTGCGTCTATCATTCGTATTTATTTGTTTCCTATAATTCCACATAATTATATATATATATATTACCCTTAATACGTCCTGTACGTCCTATATACCCTCATAAAATAAAAAAAAAAAATGAAAAGCAATAATGAAATAATTAATCCAAAAGAAAACAAAATAGAAAAAAAAAAAAGCTTATACACACAACAAAATAATAAAGAGATAATTGCAAAAAAAAATTACTTAAAATAAAACCTCTTTTTTTATAATACAAAATTATTTAAAAATTATACATTCCTTATTTTATCAAAAAACCTCAAAAAAATAATTTTTTTTAATTATTATTATTATTATTATTATTATCATTATTATTATTATTATTAATTTCTTGAATGTGTTTTATTTATTAATAAATGGTATTTGCTATAAATGTATGAAAGAGCAAATAAAATTTATTTTAATATTTTTGAGCAATATTGTTTATTTTTCATTTTCATCGTTTAATTATTAAAATAATATCGTAATATTTTTGTAAAATAATAAAAAAAAAAATAAATAACTTAAAAAAAAAATTAAAAATATATGGCTCAGAAATATAATTAATTATTTTATTTAACTTTATTTTAACTTAAACATTTATTTATTTATTTTATTTATTTATTTATTTATTTATTTATTTATTTATTTATTTATTTTTTAATATATACATAATTAATTAATTTTTGTTAAATTGAAATTTAAAAACGATAAAAAATTATTTAAATATATACAATTTTTTTTTTTTATTTCATTTTTTCTATCTTATTCAAATTAATTAAAATCATTTAATTTAAACATTCAAATTAATAATCGGTTGAATAAATAATAAAAAAAATAAATAATTAAATGATCTTTGATAAATTGTACGCCGCTTATCAATTAATTATATAATGATCATTTTGTAAATGCATAAAAATTTAAATAATTTTTTTGTTATATTTTAATTACACAAAAGTTAACTGTCGTCGTGTCGTTTCATAAAAAAACACTACACATTTTTAAGTTTTTTTTTTAATTTATTTTTTTTTTTTTTTTTTTTTCAAGAAATCAACCACAATGATAACAATAAAGTATTAACATTTTTAGTTTAATGATTAAAAATATTTATTTATTTTATATAATACGGTGTTCAAGCTACTTTAAATATTCACGTATATAATTATCAAAATTGCAATCTAATTGAAATTTGTGTGATTATATTTTTATACTATATAAAATAATACGCATTCAATGGATATTAATTGTTATTAATAAATTTTAATTAATATGTTCGGTTTTGTTAAGAAGAACTGAAACATATATATATATACAAACGCAGCATGTACCGCATGCACAGGTGTTCAACTAAACTAACTTAATTTTTAGGCGATACGATCGTATATTAATATTAAAAATGAGCCACTAAACTGAATATCAATTTTCCTTTTTGCCATTAACATAATAATTAATAACATTCTATTACAAAAAACACATAAAAAAGTAAGATTAGGAAAATTTAATTAAAAATAAACAAAGAAAACATAAAATAGAAATAGTTAAAATTCATTATAAAATAAGGTTTTTACACTTTTACTCCAATACTTTCAGCAAACTTTAAAACATATTATTAAATACTTGATCTTCCAATTTCAAAAAAAAAAAAAACCGGATAAATAGTTCTAGAGAAATTCCTTTAGGAATATTCAGATTCCATGGGATACCGCATAAGGGGTGGTGGTATTATTTCCTACTTTCACCATATCTAAGAGATTATTACTATATAAAAAAATGATTAAGTTTCCAATTTAGCCAAAAAATCGGATAACTATGGATAATGGTTGAATCGCATTGGAAACATTCAGTAAACATATACCCTAGTAACATTGTCCGTAGTTTGTCCGCAAAATGTTCGTATTATATGTAGTAGCCGTAGGTTTAAACCGTGGATTTCGTGCGGATGTCCGCTGGAATTTTATATTATCAGTGCAACAGTTTTTTTTATAAAAAAATGTCCTTGGATTATCCGTACATTTTATTTATATTTTCTAATGTAAAAAATAATTTAATTGTAAAATTAAATTAATAAATTCGTAAAATAATTTTGTAGAAATTTAGCAGATAAAACACGCTTACACAAACAAGAAACAAAACCGCGGATAAAATCCATGAAAATTTTTACAAAATTCCTCGGAGTTGCTGGTTATTTTAAAAATTATGACAATAAATTAAAAAGAATGAGGATTATATCTATAGATAAGTGAAATATACACCACTGTCTTGGATAATTGGTGAAATAAATTATGAATACAATACCGTGCGGTTATATGTTGGACATATTACCCAAAGATTTCAATTGACCTAAATAAAATACGAATATATTAAGTGAAAATTCTTTGGGTATTCTTTGGACAAATTTCAATATATTTTTTCCGCATGGAAAATATGTGAATTTTTTGCACGAAAATGTTCCTCATTTTCCAAAGTACGGACAAATTGTTACTAGTTAGAGAATCTACAGAACGCATGGGAAGGGGTAGGTAGAAAATTTTGGAAAAACTGTCTCAAAATATTTATTGCAAAAGCTTAAGTTCAAATTTTCAATCTGATAGAAATAAAACTTCGTTAATTATTCTTTAATTATTTATATTTAAAAATTGGGTGAATGACAATATGTTACATGAGAATACGGACTTGTATGTCATAATAATATTATCAAAGTGTTTTCAGTGCTTGCAATGTCTGCGTTTTAAAGCGTTGATTTAATTTCCCTAAACTTAATTGGTAATGCGATATATAGCAAAAATTGTTTCATCAGGTTTAAGCAGCTCGTAATCCACCATACTTTTTCTGATAAATACGCACAAAATACAAAACAAAGAAATTTTTCCATATATGAATATTTCGTTTTGTTTAAATGAGATGTTGACGGTTGGTCAAACTAAAACCATATGATTATCAAAATAAAATCATTGTTCATTGTCACCCAAAAAATGCGATGTAAAAATGATTTTTTTTCCCAAATCATTGAAACAGCATTTTGCACACATGTGTGTTTCGTTTTTCAATGACTATACTTCTTTCTTTATTTTTTGATCATTCACCGATTATGCTTGTATAAAAACGTTTACTTATAATATTAAAAAGTTTGTTCAGTTTAACATTTTATCTTCAAATAAATTAATAATGCATAAGTAAAAAATTATATAGATTTAGTCTTAAAATTAAATATACAAATATAAAAGTATATAAATATTCCAATAACTTTTAAGTATTCGTTAACATAGAGTTGCATATATTATCCGTTTCAATATATAATAATGATTTCCGATGCATATTGCAGCTCCGGAAAAATACGTACATAATATATTGTAACTATGTAGTTCGTATATAATATATTGATGACATGAAAAACCTTGGTATTTAATAATTGTCATTAATTATTTGATCAACCCAATATATATGTAGATGAATATTGGAAAAGAAATTTACATCAGTTTTTTAATTATTCAAATTTATCTCATTGTATCGGTACATCATTTCATCGGTAAAAAAAAAACAATGTACACCTATACTGTGTTTATTTATAAAAATTGAAACTAGAGACAACATGAATCGTTTATCTTCTGCGATCAAGACACACCTTATGGAAATAAATCAGATGCGAGAAAATTTTCTTTCCCTGGAAAATTAAATACGTTTACAAACGAACTATAATAAGTAAATTTCCTTTTAACAAATATCTTATCAGTTACCACCAAACCCTACTGTCGTATGCCATCCCGTACTGCTATTAAACGTACTACTATATATTATAAAAATGCACCTTTAATTTAATCTTACCAATGTATTTCTACCATAAAAATCTTAAAAAATTGACAAGAAATATAAAATTTGGTATTTAAACCAATATATTAATTACCAATAAAAAAAAATAAATCAATAAATAATGTGCACGTACACGTGTATTTAGTAAAATTAAAAAGCTTAGCGCAAGCGAGGGTGGTTATTATATTTTAAATGTAAAATAAAAACGCAGTAAATTTATTATAATTATTATAATAACATCAACTTGAGCATTAGTATTTTTTTTTTTCCAAATAATAATGAATACTAAACGCAATACGCGCAACCAAAGACAATCAATTTCTCATTTTAATGTTTCCGCCGTATATATATAGTTTTTTTTTTATTATATAAGTTTTTTTTACACATTACCACATTTATAAAAATGGTTTTACTTTATCCAACCCACACCACACAGAAAAACACATGAGTTCTAGATATCCATAGATAATATAAATAGATTATATATATGTTTTTATATGGTATAGTCGTCGTATATAGTATTTATAATCGGTATTATAATACAATATATATATATATAACGTACATATAATACGTGTACCATATATATTTACAAAACATTCAACATAAAATATATACACTATATAAAATATATAAGTACATATATCTGATATAGAACTCAACAAAATCCATATATATATATACAATATAAATATAGAGTAAAGGTTTTTATTGCACCCAATCACGCATCAATTCGTGACATGACACAGAAAGGTTAGATTAGAATTGGATGTGTTATTGTGCAAAAAATAAAAAAAAATAAATAAGAGAATATATAAATAGAATTATTTTCTATATGGGTAAAGTTATTATCTATATATACTCGTTTATAATATGTACGTAGACGTACCATATATTGACTCCACGTTTATACATATTATATATTTTTACCATATATTTTATATATATATGTTTATTTTATTTTATATATTATATAATATAAATTTTATTATCGGTCCAATTTTATGACAAAATCTGCAATAAGAATTTTATATATGCGGAAATGAACATAACAGCGAAACTACCACAAGCATTTAAATGGTTTTTGTATTTATACAATATTATATTTTTATATTTAGAAAATCATTACACTATGGTGTGTTGTGAAAAATAAATAGGTGTTACAAAATGAAATTATATTAAAATCACTAATTCAATTGCACAATTGCATCGGAAATAATATCCAGTATTGTGTATAACTTGCGAATGCCATAGCAACTTCGAAACAGAATAATAATTAATCGGTTTTTAATGCCGAAAAATTGTATTTTTTCGATTATATACTTATCGCACCGTGTACCATTCGAACGGTTAAGCAGTGACGAAGTCTGAGAAGTAGCATTCAGCATTTCAATATCGCTATATTTTTCTTGGTGAAGAAATTAAACTAAATTATGAAAAAAAAAAATTGGGTGTTCAGCGAATTAAATTTTCCGGAAAAGTCGACTTTTATGAATTATCATCAATATTTCATAAAAGAGATTTTTAAAATCCATTCACCACGTTCAAAAAATATGATCAATTTATCATCGATACAATGACAGAGAAAATTTAAAGAAATTTAAATTTATTTCATAAAAAAATTTCAATGACATCAAATGGAAAATCGTCTTTTGACTGTGTGTGTGAATCGATTTTAAAAATTTGTTGTATGAAAGATTGGAAATGCATTATAATTTGTATGTACAAAACTGTATGTTAAAACTATGGCCCGCGATTCAAGTAGTCGATTTTCTCGGAAAATTAACTAAGAAAACATTCTAATTTTTTGTTTCATAATGTAGTTCGCTTTCAAGTCGTCTACCGCAGAAAAATATAATGATATTGAAATCTGAAAAAACATTTTTTCACGGTGCGTTTACTACGGTTAAGCTATTTTGTGACATTTGCAACTTAATTAAATCACTGTTCAGCTTATATTTGGTCCTTGTATTGACCAAAACAAATGGTTAATGTGAAGGACTTATATCATATCAATATTCTCTTGATATCTAACAAATAATGACTTTTGCAATGGTTGTTGTTCGTTGTATACCAACACAACCCATCATTTTATTCGTTTGTATTATATAGTATATCCATACATTTTATGTATACCAGCAATTATATTTGTGCATATATTTTGTACACAATTGATCAAAAAATAAAAATCCATTCTCTTCTAATCATTAAAAATTTTGTATTTTATGAAGAAAACGAAATGAAAATTTTATGGTTTACCACCTCAGTGCTATGTGTTGAAAAAGTTGAACTATTATTAGAATAATTCGAATAATTTTAAAGCTATTGATTTGAAAATTTGAACTTAATCTTTTGAAATCGTTAATTGGTAGACCTTTGGTAACAATAACAACGGTCCGAATATTTTACTATTAAATCTTATTGATTCAATCAAGTTTAAAATTATTGCTTTCACACTCTGCGTGTGATTTCGACGATATAATCTTTGATAATTGGAAATATTAAATCTTGCAAATTACTTTTTTTTTTATATAAATACAGTCGTGATTTTATGTGTGTTAACAATTATTTTTCTATATTAATTAATAGACAACTGTGTAAAATAAATTAAATGGATCCTATTATTATATATTTATTTATAAATAAGAAGAAATTTAATTGATAAATCAATAGCAGTAACTTGTGCAGCAATTTTCATTCATTTGAAATGAATGCCAATGTAAGCGCTCATCAAAAATCCATTTCTTAATGAAAATAATTTTAAATTTACACATTTAATGAAATTGTGTTATTGTTATAGTGTATTTGCTATGCTTTTCATTTTGAAAATACTTATGAATTTTGATGAAATAAACTTTCTATTGATACTTGTTTATTTATTTTATGTGGGTATAGGCGAAAGTTGTTACATTTGGTTAGCTAAAATACAGTGTGCTACAAAATCAGATCCTCACACCTCATTTATTTTTTTCTCATGATGATATTTTTTGTGTGTTAACAAATAAAAATATAAATTCCAAATAAATTTATTCGAAAATGTAAGGTAAAATCAAAAATGTGTCTATGTTTTCCGAATTTAATGCAAATTTCTTTTAATACATATAATAAGTTTTTCATATTTGATGCCAAATCTGGGTAGAGAATGGCATGGCTGAGATAGCAATTCATAAATAATACCGAGATTCTAATGTTGTATTTATTGGTGAATGGTTGAATGTTTTAAATTTCAAAATAAATGTTTTTGTTCAAACCATTCAATATGCGAATAATAATAATACAACATTAAATTTGAATTACACTGTGATTTATATGAATTGTTATCTCATCCATTGCATAAACTCGAGACCACGAGGCTAAGGTTAAGTAAATATTAATTTCTAACTGAATATACCTTCGTCTAGTATTATAATAATAATTTAATAAAATTTTAAAGTAGCTTGAATATATTATATATTTTTTAATCAATTATTTGAAATTAAATTGCAGAGATATTTTTTTCTCATTTTTATATTGAAAATGTATATCGCCAGCAAATTAAATAAATAAAATATGTTTCAATTGTTCTAATTATTACGGAAGTAATTCTATTTTTCTTATAATTTTAAATGCGGGTAATTTTAAATGCGGGAAAATTAATTTGTTTTAGTTTATTTTTTATAATTAATTTTATAATTTTTATAAAAAAAAAAAATAAATAACAAATTGTTTAACACATTATTATTATTTTATTTATTTATTTATTTATTTATTTATTTATTTTGATTTTACTACTATTATATTTGTGTAAATAAATTATACATATGAAATAGTTTATAGTTTTGCTTGTTAATTAACAATTGATAATAATATATTATGAAACCGGAAATTATAATAATATAAATAATAAAAAAAATAAAAAAATAGTTATAATATCATAAGATAAAGATTAAAAGGGAGATTTATATATTGATAATAAAATAAAATATCAATGCAATACGTAACAAAAAAAATCATTTACAAATTTGTAAATATTTACACGACAACTTTATCGAATAATAATAGTTAGAAAAGTGCAGAATTTATTATATTTAAATATATATTTTATAAATTTTTTTTTTATGAAGGAAAATGATGAAAATTTTTCTATAGCAGAATCTTTAATTTCCTCTTTAACGACGTCTATATATACACAATATATACCTATACTAATTTCCTTGCATACGTAAAATAATCTATTTTATAGTTATTTGAATGTTATACATTTAATATTTATTTTTAAAGAAACCAAAGATATGATTCAAAATAAAAAAAAAAGAAAACCGGAAAAGTTATACGATAATAAAAATATTAAAATTAAAATAAAATATTTTATAGAAAATATTGTAACTATTTTCGCATCAAACAAATCTATCTTTATAACTTCGAATTTATACACTTCATTTTATTATAAATATAGATTTTTATTTAATTTTATTTTTGATATAATGGAAATTGAAAATTTAAAATAAAATAGGAAAATTATTATGTTATATGTAAATAATACTATATATATATATATATGGAAAAGTTTTAAGATTAACTTTTAAATAATATAAAAACATTTTCTTCTTTCAGCACATTTAACTACTTAAAAAATCTTATTGCTTCTTCATCTTCTTTACAGTGAGGATCATCAAAATTAGGACTATATATATCTCTACGTTTGTATATTACATGAATATTGTTAATTTCACTTATTAAATTAAATACAAAGTTTTTTGTCATTTTTCTTAACAATTCTTTTCTAATCCAAATAATTAAACTTATATAAATATATAAAAAAAAGTTTATAATATACAAGTATCGCTAGAAATATGCGGTAATTACGTGTACCGCATAAAACTAAATACCATGTTTATTGAAAGGAAAATTTTAATAAGAAACATTTATTTTATACACATTTTTTTATTTTAAATCTATCACACCAGAAGAATATAATCAACTAATAAAATATGTTGTAGGAAAACTGGAAACCTTTTATTAATTGATACAATTTTTTTTTTTTCATATATTGAATGCCCTGGAATCAAAAGCGGAGTTGTTTTTAGTATATAGTAAATTAGGTTGAAATAAATATAAATTCATAATTTCTCTATTTATATTAATGTAAATTCGACAATAGTTTTGGAATAAGTTACACATGATCAAATTACAAAAAATATTATGAAAAATCCCCAAACGGTTTTCCGGCTCGGAACATAGAATAACTACCAACTTATCAAAATCTTCAATTTTTTTATATATAATATAAGGTTGTCAAATATCTCCCTTCCGCCTTTTTGTCTTTTTAATTTCGCGGCTATGTACAAAGCGCTACAGAGCTCGTATCTGGCAACACTGTACATAATTTGAAAGCTCTTGACATAACAAACAAAACGACGCTATGTATGATTAGTTTGGATATTGCGTTCAACAGTTATAGACGTGTAAACATGGAGTTCACTAACGCCGAAATTCGCGCTATTTTAAAGTTTTCCTTCGTTAAAGGCAAATCCGCTAGAGAAACGTTCCGTGAGATTAATGGTGTTTTGGGGGATGGTACTCTATCACTTCGAACCGCGGAGGAATGGTTTCGACGATTCAGAGCCGGTGAAAACGACACCATGGATAAGCCAGCCGGCGGAAGACCTGTGACGACAAATACCGATCAAATCATGGAATACATCGAGTTAGACCGGCATGTGGCATCTCGTGACATCGCCCAGGAGATGGGAGTTAGTCACCAAACCATTTTAAACCATCTGCAGAAGGCTGGATACAAAAAAAAGCTTGATGTTTGGGTGCCACATGAATTAACAGTGAAAAATCTAATGGACCGAATTTCCATTTGCGAAATGCTGCTGAAACGGAACGAACTCGACCCATTCTTGAAGCGGATGGTGACTGGCGACAAAAAATGGATCACATACGACAATATCAAGCGAAAACGGTCGTGGTCGCAGGCCGGTGAATCGTCCCAAACAGTGGCCAAGCCGGGATTGACGGCCAGGAAGGTTTTGCTGTGTGTTTGGTGGGATTGGAAGGGAATCATCCACTATGAGCTGGTCCCATATGGCCAGACGCTTAATTCTACCATCTACTGCGAACAACTGGACCGCTTGAAGCAGGCGATCGACCAGAAGCGTCCAGAATTGGCCAAAAGGAAGGGTGTAGTGTTCCACCAGGACAACGCCAGACCACACACTTCGTTGATGACTCGTCAGAAGCTACGGGAGCTCGGATGGGAGGTTTTATCGCATCCACCATATAGCCCGGACATAGCGCCAAGTGATTACCACCTGTTCCTGTCCATGGCGAACGCCCTTGGTGGTGTAAAGTTGATCTCAAAAGAGGCTTGTGAAAAGTGGCTGTCCGAGTTCTTCGCAAATAAGGAGGGGGGCTTCTACGAGGGAGGTATTATGAAGTTGCAGTCTAGATGGAAATAGATTATCGAACAAAACGGCGCATATTTGAACTAAATCCGATTACTGTAACACTTTTTATAAAGCATTGAATAAAGAGCAAAAAGGCGGAAGGGAGATAGTTGACAACCTAATATATGAAAATGTATACTGTAAACAACATTTTATCAACATTGGATAAACATTGGTCAAATTATAAATAATAAATTGAAACCGATTATTAATTTAATTACAAGTTCATTATGATAAATTGCATTAAACGCATCGACATACAAAAATTTAACGAAAAATGTTTATACGAAATGGCCGACCATAACTTTCAAATTTTGTACAAGCTGTAAATGATAGATTTCTTAGAAGTTCATTAGAATCTATTTAAATATTGTATAACTCTTGTGCAAATAAAATTTGTTCAAAATTTAATAAGAATTGGCCATGTTTTAAATTTTCAAGAAGTTGTCATAATTAATGATTTCTTATAGTAGTTCATTAGAAACAACTCAAATAATTAAATTATGCATCGACATACAAAAAATTTTATGAAAATTTAATAAGAAAATTATGATCGAATTAGGAAGTTTCCATAAAACTGTCCAATCAATTTCTTAGACGTTCATTAGGAACAATTCACATATATAATTTAATTATATACATCGGCATATAAAAATTTGATTACCGATTACTTTGAAATTTTTACCAAATAATTTAATTGTATATATCTATTATCTTGAAATTTGTGGCTTATCGTTTAAACTCTCATCCATATATAAATGTTACTCAAAATACCATATCGACCAATGAATTAAAACACACAAACACACAAATTAATTAATTCTTACTATTTTAAATGAAATTTTACAATGCATTTAATATAATTGCCATTTTAACCATTATTTCATTACACGTATGTTGTGTTATTTTTATAATATATTTATTATTGCATTAAGTCGTAGTTGGCTGCCACAGAAACGACTTAATATTCAGATTCATACAGTTATTATATTTCTTTAGTGGTGCGACATCTTATAATGTGATACATTCATGTGAAAAAACAGTGAAACTGGGTCGTATAGTAAGTGAGATGATAAGATCTGAGTGAAATAACCATGAGTAGAAAGTTGTAATGTTTGAGATTAAATAGTCGCAAACCTTAGAGAAAATAGTGTATTGATAGAAAAAATAAATAAGGCACGTTAGAATGAACCAAAAAAATATCGAAAATGGAGCCAATGGAATCAAGTCGAAGAGTAGCAGAACAATGAATATGGCATTGTAATCAGAAAAAAGTTTCTCCTAAATTGATTTGATTTGGTAATTGCATATTAATTTTTATATCCTATTTCATATATTATTGATATTGATTTGGCTAATCCATTCCAAAGCCTTACCTATCTCTATGTTTCTGTATCAAAATGCAAGATTTTTTCTGATAAATACAAGACCGTTTGTTTGTTGATTATACATCCAAAATTATTTGAAACATATCACACACAATCGACAAAACAATTAATTTGTATTTTTATTCAATTTGAAATAATAGCATGAACTTGGTTTTTTAATTTTTATTTCACTTTAAAAATCATTACAAATTAAATGTTTTGTTTTTGAAGACAATTGTTTATTGTTAAAAATTAAAATATACAAAATATCAATTTTTACCCGTTTAAATTGATAAACCATTTCGTTTTCGATTCTGGATTTTTATTTTCTTACAATTGAACCGAAAGTGAGTCTGGCGTTGCTATCTCAACTACATTACATACATGGTGCAGGAGGAAATGTATGAAATATATTCAACCTCTTCTTAACAGATCCCTTTTTACTGATACATTATAGCCGATCTCTACGGATTCTCACAAGATTGTAGTTAATTTTCTTTTATATTTGCCTAGTAGATGATCTTATTTATGTAATTGTAAAGCGACGTACACCGACGGAAAACGGAGAAATTTATAAAACATTTACAATTAAGTTATTTTACTAATGTTTTTTTATGTTAAATTTATATAAAACATATCAGTGTTAAAATTTTTTAATATGTTTTCCAATATGAAATTTGTTAAAAATATGTTATTTCATATTAAACTTTGTGTTTTTATGTTTTATCGTATCAGATAAATATTATATGTTGAAATGTCATTTGTTAAAATTCAAGTTCCATCTGTAAATATTATCGGTCAGATTAAATTCATGTTAGATGGCATAACCTATATTTTATTATTTCATTCCCCACCAATACATATTATCGCTTCTGATGGCGATGTCCTATGTGAAGAACAGTCGTTTTAACAATACTAAATGGATTTGATGGGTTTCCGATGTGCACGTCGCTTAATACAACTAATTTTTGATGTGTATCACACACCATAGTTGGATACGCGGTGTTTTTTTAAATTTCATTTAAAATAGTAGTTAGCAGTACCAGAAAAATGTGGATGGGTGGGTAGTTGGGTGTGTTAACTATTCATTGGCCATTAAGACACATGGTATATAAAAAATTTAAATATTTTCTTTTCAATGAAACTATATTATAGTAAAACTAAATTATTAAATTATAAATCTATAAATAAATATTTCATTTTGTGAGGGTGAAGGGTGGTGGGTAAACACCAAAATATACATATGGAGAATGTGTTTTGGTAAGTGATTTTTTTTTAAATTAAATATTTTAGAAAATTAATTTTTTTATGCAATTATAAAATATATAATAAAATTGATAAAAAATTATTTATTACAATATATTTTCATGTCATTTAAAATATATATGAAATTAGTTCTGAATTGGTGTTTCCGTCACAGAAAAGAGAAGAAAATTTCATAAAATACCTATATTTTTATATATAATTTTCTAAATTTAAATGGAAAACGTTCATTTATATTTTATTATATATAAAGTTTAAATATATAATATATAAATCTCCCTTTTTGTAATTATTATTATTATTATTATTATTATTATTATTATTATTATTATTATAATCAACTTTATTTATAACTTTATTTTATTTATTAATAAAAAAAACTAAAATCTCCAATAGGGAGGAGACAGAGAAAGAGTTAAAATTAATTTTATTTTATTTTTGGCACGCACAAATTCTATTTAATAACATAAATTAAATTAAAAACTATATGGCCTAAGTATAAACTTAAAGAAAAAAAAAAGTTATATTTATTTATAGATTATTTTTGCAAGAAAATTTTAGGGAAAAAGCATCTAATAATAAAATTCTTTATTATTAAATTAATATTTTATTTTCTCTTTTTTTAAAACTATAAATATTAATTTTAATAGCAATTGAAAATTTTTTATGTTTATTATATTTATTTATTTTATTTTATTTTTTTTTGTTTTGATAATGCACAAAAAAAAAGGATCAATTAAATTTTCAATTAAAAATATAGCACGAATTTAACAAAAAATAATAAATTAATAAATTATAATTTAATAAGAACAAAAAATAATAAATAAAATAAAAAAAAAAAACGCTTATTTTTTTTTTTTTTCATTCCAAATTTTTCGTTTTGCAAATCATTTATTTTATTAATTCTTTTTAATTATTGTTAATGAATATAGAGATAATATTAAATTTTATATAGATTTAATTTTTAATTATTTTTTTTTTTTATTTTTACCCTGTTATTTCAAATATAATATAATAAATGATATAAGATAATAAATATTAAATATACGATAAAAATGAATTTTCGGTTCTATTTAATATTTTTAGAAAAATTTTTACAATATTTTTTAATGATATATTTATTTTATTATCTTATTTATATTTATAATAATATAATAAAAATAAGAAAAAAGGAAAAACCAATTGCATGTGTCATTTTAAATATAAAAACATTCACGCATTGATTTTTTTTTTTTTTTTTTCCAAACAACAGGAAAATTATAGAAATTGGAAAATAGAACAAACAAATAGAATTATATAATACGTGCGTTTGGGTGTGTGACGACATGTTATTCCCTTATATTCTATATATATTAATATATAGACTTTTATTGATTTTTAATGATTTTATTTATAAACCCACCCTTATCGTACCATAAACCGGAGTCCCATAGCACGCCGCGCCAAACCAACACTTGTAAATAACTATTATATCAAATAATAATAAAACAATGTTTTAAAAAAACTTTATGAAAATGTTGTTACTTTTAGGGAATTTAAAATATTTGTAAATGAATTTAAAATAAAATTTTTGTATATTGTTTTATAGTTTATAGACATGAGGTCACTTAGAGAAAATTACCACGTCAGTTGATATTTTACATTTGTCAAACGCAGGGTTGGTTCGATATAATTTGCGCGATTAATTGAAACATTTTAATTAATTATCTAATTTTATATTTTTTCACTAAAATATTTACGAATTAATATAATTATAATTAATTGTATTTGTTTTGTACCATTTTCCAATATGATTAAATTAATTACAGAAAAATGTTATACAATTCCTTCTTAAACACACATTTTATCATTATATATAATACAACATTTTTCTTTCAATTATTTTTTCTTAAGTATTTTGATATATTAAAAAAAAAATTTAATGATATATATCATTTATAATTTTACATTTTAATTTCATTATAATTTCTATATATGTATATTCATTTATTATTAATTAATTAATAACTTTTAAATAACATTTTTTAAGTTTATATTTATTTATCGATTTATTTTTTTTTTTTTTTTTTGTGGTGGTATTTATTAATTTTTTTTGTATTTTTTATTTTTACCTACAAAATTATAGCCGAGTTTCTGTAATGCGTGGTCAAGTAGTAACACCACAAGGTCTTGGTATCATTGGCATACGTGTATCTGTTGATCGAGATTCAAGATTTGGTTTTACATTAACACGTCAAGGTGGATGGTAAGTTATTATTTTTAATTTGTATGTATTGCAGTATTTATTATATGAGATAAAGATAGGAAAACTTTCTGATATAGTGATGTGATTCATTAATTGATTGCAATTTTTTTAATTTAAAAGGGATATGAATAGCTTATGGTAGAGTCCGTGTACAATATGTTCTTATGTGGTTTCCATGTATGGTTTATATATTTACAAATATCCCTGATACCTATATCTACCTATATAAAATTTTAAATCGGTATTCATTACGCATCTATAATAATCTAGGGTCGATCGTACTGTTTTTTAAATAATGTCATCGATCAAATAGTTTTAGTAGATGTTCCATATAAGTAATTTAAAAGGATATTTTTAGTGCGTCTAATTATTATTGTTATATATAATTTTTATTTTCAATAAAATGTGCAAAATTTCAAAAAAAAATGGACCAGGTGCCATAATATTTGTAGATCGCCGACCCAGTTTATAAATAAAAACATTTCTACTAATTGGTACAGTATATGGTGTGATACTATATTATTAGTAATCTCTATGGCTACAGTCAATAGTTTAATTAATCCTAATAATATGATATGCAATTGTGTCGAAAAAACGACATAAATAATATAATGTAATGTGTCGTGTTAAAATAATTATCAGTAAATATATATATATGTGTGTGGTAAATATATGGTTCAACCAACTAAAGAACTAATACTACACTAGATTTTAATTACTCTTTGTAAATATCTTACACCGATCATTAAAATTTGCAACGTAACATTTATGCCACTGAATAGATGGACAGAGTAACAGAGAAAATAAAACAACCTTTTACACTCAAAATCTACACAATCTCCACATAATATTTAATTCAAGTCATCATCATCAATTATTTTACCAAAAAAAAAAAAAAAAAGCGGTATGTGGACTAATAAAATCGTCTGTCTGCAACTGTAACTGTACAGTAACATTCCATTGACAATAATTATTAACAATAAATAAATAGAAAAAGAAACAACAATTGTTATATTATATAAAAACAAAAAAAAAACAATTAAATATCTAACCTTGAGAGAGTGTATTTGTGCAAGTGTGTACGACTGCGAATATGAATGTGGATTTAAAAGCGCAGTATCGCACATTACATTACAACAAATACAAAACCATAAGCAAATACTACGTCGTTGCAATTTGCCACCACACCCGACGAAACGCATACGAACGAACGACGGTAAAATTAATTGAAATGGTAAGGTAATTGTATTTCGCGACTTTTCTTTTACACACACACATAACGAAAATATCCGATTGCCAATATGCGCAGACAAAAAATTGCACATAATCATATTAAAAAAATAATTTAATGGAACACTTTTGAACAATTTCTAATAAAAATAAAACCACTCACTAAATCATTTAATTTAATTTAAAAACTAAAAATTAATTAAATTCTATAAATATAACACTTAAAAATTGGCAATTTTTTTTTATTTTTAATGTATTAATTAAGAAGAAAAAATAGAAAACGCGAATCGCGACATACAAAAAAAAAAAAAAACTGAAACAAAATGCACGACCGTCCCGAATAATTTTTTTTCTACACTAACATTTATTGAATAATTGATTTCGCTCGATGATGTTGATGATGATGGATAAATAAACGAAGAAAGTATAAAGGAAGAGGTAAGCGGCTATAACGATAATGATGGAAAGGAAATATATTTAAATATAGCGTACTTTTTTCTTTTTATATCTATACGTTACAATAAATTAGTTTTTCTTTCAATTTTTGTGATATTTGTATAGTAATAGATAATGACTTTTTAGCTAGTCAATTGTATCAGTATAGGTAAATTTGAATACGGCAACCATGGGGATAATATACCTTACGGTAGCGTTCGTGTACAATATGTTCCTATAAGTGCATATGTTTCCTACATGATCGTACATTGGCAGATGTCGCTGATACCATTTAAAATGAATTAAAAACCATAATTTTCGTCGAAATTTATTCTTCAAGGTTACCTACTCCCGTTTGTATAATATATACAAGCTATTTAAATGTGTGCGTGATGTGACGTATTAGATGTCTTTCTCTAATAATAACAAACAAATTGTTCCATCGAAGGAATGGTTGGAAAAGAGTAAGAAATTAGAGAAATTTTTTTATAAGATATCACCAAAACAATTTGCAACATAAAGAAAAGGTGATAGGTATCTCTTCCAAAAAAATATCGAATTAAAAAATTGACTGGTAGAAAGAGCTTATAATATATTATATTAAAATTTTATCAATTTTACCCTATGACGTCACAGTTAAAATACAAACTATTACAATTTTCGGAGTAGGTAGCCTTATTATATACAAACGTTGCTCTATCTACACTTTTTATTTATAATAAGTACTTATATATTGTATACTAATGTAAACTATATTTAACTAATTCTTATTCCACATCAAAGAAATGTTTTGTTTTACTATATCTCTAACTAAATAATCCTTTTACTATTTATATGATGCAAAAAACAATATCTGTACATTTTTATGTATTTATGAAGACATAATGGCAATATATAACATAAATTAACTTTATCAGTATATATGGAAACGAGCAATCTTATAACCACAAAATATGTATAGACATACATTTTAATTATTTGAAAATACTTTAGTGGCTGTAGTTGAATGACTTTATATACTTTTGTCAAAGCTTGAGGTTTTCAAAAGTCTAATATATGTATTATTTACTATACGACTACAAATACTGTACACACACCCACACATCTATTCTATAAATTACACGTCATAGTTTGAAATATATATAAATATTGTCTATATACTTAATATATAATAAAATATATGTATATAATATTAAATTTATATATATCACATTGTTAATGTAAATACATAAAATATAATACAATATGATATAAAATAAACAAAACTAAAAATTTAATTATATATGGAAAAACACAGAGAAATGAAAATTCTGAAAATTGTGTATTTTCCTTTATGAAAATTGTACTTGGTGTTACAATGAAATAAAGAAACAATTTTTAGTGAAGGCAATTAAATGTATAGAATTCCAAAAAATATTGATCGCAATAAAAAGTATAACATTATAAATTTCATAGTAAACTTGTATGTACATGTAATAATTGTGTAATGTGCGTTTCCTCTTCATCGTATATTTTTAACTATGCAATATAATTTATTGTTAAATGATATTTTGCCTTTTATTATCATAAAACAATATATCCTTTTATGTATATATATAAAATACATTTTAACTCCCTACTATATGCCGTCATAAGTTCCTGGCACCACTCATTTTACGAAAATATTATAGTTCGTATAACGCGAGAACTTTATAAAAACGATCATTTTTCTTAACACTTTATAAAAATTGTTCATTTAATCTTATTATAAATTTATATACTAAATTTGGTCCAAATCAATTTATGCAATGGTTAAATTTGCAAGATCTTACTGGGTATTATTTAGAATTCTATTTGAGTATCATTTTTTAGGAACTTCATAAAAATTGTTCATATAATCCCATTATAAATTTATGTATCAAATTTGATCCAAATCAATTATAAGAAATGATCAAAATTTACAAGTAAACACAAAACTAGTATTTGGCAACCTATCTGATTATCACTTTCTAACAAACCTCAAGAAAACGCTTTACATAAAATCAGCTACAATATTACGTAAAACCGCGTTTTAAGGATTGGAAAACTTTATCTAATATTAATACTTCACGCAGCTACAAATTTTCGCTGTGTCAAGTTTGTTGTTAATTCAAATGATTGCACTTTGTTAATATACAATTACTATACGCAAATATTCTACAGGTTGTATTAATATAGAAAGCATATCAATCAATCATTTGTTTACTTTGAGTGCACTGCGTTCAACATCATATTTTCAAAGAAATCCGTTTTTTTCTTCCCAAAACAAATGTGTGAGCTCGCAGCTGAAAATTTTGCAAAAATTAATTTATGGTCATAGGAGTATTTTCGCAAATTGACTGAATTATTGAAAAATTTGATTACACCAATTTCAAGGACGTAAAGTGTTGCCAATAATATTTATAGTTATATATAGAACATTTTCCTTTACCATGTGCTTCAGTGGCACAGTGGTAACAGCACATGTCATTCAATCGATTTCAATTCCCATAGTATTGATATGAGAAAAATTATTCAACTAAATCATCATTGGTTCGTTTATGAAATCAAGAAAAACATAAATGTCTCCATAACAATGTCTCTATACACAACGCTATGGGCGATTATAAGTGAATCGGAATAATTGAATTAATAAAGCATCTGCCGAAACATCATAAATGTAAACCAATTGATGAATTGTTATATACTCTCCCATGGAGTAATGTATCAACTTAACTGCAATGTTATCGATACTGTTATGGAGTAAAGCTAGAGGAACTATGACATGGAGATATGATTAATTGGTGTATGTCTGAGAAATCAATCCGTATTGTGCATTCGGTAAGGAGATGGATAGGCAGGCCAGCAGTAATTCTATTTGATGATATAGCCGAAATATTTATATTTTTTAGACACTTTTGTCGTCCAGATAATAGTAAAAGATTATAATTTTAATGGTTTATAAATAAAGGATAATTTCCAGCCGATTTTTATTTCACTGGACCTGTAGCGATGCTTATAAGACGGAAATCGTTTATTCTTTACTTGTTAGATTTTTTAATATTAAATTGCTGTATATTTTCAGTAAATATCCTTTTTCATATTTTAATCCCTTTTGTAGTTATCACAAACAATTATCAATGTAAAATCCAGTGGTTACCAAATCTCAAAACAAAAAACAGTTCTATCTATTCTATTTAATTCATCATCATAAATTTATAAAATTACAATTTCTGGGTCGTTGGCTGATACTTCTTAATACAACCTTTATAATATTATATTTACATGTAAAATATCAACCTAATTTCCAATGTTACTTAAACTTTATTCTTGCGTCTATACATTAGTAATTTAACTTTTAAATTATATTTAGGATATTACAATAAAATATACATATGTGTGCTATCATATCACGTGCTATATAATAAAACATGTATAACGTAAGGTAATGTAGCACCAGTAGCATTTACACAAAGTTAAATTTTATGTGTACGAACGTTTGTTTGTATATCATTTCATATATGTAAAATAAATATAATAAAAAAAAAATACAAAAAGCTTTATACTCTATATTTTATAAATATTTAGTTAAAGTTTAAATTATTTTAGTATTCATTGTCAGTGCAAATATCAAATTTATATAGAGACATATATTAATTCACATATGAATTTATATGTAGCATAATATAAATATAGACTTATAAAATCCATATATGAGTTACGTGTATATAACATTAAAAATATTAATAAGCAAATAACATGTCGTGCGAAATACAAAATATAGGAATTTGCATACTGCAAGTTGAACCAAAAATATAAATACACCCGATTATCAATATCGAGTTTATTACAAATGTCTTAGGGTTAACATAAAAAATCAATTTAATGATGTACTTTGTTTGATCATTAGCTAAGGTTAAGTTTAGATCGATTTAAGATGTATACTACGAATGAAATTCGATATGTATTATTATTTAATTAATATATTAATATAGGTTTGACGTTCTCGTAAATGGTGGCGGTGCAGTTACATTACAATTTCAAAGATCACCATTTCGTCCACTAACAAGAACCGTATTCGTTCCATGGAATCAGGTATGTTTAAAAAAAATTTAGTAGTAGTTTTCTTATAATTATCTTCTTGCATCCCCATGTGTAATTATTTTATCGCAAAATTACATAGAAATTATATATTTTATATTTCATTATTTCAATATACAAATATAGATTGTTGTGTTGCCACAAGTTCAAATGCAACTTAGCGATGATGATGATCATGCGAGACCATCGATTAAGTATGTTTTTTTAAAGTTTATATTCAATATTTTGATATTAAATTAAAAGTGATAATTATTTAATTTATTGAATACAATTTTGAATGTCATTATATCATTGTGATCAAATAATGTTATATATTATTATTATTATAGATTAACACCACCAAATATTGCCTACAGTTTTCTTGATACAATATCATATCATTTTTCTGATAAATTACCATTATCACAAAATACTGTATGTTTAGATCATGATTATGATTTATTAAAACCACAATTAATTAGTACATGGATGCCAAATAGTGTTGGAGCATTGCCTGGTAAACGTGCAATATTTACAGAATCTCAGGTATTTATTTATAACGAAAAAAATTTATTAATCAATTAATCATATTTATTATCGAACGTAATCGAACTCAAATAACATTTATAGATTGTACAAGAAAGTATACAAATACCAGGTTCTGGATTACATTTGACATATCAAACATCACAGGCATCCGGTTATTTAAGTATTGTACGAATGAAATTAACAAAGGATATCATACCGAAAACATTAACTCATGTATATATTGGTGTTGAAATCGAAGGTTCATTACATATAAAAATATTTGAAGCCGATCCAAATCTAACATATATATTTGCATGGAATAAACGAAATGTTTATAAACAAAAAGTGTATGGTGTTTCTATAGCACGAATATCAATTGGTTATTTGTATTCAACGTGTACGTTACCGGTGTGGGAAACACAAACGGCAAAACTTCAAGGTTTTGATGTTGATATATCGGATGTCGGCGGTTGGGGTTTAGACATACATCATCATTATAATTTTCATGAAGGAATATTACAAAAAGGTGACGGCTCTACATTCCATATGAAAGAATATCCGCGTACGGTAAAAGTTGTAATGGGTACGGGTATACAACGATCATTAAAATGTCCAGAGCATTGTAATGGCATTGCTAAAGATGCTCGTCTATTGACACCGATTGCATTAGCTTCGGGTGCCGATGGTAGTTTATATGTTGGTGATTTTAATTTGGTGAGACGTATAACGCCGGACGGCAGAGTGTTTACGATATTAGAACTTAGCGCAACACAAGTATCTTATCAATATTATTTAACGGTATCACCAGCTGATGGTCATTTATATGTTTCGGATCCAGAAAAACATCAAATATTTCGAATAATTGCTGTGGATAAGGTAAATGATCCGCTGATAAATAGTGAACCGGTGGTCGGAAGTGGCCAACGTTGTATACCGGGTGATGAAAGTAATTGTGGTGACGGTGGACCAGCACTACAAGCACGCTTATCACATCCAAAGGGTTTAGCAATTGCAGCCGATCGTACCATGTATATAGCTGATGGCACGAATATACGTGCTGTTGATCCAAAAGGTATAATTCATACATTAATCGGACATCATGGACACCATAATCATTGGAGTCCAGCACCATGCAAAGGTGCACTATTAGCCAGCCAAACACAATTACAATGGCCAACCGGTTTAGCCTTGAGTCCATTAGATGGTTCATTGCATTTTATTGACGATCGTCTGGTATTAAAATTAACATCCGATATGAAAATTAAAGTTGTTGCCGGTACCCCATTGCATTGTAATACAAATAATAATAATAATAATAATAATGAACATCAAAATAAGAACAATAATAATGCTAAGAGTAACGATAATAATAATAATATTAATAATAATAACAATAATAATATTAACAATAATAACAATAATGATAATAGTAATAATAGTAACAATAACAATATAAATAATAACGATAATAATAATAATAATAATAATAATAATATGAATAATAATATTAATAATAATAATAGTGGTGCTAATGGAGGTTCGAATAAAAATAAAACATCAGAAAATATATTAGGTACTGTAATAGCAATGGCGTTTGCACCATCCGGTCATTTGTATATTGCCGATACTGATTCAAGACGAATTAATTCGATAAGAGTAATTGATACTGCTGGTAACATCAAATCATTTGCGGGAAGACAAGATTCGGTGTAAGTATTTCAAAAGAATTTTGTATTATTTAATATTTATAAGACATAAATTGTTTTCATATATATGATATATTCTTTATAATATATAGAACTCCGATGTGCGAATGTATCAATAATAATTCAACATCGGCATCATTCTTATCTACAACTGTAAATCCAACTCGAAATAGTGGTACTGACGGAAATCCAAGTATGGTAAATAATATGATGTCCAATTGTCCTTGTGTCTACAATGTTGGTACTACTGCAGCTAGTAATACAAATGCAGGTGTTGATGGCAGTAGTAGTAGTAGTAATTATAACAATATTGGCTTAGATAATGCTGGTAGCAATTCTGGCGGACGTAACAATTTCAATGAAGATGTGACCACCAGAAATGCAGAAACATTGTTATCTTCAAGTGCAAAATTTATAGCAATTTCAGCAATTGCTATTGCACAGGATGGCGTTATTAATATTGCTGATCAAGGTTTGTTATTGTCTTTTGTTTTTCTAAGATCCATCTTGGTGGTACGCCGCATATTTGTTCTTAATTTATCATATAATTAATATAGGTACACTACATATATTAGCGTTACAACATTATTTGCCTAGTCATGATGAAAATGGTGAATTTCATATTCCATATCCACCGACTAGTGAAGTATATGTTTTCAATCGATATGGACAACATGTGGCTACAAAAGATTTAGCATCGGCTAAAACACGATATTCATTTTTGTATTCGAAAAATACCAGTTTTGGTAAATTATCAACGGTTACCGATAGCTCTGGTAATAAAATACAATTTCTACGAGATTATAGTAATATTGTGAGCTCAATTGAAAATACACAAGATCACAAATCAGAATTAAAAATTTCTGGCATTGGTTTGTTAGCAAAATTAACTGAAAAAGGTAAATCTGAAATCGAATTGGATTATGATAGTGCAACGGGATTATTGCAGAGTCGATCCAGTGACGGTGAAACATATATTTATAAATATGATGATTTTGGGAGAGTCATTGGTTTAATAGTACCAACCGGTGAAATAGTTTCAATTAATTCATATCTAAGTACATATAATGGTTTGGATGTACGTGTACATGCTCCAATACAATCATTATTTTCACAAGATCAAGGTAATAAAGATAACGAATTAATAATTGTTGGCGGCACTGATTCACTGGTAATGAATAAAATTGATGAAATGATAGTTGCACGTTATAATAGAAACAATACAATACAAATGACAGCAGCAAATGGGAAAATTATTGAATCATCAGCAATTGCACGACATCCATTATTGGAGGCTGCCCTTCCGGTAGAGGCTGAAATGTTACCCATGTGGTCGCATCAAAATATTGCCATGGGCGATGGTATAACCAATTCAATGTACTCATCATATAAATTAGTGGGTGATGTACGAAATCCACAACAAACATTAAATCATGAATTATGGGTAAACTATACGAAAATATTTTGTGTTGAATTTGATCAATTTACAAGTCGTGAAATATTTTATGATAAAGATCGTCAAGCCATACTGACCGTATCATTAGATCCGTCTGGTTTACCATTATCGTATAGTCCCGGCAATGGTGGTTTTCCATTAAATATATCATACGATAGATTTAATCGTGTTGACGGTTGGTCCTGGGGACCGTCTGAATTAAAATATACATACGATCATCATGGTCTATTATCAGAAATAACAAGTACACAAGATGGCATTATTTCATATATTTATGATGACTGGAATTTATTATCAGAAATTGGTTTGGCTAGCCAGAGAAAATTTAAAATATTATATGATGAAAATGGTGGTCTACGTCACGTTACGCTACCAAGTGGAACAAAACATTCATTTAGTATGCAATCATCGATTGGATTCAATCGAATTACATATATACCACCGGGTAGTACTAAACCGTACCTTCAACATTATTCACACAGTGGTCATTTATTGCAAACTATATATCCAGGTGATGGTGCTCACATTGTGTACAAATATAATTCGGCTGGACGTTTATCGGAAATTGTTCATGGTGATGGTAAAAGTGAATTTTTTTATAATTCATTGACCGGAATGCCAACAACGGTGTCACATATCGAACGTGAATTAGAATATCGATGGGATTTTGAATATACAGGTGATTTGTTGACCGAAGAACGTGTCGATTATACAGCAAAAACAGGATTAAGTAATGCAAAATTTACATATGAATATGATACAAATTTCCGTGTAATTACAATTCAAGGTCGCATTGGCGGACAAAATTTACCAATCCAATCAATGGAATATGACTTACGAACCGGACAACCATATCAAATTGGTCAATTTAAAGTAAATCATCCGAAACAAAATCAAACGAAAGTGTCTGATGGTACGGCAAGTTTTACACGCACTGTTGACGGTCGATTTTTGGAAACACATTTATCGGTTACAATTTACCGTATGGAAGTATTTCGTATGGAATTTGCATATGATATGCATGGTAAAATTTTACAAACACAAACCTATACACGAAATGTTGGTGTAAATACATTTAAAAATGTAAAAAATTATACATGGGATTGTGATGGTCAATTAATTGGTGTTGAGGCACAGGAACCATGGGGTTTTCGATATGATGATAATGGTAATATGCTGTCATTTACATATCGCGGCCATTCGATAGCAATGGAATACAATTCTATGGATCGTATTATAAAATCTGGTGAAGGACAATATAAATATGATTCAAGAGGTTTGGTGGCACAAAATGCACAAGAAGAACGATTCCATTATAATACACAAGGTTTATTGGTGCGTGCCACAAAACGTGGCCGTTTCGATGTACGATATTTTTATGATCATTTAAATCGGTTGACAACACGTAAAGATAATTTTGGTAATGTAACGCAATTTTTCTATAACAATCATGCACGTTTACATGAAGTGAGTCATATTTATTCACCACGTGATGGTAAATTAATGTCATTGATATACGATGACAGAGGACATTTAATTTATACACAAGTTCATCGACAAAAATATTACATAGCAACAGATCAATGTGGTACACCGATAATGGTATTTAATCAATATGGTGAAGTTGTACGTGAAATTATGAGATCACCATATGGACACATTGTTTATGATTCAAATCCTTATTTTTATTTACCCATTGATTTTTGCGGTGGACTCTTAGATCAGGTTAGTTTTTTTTTATATATTTTTTATATAAATTATTATATTTATTGATTTTAATATTAAATATAAATAGGTAACGACTTTAGTGCATATGGCAAATCGAAAAGTTTATGATCCGTTAATTGGACAATGGATGTCACCGAATTGGGAAAATGTTCATGAACGTATAATGACACCGACAAAATTACATTTATATCGTTTTAATGGAAACGATCCGGTAAATATTAACTATGATCGAAATTATCCAAAAGATTTTAATGCCTGGATGAAATTAATGGGATTCAATATAAAAAATATGATGCCTCAATTGGATTCAACATTTTGGGATCAAAAATCATTATGGGGTGGTTATCATACAACATTTATACCATCGTCGAACATTAACGATTATTCCGTGTTTGCATCGACATCAGTTGAATCCGGTTTTATGGCTCATTTAAATATGCGACATTTAAATGATTTTGAAAAATTATCGGCTCCACCAAAATCGTCATTAAAAACCGATGTTTTAAATATTAAAATACCAAAAATTGGTTCAGCATCGGATCCACCATTTGGCAAAGGTATTATTGTGTCACGTACGAATACTGGTGAAGCTATCGTTTTTAGTGTACCAGCTGCAAATTCAATTTATCGTGATGTTTATACATCGGTATTTAATCGTTCAAATCTATTACCATTTACATTTGTTGTACACAATTCACAACAGGATGCCTTCTATTTTGTAAAAGAAGATTCGTGGCGGGCCAGTGAAGATCGCCAACAGTTGAAACGTTTACAAGGTCAAGTAAATACAACATTCCATGAAATAGCTCGAGAAAATGGTAGCGGTAATAATTATTTAGATGTAAAAATACATGGTTCACATGCGGTCATAAATTTACGTTATGGAACAACTGTTGAAAAAGAGAAACAAAGACTTATGCATCATGCAAAATTACAGGCTGTACGTAAGGCTTGGCATCGTGAAAAAGAAGCATTACGTTCTGGTTTAACAACGACAACGGAATGGACCCAATCCGAAATTGATGAAATACTTAAACAAGGCTATGTTAATTTATATGACGGTGAATACATACACGATGTAAATCAATATTCTGAATTGGCTGAAGATCCATATAATATTAGATTTATAAAAAAAAAAACTAATCAAATACGACGCAGACGTCGAAGATCTATATTATTAAAAAAACAAAAAAAAAATAATATTTTAAATGTTTAGAATGTGCTCTTCAAGTCTATTGTTAGCCAGCGCGCTATATATAAATAATATATAATTGTATAAAATTATAAATTTAAATAGAGTTTTACGTCCTTCATTTTTTTACAATATTAATTTCTGTTTTCACAAACAACAAAGAAAATATTTATGTAAATAAATAATAATAATTTTAGTAAAAAAATTAAATAAATAAAAAAATTCCGATGATTCGAGCTTTTGAGACTGGCGTCAAATATAAATTTAAGAATAAATAATAATAATATATAAAAATAGAAAGAAAAAATAAATAAATAAATAAATAAATAAACATAAACCAGAACCAATTAACCATATTGAAATATTAATTATTTTAAAATATTATCAATATAATTTATTATCATTATATTACAAAAAATACATTTTTGTATAAACATAATTTTCAAATTGTGCAAGAAAATACTGATTAACTAATTTTCTTTTATTTTTTTATATTATTTTGTGGAAAATTCATTTAACAGTGCCTTTTTCCTTTTTATTCTTATATTATTATTATTATTATTATTATTATTATTTTTATGTATATGAAAAGATGCGTATTTCATTATTATTTTTATATATGGTATAATTCATCATCAACCAAGCAAATTTGCCTTCTAATTGAATCGATTATTTATTTAATTCGTTCCCTATTCACACACACGACACAAATTATAAAAATAAAAAGAAGGTTTTCGCCAAATATTACAATTTACCGCATTCATTTATTATTCATAAAGAAAAAATTTTTAAATGTTTGATTTTTAAAAAAAAATATAACAATAAATATTTTTTTATAATTACATAAAAAAATAATGACAAAATTATAAAATTAATAAATTAATTAATTAATTATGAATATAAAAATAAATAAATGTTGCCAAAATTTAATTTTTAAATAGTAATTGAGATTAATGAAGAGTAAAAGAAAAAAAAAATAATGTATAGAAAATTGAAATCTAATTTTAATATAATATAAAAAAGTTTATTCTTGATTCGTACGAGTATTTAAAAAAATTAATTTTTAATACAACTTTTCATTTTTAAATATAAGAATTTATGAATCTGTACCAAAATATGTACGAGTGATCGAGTCATTTTTTAAACATTTGTCAAATAATTAAATTTAAGCTTAATTGATAATTTGATAATTTATACTTAAGATAAATATGACACACAATTTTTCAATATATTTCATTTGAAAAAGGATATTTTTCACAACTAACTAATTTATAAATGATCATCGCTTTTAAGACACAATAAAAAACTGAATATCGATTATAAAACAGTTGTGGCGTCACCAGAGACTTTAGGAAATAAAATCAAACAATTGTTTGCACATAGCATTTAAATTATTATTAATGGAAAACCTGCAAATCAAATATATATTGCTGCCATCAAGATTTAAAGGAAGGACAACACAATTACTAATAATTAAAAATTTTATTTCATATGGAACGTAATTACAGAAGCTGCAGTTATATAGGATATTTTTGGAACACCATTCCACTGAGGATTCCGACAAGGTTGTATCCCTTCAACACTATTATTCATAATCGTTGTCGATTGTTGATGTTATGGGAGGAGTTATGTTAATACAATATGGGGACAATTCAATCGACTTGATAAGACCTCAAACAATTGGCAATGAACGAGTTGTAGACGAACTTTTATCATTTTTTTTTGTTTTGTTTGTACAAACATGAATTGATATTCAAATAAAATGATAAAAATTGAGATGAATCAAATGTAGTTATAGAGGAGGGGTGTGATAAATATTAAAAATGAATCTTTATCTCGTAAAACTAACATATATATAGCGCTTATTTTATTAATGCTCCAAGTTATATCGCGGAATAACAACAATACTTTGATGAATTTTAAGTCATACGACTAGATAATATATAATATAATGATCATGGCCGACACAGTTCTAAATAATAAAAAAATGAAAATCTAACTTCTTTTATGGATATGGTGGACATATTACTCTAGTAACAATTTGTCCGAACTTTGAAAAATGTGGATAATTTCCGTGGAAAAAATCCACATATTTTCTATGATATATTGGAATTTGTCCAAAGAATGTCCATAGATTATCCGCTTAATATAATAATGTTTTGTTTAGATCAATTGAAATGTTTGGATTGTCAGGGTAATATGTCCAACATATATCCTTGCGGTATTGTATTCAGAATTTATTTCACCAATTATCCAAAACAGTGGTTCAAATTTTGTATATTTTTTTCTTATCTGTAGATATAATTCTCACTCTTTTTCATTTATTTTCATAATTTTTAAAACAACCAGCAACGCAAATCTATATATTTCCTCGGAATTTTGTAAGAATTTTACTGGAATTTTATCTGCGGTTTTTTGTTCTTGTTTATTACAAAAAAAAAAAAAATGCACAATCGAAGAATTTTTGCCATCGTTCAGCATCTCAATTAAGTGCACATCGAAATTCTGGTCTATCGGTAAAAAACTAAATCAAACAGCGATTTGGCATCATCATCATAAGAAAGTGTATTCTTCTAATATGAACAATTATTTACGGGTATTATTGTCAAAATCCGTGGATCTGCTCACAAAAAATATGAATATAAATTCTATGAATATTCTGTGGCATAATAATATCAACGAGAAATAATTCTAAGGAGAATCCGTAGAATTTAAAATATATGTGGTTAATCTAGGTACATTTTTTTATAAAAATCCATGGACATGGTTGCACTCATCATATAAAATTCCAGCGGACATCCATAAGAAATCCATAGATATTTCCTCAGATTGACACTACAGACTACTATATTTAATGCAGAAATTTTGCGGGTAAACTACAGACAGTTTTACTAGGGGTGAGCTTTTTCCGCCCAACGACATTGTAAGGATGTTAGGTAAAAACTTGTGTTCAATCATGACAACGATCGGTAGACCTCATAAACAACTTTGATGAAAATTATTTAAAGCTACAGTGACATTGAAAATTTTGATGTATATAGCCCAAACATTATTAATAATTATCATTTCGATCACTAAGAAACTCTAAATATATAAAGTGGATAAATAGGAAGTGTTAAAAAAAAAAAAACTTATGGTTATAAAACTTATGGTTTTACGGTTTTACCAAAAAACATGCAATGAATCAAATTAGATAATTTTTGATTAAATTTAAAAAGGTTTACGAAACGAAATTAGTGTGACTAAATAACCAGATATTTCGCATGTTACATTTAATTTCTATACTTTTACCACCCCATTCTTTCTTCATTGAGTATTAATTGATATTCCTTAAAAAAAAAACTAAAGTATATAGATACGTTACCTACTATTGATTTGATAGTATATATTTCACACTATATTAATTAAGATAAACTTTTTATATTATATATATGAATTTTAAATGTTTGATCATTCAAAAAAAAACAAGAAAATAACAACAACACTAAAAATATATACAAACAAGAAATTATGTAAATTATTGTAAATATTTAAAAGAAATAATGATAATAATTTAATTTATATATTATTTAGATATGACGAAAATGTGAAATTGTGTATATGAAATAGATATTAACTACTATCGGATGTATAAAATTCACAACAAAAAATATATAAAATAATTAGAAATATGTATTTAATTTGTCCTATAAATAAATAAATTATACATATTTGCTATTTATAATTATAATTATAATAAAAAAATAAGTTATAGATGTAAACATAAAAAAAATAAAAAATAAAAAAGGCTATGTAAATAGAAGAAAAATTCGGATTAAAAAATAACTTATATTGATACCAAAAAAATATAATTAAATAAAAATATATCTAAATTAATATATTATAAAAATAACACATATTTTGTGCAAATATTATATAAAAATATATATTGATGATGATGAAGAACTGAAGAAAATGAGGATATCAAGGGTGTTTTTTTTTCTTTCATTTTTAAGACGATCTGTTTTATTATTTTTGATTTTTAAGTTTTTTATTTTCTCTTATGTTTCCAATTATAAAAAAGAATAATAAATATATAATTTTATATTGAATATATTTATATAAAAAAAAAAAAATAAAAAAAAACCGAAAAAAAAAACATAAACAACCAAACACACCACACACACACACACACACAACATTTAACATTAATTATTTATAATTAATGAACCGAAATAAAATAAAATTTTTTAATGAAATGTTGAAACTAAAGTAAGAAAAAATAGAACAGCCACAACATAATTAAATATCTATAAATATTTAACAATTAAAAAATCGACAACAGAATTTAAGATAATTTTATAAATAAAAAGATAAAATTAAAAATTAATTAATTATTTAAATAGTGCCATGATTAATAAAAAAAATAATAAAATATATAATTCTTAAGATTTTTTTTTAATTTTGTTTTTATATTGAATTATAGCTAACGGAAAAACAAAACAAAACTAAGAACAAAAAATTAACAAAAATTATTATTATTATTATTATTATTATAATAAATTAATTAATTAATTAAATTATGTGCAAATTATAGTTGATTAAAAAATTTCCAATATAATTAATTATTAATATTATTATAAAAAAATGCTTAACGCAGCAAACTTCTCTTATTATAGTTTTAATCAAAAAATATCACACCGTAAATTTAAAAACTTATGTTTATTTATAAATAATTAACAGATGTTGCATTTTTCACATTTTTCATATACTCTTCAAAAATTATTCATGTAATTAATTACCATTTAATAATTTAATAATATCTGGATGGCACAAACAATTTACATACTCCGGATTATCAAATTAATTGATATAAAAAATTAACTATTATTTATTTTTCAGATTCATGAAACATTTATTTATGGAAAGAGAGAGAATGGTCGCGCATAATTCGCAAAGTCTATCAAGTATTTTAAATAGTATTTTAGTACTGTATTTTAAATAGTATTTCAGTACTGTATTTTAACTGGGAAATTAAAAAGCAGTATTTTAAGTACTTTTTCCAAGTAGTTGATAAAAATGTTTGTTTTCATCGATTTGTTGAATATTTAATTTTTTTAAATATATCAATAAACTCTGAACTCAAATTTAATATTACAAACAATATTTTTTTTAAATACGACAAACATACCACCATACCGCAGACCTATCCTATACATTCCACAATAACAGAGTTTTAAAAGTAGTGGTTAAATAATTCACTCGCACTATTTTCATTCGAAATTTAAGCTATTCGCAATATTTGATTGAACCACCTCATTTAACGATACGTCGTTTTTTAAATAATATATACTGTTATCCCCGAAATTAACAATAAAATATAATATTGCAATTGCATCACGACGAGGACGGTTAGCGGTTATTTTCCTTGGATGGTATTATATTTAACCAGCAAAAGGAAAAAAAAATTATTTAGAAGACGATATGGTTTGAAAATATAACCAATAACAATATCCTTCAAAATTTATATTCTGAATATAATTCATGTTGCACCACAGAATTTATTCATTGAAATTTAAAATAGAATCATAATATATTATATATTATATCTCCTTTTTAATTCTCTTGCTTGTAAGGACCTGGATTGCGTCCTTGATGTATTCTTCTATCCATAAATTATAGTATATAATTTAAATATTCAAATACTAGTATTTTAAGTAATAATTTTTTGAAGTATTTTAATTTGAAAATTAAAAAGTATTTTAAGTATTTGTGTATTTTTACTATTTTATATACAAAATCATCAATCAGAAAGGGAGTTGTGAATTATGAACTACTTATATTATATACTGAGACTGTTAGTGTTTCAATAATTGATCAAGTTTTTTCCCATATTAATTGATTGAAAAATTATATATTATTTTGTTACACAATTAATTGAATCATGTAATTTCAATAGTGTTTTGTACTCTTAAAGTAATTTTATACATCATTCCTTTATATTATATATATATACGGCAGATCAAAACTCCATCAGAATGTCACTTATAATTTCAGATCATTATGTGCCACGGCTATCTTTAAAAAACAATATGAAATTAAAATTAAACAATTATTGAGCTCATATATTTTCAAAGTAAAATTAAAATATGAAATTAAAAACGATTCAATATAGGACAGCAGCTATGTTTTTAGCTGATCTTCTAGTATGTTGTAGTCCACGTTTATACTTGTCTGACAAAGAACCAGTTTCCAACACTAAACAATAAATAGTGGATTTTAATATGGTACATTATTATTATTATATACAAAATTTCACGTAAATTTCATCACAATTTTCTATCGTCTTTATTTCACGTCTGCCAAATCTTAAACTATCAAAATTCATGTTTTAATTAAAAATTTTACATTTAACAAAAAACAACATAATTACAGATCGATTGGTGTATTATAAAAACTTTTGTATAAATACGGAGTAATTGTTGGTCAATTGACTGTAATTTATGGAAGCCTAAAAAACGTGTGGAACGATCGTATGCGCCGTTGACTTATATGTTTATAAATAAAATTTAATTAATTATACTTTTCTACGTTCTAAATCTATAGCAATATACTCATTTTAATAATTAATATATATCGATCCTTTTTATCGGTTACTCATAAGTTTAATTATTTAATTTAAAATGCAGTGACTTAAATGTTGAGCAATATAGCATTTAATTTTCAATATCTCTATATTTTTCTTATAAACTGAGTGAAATTAAACTAAATTATTAAAAAAAAATTTGTGTGTTTATCAAATTAAATTTTCTGGAAAATCGAATTTTATGAATTATCATCTTTTTTAATTGCGGGCTATAGTTTTAACGGACTTCAATTTTTGCTTACAGCATTACAAATTATAATCAATTTCCAATCTTTCATAGAAGAGATTTTTAAAATCGATACACGCATTCAAAACATATAACCGATTAGCCAAACGATGGCAGACTAAATTTAAAGAAATTGGTGGAACTGTTAAAAATGAACATCCAAAAGGTTAAATAATTTATATGTTACAGTACCAAAATTTCAACGACATCAAATCGAAAATCTATCATATCTTTTGAACGTGTGAATCGATTTAAAAAATCTCTTCTATAAAAGATTGGAAATTGATTATAATTTGAAATTCTGTAAACAAAAAAATGAAATCCGGTAAAACTATGGCCCGTAATTCAAAAAAACGATAATTTTTAAAAGTCTATTTTCCGGAAAAATTAATAAGTGGACATTCCATTTATTTTTTTCATAATGTAGTCTACTTTTAACTCGTCTACCAGAAAAATATAGTGCAATATTGGAGTCTGAAAAAAAATTTTCACACATCGTCACTTGTTAAATTGCGGTTTAGTTTTCCGTTTAAGAATTATTCCATTTGCATAACTTTGCATCCTTTTTAATTTGTTTGTCTTACATTGGTATAAGGTGAACAGATTATTTTTAAATCAAATTCCGACCCAAAAACACTGAATGTATAGCTTATTTTCAATATATTATTTGAAACAAATACCAAACCAAATTGTTTACACAATTTTTTGCCAAACTATAATAATAATTTTAACCGTGTTTTAGTTTAGCTCCTCTCTATACCGTATATTGAAAATGCAACGTTTGTAAAAAAATATAAAGTGTAACAGATATTCATGTGAAATCAAAATGGTAAAAAATATAACATTCTTAAATTTTCCACATTAAAATCTTTGTTTTTATTTTTAATATATGTCATTTTAGATTTTTATATTAAATATACATCAATTATCTGCCAAAAAAAAATAAAAAAATAAATAAAGCTATAAATTAAACACATAATTTTATAAAAGAAATAATTAAATTAAAATAAAATGATGATTTTAAAATTAAATATAGTCTATAATAAATAAAAAAAAATAACCGAAAGATAAAAGTGCGATATTATTGTCGGATATAAAAAATAAAAAAAACATTTAACGAATAAAGATTTTTAACAAAACATTAACATTAAATTAATTTAAAATAAACTGCATACATAATTATATATATATATATATATTTAGTTTTAGTTGCCTGGCAATGAATTTATATGTTTGTAATAAATTAAAAAATAAAATAAAAGCATTTATAAAATTAACAAAAAAAAAAAATAAAAAGCAGCAAAAAAATTAACTAACAATAAAAGTGTAATTATAAGAAAAGTACATATTATAAATAAATAAAATATATAAATAAATAAATAAATAAATAAATATATATATTATTTGTAATAATATTAATTTTCTTAACAAAAAAAAATGAAAAATTATTAAAATAAAAATATATATAAAATATTTTCTATACCATAATGTGATATATGTTGTAATATAGGTAAAAATTAAAAAATTAAAAAGGTATTTTTCCTTTTTTAATTGTCTAATTTATAAATATTATATGTATTATTATTTTTTAATTTATATGCAAAAAAGAATAAGAATAAAAATAAAAATAAAAATAAAAAAAAAAAAGTACTAGATTACATTTATAAATATAGAAATTAAAAATAAAAATTAAAAAATTTTAGTTAAAATTAAAATAAAAACATTTTGTTTTATCTCCGCGCATTTTTAACTCCATACATTTGTCAAAAGTTATAAGAAATCTAAACATTTGAGAAAAAAAAAACACGTCTTATACGGCGAGACAACAGAAACATTTTTATTGAATCTTATATTGTTCTTGTACATATTATATTTCACCACCGCACTACCACTACCATCATCACCATCACCATCATCATCAACATCATTTTCAACCCATATGCCCATAAATAGAACTTTAAAATTGTGTAAATAAATAAATTCTTGATTTTAAAGAACACAAAATAATTTAACAAATTTGTATAAAATCGAGTGTGAATTTATTGCGTCCGAGGGTTCAATTAAATTTATAAAAAAAAAACAAAAAAAACCCAAATTATAAAATAACAAAATAAGAAAATTACAAGGACAAACAAAAAGCAGCAACGCAGACAGAAATTAAAAAATACAATTACAAAATAAAAACCAAAAAAAAACAACAAATATAAGATGCAAAAGAAAAATGTTTATAATTAAAAATCATTTAATAATTTTAATAAGTGTGCGATAAAAAACTAAAATAAAATAATTAAAATTTTTTTTTTTATTCCAAAACCAAACAAATATAAATTAATTACGCATTTTATTTGTATTTAAAAATATAAAAGAAACGAAAAATCATTTTTATTTTATTGTAAATAATAATATATCGCGATAAAAAATAAAATTGAAAAATTTTAATAATAAATTAAAAAAGAAAAGAAAATGATATAAATAAAATGATTTTTAATAAAAATATTAAAAAATAAATAAATGTGTTTTTGTTAAATATTTTGTGTCGAAAAATAATTTATTGAAAAGTTTCCAGTTATCAAAATTAAAAGATATGTGCGGATTTTCAAGTTGCTTGTATGCGTGCCATACTCAAACACATCTCCAAACTTAATATCTATCATTTAGTTTGTTTGCCCCCTTTAATATTGATTCAACACAATCTTCACTGCACTTCTTCATCGGCCAAAATAAACATTTTACCATGTATGGTGTTACATCAATTTCGCCTCTTCAAATGGATTATATCTTAAAAAGTGTCACAACTAATGGAATCTGATAGAAAAATAAGAAATTTGCATGACAACAACTCATCCCTTCAAAATATACATTTAAATCAACTGAATGCGAAAGTTTCAAAATGAATAAGCAATAAATCGATAATTACATGAATTTAGTTTGTAAAAAAAAAATCCCATACTCTTCAAAAATTAATTTGAAGAAAACGACGAGAATTTTTATGAAATTATAATATCTTAAAAAGTGTCACAACTAATGGAATCTGATAGAAAAATTAGAAATTTGCATGACAATAACTCATCCCTTCCAAATATACTAAATCAACTGAATGCGAAAGTTTCAAAATGAATAAGCAATAAATCGATAATTACATGAATTTAGTTTACCAAAAAAAAATCCATTACTTATCAAAACTTAATTTGAAGAAAACAACGAGAATTTTTATGCAATTAATTGTTTTAAAGATATATAAACTATATATTGGAAATTGGATAGGATCGAACGAAAGTAAAATTGATATAAAAACCACCATAGTAAAATGTATGTTCGGCTATAGAGTTTGGCTAAAGAGTTTGCATATATGATTGTGTTAAACAAACATTTAACCGGCAAACAAGCAGCAATGGTGTGAAGTGCATGGCAGCTAATGATGTAGGTAGTGCAGTAACCAGTAGTGAAACGTGAAAAAAATGTTTTCAGATTGTAATATTGCACTATATTTTTCTGGTAGACGTATTTAAAGTAGACTACATTATGAAAAAAATAAATTGGAATGTCCACTTACTAAATTGTTTACGGAAAATCGACTTTAAAGAATTATCATCTTTTTTAATTACAGGCCATACCATAGTTTTACCGGATTTCATTTTTTGTGTACAGAATTTTGTAAATTATAATCAATTTCCAATCTTTCATAAAAGAGATTTTTAAATGGATTCATACGTTCAAAAGATATGACCGATTTTCGATTTGATGTCGTTGAAATTTTGGTACTGTATAAATTATTTGTACCATTTGGATGTTCATTTTATACAATTCCACTAATTTCTTTAAATTTTTTCTGCCATCGATTGGCGAATCGGTTATATGTTTTGAATGCGTGAATCGATTTAAAAAATCTCTTCTATGAAAGATTTGAAATTGATTATAATTTGTATTACTGTAAGCAAAAATTGAAATCCTTTAAAACTATGGCCCGTAATTAAAAAGATGATAATTCATAAAAGTCGATTTTCCGAAAAATTTAATTTGGTGAACACCAAACATTTTTTTTTTCATAATTTAGTTTAATTTCTTCACCATGGTTATAAGAAAAATATAGCGATATTGAAAACTGAATGCTATTCACTATGGCAGTAACTGTTGAAAGGAATATGAACGCAAATATGTATACGTAAAAATTAAGCAAAAAAAAAGTGCAAAATTGGGAATAATTTCATCTTTCAAGAAGATGTATCCATTCATACATAGCAACAATAATTAAAAAATATATAAACTAAATTAATTTGGATGTTATAGAGTGGTCAAAATAGAGTATTTGTGGAGCCACTTGAAAATCGGCAGAGCTTCAAAAAAGTCATAAACTTCCTGGCTCATATCAATCTGGGAGTGGTGCGCTACTGAATCAAAGTAGCAGAATTAGTATATAATAGAGATAAGATTTGGAGGAACATTGGACATTAATCTTAAAATGGATATACATTATTTTTTTTGTTACATTAAAAGATTATTAAAAATAAATAAAAGCATTAGAAATTTATATTTATATTTTTTATCACATCAATAAATTATGAGAAAATAAAATATAGTGGTGTTGGATATAATTTTTCGATACTCTACTACGATACTGTTTATATAATCACATTATTACATTCAGTTCAAAGCAGTTAACAACATTTTGTCTTTTATATTATAATATTGGTTATTAACAAGTCTAAGCCAAGGCGTGTACACATAAAATGTAATAATAAAGGATAGCCCATTAGTTATTTCCTATTATTCAATATACTAATACTATTTTTCTTCTTTTCAGTTCGCTTTGGCAAATCACCGCATGAACACATAAGAGCTAAAACCAGTTGACCATTTAATGAACAATTACAAGCAAATCCATTGTTTTATCGTCAAATTTTTTGTTTAGCGATGAAGCTCATTTTTGGTTAAATGGAGTATAAATAATTCACATGAATATGTTGAAGTTTCATTACATCAAAAAATTAAAAATAAATTACTGAATATGATGTGCATGGTGGCCACATTGGACCACCTTATTTCTTGAAAAATGTAGCCGCAGAAAGTATTACAGTTAATGAAGCGCGACACAGATAGACATGTAGAATAATTTTTTATTTCCAAAAATACATGAAAATGGTATAGTAGACAATATGTGGTTTCAACAAGATGTTGCAACATGCCATACATCTACCGAAACAATGGATTTATTGCTTGGTAAATTGAACGATTCATTGATATCACGTATCTGGCATGACATTCTTTTAACTTAATACACTTTTCATTACAGCCAAGTTGGTAAATTACTCCGCATGGGAGTATATAACAATTTACCAATTGTACTGTAACTAACGAAAGATAAATGTTTTCATAATACTATTATTTTTATAAGGGTGATTAGTCATAGTGATGTGTGTGTGCAGACATTGTTAATCTTTGAGTAGCGTCCAACACCATATTTTCAAAGATATCCGTTTTTTTTTTATTCCATAAACGAACAAATGGTCACCCAGCAGAAAAATTTCAGTATTAAAATACATACCGAAAAATTTCCTATAAAAAATAGCGGAATTGAACCCGCTATATTTCATAATTAATAATATATATTATATTTCGGCGCTATTCAATTGCGCTACTGAGTGTTTTTAAATTTTTTAATTGTTTATTACAATATGTAATATTTGTGTAGTTAATATAAATAGTAAAACAATTTTTATATTATACATTGTTTAGAAAATGTTTTTGTTCTAGTAGAATTTTTCGTTGTCGGGTGTTTTGCGTAAAAATTTTGTTAATTATCATTTTCACACATTGGTGCAGTTACCCTCATTATACGCATGAAGAAAAAAGATAAAAACATATAATATTTGCAAGTTTACAATTTAAATTTTAAAATCATTTAAGCACTAAACGATAATTATCGTCGATAAATTACTTTTTCAATCAAATGGTTTGTACCACGAATAAATTTTTGTTGGTGCACTCACTATTTTTTTTAATAGATAATTAAATGAGAAACCACGTTTTGCTTTTTGTTAAAAAAAAAAATGTGAAAACTATGGTTAATGTTATCTGATAATTTATATTTGAAAGGAAATATATATATAATAAAAATAATGCGTGTACTCACCTGAATTATAAACTAGCTTAGTATATCCACAACGCGGATGGGAGCATCCTTTATTGAATTTCATATGCAAGTTCAATTTTACAACTTTGTATTAAGTGTATTTGCACAACATAATCATAAAAAAAATATGTTACATTAATATTTATGTTTTTTATTGTTTTATCGGACACGCACACGGATCAAATTACGGATTCACATATCTCACACACACACATACATTGAAACCTTTTTTATGATAAGAAAATCGGAAATTTACATATTAATAAAATAAAAATACTACAATTACAATGAAACACTTTTCCAAACACTTTCATAAATAAATAATTGTTGATTAATTTTATATTGATAAAAATATTAATAAAATTAAAATATAATTGAAATGGAAAAAACACAAATTATTTTTCAATGTACACCGACGACACCACGCATGGAAGAAATAAAAAAAAATTGCACAAGATAATAAAAAGAAAACATTAAAAATTTTCCACAAAACACTCACGATCACTTTAACAAAATACCATAAAATAAATAAGAAAATATAGATTATGTTAAAATAATAAATTAATTTAGAAAATGTGTAATTTACAATTTATAGTTAATTAATTAAAAGTATATTAATTTATTAAAATTTATTTTACACTATTTGCACAATGAACAAGAACAACTGCGACGCAAACGTAACGAAAATAAATTAGAAATGAAATGATATATGGCAATGACATATGACGTGTAAATGCATGTGCATTGAATAATTATTTATATTCAAGTGAATGAGTGCAAATAAAACGAGTAATTTGAAAAACAAAAGAAATAAGAAAAAAAAAATCCTTTATTTCTGTCAAAGTAAATTTTATATAAATAAATAGCAATTAAAATATAAATAATATTATTATTTAATTATTAAAATTATTATTAATTTTAATTATTTTTCAGATTTTTTACCTATATATTTTATTATTAATTATATGGCAATGTTTCTTACATGTGTATCGATAATTAAATATGTTTTTTCTCACAGTATCTTGTTTTTTTGCTAATAAATTAAAAAATCCAAATGCTGCGGCTCCTGCGGCTACAAGTAAACGTTTATTTTATAAATTTATATTATTATATTTTTTATTTTGAAATTTTTGTTTAATTTTAGTGCGCAAAATAACATCATACAATTGGAATACGAACTGATAAGCATTTCAAAAACGGCTTCTGCTTTTTACTATCATTACCCGTGCCCGGACAAACAAGTACCAAGAGACGAATTGTAATGATCACTTTTTATTGCTATTTTACCAGACCATAAAAGATAGCGTTATGTACTGACACCAATTGTAAGACAATATGAGTGTCACATGGAATACATAAAATGTGATGTTAGAATTTGTTTTCGTTGCTTCGACCCAAACAAATACGATCACATTTATTACACGGCAGGTAATTTTATTTATATATTTATTTTATATCTTATTAATTTGTATATAACCTTTTTGGTTTTTCACAATAAAAGCAACAAATTTATCACAAAAAATACCTTGCATACCATCAATGAATATATTTAAATTTAAACAAAAGTAATTGTTTTATCCATATTATGATCATACGTACTACTGACGAAATTGTAACAAATTGCATAATATTTGTATGTGTCAACTGACCGAAACCTATAATTATATGGCAATTAAAATATATCAACAGGCTTCCATCTATACCATAACATATAGTCGATATTGTAATATTAAAGATCTCATAAGATCGTATGCAGAGCATATAGCACAACAACATTTTGGTTATGGTATAAGGCGATGGATAACATCAAATCAAAACTAAGATGTTTGAACATTATTAATTGTAATGGAATATAGTGGATATGATCAATGAAAAAAATATCATAGTGCCACAGAAATAAAACATTTATACTGGAAAACAAAAAGCCAGAATGCTTTTATCAAAAATTACATCAGCAGTAGATTATGGTATACAATTACTATAAACGAATTACTTCAGCATCCATCATATTCTCCCGATTTGTCTACAATATAAATTATATTTCCTTATTCCAAATCTGATGAAATGATCAGCTGGAAAAATAATGTTTAATTTAAAGTTATTACTAACTTCGACAAAACATATAAAATATTATACAAATGCAATATAACAAAAACGTGAGCATCATTAGAGATGATTATAAACTACAGCAAACTTTTCAAACTGCACTCACATAATTGTTCGCTTTTACTATACACATGACTTTATTTAATGATAAACAGTTAAAATTTATCTTTATATTTATAATATTTTTAAATATAATTTAGTATTATAATATATAATCTTCATTATACATTTATGAAATTATAAACTAAGCGCATATAAAATTTTTTTTTTAAATATATTAATTTATATTTTTATTTTTATTTCAATTGATTTGCTAAATTAATGTGTGTATTTATTTGCTCACGCGTCGTTTGTATCAATAATATAAAAAAAAAAAATTTTATTCTATTGTTATCACTATCTGGCTTCTCCAAAATAAATGATATGAATAATTAGTATTGTACGGTGTGCCAGATATTTTACGTTTAAATTATAAAATATGCGATAGAAAGTTCTAATTGTTAAAATTTAAATTACCGTTATAATTTATGAAATAACGGTATACAATAATAGACAAAATATATTGTACGTCGACACGACGCTGATCGCATTTCTTTGTTTATTTGTTTTTTTTTTATCCTTTTATTATTTTATTTTTACTAAATAAATAACTTCTAAAGTATTTGAAATTAAAAATTATTAAAAAAAATATATATATATAAAAAATGGATAACATTTTAAATAAAATAGAAAAACGTTTAAAATTATTTCATATGAATAAAAATTTGGATAATGTAATTGATTTAAATAAAAGTGGTGAAGAACAATATTTAGATTTAATTAGGAAAATTATTGAAAGAGGTACAAAAAAAAAAAAAAATAAAATATTTATACAAAACAGTTATCTAAATTAAAAACTATAATATTCGATTTAATTAATTAAAACTACATATATATTTTATTTATTACTATTAATTTATATATATAGGAAAATTAAGCTATGATCGCCACGGTACACGTACTGTATCTTTAGTTGGTGCTCACATGACATTTAACATGCGAAATAATGAATTCCCATTATTAACAACAACAACAGTATCATGGCGATCTGTAATCGATTCAATTTTATGGTTTATTTCTAATGCCGATAATAGTGCAGCAGATACCCAATTACAAGATGATGTATTTTGTGATCCAAATGATTCAATATTATCCAACAATTCAAATTCAACGAAATCAAACTTATCATCTAATACTGATAATAATAATAATAATAACGTTGAAGAAAATGATAATAATAATAAGAATAGAAATAATAATAATAATAGTAATAATAGTAATAGTAATAAAAAGGAAAAGGATGATATTAATAATAATATAAGTGTTTGTGGGATTAATAGTAGTATTAGTAATAATGGAAATAGCACAAATAATAATTGTCATAATGTTAGCATTGTTAGAATTATAGAAAAATTACGTTTTTTTATACGTAATGCACGTCAAACAAATGGTCGCCGAACAATTATTACCGATTGGAATATAATTGATTTAACATTAACGAATGCGGCTGCATTTGCATCGGCATACCATTGTTTAGTAAAATTTTCGGTAATTGATGGTGAATTATCATGTCATATACGGCAACAATCGGCTGACATGTATTATGCTGTACCATTTAATATTGCAAGTTATGCACTTTTAACATATATTATTGCACATGTAGCAGATTTAAAATTAGGTGATTTAATCTATACAATATGTAGCGCGCATGTTAATCTTGAACATATTCCGTTTGTTCAAAAACAAGTAAATATATTATTTTATTATTAATTTGTTAATTTGTGTGAATATTTATTTTTGTAATTATTTTGTATTTTGTATTTTTTTTTCTAGTTAAATCGACCACCACGTCCATTTCCACTATTAAATATAAAACGTAAAATTGATTTTATTGAAGATTTTAAATTAAAAGATTTTAAAATTCAAAATTATTATCCATGGCCAACACCAAATTATTGAAATTATTTATATATTTATAAATATATAAATATAAATATAAATAATAATAATCAAAATAATAATAATAATAATATTAATAATAATTATAATAATAATAATAATAATAATAATAATTAATAACAATAGTAATAATTTACAAAGAATTATTTTTCTTTATTTTAATATTAATTGTTTGAGTGTTTTTTTTTTTTTTTTTCTTCTTTTTTAATACTATTTAAGAGTATGTTTTTTTAATATCGTAAATATTAAATATATTAATATGTAATCATTTTAGAATATATTATCACATACGTCACTAAACTATATATATGAATATATGTGTAACGTAACAGATAGTCAAAGTGCATATGCACTAATTTAAAGTCGATTGAACTCGCCTCCATCGACCGTTAACGAAACATATTTGTTGGAATAATTACCAACTACCGTTTAAAAGTACTGCTTGTGAGTTTTTAGCATATATAACAGAATTTGGAATATATCAACGGTAGGTATACAAAATGAATATCATCGATATACCTTCAAAAATCGAATTTTGAGCATCGCTGTTCGTATATATAGTCAGGTAATTTGTGTGATATTATATACATGTAAAAAATATATAATAATAATTTGACTTATTGCTTAATATCAGATATAAATAATTATAATTATAAGTTTAAGCGAAAAAGAGGAATAACATATGAATGTATTTTATAATTAATCAAATAATTTTAATTAAATGTGTACACATCATATGTATTTATAAAATTCAATAAATTTTATGAGTTCATCTTAAAGAATAAATTTAGTACATATTTTGCTATACACAATGAATTACTTTTCATTATTTTCTCCGTGTTCAGTCAATACCATCAATTTTACAGCCCACGGTCTTACTTCACCAAAAGTGGTTCATTCAAGTAGTACAGCATTGTTGTGCGGCGAAAATGGTTACTGGCACTATTTTATTAAAAAGCATATTGAAATAGCATGGATATGTAGTCAGCTCACAGTACACAAATTATATCAAAATTACTATATAAGAAATAAATAATATAAAAGATATAAATAACAAACAAATTCAATCAAATAAAAAAGTTATAATAATATTACAAGAATTTACTATAATAATATCCCATTCAATTCGATAATTTGGATTACCGCATTTGTTCGTTTATGAAATCAAATAAAAGAATGAATAATAATATAATATAATATGGAGGTGGTGGATGCTATTCAAAGATTAACGATAAGTATCCCCGTACAAAACACTATGTGCAATTAGTCCAATTAAAAATAATTTATAATTATTAGCATCTATCTAACTCAATATTATTGCAATTCACTTTATAGATAGATATCCGAATAGCATGCTATTGCAGCCGAATGACTAGCGGTAGGTCTAAGTCATTGATTCGATATAAGGAAAGAAAAAGACTGTGCAAGGCGATGCTTAGCGACGAACGACCTACAAACTAATTTATAGGAGTTCAATAAGGATATCGGTTGGACGAATCACATCACATAATGTATTGTTATTCCCTGTACTGTATCAATATAAAGTATTGGTCATTTTACATATCGATTGTAACCAAGAATCTATAAATAATGAAATTGAATCTCCTACGGGCTGGCCTAAAACTATACATCAACACGAACAGCAAGAGGTTTCTAGAAATCACATGTTTCATTTGCAACAGCTAGAATTTCTCATATAATGCAATAATATAATGTATTGAAAAGCTATTGCTTCAACGGATTACAAGGGCCTCCAGTTGGCCTCTGATAATAAACTTATAATCGATTGTGGGTTGATAGATTGTAAGACCCTACAATTGGCGAAATTGAACCGGATATCTGCTCAGGAGAATCAATACACCAGCAAGACCTCTATAAATAATGTTAGTGTCTTTCGAGCAGGTCGGTATGGTTAATCTACAAAATGAAAATCGATTCGACAAATATATACAAATTTAAAATAGTTAATCTAAACTAATAATAAAAATAAGCACAAATAAAATAATAACAAAACAAAATCTCACCTCACAAACATTAGTATATAAATTATAGATGAAAAAAAAGTATCTGCGTATTATTTCGACTTTTCCTCGCCTAATATTTTTCTAATCAAATAAATGCTAATAAATGATGGAGAGGATAGATATAGAAAAAATATAAAAATTTTATAATTACTAATTTTAAATAATCATTTACTAACTTACTGATTGTATTTAATACGTAATACGTTTAAAAATGTTAAATTCTCCTCTTTCTGTGTTAACATAAGTCTAATTAAATTCTTTCGTTTATACACTATGCTATTATAAAGCCAATTGGCTCGTTCCTCTGTTCGCTTCGGATAAAATATATTCATAATAATGGGTCTTAAACGTAAAGCATATGGTTCGACAAATAAAAGTAACCAACAAAGGCATAAATAAAATACTACATGAAATAATAAAAATTAATTAAAAATTAAAATAAAATTGTTGCAAAAACATTTTCTCGCTACATATATGTGTTAGAAAATAGAACTGTTATAATTTACCAATTTCCAAATATGTATTAAAATTTGGCATTATCGGATCAGGCAAACAAGTAATCGGATCAAAATGTACGTTTTCATTCGAATATGGTTTTAAAACTTTTGTGATACCTTCATAAATTTCTGCCAAAAAACTTTCGCCCACAACTTCCAATTGAAATAAATGTGATGGTACTATACGCACCATAATATAAAGTAAAATATGATTAATATATATTCGTTAAATGCTATCATTTAGAGATGTATAGCATTCGTGTAATTAAACACAATTTTCAAACATAAATAAAAATAAATTAGAATGTATTTTACCTTCAATTATATCACTTTCGTTTCTACCATGAAATCGGATGGTTGATAATAGCCAATACAAACTATAATCTATCATAATTATTGATATTATTTGTATTGTGGATAATATTAAAAATGAAGTTGAACGTAATAATCGAATGCGTTCCGATCGAATTAACATAAATGATGACAACTATTTGTGTATTTAACAAATCAAAAACAAAAAATGATTAATTGTATTGTATTTTTTATTTTCCATTATCCACATTTTACCTCAATATATTTTTTCTTTTCGTTTTGTCTAAGTGGCAATGCTCTTTCTTGATGCAATTTTTGTCTCTTCAAATCCAATAATTTAAATCGCTGGTCAATGTAATAATTATCAAAACGATTTTTACTTAAAAATTTATGTTTATATTGCATTGCCCTAAAATATATAAAATAAGAATTTTTTTATTAATTAATGATAAAAATGAAAAAAAGACAGAACACTTTTTTGTCAAAATATAACACCTCGTAATAATCAGTATTCTGAACCACCATTGTATGTGTGCACAGATTATTATGAATTCCTATACACTCTGTTACTACCATTACATTCGGTAGTTATGTTGAGTATAGCATATTTTGCAAAGTCGCATCCACGTGTTGCAGATAGTTAAGTTTCACTGTGTTGGAGAATTACTAATGTGTATTGACTGAAGCCAGTATCCACTTAAAATTTGGTTAATTATTCAATATCATTTATTACACAGTGCCATGGTGAGTCAGTATCGCTGTCTTAACTGTTTTCGTTAGATACTCTACAAATTTGCAGAATGTTCAAGTAGATAAGATGTATATTAACAGAAAAACTTCAGAAAAACAAGTAGTTATGAACTCTATAGCAGTCTCAGATTTGGACAGAATAAATTCATATTTAAAATAGAGGTGGACAGTATTGGAAAAAGTAATCAAATATTTCAATATTCATACAGACAGTAACTGAAAGCATTGGAAACAGTAAAGAAAAAAGCTTTTATTCTGTCATGAGTGCCCCATATGACCTGACTACATGGAATGACGTAAAATTACCGCATCTAAGAAAACTTGATTGATAATTTTAAAAAAATGCAGAATTTGGGCTGCACACACAAGCAGACACAATGAAACATGTACTATGAATAGAGCGAAGGGTGCATTGAAATTATTATTTCGTTAACAAAACCGAATTCAAGAACCTTTTCCGACAAACACTGGATACTTCCTCATAGCAAATACGATGTATTTTTTGCCCAAAAGCAAAAATCACTTTCTTAATTCTAATTACATTCGAAATGAAAATGTATAAACTATTTTAAACTAATATAATATAAAAAATATATATAGATACTTTAAAATTATCCAAATTGAAAAAATGTCTGTTATAAACGTCAACCAATTCGATAATATTGAAAAAAATTTTGATTTCTCTTTAACTTCAATTAAAATATCAGCCATTATTTGATCTGCATCTTTAGATGAATTTGTATTAAAATTAAATGAATAATCAAAATTTATCGATACATAAAACATATTTTGGATTTCCATCAGTGTTTTGTCTAATTCTAAGTAATAGAAAAAATAAGAATTAATTAATTTATTATGTTTTTTGTGAACTTACAGATACTATAAATGTATAAGTTAACATATACTAACTATTTTTAACTGCATCAACAATAGAATCGCTTATAAAATCTAATAATGTACAAATATAATCTAAATATTTTACACTATAACATGATAATTTTACCAAATAGGTGACATTACAAATGTATTCATACGATCCCAATTTACCTCTTTAATTTAAAAACAATGTATAAAAGAATTAAGTTATTTACAATGTATATTTTCTTTCGTCTAGTTAAGATTATATAAAATATATGTTTATATTCACCTACAATCATTTATGGTATCCTCAAATACCTTAACACATCTTTGAAATGGTGTACCCATTTTTTTATTACAAAAATTAACAATATTACCCAACCATTCGTATCCATTTCTAATTACTTGTACTATAAACAATAAATGAATATAAATAATTACTTCTTTAAATGCATATAAAATATAATAGTTATGTGGAATTATTTGCAAGTAATTTAGCATTAGGTAAACTTATATACCAATCACGAACGATGCCATTAAGCTAACTGTATAAAAAATATCTCTTCGTCGTAATAGTTAATCAATCGTAACTTCTGTGTTGTTCATTTGAATAAAAACAAAAGGTAACTATGAAACAACAACAAAGGGATTAGGGAATCGAAACTATAGAGATGGCTCACGCTTCTGGTATATTTACTATATAATAGTTTACATATACTTGAAGTTCTAGTGTGTGTACTTGTTATGTATATAAATTTTGATTAGAACTTGAAATTATATATTCATACCAATATCGACGACAACATTTTTGAGTCTAAGCAATATTTGTTTTAATCTTAATAGTGTTTTTTCAATTGATTTTAACATATCGACAATAATTAATTTAATTGTTAGAAATGGTTTTTTAATAACATCAATTAATTCTGTATAGGCTGTTTTTAATTGTTCCTAAAATATAAAAAGATTATTATTTTACTTTAATGTTTTTTTTTTTTAAATTGTTAGTTTAAATAATTTTACATACTTGACCACATGTTAAACTCTCTGTAATTACTTCTGTATTTACAATTATATTACTTGCCGGTCCAGAAAATGTTATAACAAATGCATAGGCCATCATTAGGGCACGTCCTCTTTTCGTACAAAACTGTGGTAAAATTAATAATAATAGACATCTATAAAAGATGCGCAGTAAATAAGAAAAAAAAAATTTATTAGTAATATATTTTATTCATTTATAAATTTGTTAATTTCCTCAAATGAATATATAAATATTAACTGCAAATTTTCAAACATTACTAAACAAAATAAAATTATAATTGACAAAAAGCTGCACATCCATGTGGCAACAATCAATGAATAGTTGAATCTTGATATTAATATTATAAATATTAAATATGTTATAGCTGTACCACTTAATAATATAAAAAATGTTGTGCGTAGATATTTTTTTAAATTATTTTTTTGTATGCTGTTTGAAATTTAGATAAATAAAATAAAATGTAATTAATTTTCAAAAATAAAATCATTGTATTATATAATCTGTTCATTAAATTTATGATGTATTGATTTAATTTTTGAACGAAAAGTACTCCGTGGCATATTTGTTCCCGTTAAAGAACAGAATGGTTGGAGGCGAAGATACAATTTTGAATTAGATGCAGTAAACTGTGATATAAAGATCCTTAAAATTCGGGATTGGAAGACATTGACGACGGATAGGTCAGGTTGGAGAAGCGTGTTGGAGAAGACTAAAACCGCACCTTGGTTATAATGCCATGGAGTAAGTAAGTAAGATTTTATTTTAAACGTACTAGTTTTTATAAAATTAACTACACATTAGTAGATCATTTTAATTGGATTGATTTAATTATCTTTTATAATTTTAAACATAAGTGAGGCATCGAATTTGTTTATCTTTACAGTAAAAGAAATACAATTGTCAGCGATCAGCCTTGGTACGATAAGAATTTTAAATGTTGAAGTAATCGTTGTAATATAGTTAAAAAAAATACTATAATTTTGGCTTATCTTCTGATTTGATGATGCACCAGAAGCTATGCAATATATTTTATTATGTTTAAAGTAATAATTATGCCTTGTATACTTAATTGATTTTTTATAGGGAGATTGATTTCCAGCACTGAGACGCCAGTTAATCAATTGTATTATCCCAAATCTCCCAAAAGATCTTCTACGAATTCATGAATTAGACAAACTGTTGTGTGCGGAGAAAATTTTTTTATTAATTTCTACATTGCGTCTAACACCATATTTTCAAAGATATTCGTAATCTGATTTCATACATTAAACGATTAAATGATAATTTATTTGATTTTTTTTTAGTATGAAAAATACTGAAAAATTTGTTCTTATCGAAATTACCCGGATTGAATGCTAATTTAAACCAATATCCTAGAGCGTTTTCAGACATTTATATAAGCTTTCCGATATAGATTATTCATAAACAAATATTTTAACAATATTAGCGACGATCCAGTAGGGGTCATTAGTAACATTTTTGCTGATTATTTTGGTGATACGTTTAATATATCGATTCGTTTAATAGTAATGATTATCACTTTGAAACGCATGTAAGTTCGTATGATCATATGCGGCGGTTATTGATTGCCAAAATGATTAGTCCTGTGAACTGCGACAGAAATCAAATCTATTTCTTAGTCTATGCGCAGTTATATACTTTTTAATAGGTCACAGAGTATTTTCAAAAATGCAAAAATTTTCGGCGATTCTAAATTATTTGGGGGTGATGACTTCTAACGCTGTTATATTTATTATTATGCCTATTATTTGTCGGTAGTAACATTATGGCTGGCCGTTTAACGGTTGTTGGTATTTGTTACTTTTTGTTTAAATTATCTTTTTCAACTTTCGTTGATTTTGAACGGTTAATTTTTGATGTTATAGGATTCATTTAGCGTGAAGTGCTTGAACCATAACGTGCTAAATAATTATATATTACTCTTGTTACATCTTAATTGTCCGCCTGTGCAGTTTTTCCACATTATTGTTGACTAATCCTATGATACTTTCTGTTTAGGAAAATAAAATTCACCTAAAAAAAGCATGTCAATATTGCAAAGTCTATATCGTTTTTGATGAATTTCTTAAATGGCACAATTTATTGCCTTGGTTTGCTTGCAATATTGATTATGCATTGAAATACTGTTTTCTTGAATTTTGTTTTCATAAACTCCAATCGTCTAATTATAGCAGATTTTTAAAATCTATGGTAATTATTTATAATGAACTAATATTTTTTATTTAATAAAAATTTAATGTTTCAAGTTTTATTATTAATTATTATATTATATTGGAAATTAGTATTACTAATGGGCTAGGGGTTTTGAATAAATAAATAAATTACCGTAACGAATCCTTCCATGCAATTATCTTTTTTAATATTGTTTTCATTATTATATTCTAATAATTATTGCGATGAGTATATTTTTTTTGTGACACTTTTTTTCTGCCACAATGGTTGCTTTATGAATGTAAATATGAAATAATTGGTTTTTGTTAAGCTATGGTATGTATTTTACCTAATCATAATCATAAATATATTTTTTGTTTGCAGCACCCCGTACATACAACCAAGCTCATTACAGTTTGTAATTTATAAAAAAACTATTAAATTCTAATTGAACAAAATATTTATAGGTATTATTTTCATCGCTTCTACACATAATCAAACAGCTAGAGAAAAAATAAATAAATAGTTACATAAATTTATTAATTTATCAATTTAATTATATGGTAATTATACCTACTGATATTTTTTTCAAATTTAAATAATTTACAGCTTTGTAATTAACATTTTTATTAATACTCTACTTAACGTCGAGAAGCGAGTGTAAAACCGATATGGATTATGAAAAAAAAAAAAAAATCTTTAAAACTAAAAATCAATCGCTATTTTTTTAATTGTTTTTAAATTTATTTCTTCACTCATATAAGTATTTTTATAATTTATATTTAGATTTAGTTTAGAATTTAGATAATATCAAATTTTGTTATTAAACTCAATATTTTATTATTATATACATAAATAGATGAACATTTTAAGACAATCTTAACGCATTAAGATTTTTCATTTTATTTTATATTTTTTTTAGCATGAAAACTAATTTTTTTTTTTTTTGAGCCTCTATATAAAATTTAACGGAAAAAATTTACTGAAAACGTTTTACATATGATAAAAATTGATACCATTTGATTACCGAGTATGGTATTATCAATACGGAAAAAAAATGGACATTTCTTTGTTTTGTTTAATTTTATTATCAGCAGCACAGAGTTATGTGATAACTTAGTAATATAAAAATTAATAATTTATAGATAAAATTAAACGTGTACAATATGGACATCTGTTGATTTGCTGTGAATGTTCATTGAATTATACTTTTTTATATATGTACAATTTGATGAATATCGAGACAAAGTTGAGGAATATCGGATTGTTTATTTGTTTGTTTGATTCTTTCTTGTTCAGTCTTCATGCCACACTTAAAATTGTCTTTTATATTATAGTTATTATAATTTTTTTTTTTTTAATTTTATATTTTTTTTAAATATATTTTTTTTTTGTTTCTTTTTAATATTTTACATTTACAATTATCAGCACATATCAGCATCATCAGTTCGCAACGATAAATTGGAATTCTATTAAATTAATTAAACAAAAACACATTAATATTTAATTATAATTACATTATTTTAATAAATAATTGCTTACATCGTTCTGTGATTGAGTTGTACTTGCATTATTTGTTCTTAATTCGGCTAATTGTTGTGTTAAACCCAATGTTCCCGTCTCAGAAACATTTATGAATGACCATATTACATCTAAATCATATTATATTTCATTTATTATAAATCCATTTAAGTATTGAAGTTGTCTAGAAAAAAAAAAAAAAAAAAAAAAAAAAAAAACAATCTTACCACCAAAAGCTATACCATTCATTGTACATAACCTCCAAACAGTTTGAAATGAACCTATTTCCAATGGACTAACTAAATTTATTGTTAATATAGTTTCTTCTCCCGGATGTAAACATTCTTTTGTATCCATTGAACTTAGAGGTAACATAGGTAGATTTGTGTGCGACGTACATTTTAAGTAACAACCCAATGGCCATTGTTCATCACCATTATTTCGTACTTTAAAACATTGTGAAAATCTACAAATATAATATACTTTGTAAATAAGTAAATATTTAATAATTAAATGCAAATTATATGGAAAAATTTAATAAAATTTACTTAGTATTTGGTGTTACAGCTTCATTACCGCCATACGTAACATCTTCTAGAAGTTGCATAGAAGGACATTTTTGTCCCCAATAGAAATCAAAAAAACAACCTACAGCTGCTGGTAAATTCCTAAAATAATAGAAATAATTAGTCATTATTTGTATGGTAAACTGAATAATGATGATGTTGCATATTGTAATTGCATTGTTTAAAAAAAAAAAAAAAACAAACAAACAAAAAACAAAATGACAAAGGGAAAATGTTACAATAGAGCCAGAGTCAGAGTAGAGGACAAAGTTTAAGTCGTCGTGTTTGTATATTTAAAAACAAAAAATAAATATCAAAATATAACCTCAATGCTTACCAATTATTCATTTCGAGAAAAAATCGGGCTGTAGAGTAATTTATTTTACGATCTACTATTGTTAATAATTGTTCTACTAATTCATCATGATCAGTTGTACCAAGACAACTGAATCTATCTAAGAAGCTTTGTTCAATTTCGATACCCGTACCCGATTGTGATGTTGGCTGTTGCTGTTGCTCTTGTGGTTGTTGTGGCCCTTGACCTGTATTTTCCAAGGCATTTTCATCGATATTCATTGTTTCTTCAATTTTTTAAATTGTTTTATTTTATTCTATTCATGAAATAATTGAAAATTTTGTAATTAAAAAAAATTTAAGAATTTACGAAATTACAATAAAATTGTCCAATAACAAGTAATTTACGACTTTATCAGCACAGTACCACTTCACTTTTTATTAGTTTGTAAATTGCAAATGCAAAAAATACAATGAAAAAATGATATTATAAAAACGATGGAAAAATATGAAAACAAAAATAAAAATTTCAGGTTTTATTTGACATTTGGAAAACATCGCAAATCCCACGTACTATTCCACTGTTTCGTGAGTGCGTTGCATTTATGGAAATATAGATTCTATCCGATTCTATTTTGTTTTGTAACATTTTTCTGCTTTGTTAAATTTAATTTTACTGATGAATATAATACTTATTGAAACATTAACAATTAAAATAAATATATAAATAAATAAATATAAATATTGTATATAAAATAGAAACAGTAATTGAATTCATCAGAAAAATAACGCATCAATGCTTATTGGATTTGAACGAGATCATTTATCAATCAACGCTCTCATGCTCATTTGCCCACATTAGCTGATTTGACAGCTTCAGCTTCATTGTTATTTTGCAATTTATATTCTTTTCTTTTATTTCTCTAATATTTTTATATAGTAATTATTTTTGTGTACGTTGTATATATTTTTATTGATAGTTTTCTTTACGTATTTTTTAGTAGAAAATTTTAAATTCATAAAAAGTGTTAGTTAATTAGTTAAATAAATCCAAATAAATATAATATAATACACAATAAAATATCTGGTACGGATTTAAATTATTGTGCTGGATACATAATACTATATATTTATAATTAAAATGGAATCAAAAAATGTGGTTGGAGCTGGAGTAGTTGGTGGTGGACGAACAAAAATTGATAAAATGTCTTCGGAAGTTGTGGATACAAATCCATATAGTAGATTAATGGCTTTACAACGTATGGGAATCGTATCTGATTATGAAAATATTCGTAAAAAAAGTGTTGCAATTGTTGGAATTGGGGGTGTAGGTAGTGTAACGGCAGATATGCTAACACGGTGTGGAATTGGCCGATTAATATTATTTGATTACGATAAAGTAGAATTGGCTAATATGAATCGGTTGTTTTTTACACCGGATCAAGTTGGATTAACTAAAGTCGAAGCAGCCTCACTAACATTACGAAATATTAATCCTGATGTTGAAATATTTACTCATAATTTTAATATAACAACTGTCGATTCATTCGATCAATTTTTAAATGTTATTTCAACTGGTGGATTAGGATTAGAGTTCACGAAACCAGTAGATTTAGTACTTAGCTGTGTTGATAATTTTGAAGCACGTATGGCAATAAATGCAGCATGTAATGAATTAAATATAAATTGGTTTGAATCAGGTGTATCAGAAAATGCTGTATCAGGACATATACAATTATTGAAACCAGGTGAAACAGCTTGTTTTGCTTGTGCACCGCCACTTGTTGTTGCTGAAAATATTGATGAAAAAACGTTAAAACGAGATGGTGTATGTGCTGCTAGTCTACCAACAACAATGGGCATTATTGCTGGTTTATTGGTGCAGAATACGTTAAAATATTTATTAAAATTTGGCGAAGTTACCAATTATTTGGGTTACAATGCACTAAATGATTTTTTTCCATTAATGACTCTTAAACCGAATCCACAATGTACAGAATTCAATTGTTTGAAGCGTCAGAAGGAATTTGGAATAGCAGAAAAGGCACGATTATTAGATAGTTCTTTAAGTTGTAATACTGAAAGTGGTGACCGCAACGATGAAACTCCATTACACGAAGATAATTTTTATGGTATCGAATTAGTTAATGACGATGCTGTTGAAGCGTCGTCATCAGTTGCGTCATTACAAACAACGACTACAACGGCTACAGCAACAGGATTAAAATTTGCCTATGAATCGCCAATTTTTCAAGCTGAATCAAATACGGTTGATTGTAATAAAGATATCAGTATAGAAGATTTAATGAATCAAATGAAAAGTATATAATAATGTGATTATAAAATACATTCCACAGAATTAACAAATTTTGTTTTATTATTTATAAATAATTTAACTTTTCGCTGCTATCATTTATGTTTATATTACGTTAACCATATAATAAATTATATCTTCACATTTTTATTATAAAAGGTATGTACATTTTATTCTAAAAAGTATTAATTACAAATCAAGAATTATTGATATTAATATATTCATGGTAATTCTATTAAATTATTAGAATTTCTATACAAATTTTCCAGTTGATAGTAACAGCATAACTAAATGAGATATGGGGTTTATCGGTCGGTGATGTATTTCAAGTTTTTCGACTTCATTTTATGAAATCATCGCTAATGTTAATGATTCATTTATATTATAATTATCAATTCAATTTAAACAAGTCATTATGACACATTTAATATTTATATATTTACATACACAGAGTCACAAATTATTCATTTCGATTAATTTTTTATTAAAACATCTTCAAATGTATTATATTTTATCTATAGGAAGTTTTTAAAAGCGTAATAGAACTACTGATAGCCATTGCTGTTACGTTTATTGACATTTTAACAATTTTTTTTTCTTTATTTCTTTTCTGCATAGACTAGCATTTCATCATGGAGCTGTTCAATTAGCAGAAATGTTTACAAATAATTTAGAAATTTATTTTCAAAAATAGTCTTCGATTCACTCAAAAATACTTCTTTAGCTGATGAAGTTCAGTTTTGGTTACACAGCTGCGTTGTACAAAAAACATTGCCACTTTTGGAGTGGAAACAAATTCACAGGATATATTCATAAATAGTTTGGTTTGAATTTGCGACAGCATCATTAAACAAAAAAAAATATATTCTTATGTTTTTTCTTTCATGAGTTTGAATTTTTTTGTAAACGTTGCTGTAATGTTAGGCACACTTCATGTTGAAATTTAAAACTATACTGAAAAGAAAAAGACAAAATAAAAAAGCGAAATTTTAAACGTGTGACGGCACTGCCTATGGGAAATACTTTGACTTCAAAGAAAACACCCTATATAATACTTGTGGTAACACAAACCACACCAATTACTTGACAAACTCTTAAATTTTATAGTTATAAATATTTTAACATTATTAAAATTACGTAATAAAATATAATTAATATTATAATGAAAGTAAAACAACAGTGTCTTCATTAATAATTTTTTAAAAGACCATGATTTAACCATATTTTATTTATTCCTAAATTTAATATAAATATATTTACAAATCATAAAATGTATCGTATATTTGTCATACACCATATAATTACAATAATATGCAGAATTTAATTCACAACAAAACCGGTTTAATGTTTTCCATTATCATTGTATTAAAAATAAAATAACCGTACACATTTTATTGCTTACAATTATTATTTAACAAAATAAAAAGAAAAAACGAATTTATGTGCGAATTACACACTGGTTTTACTTTTCATTAAACATTAATTTAAAACTCAAATTTCTAGTGAAATGAATTCTGCAATTATATTTTGAAAATTACAAAAAAATATATATTATATTATTTTATAACACCATCCAGTCGCTACACACTGTTACTGTATGCATATATAATCTAATATCTATCTATATTTATATTTTTAAATTAATTTATACACATTTTATTATTTCATTTACAGACTTAAAATTGTTTTTGCTACAATAGATATAAATAAAAACACTATGCTCAGCAAACTACAGTTCGTTTACGTGGCTGTAATCGTACCATAAAGCCTTCTTCACGTTTCAATATAATATCGGCTTGTAATTTAAAATCAGCTTCTGTAATATCTGAATGAATTTCAAAATTTCGTAAAATTGTTGATAATAAAATTTTTAATTTTAACATTGCATATTTTCGACCTATATATACAATAAATAAATAAATTAATAATAATAATTAATGCAGCGACAATTAATAAGTAAATATATTATAATGAATTTTAATTTAATAACAATAAAATTATCTAATAAATTTAAATAAATAAATTAAGCAAAGATTGGTAAAATTTACCGACACAACTTCTAGGACCAGCTGAAAATGGTACAAAACCATAATAATGTCTTGTCGCCTGGCGTTCCGGTAAAAAGTTATCCGGATCGTATTTATTTGGTTCCGGATATAAATCTGGATTTCTGTGTAACATATATGTTCCAACAACGACTGTACTACCGGCCGGCACAATATAATTGCCGGACGCTAATTTAATGTCTTCTTTTAGTTGACGTGCAATTAATGGTACCGGTGGATATAATCTTAGAGTTTCCATTAAACAACGTTCTAAATATTTCATTTCCAATGTATCTTGAAAAGTTGCCGGACGATCACTATCACCAAATATTTCATATAATTCTTGATAGACACGTTGTTGAATATCCTTATGTATACCCATTAATGATAAGAAAAATGAACTACCAGCCGCTGTTGTATCATGTCCTTCAAACATTATCGTATCAACTTGTTCCTTAATTTCCATGTCCGATATTAATGCACCATTTTGTGCACTCTCTAATAATAAATCTAAAAATGCTAAACGTTTTTTTTCACCAATATCATTCTCTTCAACATCTATATCTAAATCATCTTTTAAACCAACCGATTGTCCATATGATAAACCTTCAACGCTTGTTGTTTTTGTTCCGATACCACCATTTTTATTAGCCTCTATTGTTTTAATTTTTGTTTCGGCCAACGAACCACGTGTACCCTTTTCAAATGCTTCTTTTTTATTACGTATCACTTTTTTTGTTAGTCCATGAATTGTTTGAATTAATTGTACTTGTTTTTTGGCATATTGAGTTAAATTAAAAATCCAATTAGCACGTAACAAAAAATTACGATGACGTGCATGAATAATATCACACATTTTCATTACAGCCATTGCATAATCATAACCAGATTGATCTTGTGTTTTCTTTGAAACACCCATTGCAGTTTCTACATAGATTTGAATACAAAAATTTTAACATTATCATACTGAAATCATATAACACACATGTGTATTATAATAATTTGGTAAATTATATTATAGTGTAACGTTTTAAATAAATCTAAATAAATAATATATTAATATAAATTATATTTTGGAAAATTAAAGGCAAATTATAGTGTATGTATATGTATATGCATTTGATCTTAATTTATCAGTCAATATATCAAATCTTTTCACATTATATAGTATATTTTATTTTCTTCATTATATAATAAACATGTTTCTGTTATTGTGGTATCTGTATTATATACGGTAATACATTGACTGATTGCTTAATATATATTAATAATACTGAAACAAGTTCTAGTATACACATTTGTGTATTATCTACTTTATGATTTTATATATATATATATAAAATACTCACTCGTATCGTATAGCATTAGCATATCTAAATATGCATCCGTATATATGCAGTAGTATATCTTTATATTTTGCAATCTTATATAGGATTGCATAATAGCTGCATTTAAACGGCTAAGCATTAAATTCATGTACATATTGTACATGCATTTTATGTTCTTATATAATAAATAAAAATTATGCAATACTATAATGACATTATTCAATTAATGTGAAATTATTTTCACCGTCACTATTATAAGAATAAAATATGTATAAATTTATGAAACAACTTATTTTCAAATTGTATAAGTACTATTTGATATCTTGAAAAATGCATGTATATTAAATATTATTGATTGCAAATCAATTTACATACAGTTTTTTTTTTTTTTGTAATTCATATTCGTACGAATGTAATATAATAATTTACTTATTTTTCTTATTATAATTAGCATCATTATAACATTATCACCTTTTATTTCTGTTACTATTCGAGGAACCATTGTTGCAAAATATTAACCCCTTAGCTAATGGAACCGAAAACTCATGTATGTATTAGGTGCAGAAGTGGAAATTCCTCATTTTATAATATATAAGTAAAACTCATACTGCATGTATTACGTGTGAATCGGCATTATGTGTATTTGAGGAATTTTTATAACCTTCAAAACGTAATATATTACATTTGATTAAAGTATTAACAATTTTGTTTTTTATTCACAGGAAAATGGAAAGTATTGTAGCAAATAAACATTTAAACATTTTCATTTAAAAAAATCCTCTACTGAAATTTTGATTGAAAAAGTTATGGGTATCGCCATAGCAAAATGTTCATGCTGATACGGTTATGCTGTGTATTTAGTGGACTAAAATAATGTCCTATGAATCCTTCAAAAAAAAAAAAGAAATCCAACAATTACCTGAAAGATTGGCGAAGGTGGTAGCTTTCAATGGATAGTGCATTGATTGAATTATTAATATTGTATAGTTAATGAATAAACGCGTCATTTTGCATAAAAACGAATATTTTCAACTTCTACACCTAATAAATTATCATACTTTTAACGGAGTTCCAAGTTACAAATCATGTATCTCAATGTATAACATGTGTCGTTGCCATTAAAATTATATCCATTTCATTCGAGATATGTTAATTTGATGATGTTGAGTAAATAAATGTAAATAAATGTAATAAACAATTAAAAGGTGTACTCACTGTATGCATATAATTGAGACAAACTGTATATCCTAAAACGTTGTATCATTTAAATTGATATTTATACATTCATTTTACCCATTATTATTTCGCAATTCATTTTCTAGACAACATTTACTTTCTTTTTCTTTTTTTTTTAGTATATAAGATTATGTATATTGAAAGTTAAAGTTCTCACCGGAATTCCTTATTGTATTTTTTTTTTACAAATTATATTTATATTTATACATGTTTATGTTTGTATGAATATGTACGGAATGCTTATATATATTAATATCTTACACATTCGCCATTTGTGTTGTAAAATCATTGACATTATTGTAAACATATATATATACGGTAAATATGCGTAAAGATATTGTATTGTAGTGCACAATAAGAAACTGAAATGTTATTATGTATTATACAAGAAGCGAATAACTAAATAATAAATTATTCAGTTTGTATCATATTCACAACAGACAATAATTCTTTTCTCTTATATTATATAATAATTATATGTAAATGTTTATTTATCTTTATACACAGTATGTACTTTGACATACTTATGAAAAACCTAAATAAAATACTTACCCAATAAAATTTCAACAGTAGCTTCACTCATATGATCATGAGCATCAAAAGTTTTATTCGATTCAAGTTTTAATTTTTTAACCACTTGTTGTGAATTGTCATTAAAAAGATCGATAAAACTTTTTAATACATTTAAATGAAATGTTGGTGCAATTAATTTTCGATGGGAACGCCATTTGTTACCTTATGAAATTATAATAATAATAATAATAATAATAATAATAATAATAATAATAGTATGACGATCGATTATAAATAAAATTTCGATAATAAATAATTATTATTATTTAATTATATTAATTTACCTGTACTAATTAATAAACCATCACCTAACCATGGTTTAAAAAATCGATATTCAGACGATTTATCAATATATACTTGACTGCTTAAAATTATTTCCACATCACGTGGATCCCATAAAAATACGGTTAATATTGGACCTATCCACATTTTTACAACTTTTCCATATAATGGAGCTTTTGCTATTAAAACTTTAAATACAGCTATAAATTTAAGATAGGAATAAAATTAATAATTATATAATTACTATTTCGTTACAGTTTTATAAAAATAACTCATTATTTGTTATATTGAATAATAAAATTAGGTGAATTCAAATGTGTTAAACTGAAATGGTTGGTTATAGGCGGTAATCCACTTTCAAAATCGATGATAGGATAATTGTGAGGAGGTCGATGATGGTCTCTGTTACCTCGGTATACATATATGATAACAATTGATGGTGCTGTTAACATGCTAAATAACATGAGGTTGTTTTCCAAATAAGTAATATATATAATACCAAATTACGAATTATTGATTTAAACATCAAAAGTATCTTATTATACGCATACAATATTTCAAGGATTACGTCTGCGATCACATATTGCCTATACAAGCTCTTGTAAATAAGTGTATTCTAAAAATCGATTGTGTTCGATCGGTAATTGGTAATGAGAAGCTTTCGATGAAGTGTAAACAAACAAGGATTAATATTCAAAATTGGGATGTATTGGACATATAGGTTGAGGAGGAGTGTTGTTGACATTACAGAAGACTTTTTTGGGTGGTAATCAAATCGGTATGGTTAAAAGACAACTATATTTCAATATTTAATTAGTTCCATGCAGCACTTCCATCAATCAATGCAGATGCTATTTGATCAATACAGATTTTTCATATGCATAATTTTGTTTAATTTATATCATGTTCATTTAAGATGTTTACTATATTTTCGACCTGAATATCCCATCTTCCACACATTTGAATTGATACAACACATTTTTTAAAAAAATCTACAAAGCATTACAGTCAACCTTGTAAATTTATCTGAGTATATAACAATTCACCAATTGATCTTAAAGATAGTTTTTATTTAAGATGAGTTATTGTTATTATAAAAAAAATTGTAAAAATCTTTTTTCTCATATCGCAATATCTAGAATCAAAATTGTCACGAAAAATAACGCCTCTATATATTGACTTAACTTAAATGTTTTTATTTGAAATAGTTACGTAAAACTCATCAACCTAAATCTCGAAAAAAATAGCACAATAACTCGAAGTTATTACGCGTATTGTAAATTCTAATTCTAATAAAAATTATATACTTTTTTTACATTCATAATAAAATTATGTATGTTCTCTGTGAAAAATCTTAAATTATAGTTATTCTTCGATACATAATTTTTGTTATAAGTCTAAAATATTGTGATCAACAGGTAACAGATAAAAGTTATAAAAAATATAGAATATGTGCGAAATTAAATGTGTTTTATTAAAATTGATTGAACTGAAATTATTTGGCCCCAATGAGAATCCATTTAAAAATTATCTGTTTACATAGAAAATATTGGATTTTATTTATAAATGTCGAATTTCGCCCGCGTACGCTTATATCGAATATCAACTGTAGTATATTATTAATATATAAATTTATGTGTATAATAAATATAGTGTAATATGAATGGTGTAAGTATTATACACAAAAATTATCATTAAACGGATGATCCAATCAATTGTTGCGTTAATAATATACAATATATATATGGTAATTTACATATGCTCATATATATGGTAGCATAACCATAGAGAGACGTCTTCCCGTTTTCCTATACAATTATGATTTATATAAATATAAGCGTATTTCTTTTGAGACAGTAATTAATTAAATAATATTATGATTCTTAATTTAAATTAAAAATACGTGTATAAATAAATATAAACGAAAGTAATATACGTTTATTAATTATATAATTTTCATTTTTAAATAACGCTATAATCATCTTCATTGATTTGTATATTTGTTATTTCAATAATTAAAATTATGTATATAAAAGAAATAACTTACTGTGGGATGTTCCAAGTAAATCAAGTAAACTACCAATGATGGGATAACCTTCGGGTCCCGGTAATTTATTTGCCAAATCGGTTAGATGACGTCTTGATAATTTCCAATAAACAAACCATAAAATTATTGTTGGTACAATTAACATATAAAAGAAACTACTTGGTGATAATGCAGATGAAAAATCTGCAGCTATTGTTGTAGCTCCAGCCATATTTTTGCGTTTTTTTTTTTTAATTTACGTCACACTTTAAGTAATAAATAAAAAAAAAATAATAAATATTAAAATATTTTTGTATTTTTTAATAATTAAATTAATAACTTTTGTTTTTTAGTCACAAATCTTACGCACATAACACCACGTACACAACACCCCAACTACCATACACGACGTTCTTATTCTGTGAAACCGCAATACGGATTTGAATTTTCTTATAGTTTCTTTATACGATGATAAAACTGAAACTAAATATTATTATATAATTCACTTTTCTTTTTTTATTTTTTGTCTTTATTAAAATTTAAAACACATTAAGTTCTCACGAACAGAGTCGTTGATAACAGTTTAACAAACATTTACACACTGAACTGTATTTATTCCCCCATATGCTTTTTATAGCCTTTGAATATATTTATAAAATAAAAAAATTTATAAATATATATTTTGATTGACCCCTCTGCCTATATCCATATATATATAGATATCTATCTACAGACAGGCAGACAGAGCCACAGAGGTATATATGTACTTACATATATTATACATTGCGTATATATATATGATATATTAAAACACACTATATAACTGGTACACCTCTTGTGTATTATAGACAGTAACTATACGAGTAACTATATTTGCATATATTTGTATTATAATATATATAGCCAGAAAGTGTATATATACGAATGCTTTTTAAACTATATATATATACGTGTTTTTCTTCGGTTACATATAAAAAGTATAAACTATAATTTTTTTTAATAATATTTAATATGTAACTTTTTGTATTATAATATTTGTATTTTATTTTATACAATTTATTTTATTACAATATAGTGTACTATGGGTAGGGTAAACAGGTTAGTTTACCCATACGGAAAATTTTGACTTTAGTATATAAACTAAAAATATAGTAAACAGGTAAAAAGAAATTTGCAATAATTTTCATTTGTTATTATAAGAAACATATATCTGAATAGCATGAATAGCATGAATAGCATCTAAAAAAACAAGTAGTAGTAGTTTAACATTAAATTGAATTGAATTGAATTGTATTGCGTCTACGCTATTGCGTATATCTTTTATCGTTCCTCAATAAAGTCTAAAAGTATTATTTAATTATATTGTGTCTCACCATAGTAAAATTACTAAAAACATCTGATTTATTTCACTATACCAAATGGATCAAAATTTTATGATTTATTATTCACTCGTACATAATTGTTTGGTGGACATTATTATTCATGGAACTTTTTTTAAATGGAAAACCATATTTGTATTCTGCCCGCAAAACAACGATTATTCTTAGTCAATTCCTATAAAATTTCAGCAATCAAACAATATTCGTTTTAGTATATTAGTGTTGAAGCTATTTTAATTGACCGCGATGGTTAATATATTGTGACTACTGAAACGTTCTATATAGAAATTAATATATTATAAATTTATTTTCTATTGTTTATTGGCAAGTACCGCATTATTTATTACTTTATCTATATTTATTATTCATTAGAAAACACGGTCAATTCTATAAATTAAAAATACAATGAACCATTATTCCCATTAAAGAATTAATAGATCTAACACACATTAAATAAAAACATTTTTTTTTTCAACCACAATTTTCACAATACATTACAATTACATTATAAAATTATTAATTACTAATTTAATAATTTTATAATGTATTATGTGAAAATTGTGGTTGAAATATGTTAGGTCTCTTAATTTTTTTTTGATGGCAATAATTGTTAATTGTATATATTTAATAATATAGAATTGACCGTATTTCTATAATGAGTAATTAACAGATACAGTAATAACTGACAATGGTATTCGCCTACACACACACACACACAATAGAAAATAATTTAATAATATATTAATTTCTATAGAATGTTTCAGTAGTCAAGTCATCTCACTGAAGGAAGAAAATCCCAAAAAAGGATCGAATATATTATGGGCAAATATCTTAAAAAATAAATTATAATATAAATTACGTAATTCAAAAATAATATTTTTTAATATTAAATGCATCTGTAACTGATCGAAACAGCATCCAAAAAAAATAAACACTAAGAAATTCGTTTTATTATTTCATAAACAATCAAATGGTAATACCCGTACAGTAGAAAAATTTCAGTAATAAAATATAAATATCGAATAATATCACATGGAAATTTTGAGAATTTAACCCATTATTTCACGATTGATTATAGCATTAACGCTACCCATATCTGTTGATTGTCTTCATCAAACCATTTGTGGATATCTTCGTAAGAATTGCAAGGTGCTACTCAGACAAATAACTAAATGTATCAGCCGAAACAAATGGTAATCTGATGGAATAATGTCTGGCGAACACAACGGTACGTAACAGGTGAGCTATATCATTTTGTCATATACTATATGCATCATATATATATATAGTAATATTTTTATTTTTTTCACCATATTCCGGACATTTTATAACCACAGTGATGGTTCCATATGGTTCCAACAGCTCATATTAATATAATATATACAGATTATACAAAATAAGTATAGATAGAATTATAGTAACAGTATACAGTGAGATGCCAACCACTAACCAATTTACCCTATTATTTTATTGACATTATTGTAATTGGTAATATACCGATCATCATCATGATCATCACATCGTCATTGTAACTATAACTAATAAAACGTGTGCATATTTTTATATATATTTTTAAATTATAACAATTATTAGGAAAATATTGTTTTCTATATATATTTTTTATATTTTATTTTTATTATTTGTTACATCGTTGTATTATTACTTTCATTACTTTCAATCTTTCATCACTACTGACTCGCTGCAATATAATAACATAATGTTTGTATTATATTATTAATTTTTATACATATTTGCTATGTATACGTATTAAATATATACCTATATTCAATGGTACAGTATTTTATGTACATGGAAAACGATCATAAGATTATTTAATTTCCGCATATACTTAACAACCAGAGAAATATATGTATTTTGTTATTTTTAATTTATTTATTTATGGAATAAGATAAAAAAGCCGATATTCTTAAAATACGCATGAACATTGTGTAATATTATTGCTTTTTTCAGTAATTACTATAACAGATATACTGTATTTATGGTGAATAATAATTTAATCTTGAATTTATGACATTTAATTATGGTAGAAATGATGTAATTACAATATATACAATATAAAACTCTAAGTCAAAATTTTATCAAAACAGACAGGGTCAAATTAATTAACACAGTTCGCAGAATGATGGTCATTCAAAATTTATGCTCTATTCAACATGCAAAATAAACAGGTCAATATGATTGCAACTCCAGGAAGTTAGTCAGCGTCGTAAAAGAAATGGATACCATAAATGTGCCTTGCTAATCAAAAGGGTTTTTCATTTTGAAGAACTTGTTTGTATGAAGCCAACCTTTTGTTGCTTAATCTTTTTTTGTGATTTCTTTGTACTCTGTTTGAGAATCTAAATGTAGACGAAGGCACCAGAGATATTGTCAAATTTAGTGAATTTAGTTCAATTTAAAATTGTCCTCTGTTTAGAAATTTGCTATTTTCATTGCTATTAAATGAAGAGTTCATCTGGTCTCACTGTTACTCCTTTTTCTGTATGTTTGTGTGGTGTATCTATATTTTATATAATCTGAATATTGTAAAACATAATTATCTTATTAATTATTCTGATCATATTCGAAATTTATTTATTACACCTGCATATTTAAATTTAATAACAAAAATATACCATACTTTATTTGATTGGAAAAAAATTCAAATTTCAAATATTTTTATATTAAATTTTAGCCATAGGTTAATAACATTCACAAATAATATTATTTAATAGTTCTGTTTAAATTAGCAGCATAAATAAAACTAATACACATCATAACATATGCCATCTAATATTACTGGAATTTATTTCTTATAGAGATTTGTGAGAGATTAGCGATTGTGTATTTGTTGGGATATGGCCTTATGGGTGTTCACTATGACTTCTTAAAAAAATGGGTGCTGCCTAAAGTTGATCGACACAAAATATTAACTAAATTTGATTGATGATTTAAATACTATTGACTTCACAAGTGAAAGACAGATACTCGATTTCAACAACTATTCGCAAATAGAAATCGATGTTAATTGATGGACGGAATGCTAATTTTATCAACATTATAGATCATACTTCTGTAGCAAAATTCAATTTCTGACAGAAAAGTGGGATAAGGTGGTATTTCTTTCTAGCTTAAATTGTGTGAAAATTGTATCACTTGTAGTTGGAATCTTAAGTCATTTCCAACACCATTGCTAATCGTTTATTTGCATATTCACACGTGGCCTATATTTACCTGCGATACCTATTATACAAATTTTTAAATTATTATTTTTCCATACATTTAATTAACATTTGTAATTATTAAAACAAAATATTTTTTTAATATTACACATATACGACCGCACATATAATTATATTTTGTACGTGACCTTTTATTATTTTGAATCTCATTAGAATCATTTATACACTTTATATTATTTATATATGGATTGAATTATTCATTGCATTTCGCTTATACAAATTATAATTTTGTCGATATTTTCTATTATGATTAAATTATATTAAATATTAAATTATTATTTCTCTTGTCATACACAATCTTAATTTATTCAAAATAAAAAATTAAAAATCATTATTGGATCGATATTTTTTAATTACAAGGTGTGCATATAATAACGTTTTTAAATTAGTATAATACAATATAAAATATAGTTTATACATTGTTCTAAATTTTGTTATAACGTTGCGAATTTGATACTCGCTTGTCACCAAAATATATATGCATCATTTTCATTCAATTATTTAAAAATATAGGACGGACGTGTCTCACGTAACAGAAATAAAGTGATACTAAAAAAACCACAATGCAGTAAACGTATGTTTTTGCAATTTTCAACCACAAACCAAACTGGCTCATATATTTTAATATCGTACTTTACGACATTCAACGATTTTACATTTAATGCTAGAACAAAATTGTTTATTTGTAGATTATTGTGATCTGGCACTGCAGCACATAAAATCAAGGTATTAATTCCACAAAAAATGTTAAATTCTTAAAATTATTATTTAACACTGCTGTGCCATGTGAATTTTACATTTCACCAGTAAATACAAATCTTACATGTGTATTATAAGTCTGTGCTTATTCTTACATTGTCTCTAGAACCGCTGACGAGATAGAAACATGAATTCTACAGTGAATGAAAGATTGAGCCCTTCATCATATTCGTCTGATATTGAATGTTTCTTTATTATCGAGATATTTGGGAAGTTCGGGTATTATAAGTAATCGACTTGAACTTATCTGTTTTTGGTTAGTGAATGCTATCGTGTCTCTTTAGCAAGGTGAGACGCTGATACTTTCAATACAATTCAAATCTATAAAATATATACATCAAGTCATGTTTTTGACTTCTTGCAAAATCGAATTAAGTTAAATATACCACGTTGTTATACAACCAAAAATCATTCCCCAAATTGATCAACGTCGTTATATAATGTTAACAGCTGACCAAATAGTCAAAACACAACGGTGTACCTACGACTAGCATGCGTGTTTCTTAGGATTGATGAAATGCGAATATTTTGTTAATTAAAGAGTAATAAAAAATTGTATAAAAACAATCAAATTAATTTTTTTATCCCAACAAAAACTATATATAGTTTTCCCATTAATATAGATTCTACGATACGATTACGATACGTACACACTTACACACACAATTTAAATTACTTTCTAATTCTATATTCATCCCACCCAGTTGTCTTTGTATCCTTAAGATCTATAACTATAGTATATACCTACCTCTATAGAATAACAAAATTAACAAATATATTTATTCATATTTCATATAATCAAAATTTATTTTAACGATTTTACCACTATTAACTACCATATTATCATATATTTTTTCGCTAAATTAAATCAATCCAGGCCCTCACTCATATAATATAACTTAGAAACATTGTTATTATTGTTTTTTTTTTTTGTATGCTCGTTTGTGGTATATATTCTTTAAGTGTGACATAGATTTGTTTTTATTCCCAGCAGACTCATTGCATATAAATTTTTTTCACATAAATGAAATGCGACTTCGTCTGCCTTGTAATCTGTATACAATATATTTATTATATAATTTATTTTTATATTTTTATTATAGCATCATTGTTATTTTATATATAGATATGAATAGTAGTAGTAAATATGCTCGTGTATATATGGACTAAATATAAACACAAGTTGTATTGATAAATCCCTATATAAATATATAATATTGTCACTTTATCTTCATAATATAATAACTATTGTTTGTTATATATAAATAAATTAGATTATGAGGTATAATAAACATATACAGTCACGATTTGAAAACATTCATTTATTGTAAATAAAATAAATGTATCGTATGTTATGAATAAATACCTAAATATTATTATTTTCAACTAATATACTTCTATCTATCTACAACAAAATATTTGTATGTTAAAGTAAGATTTGGTTTACGGTTGATATTAACGAATATAATATAATAACAATTTATATTAATTGCGTTGCCGTGTTCGCAGATATTATCACATACATTTTACAAAATTATATTTATTATTTTAGATTTACTAAACATTTTCTGTAATATTCGATACGAAAAATAACCGAAATTACTTACCATACTTTTTAATATAAGAATCTGCGGTAACATCATCTATTGCTGATGCTGATTGACTTGCGTATTTTAAACCGACCTTCATACAATTTCCCTATCAGTATATAAGCGAAAATACAACTCGTGAAGGTTGTTCTCGAAAAATGTATATAGAAAGAAGAAACAAACTAATATTAAATTGTGTTTTAAAATTTAATAAACAGCAAATTGATACGCTTAAAATTCTTATATAATAATTTCAAAATTTGTTTCACATTAATTACCAATCAATTGCTCTGAAATGATCATATTTTAACTGCGGTAATGAAACATATGGTGTTTACACTGTACGAATCAGAAAACTAAGTGTCAAAGTGTTGAATGGCGGTGGTCACCAGATGAAAGACATCCAAAAAAATTCTAAACAATCAAAATAATGCTCATTTGTTTTTACGATTTCAATGATGGTATTACCTAAAAAGAACTGGTTCCGAGTATAGTACATTGCGGTGTATACTTTGTGTTACCTTAGTCGATTGAAAGTCGTATTCGTCGTGCTCGTGCTGATTATCGTGAACCAGGAAGTTACGATAATACAACTTCTCCTAATGCGACAATTATCGCTGATTTTTACAAAAAATCAAATTTATTTGTTACAATATTCTTCGCTTTATCATCCGATTTAGTTTCATTCTTAATTTCTATTTGTGATGACAAAAGGAAATCGGTTTGCATTAATTAAAAACATAGAACAATCAGCTACCACGATGCTCAACAATTCTCCAGTCAACGAGTCAAAATGGATCTGTTTGAAAATACGTATTTGCCATTAGTAAACAACTAAATTTTTTAGAGTCCACAAATTGGAAGTTAATATTGTTAAACACATCTGATATTATCCATTTTACAATAAAAATATACAATAATTTCACAGATCTATCAAAAACAAACAGAAACAATGGGTGGTAAATTCCTATAGCCAACATTTATAATCTATATATTAATATAAAATCTAATTGTAAGTCAAAAAATAAATTAAATGTTACACAATTAGGTAATTTAATTAGAATTAAAAATCATGTACAATCAAATGCAAATTGGAATATAACTCCCCATCAAAATTTCTATATTACAATTATTATTATACAGTAACATTTAAAAATATATATAATTTGTTAAAATATTATATTAAAAATTAAACTGATGATTCATAAATTATAATTTGCATTACTCGCGGACTTGGACGTTGACTTTTACTATCTTTTACTTCTTGTAATATAGCATTTGTAATAGCTGCTAATGCTGCAATTTCTTGTGCTTGTTGTTTTTTATCGCCATGCTTTCGATGTGGCATTGAAACCTATATAATTAAATATAGATAAATGTTTCAAACCAAAATTTATGCACATTATATTAAATTATTATATTACAACTAGATTTATTAGAAGGACGCTATTGTGGTGGTTTTAAAGTTCTGCAAAAAATAAAGCAATAGGTAATTATATTCCAAAATGATAATTATAAAATGTTTACGTATAAATTTGTAGTATTTCTATTTGTAAATTCATCATTATATTTTTTAGACAAGATCATTTGATCAAGAAGATTTCATTTATATTCATATATAGTTCAAAAGTCAAATGAAAATGGATTAATTTTATATTTGCATACAAAAATAAGTGTTGCATGTAGCGTTGTGGCGTCTTGAAGAATTTTTACAGAACTTTCGCAACCAACAACGTTCTTAAATAAAATACATAAATTTATTATGAATTTACCGTTAGAACTCTCCTTAAATCATTTAATGCAGTTACATCCAATGTGCCACCACTTAATTGCATGCGTCGTAATGTATCGGCAAATGGTCCTGATAAAGCCTGTAACAATTATTTATTAAATCAAATTATTTATTTATACGGAGTACAAAATATATCTACAATAATTTCATAATTTTATAATTTATAATTAATACTTGTAATTTTTCCCAACTTTGTGCATATTGTCTACGAACTAATTCTATAATTGTTGAAGTTAATGCTAGCCCCACCAATATATATAATGTACACCACAGCATATAATTTGGTTTGTCTATAGAATAAATAGAAATATATTATATAATTGAATTATAGAGAAATGAACAAAATAAGAGAAATAATCTATTTAAAATATATGTACATACTTGGAACTAAATCACCAAATCCAATAGTTGTCATTGTAATAAAACAAAAATAATATCCATCGAAAAATGTCCATTCTTCTTCCCATAATAATAATAAACCAGCACCAACACCCAAATAAATCAATAGAAATAGTACAGCACCCAAAGCATATAACCATTTTTTATCTGATTTTATTGATACTGGCGATACAACTTTAAAACAATCTGAGCGGGTATAGATTTTTATTTAATATTCAAATAAATTCAAATATTTAAAATATTTCCATTTAAATTTATACAAAATCAATATATAATATATTCATGTACTTGTTAATGATGGTAAACTTTTGTGCAGCGAAGAAACAGCAGTAGCAAATATTCGTCCTAAATCAGCAATAACAGTTAAAGTAAATGGAATTCCAATTAATGCAAAAAACATACAAAATGTTCGTCCTCCAGTTGTTACGGGTACTATATTTCCATAACCTATTTTTTTTTTTTTTTGTAATAAATACAATTTATATTTTATTTTAAAATACTTTACCCAATAAAATTGGAATGTTATATAATCTGCACGTAATAATGATAATAATATTTATAGTTAAATGGCAAATGCGATGGTATATGCTTTTAACATTTTCACAGATAATTTAAATATAATGTAATGTGTTTGTAATTTTGTCATTTATGTGTATATAATATTATAGGGAATATTTGGAATACAACATATTGTTTAGTTGGGCACTTTAAAAAAATCAATTTACTATATTTTTGTATATACATTTATTTATTCACGACTCTGAATATTTTCGATAAGAATTTTATGTGTACAGTAAAAGTTCAACATACAAAGTGGTGTACATAAGTTGTAACAAACTCGCATTATTTTCATATACTTTGACCTTATAATTTATAATTTAAAACTTCTGCATATATAATTTACTTCGGCAATTCAGATAGGACACATGTAGTAGCTATAGCCGCACAGATAAACTTTTCTTACAATTTGAGTAACTAATGAACTAATTAAATTTCTGGATCAACTTCTTAAATACTTTAAAACACACAAGGAAGTTTTACATAACTAATAGCAGAATTATTTATGCGATCAAAATGAATTGTCAATCTGAGTAAATAAAGTACATGAAATAGAATAATTCAGGTATTTCTTAAGAAGGTCTTTCAAAATTCATATATATACTTAGAACAGTTTTACTGCACATAAATTGTAGAACTGACTACAATCTTCTGACCAAATTGAATGAAATTGGATATGGCAGTTTAAAAATGGACAATTTTAATCGTAATTATAAGTCAGAGTATAAAGTTATACACTGTCTCGATAATCTTCTATACAAATTTAGATGAATGCGAAGAATAAATAAGGAACATGAGCAGTTCCTGAAACCCATTGATATTGTTTGAAAATAACAAAAGAAACCGAAATTGTGAATATTTAACACGTACAAGGTGATCTTCCGGTCATAACCAATCCTTTTAAGTACCAATTAATTTAACTATTATTAAATATTGAATTTGTATTTTAATAAAACATTTATTTTTAGTTGTTTTTTCACCGGGATTTGATTGTTAATTCTACAGTGATTGCTTTAAATTTCGAGTCACTCCAAATCACCATCATTAAACAAATTTACTGCAAGCGGAGTGAAGTTGTAATCTTCTCTTAAATTTCTATTTAATTCCCTTTTTTATAATATACGAAATATATGGGAAGTTTTAAATTCAAAAAATGTCCTTGTAAAAGATTTTTAAAATGTCCAAGATTCTTAAAATTTCCGTTCTACTCGATTTCTATATTTTTTATTCTTTTTCTTATGGGTTGTGGTATTTGATGTAATTCAAAAATTATCTTTTTCAGATCCTGGAAAGGATATGCCCTTGATGTATTCTTGCAACTTTAAATCTTGTTTAAATATAATGTTTATTAACTTATTTACGTTTTAAATAAATAAATTATGATTTTATATAGAGTTTTTATGGACGCAGCAGTAATTCAACTATCATATGATTGTTTCCTCTGCTGTTGTATATTATATGCTATTTATTTATCTCAATTCTTAAGTGATTAATTATTGTCCATCCACGGATGCTATATATGCTAAAATCATTTTTCTGTTCTATTTTGAGGAAGTGTGAAAAATGATCGAATATATTCGTGCTATAATTTCACCATAAAACTTCTGGTTCTCAAAAGAAACTACAAAACCCTTATAATACTTGCTCGTTATGCACAGGTTTTAGAAACATCAACTATAATTGCACATTAAAAGTTATTAATTTTAATAAATTGTTCGTGACTTTTATAGATCAAACTTGCATATTATATATATTTATATTTCCAACTCATTGTGAGATAGGTTATATATTCAGCAGGTATTTTGTACAGAATATTAATAAGTATACCTCAAATATGTATTTATCGTATAGCGTTAGTAAAATGGATGGATGTCATTTGTGTGAGACGTGCGCGTCCTGTGTCACAAGAACGCATATTACAACATAAAAAGTTTATCTTTCTTCAAAAATATTCATTAACACAATAAAGTTTTATGTGTTGTTATTAATTTTTTTTTTTCCTTCATTGTACACTAACAAAAATATCATGCACAGAATATTAATTTGTATAGAAATGTTATCAAAAGAAATTGAATTTAATAACTTTATGGTCGCGGAAAATGTCCTATTGTCCCAATTTTTCCGGTTTGTTGCTTATTTATTTTTCTTTTATTTCGTTGTTATATATTATTATTATTATTCTAGAATAATTTTCTTAAATATTAAATTTACCAATTGTTGTTAATACAGTTGATGAAAAAAATACTGCTTGTAAAATACTCCATTTTTCTACGGCTGCTGGAAAATTATTTTCCGATGCCAATAATAGGCCACCTTGTACGGCTGCTTGTGCTGCCTTTTCGAATGGAAAATTCATAATGAAATAATTGCTATAATATTAATTATAATTGACTAAATGTTTATAATAACGTAATATGTGCCTTCACTGTATGAGTTCGCGTCGGGTGTCAGTGTATAATAAATATGTGTACGTACAAAGAAAAAAATATAAATTTTAATTGAATTTTCCTTATGTTCGAATGTATAATTTCGGTGTGCAATATTTAAATTAATATGACTTTGTTTTAATAATAATATTTTATAATGCTATTATTATTTATATTTATTTCACCCAGATTAACTATAAAAATTTAATTTAAAATTATATATATTTTTTATTACTTTAAATGTGAATTTCTATAATTTATTTTTTCTTTTGTCATAAAAAATCTTTTTCAAATGTGTATGCTTGAAAATTTATTTTCTAATATGAATTCATATAGTGAATGGAAAATTTAATTATGGTTTTTTATCATAATTTTTAGACAGTTTCCAATAAATAAATTAAAAGCGTTTAATAAAAGTTTTGTAAGCGCATATTAAAAATCAACTCGGAGATCAAGTTTGATATATAAAACACAATAAATAAATGCATCGACATATGTAGAATGCGATTACAAAGTGTTGTTCCGTCAAAAATATGAACATTTTGATTCAAATTCGAAAATGGAAATGCAGATGCAATTATTTCTACCGCTCAAATATATTTATGGATCTAATTCATCTTAGAGGAAAATGCGAGTGGACTCAGTTGACTAAAAAACCAAAACACAATTTGTGTGCTAAAGGTAAAATGAAAATAAAAGTAAACAATTTATTCACGAGTATTTATATTTTCTATTGCGGCACAGATATTGGCAATATTCAAAAACTATTTCTCAAATAACGATAAATAAATAATTTAATAGAATTTTTAAAGCTCATTTAATTAATTTATTTCTTAAATCATAATTGTTGGTTAAAGACGCAGATGACGGTGATACATTATTTATTTATTTATAAATTAAATTAATGCAATACCTGTTCATAATGTGTTAATTCTAATGATACAAAATCTTCTAAATTTCTGACATCTGTATTATTTTTCAACATAAAAATAAATTGTGCTCTTTGTAATTTAACACTTTCACGTAATGAAATTATACGTTCTCGTTCAGACGGTAATTCTAAAATGCGAAATATCTATATAAAAAGTTTGAAAAAAGAATTATATGTTAATACAAATAATATATACAGCGACGTTAATGTATAATTATCATATGTATACAATAAATATTAGGCTATATTCATCACAAACATAAATGTAGTAACTAAAAATCATATAAATTATAACTAATATATGGCTCAGCGCTATATTTATCTATTCCATACAGAAGATAGAACCATATTAATGTTACTATAAAATTATACTCTGCGTATAGATATATATTTTATTATGCCTATACTTGTAATTGTAAATAAATATAATATTTCATATTTTTTTTAAATTAACTTTATTTGAAATGGAATACTTTATTTATATGTTTAATCTATTTTATATAAAAAAAAATATGATGTCCTATATTTTGTTTGTTGAATCAAATAAAGCTATATCCAATTACTAATAAAATGAAGCGTTTTGAATGAAAGGTATATATAATAAATAAATATGTATTCGTTTGTAATGTATATAAACCACCACCAAACATTTGGATGACAAATCATCTGCTTGATATTTAAGGATATCTTTAATTTTATCTTCTTTGTGCGATACTAGAATTTTTGGTTATTGTATCGATACGATTCGATAGAAATATTGCATTTGCTGGTACGTTTGTTTCAGACGAAAAGAGCGTGTGATAACCAATTACATTATATATACTTCATTTAGCTTGCACAAAATATACAATTAATGAAACCTTTATTGTTTATGTTTTTTTCCTATATGATCATAAATCAATGATACAAGCAATACCCAGACGATAAATTTATATTCCACAAACTATAATGACGCATATTATCTGAGAATCTTCTTGTTAGCTGGGATTATACAAAATATTGTATTTAATAAATAAATATATTGAAACTACAGATTTATAGAATAAAAATCGAATAAGTGTGCAACATATTTCAGTTTTATTATAACTTTAATTATATTTAGTAAAATGGCAAAGGAAAAACCTCATCCGCCAACTACGAACTAATTTTTAACCTGGCTATTATATATGTTATGTTAACTATATATCTATATATTTATACGTATTTCCTTTACTTCAGATTTGAATTTCCTTTTTTGTCTTCCTTAATCATAGTTAAAACTATACACTACACTCAAATATTATATATTATAAGCATTTACGACTATTTGTAATTGTTTATGTATCAGTGGTATAATGCCATACAACGTTTTCGTTGAGTATACATGAAAATTAAAAAAATTTATTTCTTCTCTCGTTTTGTCTACCAAATTTTTTAATTTTCAGATTGCATATATAAATTTTAGTATATAGATTTAACAAAGGCAATTAAAAATAATATATATAAATATGAATTTAGTAAATGAGAAAAATATAAATAAAATAAACAATTATAAACGCAAATATATAGAACACTTTTCAACGAACACTTTATATTAATTGTTTATACTTCAAAAAAACAAAACTTTGCACTCGCTTCTTATATTTTTATACATATCGATTTTATATATTGTATATTGAAAATATATAGTATTAAAAAAAGTTAAGTTAATTATTAGGATATGCAAAATGATAATAGATATTACAAAATAATGTATAAATAAAATGAAATCTATTAGTGAATAAAGATTCTCTTAATGAAAACTAAATATATAAATAACATTGAAATTTGTGTATTTCGTAAACATAAATTTAAATTTTTGGAAAATAAATCTGTGAGTGGTGTGGTGTGAACGGATTGTAAACGGATTCTGTTGATGTTTACATTTTCTAATTATGTGTTATATATATATACAGACAGTTTAAATCTATAGATTATATACAGTCAGACAACTACTTGGGTCCCATTTTGTCCACCTATCGATTGCACTATATGGGTTAATTATTTAGACATAAACCAAAACATTCTTCGCTATAGTGCACCTCGTTTTACAACATTACAATTTTAGCATTGCAGAGAATTTGGTAAATTAATCCAATATTGTAAATACACATTTTTTGAATATATATAATAATCCATAATGCATGTCACTGCCGGTGTCTTGTGATCATTTATATTAAATTATAAGCAATATAAAATGTTCAATTCCAAGTGCATAATGGCAAGAAGAATTTTTCCTCTCCGTAAATATTTCTTCTAAATAATAATAATAATAATATATGAAATAGTCACTATTAACAAATGCTTTAATTAGATAAATTAATACTATAAAATGTTGCCATAGTATCAGTAAATTAAATTAACCTACGCACGACCTTACAAATGTAATAGGAATATGCTCAACAACAGTGGCCAATGTCCTGTGATGCGTTGGCTAATTGAAAGTATCAAAATGTCATAACAATCCAACCATTAGTTCAAAAGTTACACTGGATTAATTAACATTTTATTTGTTATTTTAAAAAAAATGGATTCAAATCAGTTACGTGTAATGATTATGAATTCTGAATTGGGATGAAATAAGACACCGTGTTACAATTCAATTTGGAAATATTTGGGTATTGTGGCAGCACTGGATGGTTAATAGTTATCAGCTCAACTCCATTAATTCTTTTACAACATAAACTATATTAAATGTGTTTAAGTTTAAAATTTGAAAATAAATTATACTCGAACAATTCTCTATTGGGAATATTTGGATATAGAAATATATTTCATAACAATTACTCCTTCAACTAAATGTTTGTTGAAGCAGAAAGAAAATTTAGCTGATATCTGGATAAAAATTTATGAAACGGAAAAAAGAAATACTCAAACAGGAAATTTGTTTTTTGGTGGAATGAAGAAATTATGCAAAAATCATAGCTTGGTCAAACTTTTTGTGATAATGAAACACGACAGGACTCGCGTAGTATTAGCGTATTGTCATTATAATCTGGGATAGTCTGTGTAGTTATATTTTGTTATTACTATTACAATATAATATTATCTTATTTATATAATTGCACTGAAAATCTACTAATTATTAATTATTTTGTACGATTGATGTTAAATTTATTCAACCGTCTCCAAATTGATGGCAACACAAACTCAAATATATCTGTATATAAAATTTACACAGTGTTTATACTCTGCCTGACACTACATCTTATTACTAAACTTCATTGGACCCATAAAGACTTTTATCTATATTATTTAATTTATATGGTACTAGCGATACTATAACATAATCGAAAATGTGATAACTTTTCTATACGTTATTTTTGTTAGCTGATACAAATTCACTGCGTAATGTAATATATTATAAACATATTTATATTGGCACATAAAACAACTATATATATTTATTTAATTAATTTTCTAAATGTGATGAATGCGCTTATTCACACGCACTCATACCAAACAGAAAATAAAACAAATTCTATTTATTTACAATTTTCTTGTTCGAATTTTATGTGTAAGGAAAATATTTACACATTTTACGTATTTTTATTTTATTCAGTACTATAAAGTATATAATACACGCAGACACAGAGGCTGATTCAATTTGTGCGGGAGTAGGATTTTAATGTTAACTGATTTTTCTTATGTGACATCAAAGATGCTGAAATCGTTTTTCTTAATGGTAAATTATACTCCAGTGGTAATTTTTATTTAATAATTTGTTAAGATTATAAGTATTACACGCTGGTATGGTACCAACCATTTGTGTAAAGCAATTTAGCTATGTAACATTTATAAAGCCTTGCGTATAGAATGTTTATAAATTATTATATACTAAATAAGATGACGCCTCATCTGTAAATGATCATAAAAGATCCCGTCGACCATGCGAGTTATATGTTAAAAGAAAATATTTCAATAAGATCATATAATAAAAGATAACATAATCGATAGGAAAATTAAAAATATCAAGATAATCATCTACTTTACAAGTTTTGCTGGGTACAAACGTTTGTCAACCTTTGAATAGCGTCCATAAACATATTTTCAAAAAGTATATTATGCGAGGTATAATACTTTAACAAACATATTGACCACAGTTGTTGTAGTATTTTGTAAGGTGAATGGGCTGGCTGTTCGAAAGGAAATACTATATATATATATTAAAATGATCCTCGTTCCTGATGTAAAGCACCTCAAATTGATACACTGTGTAGAAATTATTTCTATATTAAATATATATGTTTATTACAATCACATACAATAATATTGCATATAATTTCACATATGTATGCTAGAAAATATAATTCGAGCAAATATCCAACTAGCGGTTATAGTTATTAAGTTAGATAATTAATTGAAAATATCTATATGCTAAATCTTAAATACTTGAATATTTTGATGGAATGATTTTATAATTTTTGCAGATACTTAACATTAATTATATAGATTTAATAAGTGTGAAAATATTAATTTTAATATATATACTCGAATAATTAATAATAATGGTAAAGAGATGGATCATATGCTGAAATTTTATGGAATTTATTATTAATATTTCAATTTTTTCTCTTTTGTCTGTTTTTTTGGTTGGTTTTTTTTTCTTTTTCTTCACGTTCATTTCAATTTCAAGATAAAGTCGGCTTTATGCCAAAGTACACATTTATTTTAAGTAAACAGCAGTCAAAAACAAAAAAAAAGTCTCACAATATTGTTATTTTCAAGTTATTTTTATTTTAATTTAATTTTCCTACTTTATAATTTATGTAGCTCCTCTATACTATATACATTTTAAGTACAGGCACACGTAAACATCTCAACTTAAATACTTTTTTGTAATTTATGACTTATATTTTTGACATATTTATAACTATAATTATATAAATACGGTGAGTCTATACTACACACACACACGGGTCGGTAAGTATATGTTTGCCCATTATAAATCAATAAATTTAAATAGATATATTTTTGAAAGTACGAAAGCATGTATTATCAGATTAGCTTACTTTGAATTTGGTCACATATATTTAAGCTTTTTTATTGTTATTATAAATATTTTATATTTTATAATCAAATGGAGCTGGGCAGAAGACACTACGCACAAACGCATTTCAACTTAAGCAGCTAAATTTTAGTATATTTGGGTAATACGTGATGAAATGTGGATTTTCATAATTATCGAAGTATATATGATCGCTATTGGTTAAAAAAAAAATGGAATGCTGTTTGTTAATCTGTAGAACTAATTCTTACTGATCACAGTATATCAAAATCATTGTATTTGGTTCAATGAACTTATTGTCGTCAAATGCAATAAAAATGATTTTGAATCACCGGAAATCCTGATGATTTTTTGGCTATCCGTCTCAAATGGTTTATAATAATAATATTTAGTGTGTCGATTTGTTGTCTATTTGATACAGAATCTTTTGAGCTATCTTATGCGAGCGATCTGGCTTTGGATGATTTTAGCAATTCTGAAACTTTTAATGTATTAAATCCTTTGATTATACATTTTTCTATTAGTGTTACAATGATTAAATTTTAAAATGTAGAAACAAATATATTGATGTCGACCTGAAATATTATCTTTCGATTACGATACAATAACAAATTTGCTGAACTTTTTTACCTGTATCTTTGATAAATTTAATGATCGTGATCATTGTGTATTTATTAACTCTAGTAAGGTTTAATAGCTGTGTCATGCGATACACTGCTTGCTAAATTAATTTCACTCAATGAATCTGAATTTTTACAGTATAAATTTATTGCACATTCTATTGTTACGCAATTCATGTTATCCCTTCTCTGTTATCCACCCAACATTCATTACAGTCACATTGTTAAATTGCTCCGCATTAACAATTCAATAATTGATCTGCAATTATCGAAAGGAAATCCTATGAAATTTACAACAGCATCAAAAGTAATCTTTTTCTATTTAATTGTAATTATGTAGCATCAGCAAATGACACGTCGTGTAAAAGAGTTAAACATGCGGAAGATCGCATTTATAATAATAATGTATAAACAACAATTAAAGGTCTCAAAATAGAACCAGATGAGTGGAACACCGCTATATTGTTTTGCAAAGAGTCAGAAATTGTATCATTAATATATCAATGAATTTATTACGAATTATCTGGTCTTACAATGGTGTGCAGTGACAAAATTATTTGATGTACAAGAATAATTGTAATTATTATTGTACTTCGCAGACATTACAACATCTTATATAGTTATTAATAAATAAAAATAAAACACAAATAATTGCGAATAAATAATAATTACATTAAAAATATCAATGTGCGTACTAATAATATACGTAAACTAAAAACAACATTAATTTCACTATATTATTTTTAATGTTTTTATTATTTGTATAATTAATGTTATACATATTAACACATACACATGAAATAAAATAAAATGTTTATATTTACATATCCACCAGCAGCACAATAAACAGATAATGATAATAGTAATCCGATGTGGCCAAGTGCTGCTTTAAATTTTACTGTTTTCCATGAATCTATTATTCCGACATTGTCACTATCTATGTCTGCACAAACATTTTCATCAATTTTTTTAAGTCTTTCTAAAAATTCTTGATTTACAACTGCCTCTTCATCATTCATTTTTTGTTTTTATTATTATATTACACTGGCTGTATATACGCCGCCACATTAATTTTTTAATTTAATTAAATATATATAATTAGCGATAGCCGATATCTGGATCAGTTCACACAATATTATAAAAATATTATATATGTTACGAAAAATAAGAAAAATACAAAAAATAATAATAATAAATAAGTCATTTAATTTATATGTTTAATATAATTATATATAGTCTTTACATGTGCATATGCATGCGAGTGTATGTATGTTGTATTAATATCTATCGGATTTTAAATACACGTTTATAAATACCAGGAAACTTATATTTTTAATTTAAAAACTTTAGAAAAAACATTCGATTTCTTTTTTTCCATATTAAGAGATCTCACATAAAGAAAATGTTACGTTTATTTAATATAATTTATAATAATTTTATGACATGTGCGTGTACGGTCATGTATATTACATATTTTAAAATTCACTTTTAAGATTAGCACTTTATTTATTCCAAATTATTTGTACTCTTATTTACTTGTAATTAAAAAAAATTAGAATATACGGATGGAGTGATTTTATTCTTATCCAAAAATTTAATTTCATATAAATAAGGAAAAATTAATGTTTTGTCTTAACACCAATAATAACAATGGCAAACTGAATTTTTTGATACAATATTATATTATTAGCAATGAAAAATCTACTCGCATCTATGCGTTGCCGTTGACTGCGATGCTCCCAACTTCCACAAAATTATATATAATATTCTCTTTTGCAAAATTCTATACAGTTTTTCATGTTTTTCTTTACATCTCTGTATATTGTATACATGCGGAAGTGTGTATAGAAAAAAAACGCTACATGAAAATGAAAATAAAAATATAAATATGTTGTGTGATTGAAAATTGAAAATGTAAAAGAAAACCTCGCAGTAAAACACGCTGTTTTATATATAAAAGAAAATAAATAAAATGACTCTTTTCTTTTTGTATTATATCTCGCGCAATATAGACGAGTATAATTATTAATACACACATATAAAATCTATTTATAGTTACATATATTGAAATATATTTATAAAAATATTTTATTTCGGAAAATATAAATTGTGGATAGGTAAAAGATTTGTACGTTTTGTTAAATTTATTTATTTTTCATTATAATAGAATTAAACATATGTTGTGCGATAACAGGAATGCGGTGGCGTATAGACCAATCGACTCGTATGAAAATTACAAATTTCAGCGACTATCCATAGATCTAACGAATTAATTCCAAGGCTGTGTACGGTCTGATGTTATTTTTTTAAATTCTCTCGAAATTTTTATTCAATGACAAACTATCGTGCAATCCGTAGCAGACCTTAAATCATTCGATTGGGAATATTATATTATATATATGTTGGAATAATTTGCTATATATACCCCAACATTTATTCTTCATGTATTTGGTTTTAATATGGTCCTGTATATAATAATAACATTTTGCTGATTTCTATACCAATTTGATTTCTTATTGTCTATCAATTCTATTTATAATATGAATGTTTATTTCCAGAGTAATTTAAATGTTGTAGCACAAAGCTCGATGGAAGTGTCAAATACCTCCACCCAACTATCGAACCTTTTATTTACAAATGTGAACGTAAAGCAAAGTTAATGTGAGTACATTGAACATATGGTTATTAATATATTGTATAGATTATGTTCTTACAAATGCAAATAGCAAAATTTTAATATTATTATTTCGTTAAAATATTCCCCAATTATAGGCAAGTTTTTCCAAAATAAAACAAATTTACTGTGTAATTTAATGTAATAAAATGGAATTACATATAATATATATATTTTTCTTTTAAATAGTTCAATAGAATAAAAGTTAAAAAAAAATAGTGTTTGTAAATGAAAAACTTTACAAATAAAAATAAAAATTTATAAATATTAAAATATATTAATTATTCTATTTTTAAATTAATTTAAAAAACTTATTAAAAAAAAGAGAAATAAAAACAATAATGATAAAATAACAAAAAGAAAAAAAAAAAAACACAAAAATGCTTACAGCACACAATTTTCAAAATAATTTTTCAAAACATCAATAATATATTTATAATTTAATACATTTTTTGCTATTATACTTATTATTATATTATATATAAAATAATTTACAAAATTGCTTGCAAGATTAAGTCACATTATTATTTTCTAGATTTTCATTGTTCGCAATGAACCGATATTGAATTTTCTATATTGATATAAGTTAATTATATTATATATTTTTGTTTTTTATATAATTAGATTCACAGCGAAAAGTGTTTATTTTCAAATTTTTTTGAAATCGTGAATATTCACATTTTACGTATATTTTTTTTTTAACATTTAATTCTAGTTAAATTGTTTAACTATAAAAAATGTGAAATTTATTATTAAACTCAATCAATATCACTTATTAAGTCTAAACGAATTTTTTCAATAGCATCATTAACAAAAGAATCATTACTATTGTAAACAGATAAATTATCTTTTAGTAATATATCAGTTTTATCTGTAGAAGTAGTAGTAGTAGTAGTAGTAGTAATAGTATTAATAGTAGGAATAGTAATAGTAGTAGTAGTAGTAGTAGTAGTAGTTACTGTTGTTGCTGTATTTAGTGATGCGTTCGCTGCCTCGATTGTTGTTGGAATTGTAGGTACTGTTATTGTTGTTGTTGTTGTTATTGCTTTTGATGTTGATGTATTCACATTGGAATCATGTTGTTCTGATTCTTGATAAGTATTTATACTATGATTATCATCCAAATCATTTGTAATAGATTTTTGTAAATTTACATCATATAAAATTGATTGTTTTGGGTTTCCATTTGATAGATTCAAATCAAAATTTTCTAAATCATTTGATGTCATCAGTAGATTATTATTTACACTTTCATTTATTGCTATTGTTTCATTTATAATGGCATCAGTATTTAGATCATTTAAAGTTTTCGATGATATTACATCATTTACTAATTCCATTTCTTCATCATCATCATTAATTAAATTTTTTGATGAATTATTATTATCCATTATTATATCGTCCATCGAGTTATTCGATAAATCTTGACTGTCATTATATAATGATAATAATGATGCATTGTCGCATATATTCTCACCATTATTTATTGTAAAATTCGCATCTAATTTATTGTTGTCATCACTATCATCAACAGTTTCTAAACCATTAACCGTTTCGAAAATACTAGTTGTTTCGTGCTATTTAAATATGTGGAAAAAAAATGTGTTAAAATTGGGAATAAAAATGAAATGTCTGCAATTATCGCGACAGATGTTAAATGTTATTTTAATTCTATTACGGTTTTTATGTTGATAATTATTCGCTACGAAGAAAAACTAGCAAGAAAATACTCCAAGCTTCTTGTGGATAATTGAGTACTGGTATACAATGACATATAGATGGGCTAATTTGAAAGTCTCATAAAACTTAAGAAACAATACAAATTTTGTAAGAAAATTTTAAGTATATGTCAATAATCTAATTTACCAAATTGTTGGAAAAAGCTGGTAAGATATCAACCGTCCTATCCAGAGTGTCTATTTAATTGGTTATAAATGTTAAAACTATACCTTTGTTTGGACGCATTCAACAAAAATTAAGGGGACAAAAAACACGGACGTGTTCAGTTAATTAGTAAAACATTAGTAAGGAGTATGGTGTTACTGCCATTGTAGCTTCTAAACTAATATTCATTCTTATGAAATATATTCTATAGGTATACACTTTCAAAATTTGTTAAATGGGAAATCATAAAGAAAAAAAGACACAAAAAAATATATTGTATATTACTTACATTGTTTCCATTCACACTATATATTTCAGTCGGATGGACATCAATATTTAACATATCATCTTTTGATTCATCATTTAGTTGTTCTTTATATGAACCTGTTACTTCATCTCTTTCTGGTTCCTTTGATTTATATTTAGAATGATTATTTATTTCATTTATTGTGCTATCATTATTCGGTTCAGAATTTATCTCATTTTCAATGTTTTCTAATTGCGAAAAATTCGCTGTGCCATTATTATTATAATTAGTACTATTTTCATTAATATTATTATTATTATTATTATTATTAGTATTATTATTATTATTACTACTATTATTATTATTATTGCTATTATCATTACTATTATCAACATCATTGTTATTAATTTTATACAGAAACTCATTTGCAAGCTTATTTGATAACAATACATAACTATTAAAAAATAGATTTTCTTCGTATATTTTTTGAAGACGTATTTTTTTATTTAAGTTACAATTACATTCTGCAATATTATTTTCAACATCGTCAGCAGATAAGTTTACTGAGAAACAATTACATTTTAAATTTGATGATAGAGGTTCATTCGATTTTATTTGTTCATCGATTTTTCTTTTCTCTATTTTGTTCATAGGTTCATTTATTTTTGAATTAATACTGTTTAATACGATTTTATGTTTTGCGAATGCTGATGGCAGCAATTGATTAATGTTATTGTTATTGTTATTGTTATTTGTACAATTTAAATATCGTGGAATATATTCTATAATATCTGAAAATGTTACTTTTTTTTTATTTTGATCACCGACAGTATTCTGTAGTTTGCGTAAATGTTCAACACTATTATTATCGGAATCGTCGCCTGAACACAATTCATTGTAGATATCAAATCTTCGACGTTTATCGGGTGGCCATTGATTCGTTTTTTTATATACCTTTAAATCATCTATTGTTAAATTTGTTAATCGAACTTTACATTTAAGTACTTTTTTATCCATTTGGATATTAGATGAAACTTTAACAGCCAACTGTTTCAGATATACAGAATTTTCCGTATTATTATTATTGTTACCTTCAGCTGATTTCATTATTTCACAATTTTCATTTATGTATAATTCATATTTATTTTCAATTTCTTGAAAATATTTTTTATATTTTACCTGAAAAATAGAAGATAAAACAAAATCAGTTAATATGGATTCGATGAAGTGAATAGAAGAAGAATTAGGTCGTTATACACTGTAATTACAATAAGCGAATTTAAAAATAGTAATTTTGATAACTTAGAATTATATAGCCTCAATGGAAAATTTACAAATAAATAATATATATCTAAAGATATATCAAACATATTTTATTATGGTTTTACGAGATTTATTTATTTCGTTTGATAAATAGAAAATTTATATTTTTAACAGTATATAAATATTACTTACACCTTTTTTATCAGAAATTATTCCACATACACAGTTCGCATCGTACTGCTTTGCATTTGACCAACAAAATTTAGATATATGTAATATTTTCAAATGAAATTCGCATGCCGTACATATTTTAAAATGTTTTTGTATTTTTATCTGAAATAAATACAAAACTGTTATAATAACAAAAACCAGAAAATACAAATCAATCATATATAATGAAATGATATCTTATGGAAAAGTTTGATGCAGTCATACAGATAGATTAAGTTATTGTAAAATTATACTATTACCTTAACATTAAAAATGCTATGAATTTGTTCATTTAAATCCGATGGTTCAACTGCAATCAGTGTCCAATTTCTTTTGTGGCATATAAAACACAATAAATCGTTATTTTGTAATTTCATTATTCTACATTAGGAATTCACAAATTATAATAAAAAAAAATCTCGTAATAGCAAATAATAATCCTACCTACAGTACGATTTGACAATCAAATAATAAATTGAAATTGCAGTTTGCAAAAAAAAAATTATGGTTGACGTTGATGATGATTGCGAAATAGAAAGGAAATGTCAAAAATAAATAATGATCGCATTACGCAAACCCATGGTTATGAATATGTTTAATGCCGTTTGAAATTAATTGTTATTTTATAGAAAACTGGGCATATAACGATGATATTTGCTTCTTCAGAATCTGTTTTTAACAAAGTGCTTCTTGCCTAGGTGTCACAGTAACTTTCAAATGATTTACATATCAATTTAATTGTCTCTTAGACTATAAAGGTTCTGACAAAAAGTGTTTTGTGCAAGTTGCTACGATATCTACGTTCTCGTCTACGTTTGAGATGTAATATAATCAAAACTAAATCAATAAATCAACTATTATATTATGAAAAGAAAAGAAAATCAAATAAACACAGCCAATAAATCTGATATTTCTTTCAAAATGACTTTTCTTAAACGTCATATAAAAAAAGTAAGATTAATAAATGCAAAGAAATAAAAATAAACCTCAACAAAACTAAAAACCATAAATGATAATAATTATAAAAATAATACTATAATTTGATTAAAACATGTAATATTCTAGATTTCTATATAATAATGGACTGGACAGATGACATAATACCAAATCTCAAAAAAATAAATAAAAAAATTAATAATACCATCAAAAATAAAAATGAGTTCACGTAATTAGGAATAAAAGTCAAAAAATAACAAAATATGAAAATAAAATATAAGAGGTTTGACGACAAGACCGCTATTATATACAAATATTTAATTAATTGTACAAATAATGTGAGAAATAAGAATAAATATTAAACAAATTTCGGAATTTTCACCAAATTCTATATGTGTAGCCAAATAGTATAATCTAAAATCTTACTTTGAAAATAGTATTAAATTTAAACGCACTCATTTGAAATTGACAGTTGAAAATAATGTGTACGTCAGGTGCAGGTTGGAACTGCCAAGTGCATACTGCGAGTGCGTGCTGCTGATAAAACAAAATATAAAAATTAAATATTTATAAATAAATATATTAATATAAATTTTAAATATGTTTATAAAAGAATTTCATTATTTTATTCATTCCGTTAACGAAGAAAATTATATAAAATCAATTTGAATTATAATTTTAATAGTTATTATTAAGTTTTATTAGTTTTTAAATCAGTTAATTGGTTATTTCATCTCTAATGATAATTGGAAAGGAGAAACAAAAATTATAAAAACATCTTAAGATTTATCGGATTCTATCCAGATTAGCAATCAGTAGGTCAAATTTCAGACGACGTTTCTTTAAACGGGACAGAGGTATGATTTACAATTTAATTATCTAATCTAAATATAATATAATAATAAAACACTTTAATTTTGTTCTCGTGGTTTACGTAATGTGTAAAATACCAGAAAATAATACGTACTACAATGTGCAAATGCTTATGATAAAAAATCCGCACATCTATTTGCACACTTACATCTAAAACAAACAATACATTAAAATGTCCGTTTTAAATTTCATATTGAAAAGCTCTTTATTTATGAAAATAAATTTCGGTTTTCGCTATGGCATTAGTTCTCAAGCTATACAGAAAATAAAAAACTTGTACAATTGTTTTATATTAAGTAAACGTACACCTTACCTTACCATTACACGTAGATTTATTTTCTCTGTAATTAGCCAGAATATGACAATATGTCAGAACACAAAATAAAATAACATATTTCCACGAAATAATTGAATTATATTTTTTTTAGTATCAGAAGTTCAGAGCTGATAAAAAGAAATTTCAAATTGTTTGATATACGAGAACGGCAGTACATAAAATTATGAACAACAAATCAATTAAATGTACAAACCAAATTATAGATGAATAATAAAATAAAAATACGGTGGCAAAGTATTCCAATTATATTATCAATAAACAAAAGATTCATTCTTATAAGCCTAATACAAAATATTTAAATAATTTTACAAATACTCTGCATTATTAACTGTATTTGGGTATACAATCGTATTACTAAAAAAAATTATCATCATAATTAAATTTTAAATTCCAATCAATGTAAAGAATTACATGATTTTATAGTAAATACTGCTTAAATACTCACATTAAGATCAAATTATAGTTGACATTAGTTGATCTGTATTTTCATTGTAGAAACTTTACATCAGTATTTTAAGTAATAAAATTTGAGAAAGTACTCGCTTATTGTTGAAGATCGTGAAGATCGATACTTCCAATCGGTATGGCATTGATTGAAACTATAATTGCAATTTGATGAAGCAAGATGTTGTTGTAAACGTACCACCATTCTTTGAGACAATATATTAGAGCGATAGGAATTACATAATACGGATAATATGAATGATATGAATAACAAAACCGGTAATTAAAAATTTATTACATAATTGTATTAAAATTTCTTGCAGTATTCAATCAAAATTTTATACTAAATATTATTTTTTTTGTTTTGTTTTTTTCTTTTTAATTTTGGTTTTTACATTTTCAAGAAATTCGGTAACGTTATTGTTTCTTTCTTGGGCGCCATTTATCGTTTTAATATAAGTTGATGGCAGTAATGGTGATGGTGTTCCTAATGTTTTTTTAGTTTTATTTTTATTTGGTTGTTGTACTACAACTTTAGCTACGATACCACCAGTTTTAAATTTATTTGATTTTATTTGTGGATTTTTTATTATTGCATCATTCGTAGTCGATTTTCTATTACAAATATTTTTTGTTGAACAATATAAATTCGATAAATTTGATGTATCCACAGCAGTTGTTGTTTTATTTGTTAAACTGTATAGTCATAATGTTATGCAATTACATATAATGTATTTTTATAAAAATTTTACATATTGATGTACAAGAAATTTCAATTTACTTACTTTTTATTTTTAATTTGGATTATTTCATCATTAATTTTTCCCGTTAAATTTTGATTTTTCTCAAATTTTTTGTCCAATTTTATTAATGATGTTAAATTCTTTTTATTTACTTTATTACCAGATAACTTTTTGGTTTTATCTGCTAAACCCGTTGCAATTGTACGTTGCCATGCCGTTAATTTTTGTGAACAAGCTCTACAATTATACAAATTTATATATATATATAATGTACAATAACTACTAATTAATTTATGCATTTCTTTACACTCACATAAATAAATCTTCATATTTATCCGTATTACGTAATGGTTTTCCATGTTCTATCATTGATATACCCCAAGATAATGGTCGTGATTTATTATCAATATATTCACCTGTACCAGACCAAATATTTTTTTTTAATGATAATTTTAATTGTAAATTTTCAGCTGAATCTTGATGATCTTGTTTGATTAATCTTAAAATTACAAATTACATGAAACGGAAATAATAATGTTTTGATATATTCATTTTTTGTAAATGCACAGTATGAGATGCGTAAATGTCTCACACATTTTTTTGATACATACTTATTAAAATTATGCCATGAATGTGCATGTTTTATTCCATTATTTTCAGTACCACAACAAATAATTGGTGGTAGTTCCGCAAACAGTTGAGAAGAATTTGACTTATCACTTTTATTATTATTATTATTATTATTATCCGAACTATTATCACCGGTATGTGTGACAGGTTTTATAATTAATTCTGGTGGCATTTTTAAACGATTACTTGGTATAGTTTTAAGTGGCTCTGTCTGAACAAATGATCGTAACAATGCTTTTTGTACATTATCACTTACATCATTATTTTGTTGTCCTTCTTCATGTTCATCATCACATTCAGTATCACCATTAAATTCAAATTCTGGTTTAGTTGTGGACAATTCTAACGGTAATCTTTGCATTGTTGATTGTTTCTTTGATGATCCTGTTTGTTTTGCATGGTGATGATGATGATGATGGTGATGATGTTTCTGTTTACCTTTCTTTAACTAAAATTTAACAATTTGTTATCAATGTGAAAAAACATGTAATAATAATGTATCAAAGAAAATTTTAACGTATCCTGTTTATATTACACTTTAATAATATAACACTATTATTGTAGACAGATGTATTACCTATATAAATTATATGTTATCTGATTTATGAATGAATTGTCTACAAGTCGATTTACAATCTATTATACTCAAACATCTTATTATAATATATGTTTCATATGTATGTAAATTTGCATATATATTTATGTAAACATCATATTATTATACAATTTGGCAATAAATTGACTTTGACTTTGGCATATTTTATAATTGTATTAGAAATTTTTACCTTGACAGTTGTTTTAATGATATACATAGGTATATAATACACGTAAGTAGACGTTATATATGAGTAATAATATACCCGTAATAACTATATGTGAAGAAAGGTTTTGTTGTTGTGTTATTCACACACGCGATGAACTTTTATGTTTTAATTAACTTTTACAAAGAGGAAACAAATGTTTGTTGTAAGAATACAATTTTTTGTTTATATTATTACCTTCAAATTTTTTTAAATTGAGACAGACAAATATAATACTAAATTAAATATTTGGTTGACAACTAATTGTAATATATATAAAGGCAAAACGCAATTTTTTCATAGAACTAAATAACTTTATTTAGTAATTTATTGTGCATTTTGTTTGCTGACCTTTTACCATCTTTTTGACAAATTTATGATTCGTTGCTCATAGAACTTCTGGTCCATATAAGTAACTGAAGTGAACCTACGAAGTACTTTTTGACATTATTTACGCATTATTATTGAAATTCTTACCATTACCAGAAGTTTTGCGAAGAACTATATGAAGGATAATCTGATGGTGCAAGATATGGCTGGCATGATGGGTGTACCATTTCACCTTCTTGTGTTTAATATCAGGTTTTGATGTTGTTTCTCGCTGATCATTTTGCTTGCTCAACTATCTTTTACGATTTACATTATTGTAAACACAATATATTTTTTTTAACACTAGTCATTAAATATTTCAAAAATAGATTATTTTTGTTCTGTTTCATCAAAGCAAATCGTAGATGGTAATGCATGTTGTGTTAAGTAAATCTCTTTAAGTTCAAGAAGAACCCGTATATAAATGCTTTTATGTGATACATCGAGCTTCTGTGCAATCGCACGCCGTAATGTACTTCGACGATTCGTATTCGAAGCTGTCTTATCATAGTTAAATTAGCAAATTAGTTGTCAACCCAATATGTTATAATAAATACTTTTTACTCATGAAGGTAAAAATTCTCAGAAAAACTATTATAAATTAATTAATTAAATTTTGTACTAATAATTGTACATACCTTTTTATTATTTTTTGATAATTTTTCGACTGGCAGAATTGGTGACGATGGTGGTACTTTAAGTGATTGACAACACGGTCCTTCATATACTCTATAACTAATTTTTCCTTCATTTTCCGAACTGCTACTGCTTGTATCACCTTCATCACTATATCGATTATAATAATCCATCAAAATGAAAATAATAATAATCATAATTAATTATAACTCCATAGCCGCCAATAAATTATAATTACATTTTTAAGTACATTTACCTCGAATAATCTGATAATTGTATATTTAGTGGTTCGTCTGCATTTGAACCTTCTTGATTTAATCTATTTAAAATTTTGTTACGTAATTTCTCCTGTAAAAATATTACAATTTATTTAAATAATATTAGAAAAATTGGTTTGTTTTCATGGATGCTATTTTCAATTTTATAATGAATGCGTGTCTATCTATATATAAATACAATTATTGTGTCACATTTATAACCTATGATTGCGTCCATTTCTGACCAAGAGTAAATAAATGACTGCTTGTTAACAATGATATATATCCTATCGTTAAAGATTAACCTATTATAATACTTATATATATATTCTTAAGGAATATCTACAGCAAATGCAAAGGTTGTGCCAACGTCGCAGAAAAACGTAAAACAATTCATTACCACAGGTAACGAAATAATCATAATTAAAACTTCCTAATACAAATGCTTTTTTTTTATAGATATCTTAAATTATAGATTATAAATAATTGATGTTTTTTGCTATCACTGCAAATTGTAAAAAATACTAAATATTAAAGCATTCAATTGAACGGAAGAAGTAGTACGAACAGAGCAGGACATAATCATAGGTATATATATGTAATCAGTTTGTAAATTCAAAATTAATGTTTTGATGTACTTATACACAAACAATATATTCGTTACTATAGTGACGGGGTTATTGAATTTCATTTTTTCAATTCGATAAAGTATAGTTTATTTCGTATATGCAAAAACTTAGTGAAATTGTGGAAAAAGAATCTAGTATTTTAATTGTGGATTTTACATATTTATGAAAATTTAGTCAATTTCAAATCTTTCTCATATAAATGAAATATTTTAAAACCGCTACAGTTTTTGCTTCGGTAATTGTAGACACTTTTGGAATATAATGAAGAAAATGAATAATAAAAATTTCTAGCGTAAAAGTCGTAAAAGTTGATTTACCAGAAAATGTAGTAATTATTCCGTTTGCCTTGACTTTTTCCACAATTTCCATAGTATCACATATACTTATTTAAGGCAAAAAGCCTCTTCATCGATTTGAAAAAAATGCAATAAATGTCACTGTTTTCTATACTATACTTTACTATTAAATAAAAATATAATACCATAAACGAAATATGCACGAATATTCCACTCATGGGAAATGAGAACAAATTAAATACTTAAATTTTAAAAGAAAAATATTATAAGATAATTCCGCTCCCCCAAACAATAAATCATTATGGGCTAATCATCCATATAAAAATAATGGAATTAATAAAACATCTATCTTTTGTAAATTACAGTGGTGCAATGGTGAATATTTATATACTCCAATTTAGAGTTATTACCAAATTGACTGTAATGAATGTTTGGTAGATGTCATATAAACTCTATAATAATGCTGCTAGATGTTTGTTAATTTTTTGTGCAACTTCTGTAGTTGATTTATCTTTTGTTTTGTTGTCTATTAATATATTAGTATTTATTTGTAAGTTTATCGGGTCAATATTCGTCTATATTATATACATATTTCGTTTAATGGATGCTAAAATTATAAAAACAAAACATATTCATATATAATTGGCAAAATAATAATTTAATGTGCAAAATTCTTCCATGTGGCGGTGTGTGTTAAATAAATACAAAATTATAATATAATAATAATTCATATTAAACTAAATAATAAATTGCAAATAAAATAAAAACACAAAAAATTTAACAAATTAAATATAATAATAACAAGAAGAATAAATATTAAAAAATAATAATACAATTAACAATTTGATGTACGGCAAATTAAAGAAATTGCTTAAACGGAGTAGCCATTGTATGCACATTGAAACGTATATGTACATATATTATTATAAGAACAATATGAAATAGGATGTCCTATATTAATATATCATAAAGTTTCAATGAAATCAATGCCACAGACTCCGGCTATTAATATGAAAAATTATTTATAATAATTATATAATCAATATTTTGAAAGTCTTTTAAAATTTTCCAATTTGACTAATTTTTGTTTATTTTAATTTGCCTGTAAATCATCAGCCTCTTTTAATTGCTTTAATTTGGCCGCTTTTCTTAAACGTTTTTCACGTTTACGTATTTTTCTAAGACGTTTCATAATTTGCATTACTTTAGTAGGATTTTCGTCTGAATAATCTAATAATGTTTCACAAAATGCACGTCCTATATGTTCATAATCCTATGAAGAAAAAAAAAATGATATAAGAAATATATTATTTTGTATGCCGACTGCGTGCCATTTTTTCGCATATCTAATAAAAATGTATGCTAAATTTATTTATTTACTCACAGCGATTGAGAAATGCGTTTGATTACGAGAACCAATTGTTGAACCACCGAAAGATGCTTCTATTGTATAACTATTTGTAACACCAATCATCCATACAACAATACGGCCAGTACCTTCTTTATTTCGTTGCACTTTAAATTTACAATTTTCAAAAGAAAACTATATAAATATAGAAAAATAGAATATTTATAGAATTATACAATATTTGGTGTATGATCGATTTGATTGATGTGATTCGATCAAAAAATTTCCAAAATATTTCATAAAAACAATTCATTTTTGCTATATTAATAATATTTGAATTACATATAAATAAGACAATTATTCCAACATTTATTTTAATAAAAAATAATAATCCGAAACATTTTTGAGCAAACCGTACACTGAAAAAACACATTTATACAAACCTTGTCCGCAACATTTTTATGTAACATCAACGGAAAAACTTGTTCGGTAAGTTTTTTATCCGGTGAACGTTTATTTTCACAGCCATAAATAAATATGTTATGTTTTCGGGAATGGGCATGCATATCACAATACATATCCACTCCGCATTCATCTATCAGTCTTTTTATCATTGTTTTTGTATACCATATCGATGGATATGTTTCTCTAATTACAGTTCTATATTGTCTATTTAAGTCTTTTCCGGTTAATGAACTTCTTGTATTGCCTACAATAACACCATCTGGATTTAACATTGGAATTAATTTAAATATAAATTTATGTCGTAGCTTTTTTGCCTGCATGTGCGAGACATAAATAAGAACGATAGTTTAATTATACTATAAGTTTTTATTTTATATTATTATAATATAGGTGCATTCCTATGAAACCTCAAATTCCGTTGCAAAAGGAACAATGTCTGGTGAATACAGTACGGTTTCATAGTAAAACACCTATTATTATATAAAATTGTAAATGTTATACAAATTTAGAAATACCACAAATGAATCGCCTGTAATAAAATCCATTAATCCTTTCATCATCCAAGATGCAGGCGTTTCACCCGGATGTACTCTAGCACTTACGACAATCACTTTTTTCTTCTAAATTAAATTAAATTATTTTTAATTATTTAATAAAATTCAATCAATTATTTCTTATATATACCTTTGATGTTTCATCGTCTGCCATTGGTGCGGTTACAGTTAAATAATAAACATTATTACCGGCTAAAGATCTACAAAGTAAACGTAATTTACAATATTTTGATTTTATAGGATGACGTTGAATTGCCATCAGATAATCCTATATATATATATATTTAAAGGAAATGTGTGTTAACTTTTCATTTTCCACAACAACCTCATTTATAATACGCTTACCTGTAATTCACTATATGTATAAGGATAACTATGTGCAAAATAAACAATATCATTATCATGTTGAAATTCAATGTTAAATGTTAATGTATAAAAACCATCATCATCCTCTTCATTATTAGTGACTCTGCCCATTGCGAAAACATAAGAAACATAGAAGAAATTTTCCTAGATATAATTAAAATATATACATTTTAACTAAATTTAATTAAAATTTATTTTTACGGTGCTGTTGTTGTATCTTCATTTCTAAAATATGATATGTTATCACCACATCTTTTCCATCCTATAGCTGAATTTTTGGCATCTATACTTGAATACATTAATGGTTTCATTCCTTCATTATATAAACTACCGGATTTTACTAAATTAACTATCGAAAATCTTTATAAAAAATTGTAATTATTTTAAAAAAACAGAAATGTGTTATTAAAATTTAGTATTTCCATTTCATTTTATAATAATTTATATGTTAGGACCTTAACTTAGTATTCACCTATGTTTCGGCGGATGGCAAATGGGCATTTATTAAATAATATTAAATCTTTTGACTAGCATGTGTTGTATACGATGGAGCTTTATCACCATGAAATTCTTTAAGGAATCGATCAGCCTCTGTTACATTTTTTCTAAAATCGAAGTAGTGCAAAAGGACATTGCAAGAAAAAAAAAAACTTGATCGATAAAGTTTGCTGATTGGATTTTATTAATTAATATCAAAACTAAAATAAAAAACCAATACCAATGACCCCTATATTTGCCTATTTCGCCGTCTATATATGCACACTAAGTTAAGGTCCTTAAATAATTATTAATAACCATATATGCATACCGATATATAACATCCTTTTTTGTATTCGATACACGAAAATAAAACCATTGATTATGTCTATTTGTATATAGATCAGGACGTAAATACAATTCATAATAAACTGGTGTAATTTTAACTGCTTTAGCTAAATTGCCTGATTCAAATCTTGATTCAAATAGTAAATCGTCATTATTATGATTGTTATCTACATTATTGTTACTATTACTATTATTATTATTACTATTATTATTCGGATGCGCATTAATGAGATACTTTGAACCACCAACACTGGATCGACTAAACTGTATAGTTTCATCATTTTTATTATAAATTCTATTTGATTTCATATATAAATTACGGATATCATTTTGTATGGGAATTGCAGGATAATAGGATATTTTTTCACAAATAGGATTTTCAAATAGTTCTGAATCTTCACTACTTGTACCATCGTCATAATCATTTTGTCTATTATTATTATTATTATTATAGTTATTATAATTATTATTATTATTATTATTATTAAAATTAATGTTATATTTTTCATCATCGTAGGTCTCGTAATAGTCATCATTATTATCATCATCATCATCATCATCATAATCATCACCATCATCAACATCATTATAATCATCATCATTTTCATTATCATTATCATTATCGTTATCGTTATGAAAATAAATTGTATTTTTAGTTTTTAATTGTATTGATGATTTATTTATTGTTGTTGTTGTTGTTGTTGTCGGACTACATTTTTCTGATTCACTTGAAATATTATCTGCATCGGAATTATCTGAATCTTGGTTATATTTTGTTGATTTTTTAAAATTTTTTTGCTATATTTATATATAGAAGTTAATTTTTCATATAAATTTATTCACACAAATAATAAAGAAAGTATATTCTATTTTGAACACTTTTGATAGTCCAAAATGTACGTGTTTAATACGTGTTTGTAGTGTGAGTGTGTACTGTGTGTGTTACTGACTGTGTCTGTATAATATGTGTTGATTTATTGATACATTCAATTACATTATGTTGTTATATACAGAGGCATACAAACATTAAACATATAAAATTGATGATTGAAAATAACATTGTATCCTAAATTGAATCATCGTCTATTGGTTTGATGTGCGAGTAAGTTCATTTTTTCGTCCTTATATTTTTCATGAAATTCAATTAGTTATATTCTATTTCATAAATTTCATAATATAACACCATAAAGTCTCTTGGTTTTTTTTTAAAATTAGCGTTAGATTCGCCACAATTTCTGTACAAATAATGTCAACAAATAAGTAACTTAGAAATCGTTTGATAAAACTTACACTCTACCCTTTTAATACAAACGGTCAATCTGTTTATCAGTATAGTCTGACCAAGATGCGGGATTGAGTTTATTATATAGTAATTTTTAACACGAAAGAGTAGACGTTTAAAATATTTTATTTCCTGCGACAGATTAAATTAAAATAGAATATTGATGTATCATTAACTGTGACCATTCCAATTTACATTGTATTGTATCCAATTCCTTGCCCCCTTGATTAGTGTGAATCTGTATGCCATTGTCAGAGCGCCGTTTCTCGTTCCATTTCTCTAGCAGAACCCACTTCACAAGTATTTTTTTTGTAATATCCATCACACTCCTTCTCCTAAATCAATATATGTCCTATTTATAAAAGTTGTTTTAATGTAATCTAATACTTTTATATTTGCTTAACAAACTCCTAATGCATTGTACGATATACACATATTTTGTAATGATATCTGTATTTATCCTATATCTATAAATATATATCATCGCATTATAAAACATTTCTTTTAAATGTCATCTCATTTCAAAAGTATTTTATGCGTGATATTTGCAGAAATACAATTATTATACAAGTATTTTGTATAAAATCGATGAAATAATGTAAAAATCAATGTTCATACAGTTGTTGTTTATTTTTTGGATAATTAATAAAAAATTTATATGATAATCTCTGCTGATAATATACATTTTGTATATGTGTTTTTGGGTGTTTGGGTGTTGTGAGTGTTGCGTGTATGTGTATTTGTTTAAAAACATTTATATTATAACAAAACAATATTAATTAAAGTTAAATTCTGTTTTCATACAGATATACGATGCATCTATTACACATATATTTATAGATTTATCTAATGTAAACATTGGGATGTCATTAATAATTTTATTTACACACATTATATATTAAAACACTAAAATTCAATTAATTATTTTAAATAATGTAGGAATTTCGGAGGTATAATATATATTATGATATTAAAAAATGATGTTGAGATGGTAATAAATTATGCGTGAAGCAGGAAAAATTTGGATTACAAATTATGTTATTCACAATACATAAATGTAGGTGTATATGTGATTATTATTTTTGGTATTTATGTATATACACAATAATAATGGTACAAATAATAATAAAACTTACATAATTTACAGCACTTATTGGATTATATGTAAAAACTACTACACCATTTTCTTCACCAACTGGTCTTGGTTGTATTTCTTTACCGGTTGGTTGATAATATGGTTCTGGTATTGTTGGCACATATGTTATATGCTCAATTCTTTCTTCAAGTACCTATATTTCATATATTATTATTTTGATTTATTAAAACAATAAACAATTTTTTAAAAAATTTATACATATCCGGCACACGGCTGTGTTCGAAAAATCGCCAAAATTGATTAAGAAAAAATAATAAATAATTAAACTATTTTTACAACTAAAACCAATTAAAATGCATATCGATATTCAAGACGATAGCAAACGTTTCAATAATGCATACCAAACAAGGGTAATGCAAAGCATTATATTCTTAAAACTATTTGGAACACGTTCTTTATGGATAATATGTTGGAATCAATAAATAAACAAATAACCATTGTTTTTACTATATCATTGAATATCCTTCATTCAGCACTTTGAATCTTATTTTCTATATGGTTCCTATTGAGGCCACCATCATATTGTTCATCATCAATTACAATAGTTTTTAAGAAATTATCGTCACTTCCAGTTATTCTAATGATGTCTATATATTGTTCGGTACAATTTTTGGTCATCATCTATCAATATTATTGATGGACGGTAAAAACTTTTAATTCACCGATTGTACACCAATTTTATTCTGTTAAAATCTAATTGTTATTTTTACAATATGTACCATGCGTCAATGAATATCAGATTTATTACTAACTTGCGCTTCGGTAGTCATTATTACTGGTTGGCCAGCACGTTGATCATCATCGAGATATGGATGATGCCGTCTTTAAAGAACTTTCATGTTTTTTAACATGTATTTTTGTTAGAAAATCAAACAGTTACTGTGGCTAAACGTAGGATTTTGGCTTACCCTCATGGTAATGTCATGAAACTTTAACAGTTTATTATTTTTCGGACATACGGTTTATATGCTTGTTGCGTTTAATTATAACATATATATAAAATAGTATCTTGTCTATTTATATTTAACTATATATTATTTAAATTATAATTACAATTAATTATAACTAATTAGCTATATTTTTGTTTAATTTATATACGGTAAAATCATATAAATATTGTGAATTCTATGACTAGATTTGTTTCAACCAAAAAAAAAACAATAGATAATATTAATAAGGAAATACAAAATAATAAAATAGTAACGAATATAAATTCTTATTATTATTATTATTATTAAGTAAAGTAATTAAAAAATTCCGGACAAAATGTATATTAACTAATTGGAGCTTATATATATTATTTTAAATGTTCTGCCAAAGAAATTAATTGCATTAAAAAATTAAGTATTTTAAAAACAAACATTTATGCGATGACAAAATAAATATGTAAATAATATTTTATATACCGATAAATACAAATTTTATTATAAGATCAAACTAAAGTAAATCATAATTCAGGGATTTATTTAAATAAAAAGATAAAAAAAAAAAAAAAAGAAGTAGATCCCGTCTGTGTAGGAAATCAAATTAAAAAATTTATCATTCGTCGCCAAAAATAAATGTTTAATATTATAAGTTCAAGTAAACCGTAAACAAATATTTTTTACTGTCTCGCGCGCACACACAACGCAAATGTGGGATGAAATAATTAATTAATTTATTTATTTTGGTTTTTTTGTATTTATTATTATTGTAATGGTGACTAGAAAGTTTTTTTTTTTGGATAACTTTTTATTTTACCTATGTTGATAACATCCATAAAAAATGGTCCAGTTTTTTAGAATGTCATAGAATTATATACGCTTTTTTTTTTATCGATATTTGATAATTGCAAATTTCTAAGTTCGCAATCAGTATTATTTTAGCAATTATGTGCAGGAAAACATTTAAGTTTAAAATTGGAAATGTTCTTTAAATTTATTTGGGCTCAAAATTATAAATTGACTAATTTTACTATTAATTTATATGATCCTTTGTCTGTTGTTGTTGTTAGAATAATCTTTGATATTCATCATATCCATATAACCATATATCTACTTCAATTATGGAATGGATTATTTTTTGCGACACTTTTCTTTAAATGAAACATCAAACGCATTATTCAATTTGTTATAAAAGTGAAACAGATACAAATAAATAAATAAATAATTTTAAAATAGGGAATATAGTGTCCTACGATCGCTTGTATGATCTTAACTGTACTGCACTAAATATATATATATATATATATATTACTCACCTGACATTCGGTTGGCCATCGGGCGGCCTGCTGTGGACAATCATGATCTCTTTCTTTAGGCAATGCAAACAAATCTCTTGGCTCTTTTAAACGTGCAATTGCACGTGATGTTTGCGCATCTGTGTTTACTTCTAATTGATTTGTTTTAAGATTATTTGATAGAAAACTACCTAGAAAACCTATAAATATTTTATAAGAAAAATTAATTGTTTATATTTCCATGTAAAATACAATAAAATAATAATAATAATAATAATAATAATAATAAAAATAATAATAATAATAATAATAATAAAAGTAAAAATAAAAAAACATTAATTACACTTCGACATCGTAAATAATTTAATATACAACTCATAAAAAATTTATTTTCCTTTCAAACACTGTTATTTGGCAACTTTTCGAATTTAAAAATTTAAACACAACTAATTTTATACATTTATATATAAAAATAATGATTTTTCCTATATATTATTGCAATAATATTAAATTTATAAATTAAATTAAATTTTCTTTATATTAATATATTTTTTATTATTCGTAAAAATTTATATTATAATATGAAAAAAATGGAAATCTGATTTTCTTAAAATTTCTTCATTATACGTATAATATACAGTGTGTGTGTGTGTGTGCACAATGATTATATCTACCTCTGGTATTTTTAGTGTAAAAAAGGAATGGAATGGCGGTCAAATCGTACACGGATAGATCCAAGATCGGCGAGGACACTGAGGCTGGGGTATCTGTTTCTAGGATAAAATTCTCAGAACTCATGAGAGTATATCCAAGTGTTTTCAAAACGGAAATATATGACATTGAAAGATGCGTTTAATGCAACCTCGACTGGAAATATAAAAAATAGTAACTTCACGATACTGTCCGACAGCCAGTAAACTCCTACACAATTAAATCCAGGTTAATCTGGGATTGTGTGGGAAGGCTGAAACAACTTGAAAAGCATATTAAACTAACTCTATACTGAGTTCCAGTAAATACTGTCAGAAAGGGAAAAGAAAAAGCAAACAAACTATAAACTCCATTTATTGGTGCGGAACCTTTCTACGGAATCACACTATTCGCGAAAGATTAATAGTTGATACAAAAAAAACAAATGGTCAACGACCTGATGTAAACATCCGAACCTGGCGTAATCAAAGAAACTTATATAGAGGTTATACGCAAAGAAATAGGAGACTGAAGGTGGATGTGTACTAATTATGGAAATACAACATAATTATTTTTGATAAGTTTCTTGTATTTTTTTTTAAAATATAAAGTTATAAAATTATTGTATACAATAAATTATTATCATCATTCAAAAATTGCTCATTTCTAACTAATATATTATTTTTATTGTATCAATTACAATAATTAGTCAATATAAAAATACTAAAATAGGCTTTTGGAAGTAGATAGATATACTATATTATTATGACACACACTGTATATATAATATTTAAAATAAAGATTCTTATTTCTTACAAATTTTTAAGTATATTATATTTTCTGAAGAAATAAAAAAGTATGTAACGAAAAAATATTTTTAAAACAATTATACAGGCAAAAAAAAAACATAAAAGAAATGACAAAGTGAAGATAAACATTAATGACTTTTAATTTGAATTACATTTAATTATATATATTATATTAGTCATTTTTATATACGTGTACGACGAGAATATAACGCACATTTTAATATCTTGAATATTTTGCCAACAAAATTAGTAATTTGTATATATATTTTTGAAAAATTGTTGAAAATCTTCTTAATTATTGTGTATATATTGAGTATTTTCTTTTGGTTTTAAATAATGGTTTATGTTGTAAAATGTATATCTAGATATAGGCCAGGCTACGGTAAATACTGCGTTACTGCTTTTTAATATCAATGTTCGACCACTTCTGTGTGGATTTCGACTATAATAGATGGTCGTACCTCTCTGATTGTCTTCTAAATCTTAATCTGAAATCCGTAGGCATGGTGCACAGTGTCATTTAAACGTTTTATTATTTATTTATATGATTATCAATGTCGTGAGCTATAATAATGTTATATAAAAAATACCATTTAAAATTTTGATCATTTTATTTCATTATTCAAATTAATTTTGTCATTAAATTCATTGTAAAAACATTAACAAATAAGAAGAAAGTAGAATTGGTACGATAACTATTTATTAAAAAAAATAGCAATCCAAAGATCACAAATTTCTTGAATTTATCCTTAAATATAATTTTGTAATTAAAAACCAGGACAATCTACCATTTTACCATTTACATTATAAATGATAATTTTAAATAGTCTCTATGCCATCGAAGGGTAGGCATAATTTGCTCATATGGCGGTATAGTAAATTACAAAACGAACCTATAATTTCCGTTTTCCCACAACAATTACAATTATTATGCAACAAATATATACGTACGCCTGTGTTTATAATAATAAAATATACACAAAACAATATAATCTAAATGCGATATTATAATTTAGTTGGAATTTGATTTATTTCTTATTTCTCTGTAAAGAAAATTAAATTTATTATATAGAAATTATGATGATAAATGCTTCTATTTATGCTATTATTTTAACATTAAAAAAGTTTTATATATATACGAGTATTATTATTATTATTATTGAAATTATATAATAACGCATAGACACAAAATTGAGAAATTAAATTATTTAACACAGCTTAAATAAACATTATTATTTTCGGTTTTTTTTCGTTTTCCCAACACACATACAGCTAGTTTAAAAATTATTCGAACTTATAATAAAACCAAACACCACAAAACCTATATTTTAATTTCTTGAATGCGTCAAAACGATTGCTCCGATTGTCTCAACGAAATTTTGATATAGTGTTTAATTTTATTGCAATGTGTATTTTATAATATAATTTTTGAAAATAAATTATAAATCATAGGCTGATGTGATGCATATTTACGTGTGGAGGTTGCAATGTGAAAAAAAAAAATAAAAACGGATAATCTTTTGCATATTATAAAATCCAAAATGTCACCAAATAAATGAATAGATATAGCAAAAAAATTAAGATAAAATAGAAATATAAAATGACATTATTGTCATAACATCTAAAATTTGATTAAATGTAGAGATGATTTATAAAAATATATAATTGATTGTGGAACAGCTGCATCTGTAACATTTTAACTAAAATTTCTTTTCGCATTATTAAATTAATATAATTTTTTTTAATTTTTTCTAATATATTGTAGTAAATAATGAAAATTTCAGATATTACAAAAATCTATTTTTGACTGTATTTATATATACGTGTAACGTGTCGTGAACGTGGCTATACTTTATTTATATTTATATGCATTGTCTGTCCGACGAATAACCGAAATCACTTTCTAGCATATGAATCTGTTGAAAATATCGTGAACTGCGGACCTTAACAAACTGGCCAAGTTTCATGACATGCTGCATTCCATTTGGTGTAAGACAAAATAAAACGTACCGGCAGTAGATTAATTTTTGAAATACTGGAAATAATTTTTTATTGATATAATAATTATCGTATTGTTAACAATACAACAATTTCCTAATTTTGATGCGATCCAAGTATCGCAGTCATTTTTTGAGGTCCTCGTATTTAAGGAAGTGCTGTGCACAGAATCCATGAGCCATCGATTTGAATAAGTAGTGGTAATCTGATGGAATAACATCTCGTGAATAGAGTGGGTGAGATAAGACGTGACCCATTTAAGATTTGTTCGAGAAAAATAACTTTATCGTAATTTTGGTATATATATTCTGATCATTTTTCTTGCATTGATCGCTTCGAATTAGATTAAATTATTTAAGTAGATTTAAAAATTGACTTAATTTTAATAGACACATATAATACACACCACTCGTTACTTAGAGTCTTAACTAAAAACAAAATAGTGAGATATCCAATCCACTACTTTTGTATAATATAAATTCATAATTCGCATAATTTTTCGAATAAGCGCATCGACAATCATTCGATACCTTTCAACATCAGTTTTCTTCAAATGAAATGTTTCGTGATAAAGTAAATGACGATGCAAGTCGTGAATGTTTAGGCGCTGAAAATCTAGTCTAGGATTGGGAGTGGAAAAAGTGAGTGTAATAAATGCTCTGCTGTTAATTGTGAATATGATAATTATTTAAAATGCAGACTTTATCATATAAATTAAATACATTCATAATATACAGAAAGAATTTACTTATAATAAGTAAAATTTTAAGATTGTATTATTCGTCGGTATCCCTATTTTATTCCATATTGTCGTGATGTTAATAATTGATAGTCGACACCGGTCCGAAGACTTATTTATATTATAATAATTATATTCTTTATATATGTATCTCTAATTTTGTCTGATATGTGCAAAAAGCATCGAAATACTATAACCATCAAAAGTTACAACATTTTCCCATTTTGCACGAAAGAGGTGGATTCATCGCTAGAAAAGCAAGCAGCCTGATCTTTGAATGCGATCCATTCATGAAGTCATTTTTTTTTGTATATCATGGTGAGAAGTGAACCACAGAAAAGTTTTAACGAACAATCGAAAGCAAATGGTATAGGATGGACGGGAAACTATTGGTGAATCTGAGGTAACACAGTTCACATTCACGTGCTTTTAAATTTTCCTTTAATGGTTTTTTAAACATTTGGTCTAACCTTGTCATACTGTATAATATGTTTAGCTTGTCATGTGTTTTTATACATCCTGCCTTATTTTTCTCACAATGGTCAAATCAATTGGAATAATTGTTGATGATAACATTCGTGCGCTGACCAGATTCCAGGAATTCATAGAACACCACAACGCTGATTGTGTTCCCACCAGATGCACAACATTCAAACAATAAATATTAAAAGCAATATGATTTACGCCACATTTTGTAAAACACTTATTTAAATACCCAATATATACACAAAAGATCATTCCGATTATTGTTACTAATCCACAAATTAAACATAATAAATCTTCGATCAAATCATGAATTGAATGATTTGCAATATAATGTAGTAAGGAATTATGTTGCCAGTATTTTAGATGGACATATCTAATGTCATATGTCGAGTGGTCATATACATGTGTATGGATAATATATCAATAACAACAAGTCTTGAATTATCTAACAACACGAAGAATAATGTTAGGATTTTTAATTTTAAATCAGGCTATCATGTCATTAATATATGTTTGGAAGAAAATCCAAATGGATATTAAAGAATTAATCTTATTTATTTGATTGCGACGACTCTATACACAAAAATGAACTAATATATGTTTTAGTAACTTTTTTTAATATAATATAATATAATTATGGTCTGTGGAAAAGAAATTTGAAAAAAAATATATCAATAATTGGCATGTTGACATTGATATTTATAATTTTCGTTTCCTTTTTGATAATTATTATTATTTTTATTATTATTAATTACCGCGCTAATACAACTAATTAAAGATTAGTTTTTATTTTAATATTTATTTAATTTAAATTATAATATAATTGCTGTTTAGTTGTTACACAAAACAATAAAATATTTTCGTATATATGAGATGGAAAAACTTTTGAAAACCAATTTCTAATTAAAAACAATTAATATAAAGAAAAACTTATGTGCACAAAATATTATTATATACGTAAATTTTTTAATTAATTAAATTTTTAATATACAAAACCATAACAAAAACAAAAAACCAAAAAAAATATAAAAACTTTACAAAATTTATATTATTAACAATTTTTTTTTTTTATATTGAACTACTACTTTTCACACACAAACGAGGAAAATTAAAAATTAAAATTTTCAAATAACCATATCAAAAAAACATGTAATTGCTACGATTATTTTAAAGAAACTGATGTGTCTACTGTGTGTAGTGGGAAATTTTTTTGCTCATATAATTTTCATTTTCTTTGTAATATTGTGTTATATATAAATTTGTATGTAAACTTATCGCGGACTTGGACGATACATACGAGTATTAAATATATTTTGTACTACTACTGCCCGTTTTGTTTTTTTTATTTATACGACCACCACCTCTATATATTTTGAGTATTATTATAAAAATATAGTAGTAAATGAGTTATTTTTTGATATACTATTTATTTTATACTATATAATTGTTCGTATATATATAGATTTAGTGTTTGGTTGAGTGGCCGCGCGTGTGCGAAAATATATAAATTATAAAATATACATATGCCACCAATATACGTATTTGCTTGTATGTTCATATAAAATGTGTATGATGTCAGCAGCAAAGACAATTTGTTGGCGGACACATTTTTTTTATTTATTTTTTTCAATAAATTTTGCATATGCATCAAGTCATGTTATTCGCAGTGAGTAGTGGTGAAACATATACGTGGCCATCGACCAAGCAATCCTATTATATTAACATATAAGTTAAGTTGGTAATAATACCACAGATTTGTGTTATAAATAACAAATCACCAATTGGTTCATATCAGTATGATTAGGTGCTCATCATAATGTTGCTATATTGTTAATCTTATAGGTATACACCATTTAACATTGTATATATTTAAAGATTTATCCGTTTTTATATATTTATATAAAGGAAATACTTGGAATTTCAATTGTGTTGTAAGGACAGTGATACGTTATAGTTATAAGAGTAAATATGCTATTAAATCTTTATAGTTGGACTATAGATATAATGTTTTCACGAAATAGATATAATTACAAAATGTATCGTACGCGCAGGAAATATATATATATTACTGAAAACTGCTCAGAATCGAAAAGCAAAATAAATTTTTTTAAATTAATTTTAATTTATTCTAAAAATTTCCTTCAACTGAAATATGTACATTGATTTGCATGTTCAGCAAGTGTATCAATCAAATGAATGTATAGTTGAGTATCGTGCAATTGTTGGCTGTTCAATATCCTTCAATTGCTGGAAATAGGTTTCTTTTCATCGCCCAATAAAGTTTAAGAAATATAGAAAATAGTCAAAATAGAGCTAAATCGGGGAGTGAATGTTGTAACAAATAAATCTGATTTTTAGTAAAAAAAAAATCAGTGATAATTGTGAGAATCTGCATTGTGTAATAATCGAAAACTGCCTGGCTGGCGATATTTATCCGACAAACACGTCTATGCAAACGCTTTATTACTCCATTTTGCAATAACAAAGGATTATCCGTTTGTATTACATGCAGGAGCAAATGAAAATTATTTTGTCGATTGACTTCATCGAAGGAGATTTGTTTTGTATTTTCTTTATATCGATTGAGCACTTTTACACTTTTAGTTTCTGATTCGTATTCGAAAAAAACATATGTCGTAGACCAATTTAGTTAAATTCCATGAATTGTTATTTTTTTTTTAATCTATTAGCTCAATTTCTTTGAATTTTAATTGAAGATTTCTTGCTATAATTTCCACGAAATTACTTGTGTTTCGGATAAACAATTATCATTTTAAGCATTTCAACAAGCTCGTTTCGATAGCAATTTAACCAATTTTAAAACAAAATTGGTTTTTTACTCTTTATACATTTCTCGGCCGTCGCCGCACAAATACCGTACTTACACCTAATGTGGTAAATTTTGAATTACACTGAAGAAAATTTCGTGAAACATGTACAGTTTGCTAAAGTCAAGTTCACAATACATATTGATATCTATCAGTTCCATGCGGTCAATTTGATTATTTTTTAGAAGAAGTTACAAAATGTGTATTATTATCGATCGGTATAGAAATAGAAAACTCTGTAAATGTGTGATGATAGTTGAGTTGTACCTTTGACAGTTTATTGTTTAATAACAAGAAAATCATAAAATCATCGGTTAGACTTTAATTAACGATAGTGTCCAAAACCATTTTAATTAGAGTAGTTCATAATCGCATATATACGTTAATTTTTATGACTCCTAAAAACTTAACAAATAATTTAAAAACATTAACTATTCACATCTTCGTTTATGAAATCAGAGCATATATGGTGTTACGTACGCTTTTTAATAATTAACAATGTACACGCATCGGTCAATCACACATTTAAGTATAAATGAATAAATAACGCATATTTACTGATGATAAATATACAGACTTAAAATTTCAAAAACCACAAAATATGTGTGAACCTTATTTTTGATGGTACGGATATGGTAAATAAATACGATAACCATAAAAAAATAGGAAATATAATAACAAAATATCATTCAAATCTTTATTTGGTATACCTTACTTTCCTTAACCACGTATAAAAACGCATCAACTTATTATTTTATTAATTATTAAATGTTTTAATTTTTTTTTAAGTTTAAAACTTAAATTCGGTGTGCTCTTAAAAATTATTTATTAAATGTATTAATTATTAATTACTGCGTTATTTGTTATTCTTAACTTTGCTGGCGGCTAATTAATTTCGCGTTGCACTTGTAATAAAATTTTATGGTCGTCAATAAAAAAGCTTTCGCAAATACTTAATTTCTATATTCCTATTTATTTGTCTATATACGCATTTATAACTGATTGTTAATTAAAAGTCTATTTATTGCAATGACTATAAATATTTGTATTATTTTACATTTTACGATTTTAGTGTGCGTACACGTTTGAAATGTGAAAATAATTTAATATCAAATATTTGTTATTTACCTCGTGCCGTAATAGTACATACTGGAAAGAAATGTGCTTGTAAATGTTGAACTCTGTCACTGGCTCTCCAATTTAACATAATTATTATAATTACTATTTTCTTTTCTAAATTTTTACTTATTATATTTTAGAATAATATAAATTAACTAAATTACAATTCATTTTTCTTTTGTCACTTTTTTGTACTAGGTATTTAATGGAATATATGGAAAACAAAATTCTGATATTTTATATAAATACAATGCAAACGATAGAAATCCACCACAGCAACTAAATTTAACAAAAAAATAGAAAACTTATTGTAGTGGTTTGTTATTTTTTTTTGTTATTTGTGTTTGTGTCCCCCACACTCAACACCACATATTCACAGTACTTCAAATAAATAGCAGCCGTATGGCCGTAGTGTAATAAGGATATTGGTATATGTTGTTCATATTGTATTTAACATATAACATAAAATATGTGTAACTCAAATTGATTTGCATATCTGTAATACAGTATACATTTGTTTGTACATAGCCGGATAATACTTAATCAATATATATATAATTAATAAATAAATAATGGTAAATTTTTGCATATTTAATACTATCATTGTGAAGTATTGAAATCCATCTTGTTGCAATAAAGAAATGTTAATAATTATAGTTATTTTTATAGTCAATGTACGTGTTATAATACGTATTATATAAGCTTCCTTATACTATATCGTATCAAAACAAAATATATATAATACATCAATGACTGTACAATAATTTTATACTATATGTATAAAATTTCTTAACATTTTTAAAATAATATAGTCAGTTTAGTTATTGTCATAACAAAGAAATCGATATAAAGTATGAAAATAGTTCTATTGTCGTTATAAACATATCAAGCAACAATATTACAATTGCTATATATAAATATGAAAATTTAGCTTTAAGATATATTTTTCACTTTTTATATAAAACTTTCGCATGTGTTTGGATTTTTTAACTTCACTTCACATAAACTTTTCAGTGTTATTTGTTTGCACTGCTGGCAATTTGACTCTATATATAACTTCGTTTATCTTTGGTTCATAATAATAACCATTATTCTAAAATAGCAATTATATACTCTATTTAGTCAAAGATCTGAAAAACACGACAAAATAAAGGCCACACTGCGGGTTTCTCGCCCCAAAACGATATAGCTATAATATAATATTACCACAGCTCATAAAGTACCATCTTTACTCAAAATATTTAATGTATTAATTGAAAAGAAAAGAATAATTTTTATAACTTGTTTTTTTTTTTACTTATTCCATCAATTCAATCTTAAGTAATATTCAATTTTTCTATATGCTACCATTAATTCGTATGCGGTTTTACAATTTCGACATCACAAAATACCATATACGTTTCAAATCGATTGCAAAGTAATTGAAAATTTTCAAATAAATACAATTTTTAATAGTTTTCTCGTACACGAAATTTATTTGTAAGTTCCCACGAATAATGATCCTGATATTATGGTCCTAAAAACCAATAAGAAAATTCCACATATAATCGAAACTATACACAATAAGACAAAAGCCATAAAGATTGATGATAAAATTATTTCTGGATTTATTTTCGATGTAAACGTAAAACTATAAATCGATAGTTAATATGTATTTTATATTATAATGTTCACTTTTCAGCGTTGAATACATTTATTGTGCTATATTTAAATTGTTCAAAATTATGAACATTTGATATAACATATGGTTGTTGTAGATCACCACTTACTTAGTCGATGCTTAGCTGAACAAGAAATCCCAGAAATTTATTGTTTATAGCAAGTAACCTTATAATATCATATTTTGTGCAGAATGTGGATGATGTGACACATACCCATCTCTAGTTAATTCTATTCTATTGAAGTTAAACAAATTTCTACATATGATTATGGCATTCGTTGGATCATAATGTGTACAACAAAAACGCCGGAATAACGAAAGGGGTTACAAAAAAAAAAGTTATTATATTTGAAGTATTTCTATTATTATTATTAGTATTATCATAATTTTAGTGACAAACCATTAACGTTCGGTCCAACAATTAACTATTATATTATTATAAATATATAGTGTTAATTTTAATTTTCAAATAAACATAAAAACCAAAATTGTTCAACTTACCTCTATGAACATTTTCTGGGGTTAAAGGTGCATCCATATTATTATTGTCAACCTATAAGATTACACTTTAAATATATATGTAAATTACAATATACATATAGTTACTATAACTAATATTATTTAAATAGAAATTATAATTAATTATAGTGTATCAATTTTATCCCATGTTATATTTATTTTAATATATAAAATAACAGAAATTCGTTTATAAATTGTGTTGTCACACTTATATCATTATTTCAACTAACTAACCTATAGCTGCTATATAACTAAAATATTTTAATAGACATTTCACACCCAGTGACACAACAAAACAAAAATCTCTTATTATATTATACCAAAACAACAAAAAAATGAATAAAAAATAGATTAATTTTTTTATTTGAATTTTGTTGCTACTATAAAAAGTTCATTTCAGTATATGTATTCTTGCGCAAAAGCTTTTCACAAATATGCATATCTTATTATTATTATGTGAAAGAAATATACGCTATGAACCATAAATAAGTAACCAAACTATTATTTTTCATAAATAATTGAATAAATTGTATTTATCTTTATTTTAGATTGACAATTAGTAAATAATTTAAGAAATAAATATAGAATTGAATCAAAATATAATAAAATTATTAAAAAAAAACTTCAATACATCAGCAATAAAATGTTCGCAAAATAAGTAAACACTACATTTAATATTCAGAATGTCCGCAGAATGCAATACTGTCTCCATATAAAGAAATTCATACTCCCAAATCACGATTTATCGGTTCACAATAGAAAATTCAGTCGACCTTAGAACATGGACATGATAGAACTGTATCCGTTTGTCTATATTTTGCCTTACTTACTAACTAAGGAAATTTCTTATCAACTCTACCATGAATATTTTATAAATACAATTTTCTGCGTAGAGCGTCTATTTCAATGTTGGAAGTTGCACTCATATTTTTGGATCATATAGCAGTAGATTTTTTTTTTCCATAAATGATTAATAATTGTTTTGCCAATGCTTTTGACAGTTATACCTTTATTGAATGCAGGTAACATAAAGACGATGTTCGATTTGTTTAATTAATTTAAAATACCCGCATAGATAGTCCAATTTTATAATAGATAGTGTAACTACATGTATTTCATGTGAATTTTGGCATTAAGTGTGTGTTTGAAAAGTCTCTTTATACCCTTCGAATCGTAATGTATAACATTTGGTTAAAGTATATAAACAATTTTGTTTTTTATTCGCAGGAAAATGGAAAGTGTTGTACCAAATAAACGACGAACATTAGATTTACTATGAGAATCCTAAGCGTAAAAGAGCTTCGGTACAGTCTGGTGGTGAAGCTGGTCCATCACAGCCGAAACGAAATAATCATGGCTGATAAGGTGATGCTCTGTATTTGGTGGATTTAAAATTGTGTTATGTACTATGAATTGCTGAAACCTTCCGAAACTATCACTGGTGATGTCTACCGACAACAACTAATGCGTTGGAAGCACGCAGAGATGAAAAAACAATGAAAATAAATTAATAGACACAATATATGAATTTTTCAACATGACAATGCCAAACCATCATATTGCATACTGTCGTTAAAAACTATTTATTACAAGAACTGAACTGGGAAGTTCTATCCCTACCACCCAATTCACCAGACATACCTCGTTCTGACTTCCACTTTTCCGGTTGCTGCAGTTAGGCCCGCAAGAAGTATGAAGTATTTCTTATGAAAGTATCAGAAATTGGCTCGATGAATGGATCACCTAGACGAGAAATTTTTCAGACAAGTAATTCAACAATAATTACCTAAACGATGGATGAAGGCGGTAACATTCAAAGGATTATACTTTGATTGAAACATTTATATTGTATATGGATGCGCTCCAATAACTATATAATGTTATGACAAACGGAATATGTAATAAAAAAGCCAATAATAATATATAGGTTACGTATATTTACTTATTTGTTGCAACGTCTTCCCACCCACATCAAAGAGTTTGGCTATTATTTAAATTCATGTTTATATTTTTTAATAAATAAAAATTGTATGTTTACTAATTTATGGTATATACTGTACATATACTCGTATTGTATTATAATAGTATTTAAATATACACATAAAAGTATAAATATAACTAAAGTCTGAGTTATTTTTGCTTTATGATTGTTTGTGTGGTATATATATCCTTTTATTTATACATAAAAATAGTATTATTTTATATGCCCTTTCTTTGCTTTGACATAAATATCATTAAAGCAATAATAATAAATATTGCTCATAGATACACATTCAAAACGTAGTGAATTTATTAACTTTATGTACCACAAGTCTTATTACAGATTGCATTTAATATAAATATATATTAAATTCAATGAATGAACTTACTAATACATTCCTATGTACAAGTGATTAATAGTATTTCATCTAACATATCAAATATTTTGAATTTGAATTTTAAAGTTAATTTCTTCCAAGTATTTTGTAGTTAAATGTTTGTTTGAAAAAATGTAATATAATAAATAATGCCAATTGAATTGTTTGGGTCACACAACAATAGAAACATTCGTATATATTTTATATTTTATTGACTATATATTATTGTAATGTGTGCATAAAATGGTCATATGTTGAAATTCCTATATATACCCAAAAATTTTTCCATGACAACTATAATTTTGATTTATCAATATATTTATTTTTTATTATGTTTTATTATAGGTAACTACATCAATTTTTTTTATTGGTTATTTATCATATTTTTTTTCGTTCTTTGTATTTATAGACTGACGACCAACATCTAAATAAAATATATTTAATTTAATTTTATATATACCACCAGCGTTGCTTGTATATCTAACTAATACATATTTGTTGTTATTTAAAAATGGGACGAAAAGTAACGGTTGCAGTATCAACGCTTAATCAATGGGCACTTGATTTTGAAGGAAACCGTGATCGAATATTACAATCTATAATTGAAGCAAAAGAAATGGGTGCTAATTTTAGGACAGGACCTGAACTAGAAATTAGGTAAATTAAAATAAATTGTTTACACAATACAATATTTATATATTTTTGAAAATTGATGATAATTTAGTACACGACAGTGTACATATGACTATGTTTCGCAGAATGATTATTTTTATTTTTTTGAATAATACAATCCTTACATCATTTATAGTTTAAGTCTGATTAAATGATTTAAATTTTATTAATTTATATTAATAAATTTTCAACTATACTTAAATAATATAGTATGTATTTATATATTTTATATAGTGGATATAGTTGTGAAGATCATTTTCATGAATCTGATACATTTCTGCATTCTTGGGAAGTATTATTACATCTTCTGCTATCTCCGTTGTGGTAAGTAAAATAAGTTTTGTTATTTTTTCGCATATATATTCTTTTATTTTTGTTTGTTAAATTTGTTGTATATTTATAAATATCATATTCGAGTATATATATGTACAGAGTTGGTGTCGATGAATGTGCTGTGCAATGTGATCTTTCAAGAAGGCGATAGCTCAATCATTATATTTCTAACAATAGGTCGAAAATACTAATTGATAATTTTAGAATTAACACTCCTGTGTTTTTGACATTTTATGGTACTTAAAATTTATTATCGTACAAATATCTACCTATATTTAACTTCGACTCTATGAGGTAAATACAAACATTTTAACTGTTTTGTGTGGAGAACAAAATTCTTATAATTTCGATTTCAATTTTAAATGTAAAATTTTTATAACTTACTTATATATTTCGTGTAATTCGATTTAAATTTACAATTGTTTGAAATAAATTAGTTGCATATAAATAAATTAGTATAGCTTGGATTATACTAGTGTTTAAAGTGTCTTGCCACCATGACAATGGTAGAGGATGTGACTGAGAAAAGGAGGATCATTAGATAGACATGGTTTTTCAAAAAAAAATAAATATATATTCTATGTTACCACCACTACTTTCCATAACCTTAATGTAACTAAACTCTTAATAAACATAGTATTTCAAAATTTTGATGCTTTCAATATCCTTTTTATGACCGCAAAGGAAAACACTTATAATGGCGTCAAATATTGTTGTCTGTCTGGTCTCAGCATATGGTCCATCAAGATCAATCCATCTATTTTTGGAAATTTAATTTAAAGATAAGTACTGCCGAAATAAATTCTTAGGATTGTATCTCCATAAAGTAGAGCACTAATTGAAGAAATGTCAATAAGTATTTTTTGTTTATGTCAATAATTATGATAACCTCATCCATCGCCTCTGTTGTACGATCGCACAGTACTCACATTAGACACATTTATATTTGTATATGATTTAATTTCATTTTAATTTTTATTTCGTATTTTTATGGCATATAATTTTATCGTTATGTTTATGTAAGTGCTGAATAATATTTAATAATGTATAAAATATTATAATAATATTACGCTAATAAGTAATAATAGTATTAAATATACATTTCATCTGTGGTCGATGGCAAGGCAATTTGTGGCAAACTTAATTATTTTTATTTTTTAAAAATGGGATTATGACAAATTTTAAAGCAAATTTTGTCGCTTTATTACTGAACACCGTTTGTTGATCAGAAAATTATGTTTGCAATATAAGTTGTAATTTCTAGTATATAGATATCTGTTAACCACGTTAGGGTCTTACGTTGACTAATTTTGATATTAATACCATAATTTATGGTATCTGTGGGAACAGCACAAAAAATCGATCAACCGGTACATATGCGTGACGCCTTCGGTTCATTATGTTCTTATATATTTTTGAGTTCACCAATACTTTTAAATGTTTTTTCTCACCTTTCTGAAAGATTTGTAAAATGTTGCTTCAGCATAATTTGCCTTTCCACCGGCGCCGCAACGCTATTTATAGTAGTGCTAAAATTAATTTAATTTCTTATTTATTTTGTATTTTTTATTGTTTTGTATTTTTATTTGTATTTTTATATTATTTATACTTTTTTTAAGCCAAAATATGCTAATTGATGTGGGAATGCCAATTCAACACCGTAATGTTTCCTATAATTGTCGTGTTACATTTTTAAACAAAACGATTCTCTTAATACGTCCTAAAATGGCAAATTGTGATGATGGATGTTATCGGGAAACACGATGGTTTACTGCATGGACAAAAGTATTTTTGATTTGGTTGTTTTTTAATCATATTTTTTTTTTTGTTGCTATATTTGTTTTAATTTCTTTTTTTGATTGATGTTGTGGTTTTTGTAATTTTGTTTTTTTATTCCTTTTTAAAGTTATGATTATAAAAATAAAAGTTTTCATTTTATTATATAAAAAAAAAAAAACCATTACCTAGAGACAAACAACTGAAGAATTTTATTTACCACGAATAATTGCGGAACAAATTGGACAAAAAACTGTACCATTTGGTGATGCTGTTCTAGCGACAATAGATACATGCATAGGCTTTGAAATTTGTGAAGAATTATGGAATATTAAAAGTACACACGTAGACATGTCATTGTCTGGTGTTGAAATAATTGTAAATTCATCGGGAAGTTATATGGAATTACGTAAAGCTTTTGTAACAGCGGATCTTATACGAAATGCAACCTATAAAGCTGGCGGTGCATATTTATTTTGTAATTTACGTGGTTGTGATGGACAACGTGTTTATTTTAATGGTTGTTCAGCTGTTGCATTAAATGGTGACATAATTGCTAGGGGAAAACAATTTTCATTGCAAGATGTTGTTAGTTGATAAATTTATATTATTCGATAGTTTTTATTTGTTTGACAACTAAGTAATTGTAATTTTATATTCAAGGAAGTAACTGTAGCAACATTTGATTTAGAGGATATCCGTTCGTATCGGGTTTCTTTAAGATCACGTTGTAGTGTAGCCGCATCTGCACCAACATATCCACGTATAAGTGTAGATTTTGCATTGTCTAAGGCAAATGATGCATTTACAGCAGTTAATTATCCAATTCAATGGATATATCATTCGCCGGAAGAAGAAATAGCTTTGGGGCCAGCATGTTGGCTGTGGGATTATTTAAGGCGCTCCGGTCAAGGTGGCTTCTTTCTGCCATTAAGCGGTGGTGTTGATTCGGCCAGTTCGGCAACAATTGTCCATTCGATGTGTCGGTTGGTGGTGGACGCCATAAAAACGGGTGACAATCAGGTTTTAGATGATGTCAGAAAAATATTGGGTGAACAAAGCTATGTACCGGAAAATGCTGCTTCGTTATGTAATCGTTTATTAGTCACATGTTATATGGGCGGTAAAAATTCTAGTACGCATACAAAAAATTTAGCATCACAATTGTCAAATCAATTGGGTAGCTATCATATGGAAATCAATATAGATACAGCAGTGAATGCTCTATTAGGCATATTTAATATGGTCACTGGAATGACACCAAAATTTCGTGCTCATGGTGGTTGTGCTCGTCAAAATTTAGCATTACAAAATATTCAGGTAATATTTAATTTATTTGTTGAGTGTTTTTTTATTACATTTTTTATGAAACTTTTATAGTAACAATTTTTTTTCGTTTTCAGGCCCGCATGCGGATGGTTTTATCCTATTTATTTGCACAATTGATTTTATGGGTACGAAAACGACCAGGTGGACTATTAGTTTTGGGTTCGGCCAATGTTGACGAATCCTTACGCGGCTATATGACTAAATATGATTGTTCTAGTGCCGATATAAATCCAATTGGAGGCATATCTAAATCGGATTTAAAACTTTTTTTAAATTATGCTATGCCTACGTTTAAATTACCAGTTATAAAAGATATAATTTCGCAAGCACCAACGGCTGAATTAGAACCACTTGTGAACGATGAAGTTACGCAAACCGATGAAGACGATATGGGAATGACATATGATGAATTAAGTCAATTTGGTAGATTACGAAAACAACAGCATTGTGGCCCATATAGTATGTTTTGCCGTTTAGCATCGCAATGGGAAAATGGTAATGATCCGCAAAAAGTGGCCGATAAAGTAAAACATTTTTTTCGTTGTTATGCAATTAATCGCCATAAAATGACTGTATTAACACCATCGTATCATGCAGAATCTTATAGTCCAGATGATAATCGTTTTGATCATAGACCATTTTTATATCGAGCCAATTGGAGTTGGCAATTTCGTGCAATTGATGATGAAGTATATATTTTTATTTTATTTTATTTAATATATCTGTATTTTTTTCTTCCTATAATTAAACTAATTATTCGTGTGTTACTTTAAAGTTGCGAGCACATAATTTACGCGGGTTATCAAATAAAAACGAATCAAATTCATTGAATACACAAGATTCGCATTTAACCGTAGAATCACAGCAGCAGCAACAGAATTCAAATAATGCAATTAATCGTCGACGTTCACAAAGAGATTCTAAGAATGCATCACCAGTTTTATTTACAACACACGATGGAAATGGTGGCAGTGAAACTGGTATTAAACGAAATAATAGTAGTAAAAGTCATTCTAATGTGTTGGGAAAAATAAAAGATAGAACGGGAGTACCAGTTTAATTTACTATATCAATTCTATTAATTTCCACTACTAAATATGCACGTACGTAATTATTAAATTATAAAATAATATTTCGCATTTCTTGCCAATTTTACAAATACGATAATACGTGATTTTGGGATTGGCAATATATATTTAGTACAGACAAATGGTCGGCTAAATAAGCGGTCATGAAATTTTTTTTTATTTATAAATATTTAGCAAGAATAACTGTTATGTTCTAATATAATTTCCAATAGAAAATGGTTAGACTACGTAGTGATACAATATCAGACTATTTAAATTATCTATTAGAATAAAATTAGTTCACTAATTGATAATGCTAGTTAGTACACCATGAATTTTATTAACATAGCATTGTATATAAATGATTATTTATTTCACAATTACAACTGAAACAATATCAAAATAAAATAAGTATACGCTTTAGTGTGTGAGGAGTAGTTTATTATGGATTATATATAGTAAGGTTATTTTCGTAAATTACATTCAAACCAACGATAATATTCGGTATAACATCGAGCTTATATTTTATAAAAAAATATCATTTATCATGTCAAATTTTATGGACTCAACATTCTGCAAATAGTATTTATTATTGTTTCAGCTTGTTTTTATTGAATTGGCAAGTTTTGCATTAAATATGTTGCATATTATTAAATTAACAAATTAATGAGCTTTTTCTGAATTATCGCAAAAACTTAGTAATAAATTATAAATGATAATTAATATTATTTTAATAAACATTTATGTATTGAAATGATGAAATTTTATGTGACTATATTTTTTTAGTTGTATGTTATAGATTATAATCATTTACAAGGATTTAAATTTGGTTAATACATACATAAATTCAAAATGATTAGTAAAGTGCTACAATTATATGATATGGTAAAAGAACATACGTAAGGTAACATAGCTGCCAATTCCAATGGAATCGTTGCTACTCACCACCTTTTCTTTAGATGTGTCTCCTTAACCTGTATACAGACCCTTGTCAAAATTACATTTTTTGACCTCGTGTCGTTAAATGAAATTCTTTTCGGTTTAGCAATCTTGTCGAAATCAATACACATCTTCACAGTTTATTAATAAAAATTCAATTTTTTATTGTCTATTAATTAATTCGTTATGAATTTAATTTAATTTTATTTAAAAAAAAAAAAAAACATGATATTGCTCATAAAAGCGTTAAAGGTAAATTTATAAATTACTATATAAAAAAATTAGTTTATAATAAAACACTTTTTAAATCTCTTATTAAAAATATAAAAAATTAAAAATTAAAAACTAAAAATACAAAAAAAAATAAAATTTTTAATTATAATTTTCCTTTTTCTTTCTCAATATTTATTTTTTATAATAATATATATTTAAAAATCTTTCCAAATTCAATGAAATAAGTTATTTTATACACAATTTGTATTTCATTAATTTTTCGGGGTAATTTTAATAATATAATTTCTAAAAAATAAATTAGATTTGATAGTTTTTTTTTTTTTTTATTTTATTCCAAAACATGATGTGATTTAATTAGTCTATGTTTCCGCTAGGTAAGACGACAAGCACATTCATTCGCGTAGGATCAGTTTAAAATACGTATTTTAGATAGCAACATCTAACATATACGTAAGGCTACTCGATGTATATGAAACATCGAATAAAGTAAGCTAGATGTTTCCATTTATAATACGTATTTTAAACTAATCATAAGCGTATGAATGTAATTGTCATACCCATAAGGAAACATAGCCTTATAGATAGTTAGGCGTTTTTGTATAGTAAATTTTAAAACATCAATTGAATAAAAAAAATATTATAATTATGATTATCAGATATAAAATGAAGAAAGAAAAATGAAAAATTAAATACTTATATTTAAATAATTCATAATAATTATTATATTAACTAACTTAATAAATTTCTTTATTTTTTTAAATATAGAATCTTACTAACTAATAAAAAAAAGGTACTCACAAGTATTTTAATTTCATAGTATTTCATTTTTATTTATTTATTTGCTCATCATTAGCATTTTTATAATATTTTTATTTATTTATTTATTTATTTATTTATTTATTTATTCATTTATTTTTAAATTAAACATTTGCCATGTATTTTCATTTTGTCCACCATACAATTAATATTTAAAAAAAATACATTAATTGCATTCGTTAACATAAATATAAAATATTAATATAAATATATATAAAATAAATATTCTAATAAAAAATAATATTCATTTATTTAACAACCGGTGTTAAATAATAAAATTATCAACACCGGATAATAAAACATATATACAGTGGCGAAGCCAGAGAAATAGCATTAGTTTTTAATGTCACTATATTTTGCTTCTAATCAGTGTGAATTAGACTAATAAATTATAAAAAAAATTTAAGTGTTCAACGAACCGAATTTTCCGGAAAAAATTGGTTTATACGAATTATCATCTATCTTAATTACGGGTCATAGTTTTAACGAGTTTTCATGCTTATGTACATAATTGTAATTAATAATCAATTTCCATTATTCCATAGAAGAAGAAATTGATTAGAATTTATAATTATGTACATGAAAATGAAAATTCGTTTAAATTATGGTCCATAATTCAAAAAGATGATAGTTTTTAAAAGTAGATTTTCCGGAAAATTTAGTAAATGGTAATACAAATTTTTATTCATAATGTAATCTACTTTCAATTCGACTACCAGCAAAATATAGCAATAATGTATACTGAAAACATTTTTTCACGATTCGCCCTTGTATATAATAGATATATACCTATATATATAATAAATAGTGTAGATTAAGTTTTAATAATAATTAGTTTGATTCGTCCGCAGTGAATGAAAAATGGATACCAGCTCTTGCCTGCATCCATTCCGGTAGCTTGAAAATAAAATCTTATCATATTTTTATATCCTTTAGTACAATACTAAGGAAGGCTTACATTACATATTTAATTTTGTGTTTATGCACGTATACTACTATTAAAACGGATGAAAAATATCCATTCAACGAATTTTGAATTTCAAATATTAAATAAAATAAAATTCTTACATATAAATCGGACAAAAGCGGGTCTACTACATTGAAGGTAAAAATCTAAGGGAAGCGCCTGTTGGCACCAAAGTGATATTTTTGGCAATTTTAAATGATTCATAAAAAGGTTTACGCTGCCGTACAAGTACAAAAACAATATCATTACCAGGACTTCCAAAAGAAACGACACCACCATAAATGATAATAAAATCCTCATGATATGTTGTTTAACGATGTCAGATTACAAATACATGAGTTAGCTGACACGGTAATCATCTTATGTAAAAACGTGTACATATAACATTTTAAATAAACATTTGAACATCGATTAAAAACAGAATTGTGTGGCCAATTCTAAATGTTATTGGGACCTGTTTACACATTTTACACCACAACGATATGGAATGATTCACTCATACGAATTTAATTAATAAAAACCATTTACAGAAATCTAATTGTAGTTCAATTGGTGAATTGTTTTTGAATCCACATACGAAGTAATTTCGGCTGGACGTAATGACCCGAAACGAGGATGAAATGGGATCCAAAATAATGATTTGATTCGATATTCCTAAAAATAGTTAAAAGTAATTGAGAAATTTACATTAAATTATAAAATTTTACAAAGCTCAATTAATCGTATTATTTATCGAAATGTTTAAAAAAAAATTTAAATGCCATTGTAAAATATTCCTGATTTTAAATTTCTACCTTCACAATATAGATCCGTTCTCGTCGTCCGTACATTTATAATTAGTAGCGAATTTTGTTATAAATTATTCATTTGATAACACTCAATATAAGTTTATATAGTTTGATTATTTCTTATATAATTTTTCTATCTTATTAAATGTTGTAACTAAATTTTAAAATTATCATATACATAAATACATTAATTGTATCGAGAAGCTTTACATTAAAAAATATCAATATATAAATAATATTAATTGCATGATGGTGTGTAAAAATACAAAAGTGAATTGTTTCAATTGCTTATTTATTTATTTCGTTTATTTACTTAATTCATTTTATGAATTTCTTAATTATATTTATTATTTAAAATGTTAATAATTTAATCAGACTTTTTAAATTATATATTTTTTAGTTTTTTATTTTTTAATTTATTATCGATTAATGGTTAATCGAAGTATTCACTTTGCGTGGAAAAAAAAAATGTGTATACATTTCTTCATGAGCGTGTGTATAATTCACAAGACATATACTTCGCGATGAACAAGGAGTATTTTCCACATTTATTTTCAATCGGTTTTTTGCTAAATAAATAATGTGTTGTAACATCCTCACCGTGTGAAAATTATATTATTTCAGGTGGCAAAAATGAGTACTCGCAGTGGAACATATTCCTTTTTCCACCACACGAAATTCAAGTACTTGTAATGCCATTAAAAAAATGTATGTCGTTTTCATTTCTACGCGCACTGAAATTATTGTAAAAATCCAAATAAATATATTTCACACGATCTATTTTTTCGCGGCTACTGAAAATAATATAATTTCCATTTCCACTTTCACTTAAAATGAATACTTAGCGTTACAGTAAATAGATGTGAAAGAAAATAATTATTTTATAATAAATATTGAAATTCTCAATTATAACAATATTTATGAAAGAAAAAATATTAAATTTAAAATAAATATATTCATTTTATCTTAAAAATTTTAATTCAACCTCAATTTCATTGTTTCATTGATTTTTATTAGAATTTGTTAATTTTTATGTTTTAATGGCTACATTTATGCGCGCACTTAGCTCTACTAACTAACGTATTTATGAGCACAAACTCAATTTGGTTCAAATTATGTTCAATCAAAGTGTATTTGCTACATTTAGTTAATTATTTGTTCTTCGTTTATACTCGCCAGCAATCAAGCTAGGCTATATGGAAATCAAGCTAAAACTAAACACTCTACACTTTAAATATTCATAATTTCGTTAATTTTTTATTTAATTTATTTATTTCAATCTATTTTTGTGTTATTTCTTAATTGCGTTCATTATAAACAGAACAATGGCGAAGCCTGAGAAATAGCATTCCGTTTTTAATATCACTAAATTTTTCTTATAATCTTATAACTAAATTTTCCGGCAAATCTGCATTTATGGAATTATCATCTTTTTTAATTATAGACTATAGTTTTAGTTTTAAGGGATTTCTCCATTTTTGTATACAGAATTGCAAATTATAATAAATTTCCAATCTTTTATAGATTTCACCACGATGCAACATAGTTCTGTGGCCATTTAAGCATTTATGTGCGAATAATCAGTTGAGCCATAAAAACCATAACTCTGTCTATCTACACGTGCACACATAAACGTAGCCAATACACACAATTAAATTATCAACATTTTAAATTTTAAATTAGTAAATAAAAAATTAAATTAATGTATTTTATATCCATAAATTATTACTAATTAATTTCTAAATGTAAATATAAAATATTGTAACCCATATCCATCACCAATTGCACATTTACCCCTTTGTTTTTAGTTTCGATACTGTTTTCATTTATTTATTTATTTATTTTTTTGCCTATTTATTTATTATTTCTTAAGTAAATAAATATTTATTTTAAAACTTCAAATAAATTAGAAAAAAAAAAAAATAAAAACAGTTTCAGTCAATAATAATAATCGTTAAATACTTTAATTTAGCTGGAAATTAAATAAAACTAAATTATTTAATGCTCTTTTTTTTTCTTTTAATTAATTAATTAATTAAATTATGCACGTTCACATAACATCTATTTCTTCTGAGTAAATAGAATTATAATTTTTAAGAGAGATAGATTCGATAAATAATTAAAAAAAAAAAATAATCCAAAGTATAATATAAAAAAATAAAAATAAAAAAAAATTTTACAAAAAAATAAAGAAAAAAATTCAATAATTCAAAAATTCAATAATAAAAAAAAATAAGACAGTGTAAAATTCATAATTATTTGATCCCCATAATTTGTGAACGCTAATTTTTTATAAACATTTTCTTAAATTTACTGAAATTAATTGTGAACTGGCATTGCAATTTGTCCAATTAAATTATTCGCAAATTGTGAATTTGTAAATTTAAAATGTCTTTTATCATAAAATTTAAGTAAAGCTGGTGACATTGGATGTCTATTTTTTAAATGTATATAATGAACTTCTGGTTCACTGGTTGTATGACCACATTCTTCACAAACATACATCTATAGCGAAAAAAATATAAAATAAAAATTAATTCGAAATTTCAGTATAAAATATCATACAGGGAATGTCACACTAGTGGCAGTATGCGATCCCTCTATAGGCTGTTAATGAAACACTTAATTACAAGTCGAAAATACTATAAAAAAAAAGACAATTATTAATTTCGAGCACTGTTCTCTGTTGGTAAATTGTCTTGTAAGTATTTTTGATTTAGAATTATGTTTTTCATTGTGTCCCTATATTTATAAGGCAAGGTTGAGAACTCTAAAAGTGAATATATAAGTATATAACAATTTACCTTCGTACGTCTTTCCTTGTATGCATATTGATGTTGAACACCATGTACCTTTAAACAATGTGATTCCAACGAACAACGTTGCGTAAAAGATTTTTCACATAAATTACATTTATATGGTCGTACACCCGTATGAGTTCGTGTATGTCGTTTTAAATCAAATGTATCATTAAAGCCTTTACCACAATAGGTGCATAAATAACGTTTTATTTCTGAATGACATTTCATATGTCTGTTCAATAACCGTTGTAATGGAAATGATTTTGTGCATATGCGACATGTAAATCGAATGGAATCATCGTCAGAGGTATTTGGTGGCGGTGATTTTTTATCATCATCTCCGGTTCTGATGCGATGTCCATGTACATTCTCAACAGCCAACGGGTTCTTAATACCATGTAATCCATTCACAAAATCCACTGACAAATCGGATGGTAATCCCAACTACAATTGATATTTTATATGTAAATATAAAAATAAAAGAAAATACACAAATTAAATAATAGTACAATTAGAAAATTTTTTTTGGAAATCAAATTTAGGTTATGATGGTGAAACAATAACAAATCCATAGGAGGGTACAAATTAACAACTTAATTTAATTTTTGATTATCAAATTTGATTTGGCTTAGCGATAACATTTGAAGAAAATAAAAAAAAAAAAAACTAACGATAGTTAATTTTGGTTTTATAAAAATAAAATATTTTAATATGAAAAAAAAATATTATACCAACCAAAATTCGATAAAAACAACAAATGGTTTTCATTTTCCATTAAAATACACAACACACACACGCATAATGTGAAAACTTTTTAATGGAAAGAAAATATTTTGAAAAAAAACTAATGCTTTGCCTAGATACATTCAAATTTGAGTCTTACCCGTTGTTGTAACATTCGCTTGGTTTCACTTATCAATGGTGATTCCCGTTGTGAACTTACATTTTGAATTATTGGCTTAAGGTCTGGTGACAATGCATCCATTGATCCAGAGCTAGGTGATGGTAATGATAGATTGCTATGTGAATCGAGATCATAATTTAAACTACTGCATGATAAATTATCTTGATGATGATGAATAGACTGTTGCAATTGCAGCTGTTGTGACGGTAGTTGTTGTTGCTGCTGCTGCTGTTGTTGTTGTTGCTGCTGTTGTTGTTGTAGTTGAAGGTGTTGTAAAAATTGATTATGATGAGTCTCGTCATGATGAGGTAGAATACTATTATATGGTAAATGTTGATATTGTTGTTGTTGTTGTGGGTCTTGTTGCTGTAAGTGCTGTTGTTGTTGTTGTTGTTGCTGCTGCTGCTGCTGCTGCTGCTGCTGCTGTTGTTGCTGTTGCTGTTGTTGTTGTTGTTGTTGCAATTGTTGTTGATGTAAAAATTGAGTCATTTCCCGAGATTGATAGCTTGGCGGTGGATGAAATCGTTCAAAAATAATACTGCGAGCATCTAACTGATCACCATATGGATCTAAACAATCTTGTTCAACCGTATTAGAATCTGGTGTTTGTGACGGTGAATTAACAGCATCATTCACATTACCCGTTTGATCCAAATCATGACGCGGCAAAAATGATGTTAAATCAACATTATCCGTAAAATTTAAACTATCTAATAGAGTTGAGTCGTTTGGCGTAGCAAACGTTAATGTTGCAGTAAACTGACATGGATCATTTGAAATATCAATCATAGATTCATTAACATCATAACTACCAGCATAACTATTGTTTGATAAATATTGATTTGGTGTTAAGCTATCGATTGCAATTTTTGCGTCACAATCGATATCTTGTTCATCTTTCATAATAATTCCATAACTATGCAGCATTGCAAAATTTTTTAAAGTACCCGTGGCCGCTGGTTCCGCATACGAATTGTTATAAATTTCTTGTGATGATTCACAACCCATATTCAAATTATTTGACATATGATTATATATATTATGGTGAGTTGAAAAACTATTATTGTTAGCACTAACATTATTATAAACATTTAAACCGGCAGTACCGCCTTTCAAAGTCTCACAAAACGGTGGCAAAGCTCCTGTTGGTGAACTATTCGGACCATAATTGTTACGGCTATCACGTCCATCTCTACCACCCATTCCACCGCCACCGCCACCACCACCACCACTACCACCACCAGCTCCATTTCCTCCAAGCATACCAGAACCCCCACCGCCACCACCACCACCAACATTGCCGTTGCCGGAACCACTACCAGAACCGCCTATCGATCCATGAAAACTCATATTACTACTATTATTACAATTGCTTCCATTACCATGATTACTTGAACCGGACTGAGATCCGCTTGCAGATCGACCATGACCGGCTGCAGCTGTTATAAAAAGGTTTTCCTCTTTCGTATCATAAAGATAATTATTATTCATTTTAGGAAATGGTTTTAAGTAAATCTTTTTTTTCACCCTCATTATCTCTTCATCGTCTTTTCTCATTTTCGGTATATGATAATCAATTGGTTGATCTTGTATTGGTGCATCATGTTTATCGAATACAGTTTCTGACGCCGGTATAGTTACGCCAAAATCTTTATTTTTTTTATTTTGTTTATTGGACAATTCGGGTGGACATTTTTCAGTCGTTTTTGGCGTACGTTTTATTACAGAACTTCGAATTTGCAATGGTATTGTTGGAGTTGCAATAGTTTCGGGTTTTGGCGGTTTAGGCACTGACAGACTAAGTGCCTTAATTTCCGGAATTATTTCTTTATCTTCTTTAATTATAATCGATGCCGTACGACTTTTACAATCTGATTCAATTTGTGGTAATGATGACGGTTCTGTTGATTTACCTACTAAATCAGGATATTCTTTTCGTTCGGCATGTGTCAATACATGTCCTTTATTTCCACCATACGCAGAACGGGTGGTTACGACTTTATTTGCAATATATTCACCACATGATGGTGGTGATAAAGGTTTAATAGGGTATTCCCTCAATGCTTGTATTTTAGCACTATTTTTTGATACATATTTTGAACGTACTGATGGTAATGATGATGATAATAGTTGAGAATCCAATTTTTTTGGTTCAGAATATAATATTGAGCTGATGTAATCATATGGAGATTCAACATTTGGAATATCTTTCAAATCATCAGTCATCAATGCTTTCAGTGACTTAACTACTGAATCCTCTGAATCAGCGCGTATTGGTGGAGATGGAGATGGAGATGATGATTGATTTTCATTTTGAAATATATCTTGTACTATAAATAGAATTTAAAAAAAAAAATTACATATAGATATTAAAAATATTAAAATCGGAATAAGTCATAATTTATAAACTAAAAATATACTAAAATATTTTGGTATTCTTAAATCTTAAATGATAATATTTATAAAAATATGGTTAATTTGATAATTTAAGATAAAAAAAAACAAATATTGAGAAGACCTTGATTTATATTGATTGTAAAAAGGTTAAATATAGAGATGAAGACACCATATAGACCACACCAACGCACATTAACAATATCACAATTTTCCTTTTTTTCAAAATTTAAATTTATATTTGGGAAAAAAAAATAAAAGATAAAATAATATTTGGAGTAGCAACAGGTACCTGCTGAGATGATAGCTGCTCTATTTACTATACTAACTAATCACCTAAAATTTCACAAATAAAATTACCAGTTAGTAAAACCATCTCCTATTTAATATTTTTTTTATTTTCCACATAAATAATGAATAAATAATATAATAGTTGTGTAATTTGTAATACATTATTTGATATTAAAAAAAAAGGCAATTTTAATTAATTACGGAAAAAAAAACCCGTACGCATATTGTTCTTTTTAAATTCTTCCTTATTCTATCAATTTTTACCGCAATGTGAAAGAACAAAAGAAATTTATTAATTAATAAAAGAAAAATTAACATACCTCCTATTCCTGTTAAACCCATGTATAAATTACATACACACATTTCAGTTGTTGATATTTTAATTATGCAATAATATTGTAAAGTAAATTAATAGAAATATAAAATCTAATCAATAGATTATAAAATGAAATACTTTGAAAAAAAAAAGTCAACTTTTATACATTCTAAAAAAAAAAAAAATTAATAGAAAAAAAACTTAATCAAAAAATATTGAATACTACAAAAGCAACTACCAGTTCCAGAACCAGTTTAAAAATGCCGAACACCTATTGGCTGCCTAATGTATATATAAATATTTAATACTCTGTGGACAACCGGCAGCAGCAGTCAGTACCACCGGGACCGACACAGAAAAGTAAAATAAAATAATTTAAAAAGCGCGTTGTTGTTCTATCAAAGTTCTAAATTTATTAGTTTGTATAGTATAAATATGGTTACAATTAATTGAATTTAGTAAAATTTTTCTAAAATATTTGTGAAGTTATTAACATAAAAAATTTAAATTTTCGTTATTGTTGTAGTAAGTATTGTTTTGTTTGATTTTTTTAATTTTTCTAATATAATTACTAATTTATATTTAATTAAATGAATTATTTAAAAATACAATAATACCGTACGACGGTGCGTACCTAAGTAAACGTAAAACGTTACAGTATCGTAGATAAATAGATGAGAATGAGATAGAGAAATATTATGATATGAAGAATAAATAATAAATAAATAAACTCGATATGGTATAATATGGTATGTGTGGGTGGGTGAGTATGATGGATCGTATGCATTTATAAGGCATATATATATATATACTCTTTTTAACCACTAAACCGGTCATTCTTGGTCAATCAAATTCAAAAGCCATTGGCTGACGATGTTTCGTGATACATAAATGAAGATTTTAATCAATTTTGGCGGCTATGCATAGTTGGAACAAAACTATATATCTCTTCTCTATAAATTTAATGCATCTACTCGAAAGACTTATGTAAAACCCCGTGAGACAAAATTGGCGTATCGTGTTTTGCGAAGCGAAAATGTATTCACAATTAATTAATTGCAAGTAATTTTAAAATAATATAATTACAAATTTAATTTTATAAAGTTTGCAGATGTTTCTACGGAAACCTAGATTTAAATTTAACATTTCGTATTCATGAGTATAATTTATATAATCAGCTAATTAAAAATAATTATTCAATTATATTATTTTATAGGTCTTTATTATTCACCTATAATTATATACAATTTTGCCTAAAAATAAAAATGTAATTAATTAAGTGTAAAAGGTCGCAAATATATAAATTATTAGCAGCCGCAAGTGTAAATAATAGAATATATCAACATTTTGTTAATTATAATATAGGGTTATCCAAAAGCGATGCGCTATAGATGGCAACACTTAATAACTATTGTTTACCTTTATTTTTTACTTTTTAGTAATGGATCGATATAAGTTCACAACAACGCATTCAAATTATTAAAACTTGTGAGAGTTTATTTTTTGTTTTTGATTTTTTTTATCTTAAATACTTCTCTTAAATTTCTTGATGACACGATGGGACAACATAATTGACCAAACGAAACAGCAAATCAAGGATTAATAAATATGGAATCGATGTTTGCAAAAGTTATTGTGATTATTTGACGTATTTGTAAATGCTGCAGAGAGATCAAACTTTCATTTGAAGCAATGGAACACGAAAACTTTCATTCTGTTTGTGTTTTCTTATATAATAAATTATTTACTTAAGCGTTACTTTTGGATAACCTTGTAGAAAAAAAAATTGATTTGCATTCTTTCACAGTATTAATTTAATTTTAATATTTATTTTATACATATATTTATATATTACAATAAAATCACATAACAGAAATAACCGGATTCATGCTTTACTATAATATTCATAATACTGTAGTTTTCATTTCCATATGTATAACGTAAAAACAAAACAAACAAAAAACAGTATAATCATTTCCAGACTGGTTAATAATAATAATAATAATAATAATAATAATATGATAATAATAATAATAGTATAAAAATAATAAATAAAATTAAACGATTTCATTCACAGAGTTTTGTTTATTATCATTTTCGTTTGATTTTTATCAATGTGTATATCATAGAATAGTGTTAGGAGTTATGATTGAACGGATTTAGTAGTAAATGCATTGAAATAGTTTAGTGGGTTTATTCTGCCGGGTTGAATAATGTAAGACAATTGTCTATACTCTCTCACCATCACTTTTTTTGACTACATGACATACTTTGCTTAGTTGAGCCGATACAGTCATTATTTATACCATTTAGTTTTCAGGCAGATGCCAATATATTTTTATTCTCTCTCGTGCTTGACTCGTATCTCTTGTGTTCCACTAATCAGTTCGTATGTCAGTTTCATGTTTTTTTATGTATTTGGTAATTTTTATTTAATTAATAAATAATAATTTAAAATTTTATAAATTTAACTCAAAAATCTTATAATCTATAAACATAGATAAAAAAAAAATTGCTTCAAAATCAATTATTAACGAACGAATTATATAAAATTATACTGTACTGTATTTTGGGATGGAGTAATTAAAACGTTTTTAGTCTAGAGCTAACAATCGGTATCAGGTCCGCGTTCCGGTTTCAAGAAAAAAGTAAATGTTTAATAAATAATTATAAAAATACTACAAATAAATAATATAATATTGACATCAATTGTATTGAACTCTATCGATTTTAGAGAATGGAAAGATTAAATACATTAACAAAATTATCTGCTGCAATTAATACAACAAACCCAAACCATTCAGATTTTTGGTCGATTAGCTAGGTTTGCATATATAGTCCTGGTCAGCATGCACCATCAGCAAGTTTTGCTTCGTTCTTTTTGCATAACTTCTTGTATGGTAACAATTTCAATCATGATAATGATGCTACATGAACAACGACCACCCCCACAATAAAATAATCTATAAATTATAACATTTATATGTTTGAAATAGTAGGCAAAGAAAGAGTTGGTAAAATTATATGAATTATAATATATATATATCTACAGAACATGAAAAATTTGTCTTATTTTTTAACCGATATCGTTGAAAATAGCTATGAGTTGAGCCATTCGGGTAATCCTGATATATAGGTGAACATAAACAAAAGATGGAAATACGTTTATCTAACAATAAAAAGTGTTTTGGTTTGATGAAGATATTTTGTTCATTTTTTCTACAATCACACATTCTTTATATTTATTCTCAGTGCATATACGCATGTATAATATTGTTGTATATAATACACTGCAGCAACAGTCCTCCATGTTACAAAATTTTCTGCAATTATTCCTTACCATACCAAAAAAAAAAAAAAAAAAACAAGTTCTTTTAAATGCGTGCGAGGTAGAAACCGATTTACAAAAGAAAAAATATTCGTTTCTTACACAAGTGAATTTATATATATATAATTTTAAATAGAAAATTATTTAGTGTATTCATATATTGTTCGTCGAATATTTCAATAGCTGATAAACCGGTTTTTTAGTTCTTGCTATAATCTGAGATTTTTCTTCCTTTTTGTACAGCTTACACCTTTATATATTTATTATTTGTTTGTCCATATCTTATAATGTGTTTTTTTTTTTTTTATTTTTTCCAATTTTGTTATGTCTTAACAGCTTATTTCTCTGTCTAAAAAAAATTAATATTTTTAACTGTTTTTTTTTTTTTTTTTATTTTATAGCTGTACATCAATTCTATATTTTTTTTTTTTGATATTTATTTAATATGAATTTAGTTGAACACAATAACAACAAAGAGAGAAGGAAAGAAGTGTTCTTTTGTTAAGTAAATGGATAAACAATAAAATTATATACAATATAACTTTCGAATATGCATCGAATCTCTACTGTTGAAAATATTCTATTCTATGCATATAAAAATAGACATTTGGATTGTGCTCAAATCATAGTTTAATCAATACTTCATATGGTTTATTTATAACAAGATTAAAATAAAACATATTGAAATTGTATTGAAGTTATACTGCTGTTTAAATACTTCATGTTTAATAATTAAACATTCTAATTGTTTGTACATGAATTTAATTTACAAAATGATCAATTGTATAATGTTCGAGACGTTGTGTAAAGTCATCTATTTTATTGTATCGTAGGCATAGCTTATATATGTTCAAAACTGGCTTATATGAACAGTTCCTATTGCATTTATAGATACCGTATTGGTCGGATTAATGCACGGTTGCTGCATATTAAAAATACATTTTTTTATATTTTTTAAACTTAAGATCCTTTAAATTAAAAATATATTGTGTAATTCATTATTATTATTATTATTATTATTATTATAATTATTATTATTATTATTAATTTATTATTATTATTATATTGTTTTACAATTTTGTTTCAAATTATTCTTTTTGTGTTAACTTTTTAATATACTAGAAATTATGAACAAAAAATATATGTTATCTGTTGTATAAAAAAAAAATAAATAAATAAAATAAAATCGTGTTACAAAATGGGTTATGGGTTCTGTCGAAAACTCCAACAAATTAGTATTGAAAAAGAAAAGGAAGAACTGGTAGACCATCGACATTAAAAAACTAATTAAAACATTGATAAAATCAAAGCACAAAATGGTAAAAAAATATCTTATTGTTATGAAACGTTTGCAAAGACCGAATTTATCGAAAACCAATTCGTGGATATTACAGCACATGTGATAAACGCATCATTTCATATTGCTCAACAATTATAAACAATTTCTAGCTTAAAATAATTACAATGTGCAGATTATTTTTATATGGTTGATAAGACCAAAGTGATATATATATGTGTGTTGTGTGTGTGCAGACATTGATAATCTTTGAGTACCGTCCAACACAATATTTTCAAAATATCCGTTCTTTTTTTAACTCTACAACAATATGAAACTGAAATTAGAAGAGAATATAAATAGCACTTGCATGCCAATGTAGGAAATAAAAACAAAATTACATGAATAATGAATAATGATGAAACAAAAATACCGAAAGTCATTAATAAAGATTAAAATAAATGCATTTTAAATATTGATTTATCGTCATGATATAAATTTAGTAAATAAATCAGTATTTTTGTCTAAAAATTTGTACATCTCTGTAATATATAAATATGTATTTGAATATCATTGATATATAAAATAAAAAAAAAAGGTTTTTTTTCTGCCTATTGTTATCCCAAATTTTAGAATAGAATAGAAAATAAAAATCTAAAAATATATAAAAACATATGGTGAATCAAAAAACGTGGGAAGAATAAATAATTGTTAACTGAAATTATGCATTGATAAAATAGCAGATTTATTAAAATAACACATGGGTCAAAATGTCCCACGCCTAACCACCCATGGACTCAAAGTAGTTTCGTGTATTGATTGCTTGTTAATAGGGAAAAAATAAAGTTTAAGCAGAGCAATATGGCTTCAAAAGTGTTACACAGGAACGCTGCTCAATCAACAATAACCATCAAACGTTGGTTTGCTGATTTTAAACGTGGTCGTACAGACACCGATGATGCTGAACGTTCTGGACGTTCATGAAAACATCCAAAAAAAACCTGAAAATGATTATGTGTAATCGTAAAGTGAAATTACACGAGACAGCGGACATCCTAAAGTTAGGCAAAAGGCAGTGTTTCCAGTAATGTACATAAACATTTGGGTTTGAAAAAGTTGTTAAGTTACACAAGTCAATGAAACCGATGGCAAAAATACATACACCGTATAGTCCATATCTGACCGGCAGTGATTATCACCTCATTTTCGAACTCAAAAAGATACTCCATGGCAACAAATTTGGCTTCTCCAAAGGCGGACGTTGTATATGATTTCAGGAAACCTGTGGAAATATATTATAGTATAGTATATAAGTGTGTAATTGGCATAAAACGGATACTTTGTTGAAAATAATACCGATTAATTGATAAACAATTTTATATTGCGGCAATATAAAATACCGCTTGTAACTAATACTGCTGAATTATATATTACTGAAAATATTAGCAACAGTTAATACTTTTTATAGTATACTTTGTAGTACTGTGTTAACTTTATATATTGTATATTAAGTATTAAGTACTAAATGTATGTAATCATGTCAACCCTGACCTAAAATTTGTCCATGTTAAAATTTATATATGTAGCTCGCTATAATGTCTGTCGTCTATATAAATATACTTATATAATAATAATAGTACATATACAAATACATCTATCCTATATACGTATATTTATTTAAATAATTTAATAACTAAATATACAAAATTCATGCCAAGACCAAGGTTTATTAATATGCTCATTTGTAAATTTATAATAAAATAATGTATACGCGAGTTAACGCTATTTCTTGAGGATGTATTTCTATATATTCAATATAAATTTAATAATGAATGCAAAGCGTATGTTATATTGGAAGTAATCATGTTTCATATGTGTATATTTTGTACACAGACATATAGCATTATAATTATTATGTTCATATATACGTGAATATAATATGTAAATGTTAGCTCTATCACTATACTTTCGATTAATAATTAATGAAATAATATACGACGATGTAATATAAATAATAAATAAATAAGATTCATTCCTTGTTATAAAGGCGAAACAAAAGATATGATAGGCGACGAAATTTTTATGCATTATTCATTTGGTACATTGACGGATAAAATTATTAATCGAAATGATTATTATATAACAATAATTTATATGGATTTAGGGTTGAAGTTTTTATACGGTAAAGATTTTACTCAAAATTACCACTAGTTCTTCCGGGTGCTCATATCATCGTTCCCAAATGTTTCCATTAGAATTACTCTATATATTACCAATTAGATTGGTGAAAGTTGATGACACTATCCGATTGATTTATATACTTAAATTTTGAACTGAAAATATTTTATGATACGTGTTAAAGTATATGAAGTCTACCGCAATTCATCAGGCCATTTCAAATAGAATTTCTATTGAGTATCATGTATCTGACTTTCTGGAATTTATTCCAATATCAAAAAATATACGATACTCCTTAATTTATATATATCCTTATGCCATCGCTACAAGTTCACAATATTGTCAATATTAACTAATAACTCTATAGAATTATTTAGTTAATTTAATTGAACTTTTCTGATACACACCGGCTCTCCTCATCCAAAAACATTTTAAATCAGAGAATACATATAGAAACTTGAGTTACCAAATATTTTTTACAATAATCACCGCGAATCATTGGGTCACACAAAATTTCAATAACATCGAATGGCAATACTTGTTATATGTATTTTGTGAATGTGTTAAGCATAATTTTAAAAAGTTCTTCCAGGAACAATTGAAAATTGATGATTATATTTTTTGTAATTCTGTAAACCAAATTCATTAAAAATATATGGCCATTAATAACAAAAGACATATCTGTAAGAATATTAATTATATTCAATTCAGACAATTTATCATCACGCGCTGCCATTAATTTACGTATCTACTACTACTACTACTGCTGAAAATATATATATATACTGTTAAATAAATTATAATTATATAACTGTATATAATATTGGTTGAGCCGGATGGCCGTGAAATTATTTAAACACTCATAAACCTTATACTTAAATATAATCTTTTATTATGGCGGCATTATGTATAAGTTTTTATTTACATTTATCACCGTTCGATAATTGAATAATAAATAATGTTTTCTATAAATAATTTAATAAATAATACAGGGTGTTAACCGGGAAGGTATACTATAGACTTACGGTTTTGACATGGGTCGTGGAATAATCGATAAACCAACGTTTTTAATCGAAAAAAAAATAAACAGTCATTAATTATTGTGATGTCATGAAAATTTATGTAAAATTTTGGATAGAAATAATGTGTTATATAAACCCTTCGTTTAGTGAATGTTTTTGCAGAAAGAGGCTATGTAGCGGATGAACACAAGCCTGGGCCACAACGTATGATAAAAGATCAGTTGAAAAAATTTTTACTATCCTAGAGAGTGTTTAAAACTATCCATCCACTTTAATTAGACACCGTGGTCAACGGTATTCGAATTGAACAGACTTCCATCTGTGACTATATCTGAAGAGCAAGATTTATGCCAGCCAATAAACCACAAACACTTCAGCAACTTAAACAAAAAATACTTTTTATACTTTTAAATTTTGAAAATCGAGTACCGTCTGTGCCATAATATCGTATGCGTAGCTAAGGAGGAGACGGCAATATCAATACTATGTACCATAAATGTTTTGTTATTTTTCAAATAGTTTTTATGAAGATTTACTTATTTTTTTTTTCAAAAATATTTTTAATTTTCCCAACGTGCTATGATTTTATTGTTACATAATTTGTCATAACGGATTTTCTTATTTTATATTGTATTTAAATGTACTATATTATATTTAATGTTTTATTGTTGGTCTGAAACAGTTTGTCGAAATGAAGATATTAAATTTCTAAAAATAAACATTTAATTTCGGTATTGTTACTTTTTTCTTGTTGATATGGTCTTTTGTTGTCAATTTCAGATATTTTTTTTTGGGATAATAAAAATAGCAATTCTAAAAATAGTAATAAAATTATATATATATAAATCATTGAAACATTTCAAACACTATTTTTCTTTGTATTTTGGTATTTTCAGCTATTTTTTTTGTTCTTTTGTACGCTAAAAAATAACTTATTTTTTTTATAATATATATTCGGTTATTATTAATAATTTATTACCTTAATAAAATTTAACAATATTGCTATATAAAAATGTGATTTAAAGTATTTTATGCCGTAGATAGACGACTAAAAATTACGTTGATTATGATTAAAATATGTACACTAATGTTTAATGGTAATTAATTGTACTTGGAGTAAACATTTTAGAAGGAATGTGTTGGTATGTATGGATGGATAGTCAATGAATGTAAATTAATATAAATTTCAAAACATAATGATATATAGAATGGTGATTGGAAAAAATGGATTACAGAAATAGCAAAAAAATGGAAAAACATATTTCGCCATACAGAGAATGTCGAATATGTTCGAAAATCAAATGTTGTCAATGTATTATAGTACCATTTTGGAAAGGTGAATAAATTTATAGTTTACTTAAAAAATTTTACGTAAAGTTGTGAGAAAGCGTTCTCTTAAAGTTTCCAAAAATATGAAAAATTTTTCGGATTTGACAAAATGAAGTCGTGTTGGAAATTTAAAAAAAATGTGACCATTGAGAGTGTGGCTGTACACACAAGATTATATATATTTATTAAATGTTAAATATTTTAATAACAATCTATTGATAAATCTGAATAGGAGCGCACATCGCACCATTAATATTTTATGCACAATAAATATTACATGTAATATATCAAATATTCTATATTAAGAAGTTGTATTGGAAATAATTTGAAATAATCGTGTAAAACGCAAAGTTTAACTTATTTTTTTAGTTGTCTAGTCCATGGATGCAGGAAAGTTATCTGTATAATGTCTAGAAATAGTCTATATATTATATCACATAATAAAAACTAATTAATAATTAAAAGTTTTTCCGATTAATATTAAAATTCAAATAATAATCCATCGGTATTATTTTAGAAATGGTGGCCGGTTGGATTTATTATTTCCGTATGGCGCGCGATAGGTGATGCGAATTCCAATGACCTACCTGGTCATAAAAAATACTTCAGTCTAAGGTGTTATTCCACAATTTATTGATCATAAAATATATGGCTTGCTTAGAGCTATAGTCTTTTTTAGTTCTTACACGGTAAATATTTGTAATATAATGTGTAAAATGTGTGTGCATAGTCACAAAACTGCAGAAAACATATTTTCTGAACTATATAATATTACAATAGTTACTTTGAATAAATCTATATTTTAAAAATTAATTAAAGAAAACATTGTTTTCTTTTTTTTTTTCAATAAAATTGATTATCATTTAACTTTAAAATATTAATTTTATGTTATTGTGATACATTTAAAATATATTTAGAGAAATTAATTAATTAATTAAAAATATTATTATATTTAATTCTTTTATTTTAATTTGAATTTTTTTCACCAAACACTACAAATATATTGAAAAATCAAAAAATCAAAATCGAAGAAAAACTGCTAGCAAAATATATGGAATTAATTTTAAAAAAAAATTGTATTTTTCCGGAAAATTTTCCATTAGCTTTCAAAAATTTGTCTAGCACAAAATTTATTTATTTAAAAATGTACACGTATATTGTATCTTCAAGAAAAATATATTTAAATTAAACATTTTCAGAATTGTTTTCTAGTTTTGTGTGTCTACCCATTAGACAATAAATATAGAATATAGAGATTAATAATAATAGGGTACAAGTTATTTGGCGATGGTGTGGATAATGAGCGCGAGGTAAGTAGTAATTAAAGTATAATATACTAACTGTGCGGTTTCTTTTCCTTTTTTGTAGCAACTAAAGCCAATGGTATAGTCTTTGATCCAATGTCCTCACCGATACTGGATTCTTCTTGTGCTAATTGCCTTGTTTGTTCGTACAATCGAGCTTTAATTAAAAATATTTTCGGCATTTTGACTTTCTTTTATTTTTTTTCTATTTTTTTTAAACTTATTTTTAAATTACACTTTTTTTTTTATTTTATTCTAATTATAAATTAATCCATTAAATGCATAAAAATGTTCGTTCAATATTGCTATTTTATTTCTAAATTAATTATTTATTGTATGGTATAGAAATAAAAAGCGTTGATTATTATTGTTGTGGGCTATTATTTTATTTTATTTTATTTTTATTTTCTTATTTTAAATATTAATTATTATTTAATTAAATCATTAAGGCACTATTGCGTTTTTTTTTTTTTTCTTTTTCTTTTCATATGCACAAAAATTAACTTTAGAATTAATAAAAAAACAAAAAAAAAATAATATTTTCACAATAATTATTATTTTAATTAATTAATTTAATATATTTAAATTTAAAATTTTTATAAAAACTATATTTTGATGAGAAAAACATTTTAACATTTACAATATTTTGATCGATAAAATTCACTGGAACGAAAATTAAAAAAAAAACAACAAAAAACGGAAACTTATATAGTGTATTTAATTTAATTAAGTAAGAATTACTATTAATAATAATAGTTAACACTGTATTAATGAAAAAAAAAAAAAAAAAAAAAAAAAAAACACAAAAATTATAAATACAAAAAAAAAACCGTTTTGTGAATACTAACTTATAACTGAAACTGATTATGCTCTCTTAAAACTGAATCTACCCAACTCACCATACTGTTTTTAACTCGTATTGTAGTGTATGTATATATTTCAAACCATTTACAATTTGTATATATCATCATTTTTCTGGCTTAGTAATATTATTTATTTTTTTATTTTTAAATTACATATTATTGTGTTATGCGGGGTAAAACATCTAATGTACCAGCACATTCAAAAAATAACAACAAATTGAACTGAACACACAAACACTTCATTTTTGTGCTTAAAATGAAGTGTTTTGTCAAAAAATACTATTGTATTAATCATGCGAAATCCGTTGAAAATACTTTTAAAATATATTTATTTGAAACAATAGCTCGAATACTGACTGACGAATCTGTTATATTCTTTTACCAAAATCTTTTATGACATCATCTGTTACGCGAAAAAAAATTTGTGTTATAAACTGTGGCAATATTCAATACAAAAAAATCTGGAAATTGAAAAAATAAAAGATTATTCAAAAATCAATAATTTTTGATTTTATAAACTAAATCTTTTGCTTTGATTTAATTTTTCTCACTTTTTTTTGGTTTCAACAGATTTTCTATGCGTTTTCCATGCATATTTTTTATAATTCTTATTTTAATTACCCAATCATTATATCATTATAAAACTTTTTAGAAATACTTTTACTAAATTTTAATTATTATGTTGTACTCTGTGTCTGTGTTCTGTATAATGTATCAACGACGAATCGTGAAAAAATGTTTTAAGATTACTGGTAGCCACGTTGTGAAGTAGACTATAGATTATAAATAAAATTGAATGTCCTTACTTACTAAATTTGCCGGAAAATCGACTTTTAAATTTATCATCTTTTTAAATAATTACGGGCCATAGTTTTAACGTATTTTAGTTTTTTATATACAGAATTACAAATTCCAATCGATTTCCAATCGGTTATATATTAGAAGAGATTTTTCAAAATCGATTCACGCGTTCCAAAGATTTTTTGTGCCATTTGGGTGTGTTCACTTTATACAGTTTTATAAATTTCTTTAAATTTTCTCTCACATTGATTGGGAAGATTTGAAATTGATTATATTTCGTATACATAAATTGAAAGCCATTTCATCATAACTTATGCATCGGTCCAGTCAGCAATCCACCGCCGAATCCTAGGCATGCCCATTTACTTTAATACAACAATTAATTTATATTAAATAATGAAAGTAATATTGTAATATAGACAACAGTATTTTGAAGTTCATCTTAAATATATAATATTAAATTTAGGTAATATGGTGTTTATGTCGTTTCATTTCATTTACCAAAGATAGGCATCTAAAAATTTTCTAAATTGATTTGGAAATTTTAATTTATCGCAGTCACATATATATCCGCTCTATAATATCTATAACTTAATAAGGAATCTCGTGGCCAAATCCATAATATCCATAATGGAAAATACATGCGAAATCATATTTGTTTTCTTTTAATTAATTGTTTAATTTAATTTGTTTGTAAGTAAAACCAAATTAAAATTTATAAAATTATAATATAAACAAATTTGGCTTGTCCCAGGTAATCATAATTTATTTTCTATATGTTCAAAAAATGGAAAGTTTTCGTGATTTGCGGATTTTGATAGGTTTTAGTTTTTTTTTTTTCGAATGAAAAATACATCTGCAGCTCATCAAATGCTTGTTAATGCATATGATATACATTCTCGCTATCGCAAAGACAATGGTATGAGTGGTTTCAATGATACAAAAACGATGATTTTTATGTGAATAACGTTAGATGACACCGAATTACAATTATTGCTATGGATGGATGACGATGACTCACAATCTCAAAACATATGGCAGATACTTTAAATGTTGATTAAACAATAATTTCTATTCAAAAGTTATGGGAAATGTTGAAAAATGAGGAAAATGGATGCCACATAAACTGAATGAAAGGGAATTGAAAAACCTGAAATGGACCAGTGAAATTTTGTTTCAAAGGCATGAAATTAAGTTCTTTTTATTTTTATATCGAAGGGTTATTGAGGGTGAGGAAATGTCGATTTTGTTTTGAGAATCTTAAACGTAAAAAATCATGAATTTACAGCAAATCAACTGCATCACCATCGACTGCAAAACCATATCGGTTTGGCAAAAAAGAGAATGATCTGTGTTTGGTGAGAAAGGTATGGTAGATTATAAATTATTAAAACCTGGTGAAACTATTAATATTGATCGGTATCGATAAAAATTGATTAATTTGAACCATGCTTTGAAGGAAAAACGACCAGAATGCGTCACAAGACACGGTAAGACATTTATAATCAATTATATCCTACTATTATTATAAAATGAATAAAAACTGTATTTGCAAGGCAAAATTGTCAAATGTGATCCTTAATTAAAAAAATTCTTATAATTTATAAAAGACGAATAACAGGAAAACATTTTCCAGATCTAATAGAATATGGATACATTCGCTATTAGAGTTTTTACCCCATATGAGAAAATAAACTTATGTGTGTGTTTGTATATGCGGTATTTGCTGTATGATTTTATTTTTACCTGTTGCACGAACACTTTTAAAAATATACTTTTTATATTTTTTAAATGTTAATTTTTTTTTTTTTTATGGTAACCCAACAACAATCAAGAGAATACGCATTTAAAAATTGTATTATTATTTATATTTATTTTCGTTTTCAATGTGGTTATACGTTTGTGGATTTTATATGCTGTTATTGTGTTATAATTATTCTTTGAGATAGAATGAAATAGCTATTTCACCACACATAAAACAGTTTTTCATCATAATCTATCTATATCTTCTGTTTTTGTTTGTGCAAGGCTAAGGTTAAAATCCCCACTTTTATGAAGTACGAAATAACAAATCAAAAAATTTGTTTAACACACAATCTCACATTAACTTTTTTTTTTATATATATTGTACATATTTCCATATTATATTTTTATATAGTTTGAAGTTAGTTGGTATTTATGAGTAATTTATTATATCATAATTAATTATGTATTATTTTTTCCATTCTACATATACATTTTTGCAATAAAATTATTAAAATTTAAATTAAATTAATGATGGATGGATGGGTCATCCAGCTGACGGTTATATAAATTTGTGAAAATGTTTTGATTCTAGAAATTATAACGGATTTAAAATTTTTTTATTCTTTTTCTACATTTTTGGTTTCCTGAAAGTTTAATCCACCTTTTGGATAATATTTTCAATTTCAATTTTGTTTGGACCAATAATTTGGAAAATTTATGTTAGACGCAAATGCACTCTTTTATTTCATTTAAAAATAATAATAATAATAATTTTTCAATAGGAAAATAAAATTTTACATTAAGCAATATTTACTTTAATATAAATTTTATAATAATTAAAATAATTGAATGAAATTTGTTAAATTAATCGTAAAATTTCCATAATGGGCCATATAATTTCAGTGATGTGTCACTGAACCAAACGAGGCATCAATTCTTGGTTACAAAGTGAATGCAGACAAAACGAAGTATATGCGGTGACAACTAATGCCTCAAGAATTCGTAATCAAACTATTTTAATATTGCAGAGTATAATTTGGAATTGTTTCGTCGTGCATTTAAGATCGTTGGTAAACTAACTAAACTGTTAAGTTTTACAATTACTCTGTATGGAATTCAATAACAATGCACTAATTTATCTTTTATTTATATTAAATGTAGATAATATATTTCCTTAATTTATTTTTATATGAGTGATTAGCGTGTGTTCACGCATTTACGTTGTTAATCTTTGAGTAGCATAGTTTAGGTTGCCGCTGTTGCTATTGTAAATATAGTTTTCTTAATGACGTTGATTTTGCAATATTTATTTTTCATCAGTCCATCTTTGTACATATGTTACTTTGACAAAATGTTAGATAATTTATGCAAAACTTATTTCGTTTAATTATTGTAAATATATACAAAAATAAGTTTTTATATTTTTTCTTTGAGCCGCGTATCTATAAATTAACAATGTTGGTAACAATCTACGCACGCATAAATATAAATAATTTATCAACTTTTAACTAAAATAAATAATATATAAATTTATTAATATGCAGGTACAAATCATACAGGTAGTTTTACCATGCATTTTATATTATTATAAAAATATTATTGTTAGTTCTTAGCACAAAACACGCACCCATACATTAATAATAAAATGTATTCTTATATGCGTATGGTGTATTATTGTAGTTTAGATAAATAATCATGTGGTTAAATTTTTGTTATTGATATATATGGGTAGTTCTACGGAAGTAATAAATTCAATATAATTTTTCCAATTTCTTTCTATCTTTTGTATTTTTGGGCGAAATTTTTAAAAATCTTCCCAACATACGCTGCCACTTAACAGCGATGTGAAAATAACACAAGTTGAGTTACTCAAATAGTGTTGTATTTCGAATGGTCTGTAAAATCTCTATTATTCACTGCTGTAATAGCTTCGTCATTATGTGTAAATCAAATTTGGAAACAGACAACGGAGTCAGAGGCAGAGGCGGATATGTGGTATAAATAAGCTCGTACTTTAATTTGTTGGATTTTGAATTTTGGTCATTTGCTGTAATAAATGCGGTGCCCGCATCTTGCACAAGCCTTTTTCATATGTGTAATTCTTGGTGAAAAATATTTACAACTCGTATTGTTGAGATACCAATACGATCTCAGCAAATTCATGCAGTTTAACTCGTTGAGCATCTTACACCTTGATATATGATGGAATTACTAAAAAACCATTTTTCCGATTTTGTTTTTTGTTAAATTTTGTACATAAAAATAAATAAAAAATAAATTCTAAAGTTATGCGAAAGTAGAAAGTATTTCAGTTACTCCTACTCGATGCTCTCTTATAGTATCTTAATATTCTCAATGGGATTACTTTAAAATCATTTATTCGGTTTTTTTGAAATTGAGAAGTTAAGCATTTAGTAGTCGATAAGTTCTAAAGTTTTTGTGAAAGCTCACTCAATTTTTCCTCCCTTTCTACATGTCACAAAAAGCTTTGTGATTCTTCCCTTATTTCCTTGCTACCGCAATATCTTTTGTGTTGGTGTACACCAAAATGGTGATTAATCGAATTTATGTAGAAATTTTACACAAAATTGCTACACAGACATACGGTTAAAATAGTGCAGCCCAAAAGACATTGATATATAATAGAATTTTATATTTTTTCCACACTTTAACTTCTACGTATTTGTAACAATTTCCATAAAACTACCCATATATATATATGAATTATTCCAGTTGGGTATATAAATGTTGTGTACTATATTGTGTGTTTAATGAAAGTGTACACATACAACAAATATAACAGCCGAAGAATCTATATATTGCATTTGTGTGCGAGTGTGTGTGTTATTGTATAAGGTGGCCGATTATGATATTATGTACTGTTTTATTGCTTTATTATTACAATTTCAATTATTGTAACGAAATTAATAAATTTATATATTTATAATTTTGTTAAGTAAAACAATAATTATAAATTCTTTTCTTTTCCATAGCATATATACCAGAAACTTAACAAAACTTACACTATTTATATACCCAGAAATCTTCTTTTTAACACATATATTTATGTTTGTGTGCGTATGTAAATGAATAAATTGTTTGGCGGCTGGGTATCGTCGTTCATTGTAAAAGTGAATTATCTGCCGTCTAATAGAATTTTGAAATAACAATCGTTTTGCCAATTAATGTAGATAGAGGAAAAAATAAAATATAATTTGTAGTAAAATAAAATTTAAAAACTAATTTAATAAATACACTTGACATTTTGTAGTTACTTCACTGTTAAATGGACATGCCATGTTTTAATCATATATATATATATGTAATTTCGTCATTACACGCATTGAAAATTATATGGACTTACACCACTTTTATAGCGAACACCACATTTGTTGGTGTATGATGTTGTCGTGTATATATATATATATATATTGCAGAGAAGTATTGTGTGTGTTGGTTGAGTTTAGTTAGTCGATAGTATATTGGTATATCTTGTTTAAATATTTTATTTTTATTAAGTATACGACAAGAATTATATATACTTGGCTTTGCTTTTTTTTGGTTTAAATTAAACTGAATGGATATGCGGCAAAGAGAGGTAAAGTATTAATAGCCGGTTTTGGCATTACATATATATTATTATATATATATATATATATATATATGTAGCCATTGTCAAGATCATGGTAAATTCTTAACCAATATACATATACTTATAATTTATCAATTTATATATAGCTATAAATATACACAGTATAACAGATAAATATAATATTCAGAGTTCATTATCATCAATTTTATGTATGAAAAATACATGTTCTATTCATTATTTTTTTTTTAAAATGGTTCTTTAAGCAACGTTCATTTTGAAATACTGTAATGGACGTGTGTGTATATACGAATCAAAAAACGACGTAAGTGAATGTGATTTAAAATATCTTAAATATTTAAACTTATATACAATATATATATATATATATATACACTATACAGCTATGTATATAGTTAATAGTATATATATATTGTAAGTATATATGTGTTTATTTAATGTATGGTAAGAAATATAAGCTTTTGAATTAGTAACATATATATTTAAATTATATCTCTGTTATGTATATGGAAAATAATATTACATATATTTATTTTTAAAAAATGCAATTGTTTTTATATGTTAGTATAATTTATTAGTAATTTTAAATGGTATTACTTCGAGTATACTATACTTATATATTAATAATTCTTTTATTACACATATACGATATATGATGTTTATAAGTAATTGTTTTAAATATATATATAGATATATAAGTTTGATTACCAAATGAAAAAAATATGTTATAATACAAATCATTAAATTTATTTATTTATTTATTTATTTAAAAGAACATAAAAAGAACCTAATCATGTACGCAATTTATTGTTTTCTAATATATGTATTAGAAGTGTATCTCTAGCATATTATGAATTTAATGGAAAATGTATAATTAAAAAATTTACACTATCTTAAAGCAATGATCATAATAATTTTCATGTTAATTATATCCAAATGAATAGAGTAATGAATTTAAGATAATAATCTATTAGATTGATATACACTATTAATAAAAGTGCCATAGGATAATAAACAAACGAAAGACAAAACAATATATTCTCAATATAACTTTGAACATAGACTGTTGTATATATGGACATATATTCATCATCAAATATAGTGAAAGTCTATATTAAGTATAGGAGAGATTAACTTATTTAACACTACGATGATTTCCCTTGACAGTTGCATAGTTTTAATATTCTTATATACGAGTATATCTATAGAATCAATAATACATTTATTAATTTCAACTGTCTTCATTTCAGCATATTTGTTATAGTAGCACGGATAGTGTGTGATATACAATTTATATGAATGATTCTTGAATAGATTTATCGATTCTTTTGCCTTTTATTAAATTCTATAAGTTTCTTCAATATTGTCTTCAGCTATCCATAGGCTCAATATATATGTGTCATCCTCCCTATATGTATTAATATTTATTTATATATAAATATTACTCTTTGCGGTTAGATATCTTTTCGTGTTCGGTAAGAGGAAGAAGAAAAGTCTTTGGTGCCAAATCTGAAGAATACGATGTTGGGTGAGAAATTTTACTTATAGATTTTTCATGTGGAAATATTAGTGTGTATTATCTGGTTGCATTAATTACATTTCTAACGAATTTTATTAATGAACGCTGTCAACGTGCATATGATTATTTTTTTTAACAGTATGTTTGAAATTGAAAATGGCACCAAATAATTAAATTTGTGATTGAAATCATTTGAAATCGATTGGGGTTCGCTTGGGATTATTACAATAATTAATATATATGGTCCGACTCAATAAGACGGTATTGATGGTTATAATTATGAAAATATACAGAAACACTTTAAACAAATCACATTAAAAATTAACGTCTGTTAATGAATTATTTACCTTGCCTGATTTTAGTGAGTGAACTGAAACAGTATTAAATCACTGCAACAAGTGTATTGAACTCTCGCGGACAGCTTATTTTTTATTTGAAAATTAAAACAATTAATAATATTAACTTGTTTCTATTTCATTTTACAGATCAAGTTTTGAAAAATACTTTAACACATTGTGTATGCACACACTCATACATACTTTTATATATTCGTTTATAATTATGACATAAATATTCAAAGATTAACATATAACTATAGGTATTTTTTTTAATCGATACTATCTATTATTTAAATCAACATAATTCTACCTTCTTCTATAAATGATTCCAATAAACTATATACATATATATTGTGACTTAATATATTTATTATAGTGTTATACAAGTGCTATATAGTATATATTGAATGAATGTGTTATAAATAAATAATTCAGGAAGCATTTCAATTGTAATCAGATATTTTTTTTTTATAAATATACAAACCCCGTATTATATGATTGCAAAAAAAAAAATTAAATTAAAAATAAAAAAAGGTAATGTATAAACACATAGGTTATTCTGAAAGTTTCGGGAATATATAATTTATAATTTCAAGGTTTAACGAACAGACAGACAGATTGAATGAATTTATCTTTTGGTGATGCAATGCATCTTGCAAAACAATAATTTATTACTGATTTCAAGAATACAAATTTGATCGGCACAGTAATATGTATGAGTTTAGTCAAGGCTATTATTTCTATATGGTGTATTATTGGATCAGCTTGACCATACAATTTAGCGCAGGTTGCGATATATAATTAAAATAATATTCATTGCTTTATATTCTCGAAACTTTTATAATAACTTATCATCTAAAAAATGGTTTTTTTTCCTATCTATAAAATGTTTGTTGTTATTATTACATTCATATACAGAAGAATTATGAATTTAATTGATAAAAATAATGGTTTTTATAAATAAAGTCACGTATAGAAAAAAAAATATAATGTAATGAAATTATTTTATGCATATGAAAATATAAATGATATAAATGAATTATCATTTATATTTTCATTTCAGTGTTATATGATTTGCACATAATACACATTACGGCACCATTATAAATTTATAATTATAAAAACTCTTCTGCATTCAATTTAAATTATTACAAATATTGTCAATTGATAACCTTTTTTTTATTACAGTATTGCAGTTATCAGTTTGAACCATTGCATAAGCATAATCCGTATCAAATAGAGGCTTAAAATTTATATAATCTTAATTTATTTATTCTTCAAAGTTATGTTGTATTTTTTTTTAATAGGATCAAATAAATAGATCGGATGGTATAGACTGAAGTAATATTCTATGGGGGAGGGCAGCCATGGTATTGTCACCTGCACACAGTAAATATTGTATAGAAGTTAGCTAACGTGACCCAATTAAAAGCCGAACAAAATCACACTAATGTCGAATGATTCACATTACCAAATGCTATATAATATAGTTTTATAAAGTTTCTAAGCCATATGCAAAATACAGCATTTCGAATTTTAAACAATTGTTTAATATAAAGAAATTAATTAATCGCGAATTACTCTCATCAATATTAATTTATATACGTTTTGCAGATAAACACAAATAAAATGGTTTTATTGCTATTGTTGTTCAGTCAATTATAATGCTTCAATGTAAAATAAAAATCGGTTCACATTAATGCGTAGTTCCTATGCTATACTGATTGTTCACGCTGATATCGAACTTCAATTTTATAGGGAATATGTGGGCTCAATAAGGGAGCACCCGAATGCATTTGGGGTAGTGTATCTTCCAGTTGCAGTCTATTTTGGATTCTTATTATTAAATATTTCCTTTTAAAAATAAAAGAAAATTGTTTTGTAATTAATCAAACAACGATCGGAATACATAAATATCTCTGGCGTTACACATCTTTGATGAATCGACTATATATAGATAAACTTTAATGTATTAACTGTATAGTTCTACCCTAACATCTTCACACTATAAGGCCGTTTACTCTCTACACAGATACAGAATTCTCTTAATGGATAAAATAAAAATTGGATTAAAAGAACTTTTAAGAAAATTAATTTTATAATTTTTTCTTCCTAAAAAATCTCTATATACTTATCGAATAATGATGACGACGGAATGTATATATGTCATTAATTAAACAAATATGGACAATTTTTATATAAAACATTAACGACCTATTAACAAAAAAACATAAAATCCCATATAATTTCATCAGAAATAAAGTAATATTGTAAATAAGTACTTTTTTTTATTTTACATATAAATTTTATATAAAATAAAAAAACAAAAGAGTTTAGCGACGAACCCGTTTTTTTTTTGTTTTAAATAAAGAAATGTTTTTTCTCTTATTTGGTAAAATTAAAAGGATAGTATTTTTGTTATTGTGAACGCAAATTTATTTGGCGCAACCCCAATGAGAAATATATATGAAAAATTTATACAATTTTGATTTAAGATCTCAAGTCATGTCCCAACATACACACTCTGTCCGATAAAAAACCGGAATGGATTAAAAAAATACAAAAATATATATTAATTTATACAAAATAATGTCCATCAAAGACACATAGATAAATACATAGCGACGTCCTTTCATAACCAACTGAAGTTTTGGCAGTAGAAAATAGTCATATAGTAGCTAAATCTGCAGGTGAATACGGTGAATATTTTGATTTTTATTTAAAAAATCAGTGATTATTTCGTTGAACGATGGTATTGGTGTATTATGAAATTCTCGATATTTAGGACGAATACGATGATTACGATTTAGTAAACGGTTCAATACACCAAGGTAATACTTAGCCCAATAAATATTTGAACCAGTTTGCAGAAACCAGTTTATGAATAATTCCTTTGGAATCGTAAAAAAAAATTACAACATTGTTTTGATTTTTTGTGGCTTACCCATAGTGAAAGCACCATGCCTTATCATCTTACCAGTAAAACAATCGATTTCAAGAAGTTTTTATCACATCCAGTGAGTTTAATGGGACGTTTTTGTAATGCTCAATTTGATGCAATTTTTGGTTATATCTATTAATCGATGTGAAACAAATTTTGGATTCAGCTTCCGTAAATCAATTTTCTTACATTTTCATGAATCTAATTGAAAATTTCTTGCAACATTTTTACTAAATCAAAGTACGTGATTAAATGGGTTCTTTAGTAAACACTTGATATGGTCGACCTGAATGTTCATCATCGTTAACATCTTCGCCCTACACCGTCTTTGAATATATTCGAAACCACTTAAAAATTTATGTTTTGGATAAATAATTTTTTTGTTTGTAGCTATTTTACCATTCTTACAAAAAAATTTTAATATTTAAAAATCGTTTTCCTCTTAAATAATAATTTAATTAAATAATTATAAAATTTTCATCAATTATTTCAATTATTGTGCAATAAATATATGTATATTTTTTTTTGTCTATACCACAATCGGATTTAGTTTAAGTAAATAGGTTTTTTTTTCATTTTATTCCCAGACTGATTGGAATATTAAATTTTTGCCATATTTATAATAAATAAAAATAAAAAATTTTCCATCTTATGTTATACCAAAAACATTATTTTATGTACGAGGAGTAAATGTACATAATAATATATGTGTTTTAATATATAATATAAATGAATATAAATAAATGTATAAGTAAATAAATAAAAGTTTCTTGTTAAATATACGCGTACGTAAATTTCTATTCTTTTTTTCTTATTTATTTATTTTTTTTTTTTTTTCCCAACAATATGGGTGAATATAACGAAAAATAAAAAAACAGTTATGCAACAAATACACATAAAACAGTTGTAAGAGTAAAAATATATACCTTGGCAGCATATAAGCACTTCGTTCTTCAACTTCTTCATTGCGCTGCCAAACGAACATATACACACATACCCAAGAGTTATTCAATAACAACTTTTTTTTTCTGTTTTTTTTTTCTTTCCGTTGTTTTATATCTTTTTTGTCTTTCCTTCGCGTATTTCTTTTAATATTTTTTTGTTATATTTAATTATTTATTTTTATACATTTAACACATAAGAACAACGTATGTCTCTGCTGCTGATCATATATTTTCTCTGTATATAGAAAAAGTGTATATATATTTATAGTTATTCTTATTCTGATTTATATATAAGTTTTATATACAAATATATATATATAGAAACTTTTATGATCATATATTTGTAATCGACATGTGTGAATGTGTAAGTGTATATATTAACCAGATTTACCTGTACATATTTATATCATGCGTATGTGTTTTTTACATTACATATTAATATATATAAAAATTACAGCTATATACATACAGCTTTCAATGCGTTACAGTATGTATAAGAAACTATATTATATCAGAGAAACAGAGAAAATACCTTGTGATTGATTGAAAAATAAAATGTTGATTTGAAAAATACAATCGCATTTGTTTGTGGCAAAAGTTTTATTATTAACCTACAAATATATGCGTTATATAGATAAAAAATAAAATAAAATAAATAAATAAATAAATAAATAAAAGAAAACAAATATAAATTGGAAAAAAAACGATGTATTCAGAGATACGATAGTATATTACATTAGAATATAGATATGGTAGATAGGTGTACGTATCGGTGGTGTTATATAGTGTTCACTCGGAAAACTAAATAAATAAATGAAGTATTTTTATTGTTTTTTTTTCTGTATTTTCATGATGAAACATATTGATATTTTTAATATTATATAAAATATTATATTATATATATAATATATTGTATAGATAGGTAGGTACAATATGAAAAATAAAATATAATACAACACATCGTGACTTTGTGTCCGCGCGTCATTCCTATATAGAAGGCGAAAGCATTTCGTAATATTATACCATCGATTTATGTAACAAAAAACGTTGAATTGAGGAGGTGAATTTTTGTTTTTTTTTTCTTTTCACTTCTATTTTATATAAACATTATTATAATATTTATAGGAAAAAATAATAGATTTAGTGAAGATGCGTAAGTGGAAATAATTTAGCTTATGGTATACACTACAAATTAATATTAGGAAAAATTTATGTATACAATAGTATCTTTCAATATCATTTACACAGATAATAGTTTAACAAAACAGAATCTGAATAAATATACTGAACAGATACGGAAAAAGTTACCCCATTTACTGATACTATTTCATACGATACGCAAAACGGTGCTACGCGGTAACAAATGAACAACACTACTGTTAAAATACTGAAAAATATGTGCAGTCCCTAGTATATGTATAGTAATCCGTAGTTTCAATCCGAGGAAATATCTATGGATTTTTTACGGATATCCGCTGGAATTTTATATGATGAGTGACGAACCCTGTCCATGGATTTTTATAAAAAATGTCCTTGGATTATCCACGTATATTTCCGATGATAATTACCACGGATTCTCATTAGAAGTATTTCTCGTTGCTATTATTTCGACAGAATATCCGTAGAATTTATATTCATATTCTTTGTGAGCAGATCCACTGATTTTGACAAAAATATCTTGGATCGTCTATGTATTTTGGCAAGTAATACCCGTGAATTGTCTGTGTTAACAGAATAAATTTTGTTATTACGACGACGCCTAATTGCAGTTTGATTTAGTTTTTTTACCGATAGACCAGAATTTTTATGTGCACATAATTAAGATGATGAATGATGGCAAAAATTCTTCGATTGTGCATTTTTTTTTTGTAATAAACAAGAACAAAAAACAGCGGATAAAATTCTAGGGATAAAATTCCAGCAAAATTCTTACAAAATTCTTAGGAAATATATAAATTTAAATTGCTGGTTGTTTTAAAACATTATGAAAATAAATTAAAAAGAGTGAGGATTATATCTATAGATAATCGAAATATATAAAATTTGAACCACTGTCTTAGATAATTGGTGAAATCAATTTAGGAATACAATACCGCTGATATATGTTGGACATATTACTTCAAAGATTTCAATAGACCTAAATAAAATACGAATATATTAACTGGAAAATCTATGGACATTCTTTGAACAAATTACAATACAACTTTTCCGTATGGAAAATATGTGGATTTTTTCTGCGGAAATTTTCCTCATTTTTCAGAGTACGGACAAATTGTTACTATATAGAGTGTCAAGCAAAAACCATATTTTTATACGTAAATTTACTGCAGTGATACTAAAAATATCATATACACAGTCGATTTTCAACAGTATCGTTTAGTATCAATGTCTCCTTCACGTCCCAATTTAAAAGGAGTATATTTTAGTATTTAGCAGTATCCTAAATATACTGTATATAAAATTAGAGATAATATCTTGCACAGAATCCTGCATACTATATGTGTTGTAATCTCTATAGGGCAACCGTATTCAAAAGTATCAAGCATATAGTATTCACAATACTGCATGTAAAATTAGAGGTCAAAATCTTGCAATATTCATTAAAATAATGCTTCTAATTTTCAATGCATTATTGTGGACACTACCTGTAACTTTACACAAAACTGAAGACGTTGATATATTGATACTGTAAAAAATCAAGTGCGTTATATAGATTGCATATTGCAGCATTTTTACCTGCAGCACTTTCGTTTAGGTAAACAAATCCTATTTTCATCCCATTACATAAAAATAGTGTTTAGTGTTAAAATTTAATACAATTGCAATTTTACATATAAATTTATCAAATCATAAATTTATATAATCAGCCACAGTGCTATATGTCTACCCAATAATTGAAATTTGATGCAATGTAACATTTTTACTGCGAAAAAGTTTTTATTATTTAATTTTAAAGTTTGTTTGTTATATCAGCCTGTCTATGTCCATGATTATTTCTTTGAATTCATGTTTATATGCGACATATAATAGATTTTTCTCTATAATGACATCGTGCATAAGTTTCACAGTCTTGCCTTGTACATACCATATTAAGAGAAGAGTGGTTCAATTGTAGCAAGGTAAAACTCAAAATATTATCTAATGCCAAAAATTTAAATAATATTAAATAATATCAAAATCGATAAATTTATTTTGTAAGCAAATTTCATTACTATAAAAGTACATACATCAAATTATTTAATCATCATTAAGCGCGTAAATAACAACATCTCTATTGGAATAAATTTCAAAAAACAATGCGATTAATTTAAGCACTTGATAACAAAATGTAAACACTTTTTTTTTGTATTATTAAAATAAAATAAAATTTTTAAAATTGAAAATTCGTTAAATTTCAAATAAAATTACTATAATAATAAAAAAATAAATCTTATATGGCGAAAATAAATTCAATTGTTTTTCATTTCGATTTATATATACATCAATTTTTTTTTGACACCTTTATAATTTCGATTTTTATTATTGCAAGTTTTTGTTTTATGTGTGTCACGTCGCGTAGTAAATGCAAAAAAATAAAAAAAGGGAAAAAGAAAAAATAGAATTTTAATCATTTAATTATTTTATAATTATTAATTAATGTGTAAAGTAGATAATTATTTATTTTAAATTTATAAACCAAATATTAATAGTTAATATTATTTAAGTTTTATTTTCTATATATTATTACAGTGTTTAGTTAATGTGTGTGTGTGTTTAAAAAATGCCTACAACAAATTTTAACTTTCTTTTTCCCTTGCCAATGACGTGTGTAAGTGGTGCTCCTCATTTATTTATATTTTATACATTAACATATTTAAATATTGTAATTGTTTTAATTATTTTTATTTTATTTGTTTCCCAACAATAATCAATGTATTCAATAATTAATTTTATTGGAAAAGATGGTATAGATTTTTAGTTTTTTAATAATTAAATTTTGACTTTTTCCTATATGCAAAAAAAAAGGAATGTGATTGTGTCTGTGTGACGCCGCGGTGACAAACATTTTTATGTAGCATTAAATTGTTATTGTAATTGTAGTTGTTCTTATTGCTGGTTTTCTATTTATGTTTATTATTCTACCAAATTATTTTGATTAAAAACGCAATAAAATAAATATATTTAATTTGATTTGATTCAACATTTATTTCAATTTACCTAATAATAATAATAATTCTAATATTAATTTATTTCTTTTTTTGTCTTTTTAGCAAATGTGTCTTGCGCGATTCGATTTTGTTATTTGTACGAAATGAAATTGCAAATTGAACTGTATGTGCAGAATATTCATTCATCTGTTACCGGTGCGGCTTCTCTATTGCGGCTAATTGTAAAGTGAATCGGTGAGTACCCTTTTTATTTATTACATTTTAATTATCATTTGTTTCGTTTTATTATATAAAATATATAACAATATATGATTTTAATTGTTTATGGAAAATATATATTTGCGATATTTTACCTATATTTTAATTTATAACATAAGAACAAACTATGGTAAACCATTTAACCAATTGTATATAAAATATAGCCAGTGTCAAAAATATTAATAATACAAAATATTTGTTAAAAAAAAAATTTTTTATTGGTAAACATTGTTTATCTTGTTTACATGCACAATGTTGATCACAAAAATTGTAACCATAATGAATTTATAATATACGACACAAATAGTGTATATATTTCCCAATACTTTGAAATTATTTATCCCAAATCAGAGAGTTTAATATATATACGCATTTGTTATTATGTGTTTAGAACTTTGCATTTATTATATTGGAAATATTAAATGATTTCATATAGGTTTTAGTACTACTATAGCATATAGTAATTGTTTTGCACGATTGTAATGATATATACGACGTGGATACCTAAAGCATAAGATCAAAAATGCCTCTATTTTTTTCTTTCAATATACCTTATATATTACGTGTATTATCAAGTGTATCATTACGTGTTTAAAACAAGAAAAAATATTAAAAATTTGTAATATTAATCATACAATATATTTAATGCTCAAGATGTACAAGTACTTATATAAGTTATAGACTTATTTCACTATTTTCCATTTCAGCAATTTCAAAAAAAAAAAAATAGAAAAAAATCCACATAACTTATAATAATATAATAATATTTATTATAATGTTGTCTTCATAAAGTTGTTGAACTTGATTTTTTTACGCAAAATGATTTTATTATATATTACATAAAAATATTTTTATATAAAATATCTTGATTTTTATTTTCTGATATAATGCATATATTTATATATTGTACTGTATTGTATAGATAGATAGATAGATCATAGATAGATACACGTAGATGGAAATACTCGTATATATTATTCATCATTCATTTATAATATATTGCTGAAGTTCAAGTTTATAAATATACACTTATTTTTCATTGCAAAATATTTTTATGTTATCTAACTTTAATATATTAAATTACTATATATAGAATATGTACATACATTCACACACAAGGATATCTGTTACATATAGATTGATAGAGTATACTAAAAATATATATATATATATATGAAATATGTTGATGTGTCATTCATTATTATCAAAGTAAAAAGATTCATAAAAATTTACTAATATATCAATAAAAAATTATTTAAATAATGATTGATTAAAGCGAACTAGCGAACTGAAACCAATAGTTTTGCATATACAAAATTGAAAGCTTTTTAAAAGCTTTACTAAAAATGCACTAAATATAGAATAGAAAGAATATGAATTGTTTGGTATTTAGAATTTTTTTGCGTACATAAATTATGTAAATTATAGAAAATTGTACAACGAAAAGCATACAATATCGTGACACCAGACAAAAACAGAATAGCGCAGCGAATTAAATTGGCTACACCATAAACCGAAGTAATTCATATATATAGACAGAGCAAAAACGTCAAATCAAATCTACCAAATTAACAAACTATTTATATTACCATCGAATAAAAACAAGTGAAATGTAAATTATTAGTAAATGTTAACAATATCTGCATATATTTTTATATTATAAGAATATTTAAAAATAGATGGTAATGCTGATGTTATGAGTAGTGACGAATCGTGAAAAAATGTATTCAGTTTATAATATCACTATATTTTTCTGCGGTAGACGAGTTGCAAGTAGACTACATTATGAAAAAAAATTAGAATGTCCACTTACTAAATTTTTAGGAAAATCGCCTTTTAACAATTATCATGTTTTTAAATTACCGGTCATAGTTTTAACGGATTTCCAGTTTGTGTATACAAAATTGCAAATTGCAATCAATTTCCAATCTTTCATAGAAGAGATTTTTAAAATCGATTCACACACAGTCAAAAAATATGACCGATTTTTCATTTGATGTCGTTGAAATTTTGTATGAAATAATAGTACTGTATTAATTTTTTGTACCATTTGGGTGGTGTTCCCTTTATACAGTACCACAAATTTCTTTAAATATTCTCTACCATCATTTGGAAAATCGATCATATCTTTTGAACGCATGAATCGATTTTAAGAGATTGAAAATTGATTATAATTTGCTATGCTGTAAACAAAAATGGAAATTCGTTAAAACTATGGCGCGTCCGTAATTAAAAAAATGATAATTTATAAAAGACGATTTTCCAGAAAATTTAATTCGGTGAACACCCATATTTTTTTTCATAATTTAGTTCAATTTCACCTAGGTTATAAGAAAAATATAGCTATATTGGAAACTAAACTACTATACTTCTCAACCTTCGCCAATGGTTGTGAGAAATTCCTTTATGCCTAATTTGTCTAATTTGTGCACATAAATAATTGCGGCAAATGATATACATTATCAACTAGGCAAATTCCTTCTATCCTTCAATTCCATAGTTCAAAGGATGAAGCACAATAGCTTCAGTCCACGCAAGAATTTACCCCTTTGGTATATAATCAAACAATAGCGACTATGTGTATTTTTACATTATTTCTATAATAAAGATTGATCAACAACTTATTCTATAGAATTTTATAATCATAAAACAAAAATGGTTGAAAAAACAAAGTCTCACTGCGTCCAGGGTTTCTATATATATATATAAAGATAAATCTAACCGTTGATTAGCATTAGACTTATTCTTTCACGACTTTCTGCTTACCATGGAAATAGACTTGTGTCTTTAACAAACAAATATATGCGCAATCAATCGTACTATCGCATTTTTTGGTGAATTTATTAAATGACAAAATTGATTGGTTATCTATGCTTTCGACTTATCAAAACTATAAGCTATTTACGAATTAATCCTATAAACTTGCGGTCTACTAAATTTTTTTTCGCATAAATTATTATTATCGTTAACAATTATATATTATATGCGATCACTTTTTAGTGCATTATATTTTTTCTATATATTATAATGATGATCATCATAATGAATTTATAGTTACACATTTGACTCTATTATGGTATAACATTTTCTATTGTACAATATATATTTAATATTTAAATTTATTTATCATTGTATGACATTATACACTGCTAATCTGTCTTGAATAAATAAATAAATAAATAAATAAATAAATAAAAAAAACAATTCACTTTTAATTATTATGTAAAAAAATCGTACCACTTCGTAGAATATTGACATTGCGGATGTTTTGTATTTCTGGTGCGGATATTATTTTTTATCGTATCTACAATATATATATTTATAGTATTAAATAAAGAACTACTGTACACACATAATAATTAGTAATATCAAATTTATATTTATAGTTATGCATATAAATATATTGTAGCAGATAGTGTCAATCCACTACATAAATTTAAATACTTTTAGCTAATTAATAATATGATTACACCTTGCAAAATTAAATTAAATCCATAAACATTTGGTAGAAATGTTAACGTATATATTCACTTATAGAGCATCCGCAGTTAATATTTATTATTTTATACGTTATAATTCGTGGTACTATTCGTTCAATATTTAATTTATTTTTTTATTCCTATCTATAAAATCTAATAAATTCAATATAATTATTTCAAAATTTTAATTAAATGGTAATACATTCTTCTATTTAATTATATATACTATACCATATATATATATATTTATAATACTATTCCATCTATTCGAGATACTGTATACGTACCACATAGTTAAAATTCTGTATTTATGTATCCAATCAAATATTAATTTACTATTTCATTTCGCTATAAAATATGCACATTTATAAATACTAATATATAGATAAATAAATATACTAACAATAAGAATTAATTAATTTAACATTTTCAAATAATAATCCAATATACAATATATGTATAGCGTCTTTTAAATGAATTATTAAAATCGTAAAATACCATAATTATAAATATATATAGAATTTTTTCAAATAAACACATTTCCGCACCATCGTATACAAAATATTTAATATTTATAGGTTCTTTTTTTATTTGTTAAATTTTTAATTTTTTCTGTATGCATGAACACACATTTTTATCTTAATTACTAATAATAATATATAGATAGAATTGTATTTAGATCGAACGAAAATAGAAAAAAAAATGTCAAATATTATTAGTATCGCCATAAATATATACCAAGTGTATGCATAAGAAACCGTAAGTTTTTTTTAAATAAATTTGGTTGGTCAAAAAGATGGATTCAAATTATTTTGTTCAAAATAATTGCTAGCTACACATATTTGTTATTTCTGTGACAATTTGTGGAAACTCTTTAGATGAAAACCAATTTTTCAGATGTTTTGAAGTGTGTGTTCCAACGATAAAAACAAATGGTAATCAGAACTAGCCTGGAGTCTGGTGAATACGTCGGGTGGGCTAACAAATACCAGCCAAGTGATTTAAATGTATCCGCTTTTTTTGTGTGACAATTATTTTTGTTATGTAGAAAAATAAATTACCTTGTCTTGTAGTCTACATTCGGATCGTTTTTCGATCAAAGTATGTTTTAAATTAATCATTGGTTGTCAGTATTAACAGATTCACCAGGTTTTACCAGTTAATAATATATTATATACCTTTCTGATTCCACTATGGTAACCCATTATTTTTTGTGTTTAGAATTCTCAAAAAATATCTGTTTTTCATCATCATATTCACTATTCGATGCAAAAAATACTTTCTTTCATGCCCCATTAAAGCAAAATTTCAGTGGTCTTTTTCCTGTTTTCGATTTACCTTTCATTTTATTCATGTGGCCGCCTCATTTTGGATATTTGCCATAACACTTAAACGTCAAGAAAGCGTTGCTTGATCAACTGCTTCAAAGCTTCAGCCATATTTGATTTTGAGATTGTTAGTTATCTTGATTCAGAGCAATGCAATGCAATTCAGTGACTTCAAACTTTTTCGTTGGTCTTATTTCACGTTCTTACCATTTTCCACATCAAAATTATCGTTAAACTTTAACAACTGAGAGAGAACAAAAACGTAACGAAGTATGAAAAATCACGATTTTCAAGTGAAAAACACTTTCCGTTTTTGAAATGTGCTATACCAAATATTGTTGATACATGTCAAAACAATATATGAGTTTGGTTGATTGACAATAAATTTACCTATACATAATTATAGTCATCTAACGTTTAAATTCCAGTTTCATATGCATAAACCTGATACACACACATGAATGTATTAAGTATATTTATTATATTTACACACATATATACGAATATATTTAAAAATTTCTTTTATACAATGTCATTGACTTAAGATTTTATTAAAATATTTTTATTGGTAATATTTACATAAATATCTAATATATAATTAAGTTTTTTTCTATATAAATTATATACTTAAGTATATTATGTATGAAATGAAGTATTTATTGTTATTGTATAACATTGTAGATTTGTATTCAACCGAAAAAAAAATCAAAAAAACCAATAAATTTTTAATTAAATAATGTTTTCTAATATAAAAAAGAAAGAGTAATTAAGAATTGGATTGGAAGAATTTATTTTAAATGTATTAATGTTGATAATTGAATAAATTAATATTTTTTAATGGATTGATTTGAAATAAAAATAAAAATTTTAAATTTGAATAATATATTTAGAATTATTACAAGAAAATTTGTCATTATTAATACAAATTATTTATTATATTTGATCATATCTATATTTTCCGCTATAAGCAAAAAAACATGACGTTGAATGTTGAATTAATATTTGCACACACACACGCATTCCAAATTAATTGTTAGCAACGTTTTATTATAATAAATGTTTTCAAAGTAAATAATAAAAATACAAAAATATAGTACAATGAGTCGATTTGTGTTTGGCTTTGTGGTGTAATTGTTTCATCTTTTTCTGCAAATCGTGCAATGACTATAATGAAGCGCTTCCATATTCGTGTTTGTATGGAACTTAATGATAAACGCATATATAAACATATATTGTATGTGCTTAATGTAATTTATAATGAATTTATTGCAATTGCTATGATTATATACACCCACTGTACAAAATATTACTGGTATAACTTTCAATTATATGGATTTTATAACACCGCAGACCCAGCTATTGCCAGCTAATCTTTATTATGAATCGTCTACATATTGTGTGAATTCAGAGTTTATTCCACACACATCAATGGACAGACTACCAAAAATGTTATTGAATTAAACTTTTCTGAAACCAATATAAATAAATTATATAGTGTTGGCCGAATGCGGTTTATATTTTCAAATGAAAAACCAGTGTGAAAGTGAATACAAACGGTTTTTGGCTATGATAATAATTTGAGTAAAGTCAAGAACTGGAACACAACACGTTAAAGAATGCAGTTCTCTCAATTTACTATGCAATGATTGAATTAAAAACATATGATCAAAATCACATTGAATGCTATTCACCATTTTTAATTGTTTCTGTTATAATCCAATATGAAAATCATTTATATATTTATCCAGAATATACCACGTGTATTAGTGTTTGTTATTACATTTATATTTTATTAATAAAGTTATCAATATAAAAAACACATTCAGCAGTTCTCAACGTTATTTCGACCTCTTTACACGTAATCAGAATGAATTACTAGCTACACCTACACATCAAATTTATCAAATGTCATGGTCAAATTTTAACAGATTACGTTATGTATATTGCTTCTTCATATCCATTGAATTCGTCAGATTTGACAGCGACTATTTTCTGTTACTGAACATAAAAAAAGCAGCTAACTGGACAAAGATTTTGCATCAAATTCCGAAGTAATGGACGCAATAAACATTTGTTTTGCAAAGCTCAACGAATCGTGTATGTTATTCCAAAAAAGAAATTGCAAATTGAAATACTGTTGTATAAAAAGTGTTTCAAACTAAAATGAGATGAGGTTAATATAAATATAGAAATCAATTATTCTTCACACAAATCAATTCCTTGTTATATTTTTACTTTAAATATATAGAACCGTTTTCGTTATCTGAAATATTTTATTTTTGCATTCGGATTGGAATGCATTATATTATTATCAATTATTATTATTTTTATGTTTATTTTTATGTGTGCACTATTTTTACACCTATATCAGTATTTTTTCTTATCATTCATATACATACAAATAGTTGTTGTTTAATAAATAATAGGAGTAGATATGAATTTCACAAAATTGTTATGATTTTATTGTATTTTATTAGTACAAATTTGACTTTTGAATGTTGAAATGTCTATCTATCTAATTTAGATAGATAAATTTCTATTTTATACATATTTACTTATTTACTTACTTCCTTACTGTGCATCTGGCATTAAAACCCAGGTGCGATTTTAGACGTCTGCAAGACGGTCGTCCATAATCCGGCCTATCTGATGATAATGTCTTCCATCAATCTTGAATTTTAAGAATCTTGACATTCCAATACACTGCATCTAATCATCTATAGTCTTAGGTTTGCCGGCTCTTTTTCTCATCTGGTTTACTATTTAACAGTTTTTTATTTAGGTACATGTTCCCCAGCCATCTTAATCTATTGATTTTGATTGTTTTGACCATATTTGGTTCACCGTACAATTTGTCTATTTCAAAATGATATTTAACATTGAATTCGCTACCCTTTTCAATAATCTGCTGTATAAGAAATATTTGATCAGATGTAAAATGATCGGCACAGAAACCACATTGGTATTCTAATTTCATAGGCATATGGAATTAATCTATGGCATAGTATATTAACAAATACCTTATAGGCAATGTTTAATAAAGTTGTTACAGTCCAATTTGTCACTCTTTGTGGTACAATGAACATATAATACCATCTTTCCTTCCGCTCGTTTGGCACCTGTTCATTAATATAAATCTTTACAATTAGCTCTTGCAGTTAATACCATAATGCATTTCCATCGTGTATAAATAATGTAACTATGGTAAGTTAACTAAGCTTTAGAATAAAATTTTTCTGTATTGATGGTTCACCTATAACAGCTTTAAATTGTTCATCTTCCTCAGTATTTACTCACATATTTACATTTAATAGATTTTTAAGCTCAACCATTTTATGATACAAATTTTAAATTGTTGTCCTTTTTTCGCTATTTGAGTCGTTGTCGTTTATCCTGTGTTTATCGTTATCGGTATAATTGCTGCGTTGCTGTGCGACACTGCGTGTAATCATTGAATTAACTAAGTTTTATTGCTCGCACACATTACTCCTTAGTAATTTTACTATACAGTCGTCAGCGTGTCTGCGGTTATACTTATTTGGTTATTCGAACCGAACCGGTTACAGACCGTTCGATTGCAACTGACTTTGCAAAAATATGCAATACCCGTAACATATACCATTGTTTTAAAAATATTTAAGATATTTACATATAAATCAATATTTATGTAAAACTAAAATTATAACATAAAAATGTGACTAAAAAAAAATCATATGGAAAGATATTTCAGAATTATATAGATTATAATTAATATAAATAGTAAAAAATGCTAAATCAAGTTTAATCCATGTACAATACCATATAATATTTAGTTACAATTACCTTTTCAGACATAGTTTTAGTATAACTTATTCAACAATTTAGAATTGGAATAAAATTATATTATATATAGAAAAATGGATAGAATAATAGTGTAATATTCATAATATCTACATAAAACCAAGTTTTTTTTTTCTATTTATACAACAACACCGCAACGCATACACAAACAACAAATCAACCAACCATAAGTAAAATTAAATAAAAAAATATATTAAATAAGAAAAAAATAAATAAATAAATAAATAAATAAATAAATAAATAAATAAATAAATAAAAATAATAAAAAATATCAACAATAAAAAACAAGCTTTGCAAGTTAGAGTTCATTGCCATCATAGCTGTTTTCTGCGTCTTTCCACTTCCATCGGTAAAGAGTTAAGTTTTTGTTGTTCGCAGCTATACATTTATATATGGTAACAGTGTTTCTTTGCATTTTAAATAAGTAATAATAATAATAATAATAATAATAATAATAAAACTTTTGTTTTTGTATTTGTATAGTTAGATGAAACTGGAAAAAATATATATACGAATAATTGTGTATATTCATCATAGCGTATATATATGCTTCTTAATTCAATGTGTGTTTATATGTTATGTATAATTTATATATAAATTACCATCAACATTACCTTCACTCGCCAACACACACACACACTCAGGCATATACAAAAATAAATGTTGTTCTTTACTAAACCATAGATTTGATGAGATTTGCTTATGGTTCTTCTCTTATCCATAAGAACCGTTAGGATTATATGAACGTGTCGCCAAGATATAGATGGACGAGTTGAATAATATATTGCTGACTGATGATGAGTATATATCATTTTATTAATGTGTTGATTTTTATTATTATATAATTAAAAAAATCTAAATCTACAGATTAATTAATAACATAACGAGATGGTATATTATAAAGTACAATTTATATACACAATATTAAATATTACGACGATTCATACAAACAACGATAGATAGATACGACAGGATAATTATATTTGAATATGTATAGGAATTATATTTTACACTTATTAAACAGTAAATGTTATTTGCATATTAACTATCAATAGATTTATCCAACCTGTTATGAAAACATCTTGTTCTGTTCTATATAGACAGTAGCTCACATACGCGTTAGCTTTTAATACCATTTTCTTTCTGGCTGGCATTTTATTTCTATAAATTTATCAAATACTTTGGTTTTGATGTTGTCCGATAACATTCTTTTTATTTTCGTTCACATCCGATTGAAATTGCTACTTTCTGGAAATTGCGAGCTAAAGTGGTGTTCATATGGCACATATGGTAATTATTTATGTACCCTAACCACACACGATTTTTTTTCTTCTTTACTTTGTGTGGTCAGAAACAATGCGATGTTTTTATTCAAGCCATATGAAATTGGTTCAGTCGTAAGACAATTATTTTAATTTATTGTGTTCTTAATAAATTCGATGGTAATTTATTTGTTAGTATTTTTGGTTCATTATAAAGTAATTATAAAAATTTATTTTCAAATATCATTCGTTCATGTGTTGTATGAACAGAATTTTAGTATCTTTTTAAATATCACCATGTTATATGAGATTTAAAGCAGGTGATTGGAGCCGCCTTTAAATTTCTTCGTCAGAATAACATGCTTATGGGACGCAATAGTTCTTCAGTAATTTTTCAAACATATTTTTGTATATCCATCAGATCTAATTTTATTAATTTTGGAATCGTCGGACCAAACTACACGCACACAAACACACACACACACAATCATCTGTTGTTGATGATTTGTACTTTTTTACAAATTTTTAACGTTGTGTCATGTGCCTTTTAACGATGCTGGTATTTTTACTGTTAAAACAACATCTTGAATTTTATTTTTTCTTAGTACACGACGACATATTTTTTGTTAGATAAAGCTATGTTATAATTTATTTTCATGTATTTTCTTAGAAGTGATTGACTTTTTCTCGGATAATCAGACATTCATCTTGATGCGTAATCTTTTCCTTTTTTTTTTGTGGGCTACTGTATTTATAATATATATATACCTTTACCTATATATAACACAATACGGTTATATAGCATGGGAAATGGTTTATATTAAATATTTATGTGTTTCTCTACGCAGTAATAATGCGGGTAATTCCCAAAAATAAAATTGAACTTTAGTATATTAAATACGAGGATAATTTAGAAAGTTTTTTTTTTCTCATATTGATGACGCTTAAGATTATATTTTATAGTGCTATATTAATGTTTTTCTTTGTCATCTACCTTTTCCTATATAAACGTTGGCAAACAGGTGATCTATCACGATTTAATACTTCAGTAAGTTCTTATGTGTTTCACTAAAATTGTCATCAATGGAGCATTTTGACTAACATTTCCTAAGCACTTCATAAATAAGTATAATATGCTTAATTACAAAAATGTCTGCTAAATCTACATTTATAATTCTGCACCAAATTTTCCTGAATCAGTTTCATCGTTTGGACGAAATTTCTTCTTCTAATTATATTGTATATCTAACTAATCTGATTATTTTGGTTTCATTAGAAAAATTGAATTGGTCTTAGATTTTGTTTTATGTTAGCCAGATATTTTGTTCTTCCAACATTTAATTGTGATTGGTTAAATCTTTTTATTATTCTCAAAAAATTCGATGAAAATGTTAAATATTATACACAAGATTTGTTAAAACAATAATTCTACATGGCCGAGTTTATCCAATCCCAATGAATGTTCGAAGAACACAATTTAAAATCTAAACATAACTTAAGAATTAAAAAAATTAAAAGAATCGTTTGATTTTGAGATTACAAATTTTGTTATATAATTTGTTATCGTATATTATTTTAAAAATTGCAAATGTTGTCATGCTAAATCAATGTGACGGTGTCACACCTGGGTACCACTCTTAAGAAACTATATATAATAATTAATTGTATCATCCGAATACACACACTCACATAGAGCTAACAACCATAAAGCACATAATTTTTTTTAAATATTTTAACACTTCTTCTCATTTAAAACATAATTTTACATAATCATTATATTTTTAATTGTTGTTTTAGATTTAAAAGTAGGCATTTCCAGAAAAAGAAATAATTACAATCTAAGAGACGACACTTTGTTATCTCCAAATGCAAGAAATGTTTTGCCTTTATGTTTAAATGCTATCCCGACGAAATTTTGTTATAATTTCGTTTGTGACTCAGATTAATTTAGATAAAATTACATTGCTTCTATCGGATGGATTGGCAATTTGAATTTGGAATGTACGTTCCAATTCAATTAAAGTTCGAAATACAAATGTAACAATTTGATTTTTAAATTTTCGAAAGCTTTAAAAATTATATTATATTTTTTGTTAATTTACCTGTTAATCTATTCTAATTTAAATTAAATATGCAACCTATGCAATATACATTTCTTTCATAGAAAATTTGTATGGAATTTTCCATGGAACTCCAAGTCAGAAATTCTAAATTCTATATCACGAAGAAGAATATTCTCCTATTGGAAAACTTATCGAAAAAAAAATCCTATATTTCTCCATTCCAGTCAAAATTTCAGTCATTTGGTCATTTATGAAATAATTGCTCGTGCTGTGAATATAATGGGATTAATAGCTATCTAAATTGATAATTGTTAACCAATGCGGACGTAATTAAAGAGTACAAACCTCACCGCAATGAATATTTCGTACATAAATGCTATAATTTTGATATACTACTGTGACTAACAACATATATATATTATACTTATATTGTATATAGTATATGACTTAATGATGACAAATTCGCACTTAACTAATAAATTATATTTACTAAATCAATTCATTCTGAAAATTGTACTTTTATTTTTATTTCTTTATTTTAGTTTTTTTTTGTTTTTATGAAATTCGTACAACGGGTTTTCAGTTATATTGAAAGTCTTTTCGTGTAAAACTCTTCTCAGTTCACACGGTAACAACAAAACATTCACATATGTGTATTTTTAATTATTTATGTACCCAGTGCACACACATAAACAATTAATTATTATAATTTGCAATTAGATTCTAAATTTACATGTGGTGAATGTTATGTACAATGTTTAAATATATGTTTATGTAATATATAATTCAACCATATACTTATGAGTTTACAAGAACATGCACCATATAATTTGAATATAATTTCTAACGTTATGTATAAGACATATGGTCAAAATCTTTAAATTTATAAGTCAGTTCCATTAGATTTAATACATAAGATTTAATATAATTTGTACATTGTATAGAAAAATTATAATTAACCCTTTAATATGGCGATAAATAACAACAAATGTTTTTTGGTATATTTTCTATAGAATTAAGTCATCTGCGCGCCAGTATTGTAAGTCGTCATTTCACAAGATGAAGCGGATGACCTAATAAAATGTAAACAATTCTTTATGTGTGTGTGATTTTATCAATTATTACAATACAATAATATAATGGCGAGAAAGACAATTTAAATTAAGATTTATACATTCGACTATCCACCGATTGTACAAAAAATTAATTATGTGTTTTAAAAATCACATTTATTGCTTTTAGAACAAAAATTAGCCATACATATTCTATAATTTATCTTTTAAAATCGTACAAATGATATTTATCTATTCGTATCTATAAATTATAATTGCAATTATAAAATAACCAACACATTGTAATCGTATAAATCATACATACGCTTTTAGGCATAATAATTTTTACTTAAAGGTATACAAAAAGTTAATAAAAATGTTTTTAAGTGTTTGTAGTCAATGAATTGCTGCTCAGCTAACGCATAATCTGTTACATATAGACATAAAACAAGTGGTCATTAAAATGTGTTGAAAAAATCACTTTAGCAAGACTTTTTTCATATTCTATATTATCAATAATATAGACTTCAACTATATATTGACAATTTAGTTTGATTTTAAAATTTTACACATTATGTCACACAATAATTTGTAGGAATTTATCTCTGCAATGTAAAATGACTGGACAACATCAACAAAATGAATCCAAGTATATGGGGTTTAAGTATATTATAATGACAAGCGGTTATACGGTGAAAATCTATGCAGATGGTAATGTTTTGTGATCTGATTGCAATTCAATTGGTAACTTGTTTTGGCCATCAATATTTATAATTGTCTTATAATAATTGCGTAATAATGTTTAGAATAATTTTTATGCCAACAATATTCAATGCTTTGCGACTATTTGCTTGGCATTAATATTTTTATTTGTATGAGTTTGATGTCACCGTTTCTATATTATGGAATGGAAAAATAATTATTTTTATGATCCTTCCGTTGGTTGTATTGAAGGGCGGCATCAAATCCATTTATTATTGTATTTATTGATTATATTAAATAAATCTGTCCAGTTGTTCACATTTCCGAAAATATGAAAGACTTCTTACATTTAGTTAATCCGATTTATATAAAAACAGTTGCGTGAAGGACAGTATTTGTAATTATCGTTCGGTGGCAAGGTTATTTTTTATACTACAAACATTTTTGAGGATATAATAACAAACTGCTATTTCATTTAACGTAAAATCTGTTGTATGTGTCGAGCAACACCGGTTTTGTTATAGTGTGATAATTCCGTCTCTAGAATGAATTAGCTTAATTTTGTTATACATATATTGCTTTGAGTGGTTAAATTGTAAAACCCAGTTCGATTGATGCGTTTTTACTGACTGATTTTCATTATAAGGCTTTTGCCAACTATCGCACTCAGTGTCGCATTGCTGTTCATAAAGCTATTGACTATTGGGTTGAATCCTATAATTTGTGGGTCGTACATGCGTGTGTTGTTTGCTAATGTATTATCAAGATTACATCAGTACATCAGCACAACATTACTTCAGATGTTTCGTAGTGCAATCGCATTTGGATTCAATTTTATCTATAAGTGTTTTGTTTATTGTTTTTATTTTATTAAGTTATTTGTTAATGATTTGCCTACACGGTTTTTATAAATACTTGGAATACAAAATCCACATATGCTGACGATGTGAAAATGTGTGGATGAATGGACCACATATATGATTCGAGTTTATTTCAGTTTGTTGAAAATTCAACTTACCAATTTATAATACAATATAATTTTTTAGTAATAATATTAACGGGACGCTTGATATTAATTGTGTTGATTGTAAATTAAATTTTCTGTATTAATTACGTTATTATAAGATCAAATGGGATTAATTTTATGCACTGATACGTTTCTATTCTTGAATATATAAATGGCCACCTCATTATTCTTGTGATATTAGTAGACTTCAATCTATCAATATAGTGTGAGGTTTTGTCATTAATTTATCTTCCTTGTAGCAAACCGTCTTTAAATTGGTAATGGTATTTTAAATTGTGTTTACATAATTTGGACATTTTTTTACTATACAATTAAGGGTTAAACTTGCGGCAAAATAATTTGGCAACAAACTCGATAACGGTAAATTCGGTTTTTTTCTATTTTATGTAAAAATAGTTATGGCTATGACTGTTTATTATTTTATTTTTTTTTATTCATATATACACACAAATACATTTTTATTTAAAATTCAGATTATCCGCTAACCAAAATAACCACCAAAATAATATAATTTAATGAGTTTTACATACGCATTAGCAATAAATTTTTTATTTAACAATATACATTTTTAAAAGTTTATTTGAAAATCACATCAGATAGAAAATAATATGTGTATAGGAAACTTAAAAACAAAAATATAATTTTTTTTAATGGTAAATTATAATAATTATACAATAAAAAAAAAAATTCGTTAATCATTCTTAAGAGAATAAGAATAATAATTATCATTATTATTATTATTATTATTATTATTATTATTATTATTATTTATAATAACAACAATAATAATAATAATGTATATAAATACATAACACATACATCCACATATAAAACTCGTTTGGTTGAACCCGCCTTTTTGTACATTACACGATTTTGTTGGAATAATATTTAATTTGTTTTTTTTTTCTTCATTCTTAACCACTTAAAATTTTGTTAACGTTCAAGGTTTTTCACGCAAAAAATTTTTTAAATACCATTGACCTGAAGAGAACATAACTCGCGATGTATATGTGTATAGATAGTTAGATGTATATTATTATTATTATTATTATTATTATTATTATTATTATTATACTGAAAAGAACCACGATTGCAAATAATACTCGTTTATAATATAATTTATTTATAAAAAGACTATTAATGAAAAAAAACATTTTTAAATAGATTTTTTTTGATATTAGTTATAAATCTGGAGTTATACAACAATACGATGATATAATATATATAAGTAAAAAATTAATTTAAAATTGTATCTCTATTTTTATATAACAATAGACATGTAGAGAATAGACCACATGATTTTGTTAGAAGTATACCAATTTATATACAAAAAAAAAAAGAAACAATTTGAGTTACACCTGAAATATAACCGGAATTACTTTCTAATATATGAATCTATATATGGTAACACGCTATTGATTGATTTCTGTATTGTGAACTGCTTTGTCAAAGTTTCATGACATTTTCTTTAGTGTAAGCTAAAAGACAACTTATTTTGGGACATTTGTAATTCAATCGAAAAATGTATATAAAGAACAAAGAAATTTAATTAAAATCGAAAACGCTTGAAAATTATGCTTAAAACAAGTTTATGGTGATAACTGTTTTTTCAAATGACAAATTATATGGCCACAACGATTCCATGATTGCAGAGAACATGAGTGGTTGAAGACGTGAATGCCCTGGTGCCGAAAATCAACAACGATTACCGAAAAAACATTTAAAAAATGGTGTGATTTCATATAAATTAGCAAGAAATCTTCAAAGAGATTCATGGACCAAATTCTTATGTTTTAATATTGATTTTAATATATATCTTTATTTATTTATTTATTTACGTAGACGTGTGTGTAATATAATTAATACCAAAAAGAATTTATCATTCTCTTCTGCTTTCTGAATCTTCCATTTTGCTGTTAAATTTTTTTTTTTGTATCAAAACGAACAAATCGGGATCCAACTTTAATATTTCGAAATACAAATTTGACAAATAACAAAAATTTACTACATCACGTTTCGGGCATTCTCAATAAAAAAAACTATTTATTTTGTCCACAATGTTCTACCAATAAAACATTTTTTATTCGTTTTTATGCAATTTGCAACTTCAACATTGCTAATTGATTTATGTATCATCCATTATTTTTTAAAGATAATTGTATTAATTTAAAATGTTGTATATGTTTAATATGGAATCAAATTAATATAGATCTTGAAATCAACTAAATATGGTATAATCCACTATCGCTGTATATTATTTAAAAGAATATTAAAGTATCCCATCACTCGCGGCACCTTTCCTCTTACGCCATAATCTGTCCATCTAAATGTTTCCACAAAATCAACCGTTGATTATATCCTTTACTAATATGTTAAGGTTAATTAGGTTGGACGTAGTATGGTTAAGATGAAACACTAAAAAAAACCAAACTGGATCGAAAAACTACTATCTAAGAAATTAAATGGGCCGAAAAAAATGTATTTAAAGGAAAAGGATAAACAAATTTGTTACAGCAGTAACAATTGACGAGTAAAAAAGAGAGTTCGAAACCGTGGTTTTTGTAATTTTTGATGCAATGGATTTAGTAATTGATTTTAATTCCATTGATGAACGTTTATTTATACACTTCTCCGTGTATAAGAACACTGTTTTCAATTTGACCATCACCACTGAAGCAAAAAATGGGGAAGTGAAGTATGTGTTTTAAGAGAAACTGGATATAAACATATATACATAGAGCTGTGCCCGGAAACTTTATTAATATCATCTTATTGTCAAAGTGCGACACGAAACAATATATCAACCAACTATTTAGGAAAACACAGTCTTTATAAAACAACGAATGAATATGGGCTGCGATTATAATTAATTATTGATAAGTGGTATCATATTTCCCATGTAAAACTATAAATGATCTGCTATTAGATCAAATAATCAATCAAATATAATGATAATGCAAATAACATTGACTTTTAAATAAATGTTTTTTTATACACAATATTTAAATTGTACAAATTCTATAAATATATTGACACTTCACTACTATTATGCCTGAACACGATACTTAATGTATCTATAAATAAATAAATAAATAAATAATAGTTCCTCTTTTATCATTTTCATCGAAAAACCGCATGCTAAGTAATCCACCATGAATGTTGAACTTGGCATAAAGGAGTAACATGATTTCAGGCTTGATTTAATCTGTATGAGACGAAATCTTATGCGGTACATACAATGGCGACTATTTTTTTAATATTTAATTAAATAATAACAAATCATGTAATTTAAAAAATATGTAACTTTTAGAGATTGATGGAATTTCTTGTTTCACACATTTACTAGAATATAAATTAGATTATGTATAATTGTAATATTTAATTAATGATTTATTACGCGTACAATTTGTGTATATTTTTCAAATAATATTATAAAAATCTTAACAATATAACATACCTGTGCTACGTGTGTGTATGTGTCTACGTATAATATCATATATATATTTATATTGATATTATTTGTGCTATTGATATGACGTAATTTGAGATTAAATTTGCAAATATTCATTAAATAAAAAAAAAATAAGGTACTGGGCAAACGGTACATCGAAGGTCGTTTTGAATAAAAAAACAAAATAAAAAACCATGAGTATAATATTTATGTTGTGTCACATAAACACTTATATAGAAGCTACAATATATATAGCGATAGATATGTTACATATATAATACTATAATATACTAATTTATGTATATTATATTATAAATTAAATAAAAATACTCATTCTTCTTTCCATACACTTTTTATATATGATATTACCTACCTTATACATTTTTATACTAATATCATCTACTAATATATATACGAGAGTATATATTATATTATTATTATGTGATATTCTTATTACACAGGTACAGGTAAAAAGTCGTATGGTATGTTGTAAATACCGATACACCCGATACACCTATGGTCGGAAATGTTTATATACATATGGTTTGTAAAGTAGTCACACGATATATGAGTGTACCATATTAAAGGTTAGTAGTATCAAAAAAAATAAATATTCATTAGCTACTGGATTAGCCAACTCTATACACGACTTTGCTTCCTTTACTTCACCAATTTTTTCAAAAAAATCATTAAATTACATATTTAACATATTTTCACAGCACATGGTTTTTCATCATAATCTCTATGAATGTTTTACATAATGTAACCGGTAGATTATCTACCAATTTAAAGGTTTGCTACAATTGTGAAATTCATATAGGTGCTAATTTACCAGCTGCATATAGTTTAAATTTCAATATCGAATTCGGTAATAGTATTTTATATATTGTATTTTGACAATAAATAGCATTAGAATTACACACAATTTTAATTTATCATCACAAAATCACATAATTATAATACACATTTACCAAGATTTCGATTAATAGATAGATATGGGCCTCCACAAAACCGAACCAACGAACAGAATAACTTTAATTTTTGCAGTTAACACTAAATAACAATATTTTGTTAAAAAACAATGGGAATGGAAAATATTAAAAAGCATTTTTAGCAAATATTTAACATTTAAAAAAACATAAACAATTACTTATTTCTCTATAAATTTTTAAATCACATTTTACTTGTACACGAATAGAATCAGAATATGTCAGAATAGAATGTGTTTTAAAAAAATTTGAAGAGTAATAAACAATTGTTTATGTTTTTTAAAATGTAAATAATTGGTAAAAATGCTTCTTAATAATATTTCCCATTCATTGTTTTTTAAACAAAATATTAACACTAATTGCAAAAACTATTCTGTTCGGATTTAAGCGATGCTTAAGACAAATAATTAATTTAGAAAAAAATTCACACAAGTATAGTGAAATCGTCAATTCAATTTCCAAATATTTATTTTGACTTTAATTTTTAATTTAATATTAAATATTTTTATAGAAAACAAACACAATTTGTTGATCCTGTATTTTTTGATGAATTAAAATCAGGCCTTTACGAGCAGATACAACAAACAAAGTGTGACAATGCAAAGCAGTAATTTACTAATCTAAATATTATATATGTGACATAATTTAAGATGATTAATTACTATAACCGCAGTGACGATAAGCCTGAAAAATAGTATTCAGTTTTCAATATCATTATATTTTTCGTATATTAACGCATAGTCATAATAGTGAAAAATGATTTTCAAAATCCAATTTTCATTTTTTTAAAACTAAATAATAATTAATTGAATTGATAAAAACACAAGAAGTATTTACGTTTAAATTGTGACGGATATTATAATATGTTATAGTAATTAACAAAATTGCTATCATATTTTTTGAAAACTATCCAAATTTCAAATTATAATAAAATATCAATTTTTATATCATACAATATAATTCATATGCCCTAAAAATGTCAATAATATCTTATCAATAATGATGTCATATTTCTATATATAAAATAAATTAGATATTGTTGCTGCTGCAGCTTTATATAAATTAATTCCCCTTCATTAAACATATCGAGCTTATATATTTGTAATGTGTGTTAATGTCGTTGTATATCTAAAAATGAATTTACTGCCATACAAGTGCGTTACTACTGAAAAATAAAAGTTGCAATTGCGCTGTTAGTTGAATGATACAAATAAAAAGATGGTATCTATATATAAGGAATGTATATGGGATATATATATTGCCGTGTTTTATGCCGCACGTATTGTTATATTTAATGTTATATTGAACTAATTATTTTTCTAATTTTTGTGTCTATATAAAATAAAGAGTTGATATTTTTTTTTAAGGCAAATTAAAATAAATATGTATGTGTGTGTTTTATAATTTAATATGATTGAAATTATTTCTCGTCGCCTTAAAATATAAAAATATCATTTAAATTATTAATATTTGTTAAACTATAATATGAATCACCTATCAATAATGATTTCAAAAAAATCCAGATAACAACAATACTGTTTTAGATGGTATTATTTATAAATAAAGATAGTTGACCGTATTGTTAATAAATTACAAGGTGTAAAATGGAAATAAAAGCATTATAGGAAGTTGAATTGAAAGTAGTACTTTTAGCCACTGAATAGTAAAATAAAATTAAGTAGAATTGAACTATTTAATCGTATAAAAAAACAAAATGATAAATTTTGGAAGGTGTACGTTGTTACCATCCAGAATTATTAATAAAATCTAAAATTCAAGTTGATTTGTAAATTTATATAGTGACCATTTTAGTGACTAATTGGTCATACACAAATCCAAATAAACTTAAAGGGATAAAAGTGGCACTATCCTAGTGTATGTAACGAGCATCCACTGTATGGAATATATATTAATAAATAACAGACCGCATATAGTACCACATTCATACACATGAATACCAACTAATATATAATATAATAAAAACGTAATATATAATATTATTTAGTTAAAATTTACATAGTCAATTATTATTATTGCGTATGACAAAATATTTCCAAGTTGAGTTAAGAATCGAGTCAATATTTTCACTAAGAATTGTCATTATTATTATTATTATTATGTATTTTTGTTTTGCATATTTTATTGTTTGTTGTTTGTTTGTTTCGTGTTCATTTTTTTTCAACCTGGTAAATATATATGACTTAAAAAATTATTATAAATATCTTAATAACTTATACAAATACATACTACTAAATATATATTTATGCATAATTTAAATAACGGTAAATTGATTTTGCGCTGGTTGAATTTTTGCTTACAAACTTGCGAATATATATATACTTGCGTTTTCGTGTGTGTTGAGTGAGGTGAGGTATTTTTATTTTGCTGTTTACTTGTCCCACTTTTATTTATTTATTATTTATTTTACAGGAAAAAAAATAATATCTATATTCAAAAAATTATCATCTTTTGGGATTTATTTAATTATGATGATTGTATTGTATGACTACGCCATGTTTACCTTTTTGGTTAAACTAAAAACGAAGAAATGAATGTAATACAAACAATCCAGCTAAGATTACACATTGCGTAAGAGTGAATGTACGATATTTTATATGTACAATATATATTCTTAATTAAGTTTTTAAAGTAGAATATTCTATGTAAAATATATAGTTTACATTACACCACACCACCCACTTACATCTGAGCAGATATGAATATAATGACTGCGCATCACTCACGGTACTGATGTGATCTAATTACGTTATTTATTTTTTTGTATATTTACCTTTTTTTTTTTTCAAATGATGAGTCATATTTTTTTGAAGGAAAAATAAAACAACAAGTAAAAGTAATAAAAGAACAAATTATATCAGCAACAAAAAAATAATAATAATAATAATAAATAATATTATTCAATATTGAATAATGTAAAAAGTTAACTAATTTACTTTTTGTTCACCGTCAATATGCACAACGGCTTTGTTCTTTTAACTATTTGATTTTTACCACCCATCAGATGGATAATATTTGTGCAATATAGTTTTTTTCCATATCATGTCATTGCTGCGCTGAAATCTTAAGATAATAAACAACTCAAAAACTAATCCATAGTCAAAATTATCTAGTCTTTCACTCTTTTCTTTTGACAGAATACATAACTATTTACCAATTGGCCATCTGCAATTATCAAAATGTATAGATGCTTCTTAATTACATTATTTTTATATGTGAGTGATTAACCAGCATTGCATTGACATTGTTTTTGATATATTCTTTGAACAGAGTACAAATAATTTTCTTCTATATATATGTTGTCATCAGATCTTGCTTTCTTAGACGTTTTGTTATAATATAGTATTGTTGATGGTGATATAAGCATCATTTAATGTCAGTATAGTTTAAGCGGAGCACATTATGAAAACTATAACTCTTCATTGGAATATTTTGATTGAAATATACTACTGAATTGTTACAATTTCGATGAAGCTGTAAATATTTTTTTATAATTTTATATATGTTTTATCGGATTTGTTCCGCACTTCATTGTTAACGGAATGCAGTTATGTTAATAATCCTTGGTGCGATAACAATTTGAGATTTATTCGAATTCGTTGAAATAATACGTGGAATTCTTGTAGATTTGATTCTAATTTTTACGTATATTGGTTGGTTTATATGCTATTCTTTATTATCTATAATAACCACTGCCTCTTTAATTATTTGATTGAAATTGAAAATAATTTTAAAAAAATCATAGAGATTTTTGGAGATTTATAAATAATAAATGTTACGCTACTATATGGTTATCCTTCCGAAATGATTTATTTGGATACTTAAAGTGACGACCATAAGACTGATTATAGTATTTTTGGTACTACATTTGACAGTGCAGAATAGAGAAATAGATAAAATTTTGAACACTTGCAATCATTTCATCATTTGGGCATATCTTAATTTTTACATTGCATTTGATGAGGTTTACAAGACGAGTATGACTTTCAAGGTTAATTATGAACCGGATGGCATTGCTTCAGCATTACTTAATCTTTGGGTTGGTCAGACCATACAGTAGATCCACAGGATTGTTAAATAAGTTTTCGAAATTAAATATTTTCAATGTAAATTAAATCCATTTTATTATTTTAAATATATAGAAAATAATACGCTGGTAAGGTGGCCAGAGTAGATTTCGCAGAAACCCAAGAATTTTGATCATATTTCTTGGCCGATTTTGATGGAATTTGATGTGTACATTTCTAATAGGATTTTATAAACAATTTTTATGAAGTACCTAAAAAACTATGATCATTTCAAATTTCAGCAAAATTATTGATTGTTAGATGTGTCACACATTAATTATGAAATATGTTTCAAATACATTATTGTATTTTAATGTTACCATCACATAGTTACATCTGTGATGATTAGGTTTTCTGCATTTTTTCCGTTATACTATCTATAAATATATACATTGCGATCATCAAGTCATTTGGCTCCACAAACTGAGAGTAGGTATTAATTATATCTTCCAATTCATCATTTATATAATATAGACAATTTAACCTTGGTGTTGGTAAATTAAAATAATATATGTACATCGGAAATATATATAATATTATATTTATTGAGAAATTAGAGAACCTTTAAAATTTATAGCACTATCAATATTATATAAAGGTATATTTGTACACGGTATAAAAAGGCATACTCGTAATATAATTTTTTTTTACTTTTATATTGTATGTTACCTATGTGAAATATGATATTTTATAATAATAATAAAAATATTATTATTTAATATCAGCAAGGTGCACTATAGAGTGTATTAAATGATGATCGGATAATTTCCGGTTAGAAAAATATTATTTATTTATCCTAAATAAATGGGCGAATATTTTTATCATTTTTTTTTTATTCTGCAGGATGTAGGTACTTATCAATACCTTATGCTTTTACATAAGATTGTGTTTATGTATTTATTGTATTTATTTATATGTTAAATATAACATATATGTTTTGAGAGGTAAAAATAGTTATGTGAATATGAAATTTTTTGATACCATTTTATATGATCTTATGATCATAGTATATTCGTTATGTATAATATTTGATTATATCTTTAATTATTAATAAGTGTACTCGTATGTGTATGTTTTAATATACTATAATAATTAAGCTATTCTTTGTACAATTGCACACACCATATTTTGTTGTCACATATATAATAAGGTTTATCTGTAATAATTGTAAGTATATCATTACTATTTATTTACTATTTTTATTGTTCATATTGAATTAATACATTTCGGTACGCACCTTACTTTCAATTTTATTCATAATCTTTAGATTCCCACAATATGTACTTGTTTATATTACTAATAAAAGCTCGTATACTAGTTTACTATATACGTACTAACGTACTTCACTTACTACATGTACTGTATATTCTCGTTTCTCGACTTAAACTTACCATCGAAAAAATAAATGCTATATATATATACGGAAATGTGTGCGTCATTATACGTTCGCTATTGATATACCGCGCCATATTCAATATATACATAATTACTGATTTGATGTTTAAAATTACATCACATAATAATACAATCTTTATATTTTAATTAAAATTTTTTTTATTTTTATAAAACACAATACAATTCATATATATTTTTCTTTCCGCATAGACAGAACATTCTAAATTAAAAATATAAAACTTCTTTATATTGGATAACATAAAAATTCATAAACACATATTTTTTATATGCGATTTATTCACTTATACAGTAGTGTGTGCATAACAATAGCAACCAATTTTAATGGTAAGCTTATAAATTGCTTATATTACTTCTATAAATCGTTAATGTTTTTTTATTAAATTCGCATATCAATCTCGATTTTGTCAATGATATTTGATTGCGCTGACACATACAACCCTACGAAGTTTCATTAAAAACGCAAGGGAGCACATTTATTGCACACATTCCCTCCTTGTGAGTCAGTATATATGAATAAAATTAATAAAAACTTAACAATTTCATAAATTCTAGTTATTTTCATTGCTGCTACATTCTAGCTTTGAACAATACTGTGTGCATATCATACCATATCGTATTCAATAATATAACCGCATACCATATTTAACTTTTATTATTGATGGCAAAATCTTTGTGTTACGTAATTAAACATACACTAACATAAATATTGTACAATAAAATTGTTGTATTAGTCAGGTTAGACATTTATATTTGTACTCACTTGTTGTATACTTGTATATATTAAGTTGTTTTAAAAATTATATCTAGTTTAAGAGTTGTTGTTAAGATCTGTTTTTCGATTTTTAAAAAATAAAAGTTCTTTGACCTCCGAAAAAAAAATTACTGCTTTTGATCTCTAACAAAACCATTCGATTACATGCAAAGATGTGCGTACACATGTTATTATTAATATAATCATCACATCATCGTACACATATTGTTCAAGATAATATAAAATAACAGAAAATTGTATATTTTAATAATATAGAAATCATTATAAATATAGTCAAAAGTCAGTGTTGTATATGTGTGCATTGAAGCAATATGGTTATCGAATGTCGAATTTATTACAATCTATAAATGTATTAAAAAGAATGAAAAAATGAATAAGAATTCGAGTATTCGATTTTAAATTATAGACAACAAAAAATAAGATTTTGGGTTGGTAATTCAGCCAAAATGTTTGCTTATTTAAAAGATGATGTTATTGGTATTCTGTTAATTTTTTATGCATATGTGACTGCGTCTATATTAGCTGAATTAACCTCTAATACATTTGTTCTTATTGAATTAAATTTATTTATAATTATTATTATATAAGCAATATTGAAGAGCTCCACTCATCAAACTGTCTTAATCGATCCGAATAAAAAGGTAGTCTGATGGAGTGTGGTTGTGTAATACCTTCCAGGTAAATGTTTCTATCGCATCCTAAAATGAATAAACATATAAATAAATAATATCCTCTTAATGAATTTTCAAACATAACCAATATTTCTTTGATTCAATTTTAATAGAATATTTTGGATTTTGGTTAAAAAAATTTAAATTTATTCCATTTTCCTAAATTCGAGAATTTAAATGAAGAATTTCCTTAAAATTACAAAGCCATTTATATTTTTAGTACAATTTATAACAAAATAATGATCTAAAACTTTCCGTGACCTTAATGAAAATGCGGCATTTATATGTTAATGAACTTAACATATAGCTATAATATTTTATTGAAAGTATATTATTGTTTTGAAAATAGTGTGAATGTCAGCAATTTCGTTTGTTGTTTATTTTTATTTTTAATGTATTAAAAATTATACAAATAAACAAGTGATGCATCAAATAAATGTTATTAAAAATATTAATGTAATAAATATACAAAAATAAAGAAATAAATAATATTTTGAAGATGTTTCAAATGTACATAAAATTATTAAAATTGAAATAATATCACGTTTTTTTTTCGGTATAACTTTTTGTAATTTTCAAAATAAATTTTTTATATAAATACAAATGAAATTTAAGAAAATTATATTAGTTAACATTTTTACACACGCCGCGTATAATGTTAGGAATAAAAGTTATTGGTATTGCTTTTTTTGGACTATGTGTTCAGGTATGTAATTTAAATTAGAATTGTATTTCTTATCTTATGCATTTAGTAATAAAAACTTTGTTATAATTTTCAATTCTTTATCTTTTTGATTTATATAGAATACAATTTGTCACAAATATGATTTTCAAGTAAAATATTTAGAAAATTTGGACAACTATAATTATTATGATAATGCCAATGGTAAAGGTGACTTTTTACAATCGCTGTCATCAATAAATCTTAAAGATGATACAGCAAAAGTATCAACATTAGATGCTCAATCATCATCATCATCTGCATCAGCTACTTCAGCTGCATCAGCCGCATCATCATCTTCTACATCATCATCATCATCATCATCATCATCATCTACATCATCTGCATCATCTGCAAAATCTGCATCAGTTGTATCGTCAAAAAATACTGATTCATTGTCAACAGTTAATGATAAATTATCAACAGCCGATACAAATGAAATAAATGCTGAAATTATTAAACAACATAATGGTCAACCAATTATTTTATATGCAAATGCTAAACAAAGTGATCAAAGTAGTTATTATGGTGGATATGGTAATTATAATGGTCATGGTGATCATCATGATTGTAGTGAAAAAATTGAACATGGTAAACATAAAATTGAAGGTAAAGGTGAAACAATTGTACATAGACCATCGCCAATTATTGTACGACGTCCACCAACAAAAGTTTTAATTAATCATGCACCATTGATTGTTAAACAAGCACCAGTTGTATTCCATACTCCCGGTAAATTGGTTGAACATAAAATTATACATAAACATTTGCCGAGACCCGTTCATGTACGTCCCGTTATGATTAAAGTTATTAAACCAATTGAAAAGAAAATTATTATCGATCGTCCGGTCAAAAGTAAAGTACTTGTTGAAAAACAACCCGAACGTAAATATTATATTGCGGCAAAAGGTTGTGAACATCAAAATACAGACAATAAGAATAGCCACACAGATAATGATAATTATAATTATAATTACAATGATTATAATAATGATAATTATAATGATGCGGAACAATATGAAAGTGGTAAATATAATGAAGAACAAAATAATAATAACAATTACAATGAAGGTTATGAATATGATAATGGAAACTATGAACAAATTGTTGGTAACAAAAATAATGCAAATGTAAACAGTTATTACCAAGGCAGTAGTGATGGTGATAGTACTGGTACTGTTTCTTCTGATGCTGGTAATGCATATGAATATAATGGTTCAGGTTTATCGTATGGATATGATGGACTTACTGATGCCGAAAAACAATATATTATTAAATCAGATACCGCATATTATAATCTTGGTAGTAAATATGTGGAAGAACATGCTAAAAATTCATATTCTAGTGATGCCGATTTCAGTAATGCAAATTCTGAAGTACTTACAGAAAAGAAAAAATAGTATTTTTAACACAAGAAAATTCAATTCTTTTATGTACAGTGTCGTCGTAGTGTATTTAATTAAAACACAAAAATAAATAAATAAATATTATGTAAATTTCTTAAAAAAAAAAAAACATTTTCATTAAATTTCGTTTATTTATTTTGTAATATTTTTTCAGAATGCAATATTTTATTACGAATTTCAAATATTTGAGATTTCTAATTTGATTTTTGTTAACAACAAATTTTATCGCACAAACTTATTGTTATAGTATGTATAAGAATGCTGAAAGCTGGAACTCTCCAAAGATGATATTCGGAAAATCTGAATATATTGTGCAAGTTCTTTATGGGAACATAATGATATTTATATTTTATTTTAATTTGGAATTTATTAAAATTGCCTTACCTCAAAATAATAAAGTCGACAAGTGTATAGTACACAAGATTATTTAGATTACAGACACTTGGAACCCTTCGTCAATATATAATATAATATCCTGATCATTGAGGCTTGACGAAAAGGCATATGACTTGACTGGACTTGATTCTATATGATATATGTTATGGTGTGGTATAGTGATTTTACTTATAATTACTATATTTAATTTACACTTGGCGGCCTATTGGTTGCCGAATGAACTTTGTTGATTGATTGTCCATATATACCAAATCAACAACACTCTATATTATAGTGCCATCCGTTTTTAATAGCTATCTATCAAACATGAAACATTAAAGTTAGGTCAGTAAATTAATCTTTTTGTGATTATTTAACAATTCATCGATTTCGATCTTTGTAATAAGTTTTTATAGATGCTTTATTTATTTAATTATACTTAAAATAGTTAAATAGCCACATTTTTCCGAAATATTTTCGTAAAGATTATAGTTGTCTTAATAAAGTTTATAGTTGGAGAACGGAATTAAAAAACATACAAACTCACACAAATAATTTCACTAGCTTTTTTTAAACACAAATAAATATTTTGTTAATAATGTGCAAATGCACAATAAAATGGGAAGGAAAATTCATTATTTTTCAAAATAGATGGAAAAAGTAATAATAAAGTTAGTGACAATGAAATTTATTTGAGCTTTCATCATAAATAAAGTTTTGCTTTAGTCCAAGCAGTGCATTTGCCATTATATTAATTTTATTAGATAAAATTTAGTAAAATACTCCACAAATATGATAATAGATATAACAATTCATCAACTAATCTATAAATATCGTTTCCTTAATTCATTATGTTTTAAATGGGTGATTATTAATTAATCTATATTCAAGTGTGCGTGTATGAAATGATTAGAAACATTTTATTAATCCTTAAAATTGAATAGTGTCCAAAAAATCTTATATAAAAATATATTGTACAAAAATATAAAATAATTAAATTAATATTAAACTCAGCCAATCCATCAATTTGAAATTTAATGTTAATAGGTAACATCAATCAATTCATAAGTAACACTAAAACAAAGAAAATCGAAACATTATTATATGCAACCCAATTTTAAAAAATAATAAAAGTTTACTCTAACATAAAACACCAACTCCAATGCTACACTTTATTGTGACATTACTTGCTAATCGTATTACTTGGCGGCAGCCATATATGGATAACTAACGACTTACCGAGAGTTAAGTAATATAATTTTATGTGTTGCAACATTCGACTAATTTATAGACACTTTCCAAAAAAGAAAAGAATTTTTCCAGTAGTTTTCCTTTATTATTTTATTGTAAAGTAAATATAAAGATGGGCAAAAAAGCATTGATTTTTCTTCTAAAAATTACGGTTAGCATGAAGCTCCACGGAATAATAGTTCGTAAAACCAAAACCTTTGACAATAAAATCGAGATATTCACCAAGGATTAACATTAAAACAAATTCTATTAACTTAAATATTTTAATTTTTAATTTTTTCTTCAATATAATCAATTCAAATTCAAATTTTATCAATTTAAAAAAATGACCCACATTTTTTTCACTACACATATTTATTTAATTAAATAATAAATTATAATTAATTAATTAATAATAATATTTATATTATTTTTATTTATTTTTTTTAACTAACATAACAAATTTCTATATAAAGTAATAATAAAAAAAAAAATAAAAATTAAAACAAATAATTTGTTGTAAACTTTAAAAATAATATTATTTTGTTTTTTAATATAATTATTTATTTATATATTTTTTTTTTTTTTGTTAAATTCATTTAAGGAAAAAAATCACTGAATTAATATAGAAAGTAAAAATTAAAAATAAAATCAAATAAAAAATTAGATCACATAATTTGCTTCTTTTTTATTTTATTGTTTATTATTTTAATATGCTATTTTTTTCTATTTTGTGTTTTATTGTTTATTTCTGTATAAAAAATATAACGATATTAAATTTTGATTATTAATTAAAAAAAAAAAACAATTTAATTTATTTATTTTATTGCTAGGTTTTTTTTTTTTTTTATTAATTAATTAATATTGTTAATAATTAATAATTGTTATTTTCGATAATCCATTAATCCAATAATCCACTCAACACAAAAATAAATAAAATTAAATAAAAAATAAATACATTAATTAGTTAAAAATTAAAAAATAATTAAATTATTCTATTATTTTAAAATATTTTTATTGTAAATAATATTTATTAAAAAAAAAAAAAAAAAAAAAAATGTTTAATTGTTGGAAGACTCGACTACACGCACGTGCGTAATTTTATTTTTTAAACTTTAAAAAAAGAAACAAATTAAAAAAAAAAATAAACGGAAATGGAGATAAATTAAAATAAATTAATAAATAAAAATGAATTTTTAAAATAATTCTTTATTTATTTATTTAATTTTTTTTTTTTTATTCTAATATTTTTGAGTCAGGATTTAATGGATTGGTTGATGATGGGGTTGTTGTTTTGTGTGATGTTTTTGTGTATTACAATTTGGATTTAAGTAGAAAAGATGGATGAATAATTAATTAATTGGTTAGATATGTTTTTTTTTCTATTTTGTTCAAATATACTATTTTTTCTAATTCATAATTTTTCGATAATTAATAATAACAAAGAAAAATCGTAGAATTAATTAAAAACAAAATAAATTAAAATATTTTGTAAAGCCTTTTTCAGTTTACCAAATTAATAATAAAATATTAATAATAAAAATTTATATAAAATGTATAAAATAATATTTAAAATTAAATTTAAATACATTTTTTTTTTTTTTGTTAAGTGTTTTTTTTTTAAGTTTGTTTCTTTGTTTTTTATTGTTTTAATTTTAAAAAATAAATTTAAATATAGTAATATTAATTTTTTAATGTGATTCATAAATATATTCAGATACATATAATGTATCTGGTATTTTTTTATCGAATATTTTATAGTAATACATTTTTATTTCAATTACATTATTTGCTGGGCTAATAGAATCATGTAACGCGATATTAGTGACCACCAAATTATTGTGAACATTTTAAATAAATTTGAAGTTTTTTAAACAAAATTGTGTTACAAAGGTAGAACATAAAATTAATATTTGGGTTAGATAGTGTAGTCGGTGTAAGTATGCTGCACATATTATATAAAACATTCGTTATAATTTTAAAATATATTGACACTATATATTGCGAATGTTTTAGCAGTGTTCCTCCATCAAATTAATTAAATGATAATAAAACACTATTGTAAATACAGTGGCGAAAAGTCATAACTTTAAAATTAATAACTTCTTTCCATCACATACTGATGGGTTCTATAAAAAGAATATATTCAAAGTTATCTAAAAAGAATATTGCTATAAAATTATACACATCGAATCGTAGTTTGTTGGGAAAGGATTGAAACACCGGTAGTTATCGCCTAGCGAAAGACAACGCAGAAAAAATACAATAATATAAAATCGGCAAATTGTTTCGGTCGGACAAAAAGCGGACGAAAGGCAAAATAAAAAGAAATTTGTAAAGATTTGGAAATTGGATTAGTGAAAAATTCTAATAAATCAACGGCGAGAACTGTATGAGTAGAATGGGAAAGTAAAAATAAATCAACAATACGATAAATATTGAAAATTATCTTGTATACATAACATCTTATAGTCACGTATTATTGGATATAAAAAAGCCATTTACAAGATAGCTGCCATGCTGTTGCTCACAATTTATGAATGTATGACCACATTTAACAATGTATTGTCTTTAAACCACATATGCATTTTTGCGTTCACTATATTAATGACACAATACATACCAAAAACTACAATAGGCGGTAACAGTTAACAGAACATGGTCGTAAGTGATCTAAAGAAGGCAACCATGGATTATTAATATTCAAGTGAAAAACCAGAATGAACCAGAACATATTTTTCGGGACTATTATATGGATAATTAATTAATGGAGTGAAAACGAAATTATTTTTTGCAACTGTTGTGAAAAATTGTGGAAGACAATAACACAAAATACATGAAAATTAATGAAATGTTTGTTTTAATAGCATATCAATTGTTTAACACCAACATTTTGCGATACAACGATTAAACAAAATGAATAAAAAAAAACACATTATGCAATAGAAGAACACCCGCACCTAACTACGTGAAATTATGAATCAAATAAAATCGATATATGACTGAGTTGGAGTCTTATTATCATGTTATATAGTGACTATCGCACACCCTCTAATTTTTTTTCTGACAATTTACATTTAAAATATGTCGATGAGTGATAGTGATGTAATTTAGTCATACCCAATAATCACGTTACACAATTCCTAATATTGCTCTTAAGAATTATAATTGAATTATTATCAGTAACAGATAATAAATGTAAATAAATGATTTCAAAAAAATAAAACTAATTATATTATTTGGACAATTTGGACATTGTTCCAATCTACTATCTACGATGTCCATATATGTATAGTAATTTAATAAAAAAAATCCATATATAAATATATAATTATGAATCACACTGCATTTTGATGTGAGACGATATGATGTTTACTGTGAAATAATAAAAGAGTAAAATTATATAATTATTTAACATATTATCATTTAATAATAATTTCATATATTTACATGTTAATGTGGTGTGTAATATCCGCATCGTGAACATTAATCACCATAAAATGGCATTGTATTTTCAAATGTACAGCTAGCAGTCGGTGATGATGACGGTGGATCCAATGATGCACGACTAGTTGAACTGAAACTACTTGAGCTTAATTCTTCTTGTTCTATAGTACAAATTGTTTGTATACCACTGCCAACAAAATTACTATCACCAACACTACCAGCAGCACTACCACCACCGCCACCTCTACCAATTCCACCAACACCACCACCACCTTCAGTATTTAGGGTAGCACTAACAATAAAACTAGTTCCATAATCTGAAAGATAATTTAATTATTAATTAATATAATTATATGTAATTAAAATAAATGTTAGCAGCAAATGCTGGTATTAAATTTTCTTGATTAAATGGGAGATTTCTACTAACATATTTGGACAAATCTCGATTATTAGTAATTTTGCTGTTTTAATTGGCTCTGATTCTAATAAAATCAGAAAGAATTTACAAAGAGCCGTTGTGAGTTGTGACAGACTAATTAATGGTATGAAAATTTTGAAAAATGTAATGTAAAAAATCAAAGGTTTTTTTGACCATGTTTCTAGAATTTGATATTGGGATTATACTGCAGAACTGGCTGTGATTTTGGATAAATTTCATGATACACCCACCGCCAAACAGTAAAACAACACAAACATTGCCTCTCACTCCGCTTTTACATAATAATAACCATAACTATATGAGGTCATTATTATTTTAATATTACACAATATTTTTTAGATTAAAAAATAAATAATAAATTTAATAAAAATTAAAAATATTTTAAAAATCTACTGAATTTCTGATAAAATGTTAATCATTTCGAAATATTTTCTTTATACAATTACAAAATATAAAAAAAAATGGTATTATTTAAAAATAAAAAACAAATGCAAAAAATACGATAATATTATTATTAAAAAAATATGTTTATTTAAAAAGAAAAACACGTTCTTTTGCATCGGTACAAAAAAATAACAAAAAAAAACACTAAACAAGAAAAATAAACACAACAGAAAAATTATAATATAAAAGTGCTGACCAAAAATAAATTTCTATTAGTTTATTGTAAATTGTTATCAAAACTTATACACCATAAAATTATAAATTATGATAAGATTAAATTTAATCATCACCTTTTGTTTAGCAACATTAATTTTAAATGTAAGTATAGAATTTTTTTTTGTAATTTTTAATTAAAATCATCATTTAATTTTGTTTTCTATTTTTCACACACAGAATGTTGTTTGTAATCCATTAAATTTCGATGTAGAATATTTACAAAATTTAGGATACGACGTTCAAGATTATAATAATAATAATAATAATAATAATAATAATAATGTTGATGTTGATGTTGTTTCTGATAATAAATCAACTTTATTAAATAATAATATAAATAAAAAAACAACAGAAACTACAGATGATACGAGTAATAATAATAATAATAATAATGATAAAGATGAAAATGTTGATGAAAGTGTATCAACTTTATTAAATGATAACAATTCTCAAGTGATAAAACAACATGATGGTAAACCAATTATATTATATGCAAAATCTACAAATAATTATCATCAAGATGGTGCTTATGATAGTAATAATAATAATGAACAATATTATCATGAAAATGGATATTCATCATCAACCACAAATGGTGAACACACAGCAAATGGTAAAGAAACAATATGTAAAGGTGAAACACATAAAGTGCATGGAAAATCGGAAACAATTGTACATCGACCGGCTGCAATTATTGTACGTCGTCCACCAACACAATTAATCATTAATCATAAACCAATTGTTATAAAACGTGCACCAATTGTATACCATCGTCCGGCTACACTTGTTAAACAACCAATAATACATAAACATTTACCAAGACCCGTCCACGTGCGTCCCATTTTAGTCAAAGTTATTAAACCAATCGAAAAGAAAATCATTGTTAATACACCAATTAAAAATAAAGTTATTGTTGAAAAACAACCCGAACATAAATATTATATACCGGCAAAGGGTTGTGAACATCATAATCATGATCAACAACAACAACAACAACACAAAAACGAATATGATACGAAAACTAATTATGTTAATTATGATAATTATGATAATTATGATAACCATAACAATAATAATTATAATGAAAATAATAATTTTAAGGGAAATTATTAAATATTTCAAAACATCGACTCGACTGATATTAAATAATATAATAATAAATAGAACAAAACCGATTACGATTTAATTTATTAATAATTTTTTTTTTTTGCTTTCTTTAATAAAAATATAATTTGATTTTTTAAAATATAAAATGTGAATTAATTGATTCAATTAATAATTTCTATATTGCAAATACCAAAAAAATATTATATATGAAAAAAATACATGTTTTTTTTGATAGTATGAGAACATTCGTCAACTATTATTCATCATATCATTGAAAATAATGAAGCAAACCAGTGTGAAAGAATGCTGGTTGGTTTCTATATATTACTTAAAACTGTATATACAATTACCATTTTAAAGTTCAAAATAGTCAAAATAATTGGATAAATAATACGAATTGGGAATATTTGACGTCATTATGGACTATAATCACATAACAATGAATTAATAAAACATCTATCCTGAATAATCAATGGGTGAAATAGTTCGGAATAGTATGTTGAGCATAGCATACTTGCAATGCCAGTTGCGACCGAACACGTCCATGGGTTGCCGATAGTGGAACGGGCCATGATACTTCTGGGTTAGCTACGAATAAAGAATAAGTAGCCACGGACAATCTGGCTGCTGTGTATGAGAATTACTTTGGGATGTTGTGTGAAAGCAGCATCCGATTAAAACGGAGTTAATGATTCAGTGATTACACAGTAAAGGCGAATCAGCGGCGCCAATGTAACTGCTTTCGTAAGAGGCGATATACCCCTGTAAATTACCTACGAATTTACAGAATGATTTAGTAGGTTGGACGTATGGTTAACTATCAACTTCGAAAAACTTCGGATCGGACAGGATAAGCGGCAACGACTAATGCAACGAAAATTTAAGGACAATGATTTAAAACTTGCATCTTGGAATGTTAGGCGAGATGGCTAGATGCAGTAAACTGTGATATAAAGCTCCTTAAAATTAGGGATTGAAAGACATTGACTGCGGATAGGTCAGGTTGGAAAAGCGTGTTGGAGAAAGCTAAAACCGCACCTGGTTTATAACGCCATGGAGTAAGTAAGTAAGTAAGTAAGTAAGTAAGTAAGTAAGTAAGTAAGCAATAGTTGTTATATTGACTTCCATTCTGAATCTCATGCAGAGTAATTTATCAACAGAACTGTACATACTGAAAGTTCGATAGTGGCCATATATGCTCCACTTGGAGTGATATGATTTCATGGTGATGGTGATGATTTTATGGTGTACAATTAATAAATTTGTTAGACTGACAATTAATAAATTTGTTAGACTGACAATATTTTTCTACTTAAAAAACCCTTCTTTAATTGTTAATTGTTTATTATCACAGATAATAAACCCTGCGTATATAAATTTTTTAATTTAATTTAATTTTCTAATATGTGTAAAAAATATCTATTTCTCTATTCCAAAAAAAAAAAAAAAAAAATATAAAAAAATATCTAAAAAAAAATCGTTACGCAAAATATAATTCAAAACAAAATTTGAATTTATATTTTATTATTTTCTATATTAAAATAAAAACAAAAAAATATATATTCAATTTTTGTTTTTTGTTTTTTTTTCCTCTCTCTTTTTTCCTACCAAAAAATACTTTATTAAAATCCATCACATACGTTTTTGTTTTACTCGATGGTGTTTGCGTCAAAAAAAAAAAAATATAAGAAAAAAAAAAATGTTTACAGCCTATTTTCTATTTTCTATTAATATAATTAGTAATTAATAAAGTAGTAGTTAATAATAGTAATTTTTCTAATTAATTAGTATTTCAATTACGATAATTTTATAAAAAAAAAATCATAAATATATTGGTTTTTATGTGTGCCGTGTGTTAAAATATAAGTGCGTGTGAAAATTTTTAATTGTTGTGTGGTGTTCCATTAAAAATATATATATAATTTTAATTTTAGGTTGTGTTTTATTTTTTTTCAATATTTTATTATTATCAATTATCACCAAAAGTATTAAATAATATCTACTAATAATTATTAGTTATTTGCAATTTTATAATGTTTAAATGTAATGTAAAAAAAAAAAAAAAAAATAAAAAAAGAAGTGTTTTTCTATGCAAAAAGAAAAAATAAAGCCTATCATTGTGCGTGTGTGCGTGTGTGTAATATGAAATAGATTTGTGCATTATATACTACATTTTTAAATGATTAAATTAAATTATTTTATTCTTCATTTATTTTTAAATAAAGTACTTTAAAATTTATTATTTATTTTTATGATTTGTGATTTATTTGCATCGGTTCGGTTTCGGTATTGGTATTAGTGTAAAAAAAAAAACATTTAACATAACAATGTAATTTATGTATATACGAATGTATATACAAACATATGTATAGTAGCGTATGTATATAGATTTACCTGCTGGTGGTAAAAAGTAAATCAAATATATTCAGGACACAAACCATTGCCTCTTGTACGCTGTTATGTACATAACGACATGGTTATTTTTGAAAGAATTTTATGCGGTGAGTAGATACATATTTTTCATTATTATATTTTAATTTTTCTATTTTTATATTAATATTTATAGTACATTATTTTAAATAAAATATTCTTATTTTATTCTATTATATATATTTTTTTAGCTATATGAATTAAATAATATATGGAAATTATTAAGTATATTAATATTTAAAATGTAAACGTTGACGATTTCGTTTTTACATTACTTTTACTTTATATGAATTATTTATTTTATAATTGTTACCACAATACCTCTCCACCATATTTAAAATTTCCCGATTTATGACTTATCCGTGTATATTAAAAAATCATCACTCCTAAAAAACTAAGATATATTAACAATACGTTCAATGATAATTTATTGTTATTGTTAATCTCATTACCTTTGAACATATTGAGAGATAAAATTAAAATCGGTCAAAAATGATTATCAAATTTATAAGTGGAATAATTTCAGCAATTTTTTACACTTATTAAAATCTTATATTATTTTCTTAAATTTTATATATGTGAATTCAAATAATTAATTCTCTGGTCTATTACGCGCTATTCTTTTGCCCTAAGCTTAACACATTTTTTAGTGTTGTGTATTTTGAAAAATATACCCATAAAATTATTAAATATATATTCAAAGAATTTTTTTTCGAGTGCAAAAGATGATTATAATGAGAAAAAAAAATTTATATATATAAAATATAATTAAACATTCGTAGTCTTTTAAGTTTTTCAGATTTTTTTATTGAGTTTTTTGTAATTTTTAATTTTTTTTTTTTATTTTGTTTTTATTTATATGTTTTTTTTTATATTTTTGCAACAAGATATTTTTTTTTTTTTTTATCATTTTATCAATTCATTTTAAAAGTAATTTAATTTTTTTTATATAATTTATAAAAAGAAAAAAAAAAAGATAAAAATAAAAATAAAATAATAATGAACATATTTTTTCATTTTTATTTTTTCGGTCACACTGTAAAATACAAATATTGATTATGCCAAAATACATTTTTATTATTTAATAATTGTTTTTTTTTACTTATTATTTGCACATTTAAGGTTTTTTTTTTTTATTTTACTATGGTTTTTTTGTGTTTTTTTTTTTGTTTTTTTTTTTTTATTTTATTTTAACAATATTTAATTAATTCTATATATTTAAAGAAGAGTTAATAATAATAATAATAATTTGTATTTAATTTTAAAACGTGTTTTTTGTTTCTATATCAAAGTATTTTTTATATATGGAAAAAAAAAAATGGTTCTATTTATTTTAAAAATATATTATATTAATTACTTTATTTTATTATTTTAATAATTGTCTATTTTTTATGATTTTTAAAAATTGTGATTTGATTTGGGCAGACCCCCCATCTTCAAGGAAGTGGGGTCGAGGACGAGAAAAAATTTTTACCAAAATATTGCTTCTATTACAAAATAGTTTTTATTCAAAAAATTTCTTACAACTCCTATTTTTCACATTGAAATTATTACTATACGATTATTTTTCTATTATTTAATTATTGTAAAAATTTTCCATTTTGGGATTACTTTAATTTCCTCATAAATTGTGTGCACGAGATGTGCGTCTATGATCAGAAAAAAATTATAATATATTATTATTTTTTTATATAATAATTTTGTAATTTCATTCATACTTTTCTTCTCAATTTATGATGGAAATTTATATTACAATAAAATTGTTTTTTTTTTTTTTGTATTCAGTTTTGTTTAATAAATAAGGTTTAATATTTAAATTATCTAAAAATTGCTTACGGGAGGGGGGAGGGTAGTTTGGGGCGGAGGGATGTAGATGGAAAATACTTCCATACGATTTACGTGTATGGTATTATAAATAAAATTGTTTAAATTTTTCTAAACGTTGGAAAATGCAAATTCATTCAAAACTAATTTATTAGAATCTTATAATTATTAGTTAAGCTCCGCTAATTGAATTATTTTTCACAGTTTTCTAAAGATGCAATCATTATATGCTTTTCTGTCTCACATAGATTTCCTAACACATACGTTTAAAAGACTTTTCTGTTACTCATTTTTACTGATTCATTCGATTATAAATTCAACAACTCATTCCAAATATTTTTTCCGTACATATAGATATTGTGGAATAATTTTTTCATAATAATTTATGGTAACATTATCTCGTGCATCTTTTGGTTTATTAATAAATAAATTAAATAAATGTTTTAACAAATTACGAATTAAATTATTTTCAGAATTTAATCTCTATTTTTTTTGTTTTTTTTTTTGCTGAACGTAAATTATATACATTTAAAAAGTTAAAAAATAATTTACTAATTTAATAATTTATTCCGTCTAATTCCAATATAACTTTTATTATAAAATTTTCTACATAATTAATGTTTATTATAGTGTAACTTTGGTTTAATAATTGATGGCACTCAAAACTCATATACAAAATATGTTGAATTGACGATTAAATTGTGTCATGATTTTTTATGTGAAAAATTTGCAAAAGCTTATCGGCAAACGCAGTATTATGTTCATAACAAACACACTCAAAGAATTATCCGATGGCTTGGAAATTATTGCTTCAATAATAAATAATATAATTTATCGGACGACAGAAATTATTGTCACATTTTTCATCGCCCCACTAATGAAAAGAATTCAAAATGTATATGAAATTAATTTAGTTATAATAATGATTCGTTAAAATTTTTCACTGTTAAATCATATGTGACACCCAATCTAGCGTGTAAATATATGTTTTTAAAATATAACGTTGGATACTACCCAAAAATTAACAATGTCGCTACTACACACAACAAACTGAATGATAATAATTTAATAACTAAATTATATATGAAAACATAATTACAAATCGATTGTTGAATTAATACATACTATCTCACTTTCGTCGTAATTCATAAATTTAACTATAATGTTTAATAGATGCCTTAAAAACTGAATGATAATTGTATTGTATACGTATGTTTGTGCAAACACACCGACACACTTCAGATGGCAAGTGAACGGGTCAGTATCCATGGCAGATACATAGTTGATCATTAGGCTGATCAGAGTAAATAATTACTTATGCAATACAATCTATTTTAGCATCAATCAACACTTTGAATAACATAAAAATATTGAACCATTGAACCAAAATCTGTTTGTTTGTTTATAATAGCAAGAAAAAAAAAACTCTCAAATTTAATTCACACACATACCCTAATATAATAATTATATAATTGACTTTTTTTTATAGGCTCATAAGTTTTTGAGTTGATGTGCCATCTAAAAAATCATATAATATCGAGCGACATTAAAATAATATTATAAAAATTTATATATATAAATTATATAACGAGTTCATCATAAATAATGAAGAACTTAATCTTTATCGTTTTTATTTTCTTTAAATAAAAATCAACCGTTTATTTCAACCAAAATATTCCCATCGTCGGGTTATCGAACAAGACTACTATTTTGTGTGATGTGAAATAAATGATCACTTATCCATCACAATATAGTGCCCCTTGTTTTTACTGTATAACTATCTAATAATGCAATCAAGTGTTGTATAACAATGCACACCAATTGTTGGTCTGCACCACAACTATTTGGTTTCGATAGATGTTATATTATTATGCTTATGGAGTGAATTGCGCTTATAGCATTGTATGTGGAAACAGTCTGAATAGCGTTCAACATTCTATATTTTTAAATTTTTATTTCATAAACCCTTAATTCAATTGAGTTAATTTTGCCTATGAAAAATACTGAATTTTCATTCATTCAGTACCCGAATTGAATACAATAATGAATATGTTGATCGTAAAAACGATGCATATCTGTGACATTATATATTCTTTGTAAGTTAGGCCGCACACAATGCTTAATCGATAAAAATGAAGTTCTTCTACATATAGTTGTAGAAAAATTAAAACTATTTATAATTGTCAGAAAATACAACAAATTATTGACTTTTGACGATTTGTGGAATTAAAATTGTTTTCATAAACAAAAAATAATTATATTTTATTTTATAACAATAAGTTAATAAAAATTTCATATAAGCACTAAAAAACCCCCGACGCTATTGTCAATATATAAATATAAATATATAAATATTACAAAGACACACGCGTTCAGACACACATCATACATTAATTAAATAATATGATTATACACACGCATAAATACACAATAGTTTTTTTTATCATATTTTTGAAGCAAATGAATAAATTTATCATTTTCCGTACTTAAATTGCGTATTTTTAAATATATATTAATTTTTAATTTAAATTAAAAAAAAAAAAAAAATAAAACAAACATCTTAAATTAATTAATATAACATATTTCAACAACAAAAATTTTAGCTTAACATAATTTTACTTATTATTATTATTATTATTATTATTATTTATTATTTATTATTTATATTTATTTAATCTTATTATTATAAAGAAACAGCAGTACATTTTATTTGTTAAAACAATAATTATATATTATATTATGCGTGTGTTGATTAAAAGTTAAATTTTATTGTAATAATTAATTGTCATTGACCTTCTAACAAATTTTATAATATTTTATATAAATTACAAAAAATACTAAAAATTATAACACCAACCAAAGCGCAATACAAAATTTAATTATTACCCTCTCTGGTATCTCTGGTGTGCGGTGGTTATATTGTGTTAAGAATTATATATTTGGACAAAGAAAATTACCATACACATGATATAAATAAATAAATTATAATAAATAATTCATAAAACACAAACACACACAGTACTGCAACATAATTATGTGTATGTTTTTATTTTTTTATGTAACTTTGTGTAATGTGTTTTACGTTTATAACAACAACAAAAAAATTAATAATAATAATAATTAATAGAGAACAAAGAAAATTTATTTATATTAACCATTTGTAAATAAAAATATAATAACAATGTAAGATTTGTTTATAAAATACAACAAAAAAGAAACAAACAGAATATTATTATAATTCGAATGATATTTTGGTTGAAAACCACAAACACACACACACACCACACACCAGCATGGGTCGAACTACGTGTAGTTAAATATTGTATAAATTCTATAGATATTTTATAATAAATTAATATTAATATATTTATCTATCAAACAATTGGATAAAACAATTACTTTGGCATACAAATATATTTTAATTTGACTGTGAATGAATAGTTTGACATTTGATGCTATAAAAATTGTGTTTTCGACAAAAAGGAACAGAAAAAAATTGTATTAATAACATTCTGTTTCTTTTCAAATTGACTAAAAACATTTTTTATTTTTATTTATAAACTATTTAATTATAAATAATATAATTATTTCATTACATTATGTTAATGTAACAATGTCACGTGTGTCTTTTTATTTTTTTTATTCGACATTGGCGCTTAAAATATATGTGATACTGGCTGTGTAACAAAGTAATTTCTTTTAGTACTGTAATAAGTTATAGTCGACCTCATGAACACTGCGTCAATGCAATACAATATTATATAATAGTGTATGGTATGATTAGGCTGTTTACTTGATGAAACTCCAGTATTTTCACTCACCCCTAAGCGCTTCTTCTCACAATTTAGTAAAATTTACACACAAAGCAAAAAACACAGAAAAATCATATATATCTCATTGTTTTTAGATTTATTCCGACATAGAAATTATAATTATAATTATAATATGAGAACAAATTAAAACCACGAAATGTTTCTTCTCTTTCGGAATTCCCATAATATAATACAATATTTCAAGTGCGATTTTAATGTATGGTATCACATTCTCTATATATATATAACGAGAAATATCCAGGGAAAATAAATGATCCACTCGAACTGAATGCTTTGCTTTAACAGAGTTTAAAAATTCAACGTTTATTTGATAGCACCACATGACAGTATATAATTCGATATGCAGAAATTTTGTAGTCCCCGGAATAGCAAAGCTACTGCAGGTCATTTACTATTTATTTATTTTTGAAAATATATTATTTTAAGTAATAGCTTTTATCATGCGCACGTATATATTATGAAATTATATCATATATTTTATAAATTATATAAATTTAAGAATTTCTATTAATAATAAATAAATTAATTATAGAAAATATAAATACCCACCAAAAAAATAGCAGGTGTATGTAAAATATACAAACCCCCACTCAATAAAATATTACAATTTAGTTAAAATAATTTAATAACATATTTTTAAATGTCAAACGGATATAGAGGAAGTTTTTTCAAATGTTTGTTTTTAAACGACAAAAAAAAAATTAAAAAAACCCTCCTCTCCCATTTAAAGCCACCGGCTTAATTAATGGAAAACAATATGCACAATTAAAATTTCGAAATTCAATTATATAATAATAATAATAATAATAATTTTGTGTGACGTTCAACAAACAGATGAAGATTCCCTAAAAGTTCATTTTTTTTTTCTGAATTTAAATTATAATAATTTAAAAATAATTTTTATATGAACTATAATACAAAAAAAAAAAGAAAAAAAAACCAACTAAATTATAAAATAATAAATTAATAAAATACATAAAATTAAACAAATTAAAAATAAATCTTATCTTCGGGATTTTATTTTTGGTTTTCTTATTACACTATAATGTTGTTTTGTTGATGTTGTTGGTGTTGGTGTTGTTGTTGTTGTTGTTGTTGTTGTTGTCGTTGGTTTTGATGTTGATGTTGATGTTGGTGTTGTCAATGTTACACTAGTTGTAGCATCATTTATTGTTGTTATATCTTTAAAATTTAATGAATTACTTAAATCAGCGGTGGTATCTTCTGGCAGTGATTCGTCAATTAAAATAACTTTGGCGGCGGTAGAGGGAATACTATCATTTTTTATAATAATATTATTATCATCATTATTATCCTCATAAATATATACATCAACACCATCATCATCATCATCACCATCCGCATTTAAATCATTATCAATTTCGTTATCATCAACATCATCATCAGGATCATCATTAATTTTTAATGCGGTCGATAACTTATCCTTATAATTATTTTTACCATAAATTGAACGTATTATTAATGGTTCTAATTCTTCATCATCATCAGCATTATCATTATCATTATTATCATCATCATTATCATCATCATTAATAAGTTGTCTTTTATTATTAATAATATTATTACTATTTGAAGAATCTTCTGTATCATCCGACGATGTATTATTATCAAATTGTTTTAAATTTTCGTCTTCATCATCATCATCACCATCATCATCATCATCATCATCATCATCAACATTATCATCGTGGGCGTCATCATTATGATTATGATTATTATTATCCATTATACTAAATATTTGTTTTATTAATTCATAATCATCATCATTTTGTTCTAATGGCGGTAATGGTGGCGGTGGTGATAATGATGAAATGTTAACAAAACACGATGATGATGGTTCATTTGTTGGTACTGTTGATGATAATATTGTTGCCAATGTAGGGCGTTTTAAAGATGATGATGATGATAGTGGCGTTGAATGCGATGGTGGTAGTGGTTGTGGTGGTGGTGATGATGGTGGTGATGATAGTTGTGATGCTGACAAAGGTGGTAATGATTTTGGCGATAATGATGGTAATGGCGAAAAACCATCTAAAGAATTTTCTTTCGATTGCATTTTTTTCAATTTTCTTTTTGTAATTTTCGGACGATTTGATGATGTATGATGTTGTTCTGTTGATGACGATAATGTTATTGGTGGTGGTGGTGGTGTTGTTGTTTTAACATCTATAGTAGATGTTAAAGATGATAATAATGGTGCTGATAATGACGATGATTTTGACGATGACAATTTTATCGATTCTTTTTTATTAATATCTCTTAATTTTCGTTTCGTTTTGTTTGATGGGAATGATGAAAATAACGTTGATGCTGACGCCAATATTTTATCATTACTTGTAGAAGTAGTTGTTGTTGTTGTATCATTTAATTGGTCATCTATCCACATTTTATCTGATAGATCATTTTTTTTAGACGAATCATCATTTCCCAATGATAACGATAATTTTTTTGATATGCTCGTTTTAGTTGATGATTTTTTATTATCGTCCTCCGATACAAGAACAAATGATTTATTATCAGTATTTATATTTGATTTATTTTTATTATCTGATATATCAATTATGTTGTCATCAAAACTATCGTCATCATCAATATTTATTATTGACGATAATGAAGATGACTTTGAATTATATTCTTTTTCTATTTTTTTTACAATCGATGTACTTGGTTTTATTAATGTTGTTGCGGTTGCCGTGGCTGTTGTTACTATTTCATTATTAAGCAAACTATCTTGAATTCTATGATAATCATATTTTTTTAATAATTTATCATTTAATTTCGATTTATTATTATTTTTATTATTATTAATATTATAGTTATTGTCATTGGAAAAAAAATGACTTTCAGACGATAAATTTGTAATCCATTCATCAAAAAGATTATCATTTAATATTTCATCTGATAATTCACTTTTTTGATATGATTTGATATTGGATTTAGGAGTGGATGAATCAACGATATCATGACCATCATTTTTAACAATTTTAATATCTTCCTTGCTAAAATTATTTTCATTAAATTGTATGTTTTCATCATTATCATTATTATTATCATTCTTTCTTAAGTACGGTATTTTTTTTGTAGATGATCTAATTTTTGGTTTTGTACCTATTGATTTTCTATTGTTGTTGTTTATCGGAGTTGCTGTTGTCGTTGCGGTTGGGGTTGTTATTGTTGATGTATCTGACAGCGTAGTCTTTCCAGTTTCAGTTGTTATTTTTGTTGTTTTATTGACAACAACATCATTGTCTTGTTGACATTTTTCAATGGGTTTATTATTATTATTATTATTATTATTGCTATTAATAGATTTATCTAATGATTTTTGTTCTGATTTACGTTTTTGATTTTTTGATTTTATTAAACTATTACTTTTCTGTGTTTGTTGCTTATTGCTGACACTATTATCATCGCCACTGTACCCAACACTACTATTATTAGAATCATCATATATATTATCAATATCTTTTGGTGTTGCCACCACAACCATTGCTTTATTATTTTTACGTTTATTATTAATATTATTATTATTATTGTTAATATTACTAGTATGATCTTCATTTAAAATAATTGAACTAGAATTTAATGCAGAAGCACCGCCAGTAACACCTAATAATTTATCATCATTTATTGAATTATTAGTTTTCTTAATCGATCCTAACGTTTTTTCATATTCATAAGTATTTCTTGTACCATTTGTTGGAATTGCTTTTGTTGATGTTGTTGCAATGGTGGTTGTTGTTGTAGTAGTTGTAGTTGTAGTAGTTGTAGTTGCTGCTATTGTTGTTGGCGTTGTTTTTGATATTTTTTCAATAACTGGTACAATTAATTCATGTCCAATTGTTTCTGGTTTTCGCATATATTTATCATCATTTGAAAAATGTGTATTATTTATATTTTTTAATTTGTTGCATCCCTCGCCCGCCGTACTAATGCTGCCACCATAATCTTCACCACTTAATACAGTGACAACAGGTCGAAATAATGATTCATCACAATTTTCTAATATATATTCATCATCGTCATCATAATCCATTGAAATGCCATATTGTTGTTGATCTAACATCATGAAATATTGATCGGCGGCCGACGGTAAATTTTTTATTGTTGTTACTGTTCCCAATGGATTTACAACTTTAGCAATAGTTGTTGTTATTGTATCCTGTGCTGGTGTTGTACTTGACATTGTACTACTACTACTACTACTACCACTACTACTGAACGATGGACTATTTCTATTGGTTAAAATATTACTAATAGTAGTAATAGTAGAATTAGTTGTAGCCGTAGTAGAAATAGTCGTTGATGATGATGACGATGTACGCGATCGGGCAGCGACGTATGGCGATCCGGCGATTTTTAATCCTTTAAGTAGAGAAAAAAGCCATAGGCAGTGCGTCAATAATAATTTTTTTTTATTTAAAACAATATAAACAAAAACAAAAGAATAAAAGAAAAAGAACAAACAGAAAAAAATTAAAATACCGGCACACGGCCGTTAATTTAAATTATTTCTTAATCATTTAAATTAAAATTGCTTAATTTATTTAATATTGTATTAGAAAAAATTAGCAAAATCATTAGGAACAAAAGCATGCATGAATTTTATTTATTTATTTATTTATTTTGTTTTATTTTTTTATTGAAATATAATTAAAAAATTATCTAAAATGTATCTATAAAAGCTTTAACTGTGAAAATTTAAAATACAATTAGTTTGAATCTTTTTAGATTTATTCGTTTCTTTATACCGTCACCAGAATTTTTTTAATATAAATAAATAAATAAATAAATAAATAAATATAATAAATAAAATTAAATATGAAATGGTTGTTTTTGTATAAATGTTAAAAATTTGTTTTATTAAAGAAAACAACTGCCTTTGGCTTAAGTTCTACCAAATTTTTTATATATCATCCCTCATACCCATTTTAATATTTTACATTACAGTACAATTGTTTATATTCAATAATACACAACTTAAAAAATTATATAAATAATAAATTGTTTTAATGTTTATAAAATTATTGATGAACTGTGGTCAATTCGGTTGAATTGATGTGGTGACGACGATGATTTCGTTAAATATTATTTATTTGTGCTTTATGTTTTATGATAATATTTGTTTTTTATAATAATATTAAATAATTTTATATAAAATAAACATGTTCAAAAATTGTAAACAACATGCAAACTTTTCTATTGTTTATTTGTAATACAATTTTTGCACTTTTTCTATTCAATTTGTCACTATTATTTTTGTCACTTCTACATTTACACAAACATAAACACGTACACACGTTGAGAAACACATTTATGTATATATTAATACGATTATGCAAATGTCCTTAAAATAGTAGCTTAATAAAATACAATAATTTAACGTGAAAATTCACATAACACCTTTTGTCGTAGATACCGCGGAACTATTCAAATTAGTATTCATATTGTAATTCAGTATAAGAAACGATTGTACAATTAGTAAATTGTTACATGTTAGATAAGAAATCAACACCATAAATGTTTTTCATCATTTTAACCCTTTCATATTTCCTGTGGAAATTTTTGTACATATACTAATTAATATGTCAAAGAAGTCGAGAAATTTTTTTTTTACAGGAAATCAATTACGAACAAGAAAGGCTTAATGATTATCGGCTATAATAATTTAACATGTTTAAAAAAACCTTTTTAATATTATAATTTTGGTGTTGCAACTAATGATTTGCTACATTGTTAATTACTGTAAATGTGGATAGTGGTAAAGTAGTGCATATCTCAACGCCAGGTCATTTAGCAAAATTGCATAAAAACAGATGTTATATTAATTTGACAATACTAAAATAAATAAATAAATAATAAATGTAATTGCAAAATGTACGTATTATTAAAAATACAATTGTTTTGTATTTGTGTTATGTTATAAAAGATAAATTATTTAATTATAATGTTTAAAATATTAAAATTCATAATACTTCAAATCACTTTTTATATTTCAATAATTAATAAATTATGTACAATATAAGTAAATAAAAATAGTTCATAAGAATGGGTTTTGTTTGCATGTGGTGGCGGTGTGTTGATATACAAAATGATATTATATTAAAAAGCAGACAGATATTATTTAATTGAAATAAATAAATTCTGAAATACTGTCATTATTAATACATTGGCGATCACTTTTAATTAAGAAACTGTTGCAAGTCCTTCTTTACTATAATATAATATAGCACGTGATCTAACTTTGATTTGATAGAAATATGAAAAAAAAAAAAAAAAAAAAATTACTACTGCAGGTGTCCGCCAGCGTGCTAACTTATATCATATATTATAAAATTTGATTACATATAAATTATATACATTGTGTGCATTGAAATCAATGGAATGGGAATGTTTAAATTCCCAATATTATAAATTAGTATGAGATAATAAAAATCTTAACGTGAACTTACCGGTTGTATCACGAGCAAAACAACTAGGTGATTCACGCATTGCATCAGCTAAATCTTCACGTAATTGTGAGTCGCCTGGTGTAAGTGAATAGTCTGTATCAATGGGTTCATAACGATCAATCAATCGTGGACTTTGTTCATAACTACCTTTTATTTTTTAATTTTTTTAAATATAATAAATACGACAACCATTAATTTACATGTAACTAAATGTTAATTAATTTATTAATTTATTATTTGTAAACTTACTACATGATCCTGATTCAATTAAAACTGGCACAGTAGCACGATTACATGTATCGGTTGTTGCTGGCATATTCATTGGATTTGATCGAGCTGGTCGATTTCCACTATGACTATTCGAATCAATTTCAACAGATTCTGAATCAATGTGTGATAGAGGAGCTCTATATTTAAGACACAGCGAATGAACATTATTAGGTTTTTTTTTTTCTATAAATAATAACAAAATCATTTTTTAAAATACTAACCCGCTTGGTGTATTATATGTTTTAAATACAAATTGGGGTCCCATCCATAAACGCCTATGTGGTCCAGCATGTGTTGTAATTTCGACTTGTGATAACCAACGATCATCTGTATGTTGTTCTTCAATTATATTGTAATCATTACGATACGAATCTATTGTACGATCTTTTAATAACCAATTTTCTAATGGAAGCGGTGCTTGTATTTCTGTTGTTGAATCTCTACGTAAAAGATTCCATTGAGCTTTTGCTTCTACTTCTAATTCAATTGATGTATCATCGCATACTTTTTCTTTGGGAACATCTATTTAAAAGTAGAAAAAATTATTTTTTTTCGATCGATTTAACAATCATTAATAATTCATAATTTATAAAGAAAAAATAGTATATTTTAGTTACTTGAAACATGTTTTGCTTCTAAATCATATTGTATTAGAGCACCATGTCCAGCTATAATAAATAATGAATCGATTGTTTTACGTTGCATACGATGTGATTGATTTTCACGTATAGCACCGGGTGGTTCCAGCAGCCATGCACGTGATCGTGCAAATGTTGAACAAACGCGTAACGGTTTAACTGAATCATCTGATAAAGAAGTCAAACGTTGACGATTATGTTGATTATTTTTGAATAAAATTTGATTTGCTGATGATGATCCAGCACCGGATTGTAATGGAACATTATTATTTCCGGTTGTTGATAATGGTGATGTGGATATTGATGATGACAACGATGATAAGGATGACGATGATGATATTGATCCAGACGATGATGATGATGGCGATGCATGTAAATTAAGTGGTTGTCTTAATTGGGCCAATGGAAGAACAACGGTGGGATGTGGAAATGGTGGTATACGTGGATTATTATAGGCATTTGAAATTTGATTAAATGAATTTTCGGCTGCATGAAGATATACAGGACTATTTGAACGACCATCAACTGATAGACCGGCTGAACGACGAAATCTTGACAGACGATTAACAACACGTGATGAGCCATGTGTACGTAAGCCAATTGGTCCGCCGTATGGTGTCATTGGAAAAACATGTGTTGTACCGCGTACCGTTGAAACGGCTACCCAACGTGAGTCCAATGAAAACGAGATGTCTTGTACTTTAGCTGTTGTATCACCTCGATGCAATACATATAAATGATGTATAGCGGCCGATGATGAACCACCCGGATGTGTTTGTATACGAAATACATGAAAATCATGTCCACGTTTATCAGCCGTTAATAATAGCATACCAGAATAGTCAAATTGCATTGCTACTATAGCATCTGTATGGGCTACAAAATGAGCCATTATTGGGTCGTATCCATTCGATGAAATTGGTGTGCCTGTTGTTGGACTTATATCTTTAATAGGATACTGTAAAGATAAGAACAAAATAAGTAAAAACAAAATGCATAAATTATTACGAGATAATGTATTTTTTAGTTTTTTTTATAATATCTATGGCGTCCGAAAACGAACTGTATTATTGTCGTAAGGCAAAGGCATTTCGATTTTTTTTTTTTTCTGTTAGATTATCATATTTGGAAAGAGTACACTCAAAACGTAGGAAATTTAATGATAGAGCGCTACAACACTCAACTAATGTAACAATTGGTAACAATTGTACACAAAAAAATTGCTATACGATGGTTGTTTATCTATTTTTTTTTTAATTCAGTTGATGTGTTACCCATTTTCTTTCTTTGCTAAACTTGTATTACATCTCTTGTTACGCATTTAATTGTTCTGACCGATCATTGTATTTAAATTGTTATGTTTGAATTACACCATGTCTTAACAAAACCATTAAACATTATATTCTTATACCCGTTATATTTTTTTGCTTTGCTATTGCATGTTCGCAATGAGAGATTACAGATTAAAACAGAATTTTTCTGACTACGAATACAATAAAAGGTAAAAAAAAATTACTTTAATATCAAGTATTGTGATTATTCCAGGTTGTTTATCATCAAAATTTCCACCAGAAGTATTACCTATACCGGAACTACCACCACCGCTACTACTACTGCCACCAATACTACCACCACCGCCACCAACAGTAGAATATGATGTACTTTGTCCAGAAGACCCTGTTAAACCGGCTGCTACTTGTTCGCCCAATTCTAATAAACCTTTTCCCAAACTTTTTGCTACATTTAAAAAATTGGCTGTATAACTTGAAACACCATCACAATCACAACCACCACTACTTCGTTTCGATGGTATTAATTTACGTTCTGCATATGCCATCCAACGTGAACCTAACGCAACTGGATTTGGATTTAAACTATAGGAAAGAATAGAAATGACAAAAAATATTTATAAAATTTGTAATTTTATAATATAATGTAATGCAAAAATTACCCTGGACTTGGATGACATGTTGTTACAGTTAATCGATCTTCAAAATTTCTGGCGTCAAATACAGCTATACGTTCCGAAAATGTTATAACAATTGAAGAACGATTTGCTAATATATCAACTATAGGATATTTAAATTTGATGCTTTTAATCTGAAATTACAAAATAAGTAATTTTCAGAATAAATGTGTATAAATGTTTATAATTTTCTAAAACAGTGACATTACACTATCGTTAAGACTATCGCAAATGGTCACTGTAATATATATATATATTTTATTAATAATTTAAATCATACCTGTTCACCCGTTTTTAATGATATAAAATTGACAGAACAATATTGTGATCCAATGGATGTCGTTGAACTACTATCACATAACGCAATTAATGGTCTTTCATCAGCATATTGATCTATTGGTTCGTCAGCCAATTCATTATTAACGATAATTGGAGTTGGTAATATACGAAGTACTTTAACACTACCATAACGCCATGATAATACTTCGATAGCTTCGCCAGTTGCGGGTATTGCATAAATTTGTATACCCGTACCATATCCTAATATTAATAATAACGGTGGTGATACATCTCCTTCTGAGTCCCAATCATCGCCAAATGTTAAATCTCCGATATCCGCTGTCGTTTCAAAACGTACCCATAAAATTGAATCCTTTGGATCGATTTGTGGTAAACTTGTTAATGTTACATCATTTATAAAACCAGCTACACTGTCAATTATAGAACGATCATTAACGGCTTGCGGTGGAACAATAGCTGGAATACATCTTGTAGTACGTCTTTGAGATTCCGCTGACATTTTGCGTTACTATATTCTTTATGGAAAGATAAAAAAAAAAATAAATAAATAAATAAATAAAAGAATTTAAAAAGAAAACATGAAAAAATTTAAATTATTTCAAAAATTTACAAATACATAAATCCTTATATATATAATTTTGTACATAACTAATTGGAATGATTCCAAAAACAAATATATGTGTAACCTTGAAAAATAGAAAAAATATGATAAATAAACAATTTGTTATTGTATTTTAATATGCACTATACGTATGTTATTAATATTATTATTATTATTATTGATATTTAAAACATTTTGCTCATCGCTCATTATCTTTTTTAATTTTCCACAATTACATAATTAACAACAATAACAATAAAAAGGAATGAATTTGAATTTACATTTTGATAAGAAAAGTAAGAACCATTATTTTTTAATTAAAATATAAACTTAATTAGGTATTTTTACTACAAGTCTCATAAATAATACTAATAAAATAATAATAATATATATTATATAGTACGTACGTACAACAACATCTCAATACATAGTTATTTATAAATGAAATTAAGTTATCAAAATAGAAAAGTTCATGACCAATATAATCAACAAACAACAACAACAACAGAGATAATCACAACACAATTCATATTTATTATGCATATTATAATAACAATTAATAACATTACTATAATACTTAATTATTATCACATACTATTTAACCAGACCAAACACGGAAAGCTCGATTTGTGCATGCATTCATTCCGAGTCGATTGTTCGTTCTAATCGATGACGCAACAATATTGAAAAAAGTTTGTAAGCATAGTAGGTCAAACTACGATGAAAACTAACTGAACCGAGACTAATCGATGCGCTATAAAATTTTAAGTATTTTAGGTAAATCACATTAGTATAGTCAAATTCTTAATTTGTTTAAATTTGATGGGATTGAAGATTTCCACTTATAGTTTCACTAAACATTAGAACTTATCAATCATTATTAAATGCTTAAGTTCAATAAATACTAAGAAATTCGGCTAAAAAATACTCATAAAATTCTATTGGGAATATTTTGGTATAGTATGAAAGCTATAGTAATTTGGTTCAATGATGAAATAAAAACTAAACTGCTGTCTATAATTTTTATATATATTTGTAAAATAAAGAATTTCGATTGACTGTATTCAATGACAACATTACTGAAGTCCGTGAAATGAGCAGGAAATCCAATTTATGAGATAAAAAATATTACAAATACAAATGCGTATAGTTAAAAATCGAATATCTGTTTTGTTATTAGTGGTATTGTGTATAATAAATATAATATAAATCTAATATTAGAAAATATGGGTTCATTCGAACAAGGTGACACCGCGGTCATCACACAGTTACTCTAATAACTGCTATTGCATCTAGATGCAACACAATATGACTCATACCAGACACGTACAAGTATAATTGCATTTGCAATGTATACTGATGTGTGGAATAATGTAACAACGAACACGATCTTAATATTAAAATACACTAATATATTAAATTGAAGATCGTATAAATAGTATAATTGAAAGAAAACGTAAACGTAATCGGTAATCTGAAAGTATCAAATATTCAATATCAATTTGTAGATTATTATTATAACAACTGTTTGAGGACGAATGTTACAACGGAATTGAATTATTTTAAATTATAATCAACCTAACAAAAGACCTTGATGTAATATTTATTATCAAGCCTTTCCTTTACACACAGACAGACACCAAAATATTATGTTGAAACTGGAAATCTCTGTCCATCAAATACGGTGGCTATTATTTAATGATAATAACATTTTATTTATTATTTAAATGATATTAATTTTGAAGGACACAAAACACTATCGTCTGGTTTATAAATTTTGGTGATCTTACACATTTTATATATGTACATAGAAAAGTTTAGAGTTCACATTTTTAATAAATACGTCATACATTTAATTTTACTATAAAGATTAAAATAAATAAATAAATAAAAAAAAAACATACTTCATTTGTCTAGAACTTGTTTTTATATAATTTTTTTTAAATATTACTGAAATTTATTATGTTAATAATTAAATTTGAAAATACGACGATGACCATATAAAAAAGATGATTCAGAAAATTAATTTCATTTTGTGTATTCGCATTAATTAAAATAAATTTATTATGACATTTTAATTAGATCTCTTCTTCTTCTTCTTATTTTACAATTAATTTATCGCGGAATTGTAAAATGAAAAATGAAATAGAAAATTATTTAAGTAATTAAAGTTATCTAATTTTAAATTCTCTTTAATTTACATCGTATAATAAAATATTATAATTACACAATGGCCAAACATTATAAAATATTAATATTGCAACAAATTTTAATTTATTAATTATATTTATCATTACTTGAGTCAGACTACAAAAAAAGAAAAAAAAGCAGACAATTCTTTGTCGTCATTCAAAAAAAAAATCACTAACCACTGACAAAACAAAAGAAACACAACTGCACAGTGTGAAATACACACACACACGTATGTATAAACAAATGCAAATGCATTGTAGAATTTTATAGTTAACTGAATTGAATTAACTAAAAATATATAAGTAAATTAATTAATTAATCAAGATATTTAATATATTCAGTCAATTCAACAATTTTCGATTCAATAATCAACATAATTAAAAATTATTCATATATAGTTGTTTGTATTTGTATATTATTATTGTAGTAGTAGTATTAGTAGTAGTAGTGTGTTGTAATAATATTCAATATAATATATAATATTGTGCTATTATAATTAAATGGAAAGTTAAAAAAAATCATTTTTTACTGTTATTTAATTATTTATAAAAAAAATAAATAATTAAATAAAAAATAAATAAATAAAAGCAACAAAGTAATATGAAAAAAAAAAAAATAATAATAATTTGCAAAATAATAAACAAATTCTTTGTGTTTATAAATTTATTCATTATTGTATGGTACACATGAATATATATGTCTGTATATGTGTCAGTAAGTATGCCTGCTGCGCATGTGTTTGCTTGTAAATGCATTTATTCATTTTTTTTTCTTATTTACAGTAAAATATTTTTGAATCGGTGTTTTTGTTAAAATATTATACAAACAACTATATTTGAAATATACACATAAGTTCAAAAAAAAATAAACAGTAGCGTAATATTATGTACATATTAAGTGTGTGAACGTGTTCTCTGTTTTCTTTTTTTTTAATCTTTCACTTGTAACAACTGCTAGTCAATTAATCAATAAAACTGCATCGATCTAAATGGGGGTGGTGGTGGTGGCAACTCTAGTGAATATGAAGGTGACTTTCTAGATATATTATATTTTATGTGCAATTTTAAGTTGAAATGTAAATATATTTTAATAATTATCACAGAAGTGTAATTATTTGAATGCATTTTTGGTCCTCTCCACACCCACCCATTTTAAAACCATTACATAGTTTACTTTTTGAACATATTACTGTATTTTTGTAATGTTATTATATATATTCAATTGTATTATAAATATTTGTGTGATTGTTTCTTTTCTTTATTTTATTTTACGATGTTTATGTTTTACTTTACTACATAATTTACATATTTTTTCATCGCTTAAGACAAAAAGAAAAAAAAAACACACACGCACACACACACACGCACATTCATATTGAACCATGGAACAGCTGAGTGCGCATACACATAAAATAAAAGACGACACAAGAATATGCGCAAAACAACACGAAAGGAAAATTTGTGATTTTATATTTCAATTTTTTTTTGTGTTAAAGAAAAAAAAAACAAAATAAACAAACAAAATGCACTGCACAATTATAAATTAATATATAAAATAAATATAAATAATATATGGAGAATATACAGAGAAAGAAAATGATGCAACATAAAAAAAAATTATAAATATTTTATAATAAAATACACACACACACAAACACATACTTTTGCATATACATATCATAATATAAAATCAAAACAAACACTATTGTATCAATCGATAACAAAATTTAAATTTTATATACATAAAAAAAATTACAGCTGGGATATTTTGATGAAAAAAATTACTCGATTAAATGGCAGTAATACGTTTATGTATTTGAGTATTTTTTGTTTTTAATGTATGCCACTTTTTATAACAGTATTTTATAACAATTTCCTATTTATGTGTATACATATAGGTACATGTATATACATATGATGTTAAACTTTTAAATGTGTGTAGGTGTTTTACGAAGGACAAAGGAGATTGGATTGGAAGTCCGCCCATTATCTTTTTTTCTTGTGTCATTTTGTTAACATTTTTTTTTTGTCTTTTTCCATAAAATAATTTACATTTTCTTTACACAAATTACCTATTTTATGATTATAATTTTCACAATAAAATTCTATTTACCTTTATAAAATCAGCAATATTCATGTCGATTTAAAATTCATAAATGAAAAAAATATGATTGAAAAACAAAAACAATTTATAAAAACAGAAACTGCGTCATTTTTTTAAAAAAAAAAATAGAAAAAGAAAAAAAAGTTCATTTATCCACACACTCCTCTATTTCTATATATATTTATTATTACTATTATTATTATTTTATTATTATTATTATTATTTTATAATCGTTGTGGTGTGATGATGATGGTATAAATTTCAACAAATATTTTATTAAATTGCGCAATTATACTAATAATAACGATTTTTTAAAATTTATTTTAAATATATAATACAAATAACTACACAAAACACTTGCACTTTTTTTTTTTTATATTTATTGTTTTTGTTTCTGTTTAATTGTGGATCAAAACACAAATTTGATAAAACAATTTTTTTTTTATCTAAAATTATAGATTTTTAAATTAAATAGAAGAAAAAATACGCAGTATAATTTAATTTTTAGAAAATTTACTTATGTTTTAAATTACAAATACTTTTATACAAAAAGAAAAAAAAAAAGAAAAAAAAAATTCGTTTTATTTGACGTCTCTAATCTCTACGCTATAGTTAGTTGCTTGATTGTGCTTGTTTTGTTTTACTTTAATATTTTTTTTTTATTTTCAACAATAAATGACTCTCGATATTAATATGCTCATGCGCTCTCCCTTCTTACTTGAGATGGAAAACGAAATCACAAACACAAAAAGAAACACTCTAAACAGTGTTGCCAACATACGAAATTATTTATTATTATTCAGACATTTATACTAATTTCAAAGCATTTAAATTTATATTTAGCAGTCGTGTGTTTAGTGAGATTTCTGATGGCGGCTTTCTTTAAATTACATTTTAACACTTTAAAAAATACCAATAGAAATTAAATTAATTAATATTGAATTTTTGTATTTCAATTTGCGGGTTGCTTCAAATCAAAACTCTTGCTCGTATTGAAAAATAAAGTTAGCAACAGCAACACCAAAAAACAAACAAAATTTATATATCAGCGCAAAAGAAACACCAATGACACACGTACACACACACACATATAGACAAATTATATATAACCCATAACCACAAAATGACGAAACACAATACAAAGTTTATACTCTCTCAGTTTAAATTTAAACATATATAACCATCTTTTTTAATTTGTTAATGTTTGAATGCAATGAAATGATTTTTTAATAAACAAAGAAAAATTATTTCAAAATAATATATTGATAAAATTTTTCAATTTTCTTAACTTACAAAAACCCTCTACACTACACAAAATTTAAATTGAATATTATTATTGTTTCGAAAAACTAATATTATCGTATTCTCGTTTTTATCAAATTAATTAATAAATACTTTCAATTTCTTTTTTCACATATAATATTAAAAATAAAAAAAAATTGCGAATGGAAATTGGAAATAGAATCAGAATAAAATTTTATATGGAAAAAAAAACAGGATTGAAATGACTAACGTTGTTTTGGCGAACGAAAGAGAGGATAATATTATTATGACAATATTGGAAACGATAAAAGCAAACACACGCATACACATATATATTTTTTGTTGTTTTTTTTTTTTTATTTACACACACTTACATACATTTTTTGAAAACAAAGATCAGCTGATTAATGAACTTGAAAATGTTTTATAATTTTTATTATCAATTTTCAATAATATTTTATCAATTTAAAATAAAATATGTTTTCAATGGTAAAGAAAAAAAAAAAATTACTACTTTTCTGTTTTAATTATTAATACATTTCAAATAATTAATTAATTAATTATCGTATAAAATGTATAACAAAATTAAGAAAACACAAAACAAAACACACAATACACACAACTAATTTTTTTATTCTAATGAATTCTAAAAATTCCAATTTATTTACGTATGAAAAATAAAAAAAACACGACAAAGAATATAATCAAATTCACAATATAAAAACAACAAAAACTGTTATAAATTTTCGAAAGAGAATAAAAAAAAATGAGAAAATTATATCCACAAATTTATTTAATACACAAAACAAATTTTGTGGTTTCAATTTTATAGTAAATTTTCGATTTACTATATTGGCTACATTGATTTTTCTCCATTATTCTCCTGCTCAAATCGAAATCGAAATGTTATTTTTTTTTCAACATTTCTTTCATTAATATTGTCATTTTGGTAATCTGTAATTGTTGGCGACTCATAATACAATATGGCGAATTGTCGAGGTTGTGTGTAGTGTATTGTGTTGTTATCGTGAATTAAAAAAAAATTCATATTAAAAATAATACAATAATTAATTAAGTGTAATTGAAAGTATTTGATACAGAAATAATTGGTGGTGATTATTTAATATTTATTATCGAATAATTAAGTGTATTTTTTTTCGGAATAATTATTATTGAAAACAGTGTTTATTTATTATTGTGAAAACATGGCGGACCTAACACGTCCGCCGTATAGTGATATTAAGAGACCCGAAGAGGTTGTAGGGATGTCAATGACGGACAATCTAAAATTTGCCGTACTCATTGGATTTATTGAGGTGGGACAGGTGTCCAATTGTGAAGTGGTTAACACAGTATTACATTTGGTATGCGACATCGAAAAATAAATAATAATAATAAAAAAAAATAATATATATATATTGATTTATATTTTTTTTTCCCAAATAACATTTAGATGCAAATCTCATAAAATAGGAAAAAAAAAAAAAAAAAAAAAAAAAAGAAATATGAAGCAAAAGTGATCGTCAATTGATTAATTTTCATTTATATCTATCTCATTTTTTTTTTTTTTTGTTAATTTTTTAATGAATGAATATCAAAAACATGAACTTTTTTGGCAAATTATCAATATTTACATTACTTAAAATATTTATTTTTTCAATTAATTTCAATTGCATTCGGTGGATTTTTTTTTTTTATTTTTTTCTATTACAACAAAAATGTTTTCATAATTAAAACACCTCCCACTGCCAATGTACCGACGAAAAAACAATAAATAAATAATTTGTTGTTTTCTCTAATGAAATGTCAAAATAATTTGTTTTTTTCTTTTATAACTTTTTAAATTATCGCCTTAAATTATACAATAAAAAATTACACACACCTGTTTTTTTTTTTCTTTTTATTGAAATGAAATTTATTTTTTTTTTTTGCATTTTTTGTCGTCAGGTGATTTTTTTATTTTCAGGTTTTTACTTTTCATGTAATAACAAATAGGAAAAAAAAAAACAAAAACAAGTTATATTGTCTGCGTTTGTTATTGTTGTTGTTTTGTTAGTAATATACTACATTTCTTTTTGAAATATGATAATTTTGTATATACATTTTTCTGTTTCTTATCAATTTTATTTTATGTAAAAAAAAAAATGAACCAAAAATAATTGATAAAAGGTTTTACTTATCATTAAAAAATTACGACATTTATTTTGTCTTTAAATGAATGACAATTTTAAATTCACTGTTAACTTTATTCATATATTTATTTTTGGTTAATGAAATGGATTCCATTATACAAAAAAATAATGTCTCATCTTCAACAAGAAAAAAAAGGCATATGATTGATAGAAATTTTGTGTACAAAACTTGTACTTTTTTTGTGCTGTGCTGTGTGTAAAATAAGTACTTTTTAACTTCGTTTTAGATACATTATAATGTAAATAATTGGGTCAAGGTATATTCCAAGGACCTATGCATAATTTATTGTAATCTTGATATTCTAATGATAACGGCATTGTAACTATCTAAAAACGAATACGACAATTTTTACTTGAAATTACTCATACAATTTTGCTAAAAAAAATTTACTACCATCAATTTTTATTAAGTGAAAAATGGCGCAATTAAAATACGAGAAAATACGTCTTCATGTTGATAATTGATGAGTGTTCTGTAACGACGATGCCATCCATGTGAAAGAATTAATATAGAAATGTTATTATCTTTTACTACTCCGTACATTAGTGCGTATACTAAAATTAACCATAATTATTGGTAAATTACAGATGTTTTCTTATAATTTTATTGATAAGAGTAAATTTAGTCCATAATGTTGTGCACACATTGTTAATCTTTGTCGATATTATACTTTACATTTTTAAATCGTCACAAATTTTAAACCTAATTGGAAATCAAACAAAAGGAATTCGGTATAGAACTTATATGACATGAAATTGTTTTAGAATACATTCCTCATATATAAAATATAATCAAAGTTGTTTAAAATTGATGTTTCAAGGATCAAGAATATTTTTCAAAGATATTTTTTTATACATTATATCTATGAAAGAAAATTGAATGGAGCTGAGGAGCTGATATGGAATTACATAACTGATCTGGTCTTAAAAATGCTTCACCAAAGGGTATATTCTCCATTTATTTTTTTTTTATCCTTGTAAATAATTTTTTAACGACATTTGCACTATGAGGTTTGGCATTGTCATGTTGAAAAATTAATTTGTTGTGTCCATTCACCCATTCATTCAAGTCGTTATCAAATCACTGCTTTGTTGTTCCAGTAATTCATATTATACACAACATGTTTTTGATTCCACCACAAATACACAGCATAATCTTATCTTTTCTATACTCTTATGATTCTCAAAATAAAACAATTTTTCATCTTCAATTTGATGCAGAAAATCCTATTTTTTGTTGTCTTTGGAGCAGTGATTTTTAGATTTTCTTACCGTCTATCTGTCAATTCATGTGGAACTCATTTCAAAAGTTTTTGAACTACTCTCAGCTTCATTAAACGATGCGAAACATATTTTTGAATGACATTTAATTGTGTTGCCACTTGTGATTGTGTTTGAAAATTATTTTCGTTCAGTATAATTGTTGTAAATCTGCATCTTCGAATTTTTTTTTTTTTTTTGCTGTCCTGGATGTTGTTGATAGTCTTCAATATAAAAAAATACCTTCGTTTAATAACTAAATTTATTCTATTCGTTTGTTCGGTTATCATGTGATTTACGCTTAAGTGTACGCAAATATAGCGCCGACAGAATAACATTCTTCATTTTTAGTTATATAGTTTTATTTTTTTTTTTCAAACACAAAACACTAAACACAAAATTTCTTTGTAAAAATCTAATTAATCATTTTCATCTTTTGTTTTTATTTACAGCTTTTATAAATTACAAACAAAAATTGTAATAACATTATAAATTAATGTATAGGTATAATAGACTGTTTGGAATATATTTCAGAATGAATATATTAATTATTTTATGTAAAAACAATATAAAAAAAAAAACAGAAAATAATTAATTAATTAAAATTCTATGCAAATTTGTATTATAAAAATTATTTCTATAAATAATATACTAGTTGAAATAAATAAACACTTCAACTCCAGACATTACTTTTTTGTTATGTTTGTTGGCTGGCTGGCCTGACCTATAGCTGCTATATATGCGGCCATATATAAAATGTATTTATTAAAACCGAACAACAAATCATATTTTATGATATAAAAACATGATGCAAAGGAAAAATAAAATATGAAATGAAAACAAAATAACAAAACGAATGAAAAAGGAAACGATTGATTTTTCCCTATACCAAAAAATATTGTACAAAAACAAAGTATAATGTTTGTAGATTATAGTATAATAGAGAAATAAAATGGGAAAATGTATATATATTTACTTTAGTTTTCATTGTGTCAAGTTAAAATTAGTATATAGTACATATTTTATTGAATATAAATGTTTAGTATATATTTATTATTTATATATGGAAAATCTCTATGTCTTCTTTTCCGGCTCTACATAATATATGTCTTTTGCCATACATAATCTATCTAATCAATTATCGTATATCGAATAAGATATAGTATAGAGAAAAATATAAAAATATAACATAGATAAAATTTGCAGTGAGTGCTTGTCAATTCTGTTTTATGTTTGCAACATCATCTATAATCTATCTATCTACAAAATACATATAAGTATTAGATGATATATAAAGATAGAATATGTATATTGTGGATGGTTTATGTTTTTGTCATACATCGTCGTGACAATGCAACATTTCATATTTTATTTATATAAAAAAAATTAAGATTTTCTTCTCTGGTCCATAATTCTGTATACAAATACATTTCTAACAGGCTGATCTAATTCGAAGTGTTACAGTCACTATATAGATTTACATAATATTTTTCCGTATGCACTGAAAGAATTATTCGACGATATTCTCAAAAATCACATACATTATTTATACAAAACGCAGTACATATATGCCGAGACACAGAATCAAAATTGAGTGAACATTTGCCTTCGTATTGAAAATTATAAAATTATAATTTGAAACTATTATTATTTTCTCAAGTAAATCATTTAATATAAAAATATGTTTATAATAAATCAAATATTTGGGAGTATTGCGTACTGAAATGATTTGACAATTTTGTAGATGTTAAGGTGAATTTGCCATAAAGAGTGGTACAATGCAACAGGGGTCAAAAATGAGTGGACACATTAGTTGTAATTATTATTTTTTTTATCTTCTTATAAGAATCTCATTATTATATAGTAACGATTTATAGTCTGTTATTAAATTTCATTGAAAATATTTAAAATGCATTCAAAGTGATTGAATTAATAAAAAAAAATGGCAAATGGAAAAGAAATATGAGCACGGAGTATAAGAATGTTAGTAATTCGTGATCAACATAATGCAAGTCTTTTAGTGAAATGGACAAAAAATATAGTTGAAAAAAATTATAAAATATATTTAATACATGGAAGTATTCCAAAATATTCAAGGAAGCGGTCGGAAGCATTGTACTTTAGAAATAGATAAATTGTGAATTGTTAGAGAAGTTAAATGGAACGCAAAAGCGACGACAAATTAATGAAACATTGACATTTCCATAACAGCAATAACCATTAGCCTAGTAGAAATGGGTTTGCAAAGTTTGTCTATATAACAACGCCCAAACCAGTTATCAGTGCACAAAACACAAAATATATATTTTGTTAGAAAATCTTTTAATATTCAACCAATATTTTGAAAAAAAATATTTAGACTAATGAAAAAGAGTTCTGTTTGTTTGGAAAGAAGAACTGACAAAAGAACTTCAGAAAATGTGGTAAAATTCACTGAATAGTAAATTCCGTTCCGGTTATTTTTCGAATGAAATTATTATATATATTTCGCTAGCATTTTTACCAATTTTAAAACAATTCTTTCTCTATACATTTGTTGACCGATGATGCAAAAAAACTGCTGTCTCAATGGGTTGCATTTATCATGAAATAGTTTGATAGTTTGTTAAGATCGGTTAAATCAAAGAGTATCAAACCAATATTCTTAAGTTTTTATACATAAAATAAATTCACCATCTAATATATTTATACAAGTAGTGGATAATTTTCTCAAACAAAAAGTGGCAGACAATCAGTCCTTTTCGCAGACATCTTCTTTTGTTATAGCAGAATTTCAGTAGCAATAATAGATATTCTGTTAATATCTTAAATGTAATATAAATAGATATACGTTCCGCTCCGGCTGCAAATGACGACCCGCATCAATGGCACACTATACCTCTCCGATGATCTTTTTGGAAGTCAACATATTTCGATTATCATTACAAAATATATTATTATTATTATTATTTTATAACATTTTTGTTTTTTGACTCCAAACAATACCTCTTTAAAAATGCTTCCTCGTTGCACAATTACAATATGACAAAATTAGTTTTTATTTGCATTTAGTTGAAATGCTAAGACTGATAGAATCAAAATCACAATTAATTAAACAGTAAAATTTTACCTAAATAATATGAAATTATATTTATAATATACGATGTTTACACAGTTTTATCTTTATACTCTCATCTCCTATATCATACCTTTAAATTTGGATCCCACTGTAGAAGTAAACTTTTAGTTTTTCCTTTTAGATTTTTAGTTAATGTTTGCAATAATACTTTTTTATACATATATAAATAATACTTATTGATGGTTGCTTGCAATACGAGTATAGTGATGATGATTAATGATGATTTCTTTTTCAAGTACAAAATTATACTTACGATATATAAAAGGATATATTAATATTAAAGGCGCCTTTATATCTATATATATATTTTTACTATATATTATTCAAATTCTTTATTGGGAATAAAGGATATATATATTTGCGAATTTCTTTTATTATACAACGCGTATTATATTAATGTATGAAAAGAGTTGTGTTTTCATTGTATTTTATTTTTATAGTGTATATATATTATTTGATTTATAATGTGTAATAATTAACAAATAAAAAACAAAAATTATTTCGGTGGGTATTCCACGTGTGCAAGAAATCGAGTCAATAAAACCAATTATAGATGTTTTTTTTGGTTTAAGATTTATTATTATTTTAATAAATAATTGTTCGAAATAAATATATTGTTGCGTGTATTGATTGGAAAATTAATTAATTTTAGCTAAAAATTTAGTGTACTGCAAAATTAGTAAATTATAGTTACTAATTTCGATTAGATAGCAGCAAGTGTACGGACTTCTTTTTGTGTCGATACTCCCGATAATTGCATGTGTTGTTGATACAATATTCAATGATCCAAAAAATTGCACTCATAATTTAGCAGATTTTATATTTATCAAAAATAAATAGCCTTTTCCAGTTTATATCAGATTTTGTAATCCTTTGATGGGTTGTATTCACACGGCGCACCTTTCAATACCATATACATTATACAAATTTGACGCAATTCAAGAATATTATCCAATGAATTTAACAATAAATGTTAATTGCAACTGCAGTGCAACTCTCATCACTCTGTTTCGACAAATCTTTTGAAGCTACTTATATGATTTAAGTTAATATAAATATACAAATTATCATTACTCCTTGCTAATGATAATTTTCTATATAAATGCATTTAAATGAGCGCATATATATTTGATACGGTGCGGCGTATATAAGAATATTTTTTTTGTCATAAAATAATTCAATCAAATTATAATGCGACAAACAAAATGTTAGTTGAAAATAATTTTTCTTGATTTCACAACAAAATTTATAACAAAAGAATAATCTAAAATATTTGTGTGTATGTGTAATAGGAAAGAAAGAAAAAAAAAAAGGGTAACACAACAACAACAACAACAACAAAGACACACAAAATTATGGTTTTCCTCAAATTTTCCCACAAGTAAAAACCACTTATGGACTTAACCATTATTTGGATTGTTATTCATGGCTATATATTCACATATTCGCATTCATAAAATACAAAACAAGTGTACATACTTTGTTTTTTTTTTGTTGGTAAATTTCTATACAAGATTTTTGCTTTAACCTTCCACTAATATTATATTTTTCCTTATTTTTAGTATATAAAATAGTACCCATATGTGAGAACTGCATGAAAAAAAACCAAAGTTTTGTGTTAAAGATTTTTGGCCGGCTATGTGTGTGTGGGTGGGTAGTGTGTGTATAATAAAATATGTTTATAGAATATGTGTATAACTAAAAAAATTCACAAAAATACAAAGGATATGTTTAGGGTTAAAATTATAGTGTACCGCCGCACCAACACCGAGAATAAAATTTCTGGTATTTATATACGAGACGAGTACTGATTGTACAATACAATAGAAAAAGTTTATTGTTATAGTTATATTATCAGTTTTATTTAATACAAATATGCAATGTACGACATAATTATACGTAATTTATACTTAAATTTACCTTTTCTATTATCCTTTCATTTATTTACACACCTATAACTTACTTACTGTAGCTACCGTACATTTTTCTCTGTGTGTGTAATTTTTCTTTAATGTAAATTTTCTTCTCTTTGTCGAGACAAATTAATTTTTTTTGTTCATATAAAATTTTTGCGTATATAACACATAAAAAATAAAATTTTCCTTATATCATTTTCCGTTTTCCTTTCTTGCACTCCTTGTAATAAAAAATAACAACCGTGTAGACCGTTGCCTTTAATTATGTCGTCTATTTATTTTATTCTCAAATATATACTGTGCTATGAATATGCACAATGTCGTTTGTATATTTTCTATTTTAAATAGTATCATTTATTGTTTAGTTGCTGTATTAAGAAATTTTGGGAGAGGAGTATACAACAGAATTCGAAGAATTTTTTTTTTATTTTGTTTTTATATAATTTAGATTTTTATCTTAAAATATATACACAGACAGACAGACAGACAGACAGACAGATATTTAGATATTATTATATAAGACAGTGTTGGTCACCGAAATAACACAATCCTCGCATTGTATAAATTTATCATTTGATTATAACGTAACGTATATATATGGTAAAATTTCAAAGTATTGACAATGGTTCCATATTTACAGAATTAGATAACATTACCTTCTTTTGGGTGAATATCAATTTTGGATGTTGTCGACAGGTTATTTTATCTTGCATGACATATTGCTATATACAAATTGTTTGCGTCGTACGGTTTTGATATTCAAATTTTCCCTTTCTTTTCTAACACATATTTATTCAAAAATGGTTTTTCCGTTGGTTACAATATTAGACGATTTTCAAAAATGTAAATGTATTGCCTTTTGTCTGGGGTATATAATAAAGTGATATTGTTTTAACTTTGTTAGTTAATTTATTGGCCACAAAGATTTGAAATTAGTGTTCTGGTAAGATAAAAAGAAAAATTTCCCTAATTGTTATTTCATTCTTTTATCACATTAAAATTACATCATAAAGTTGCAATGAACTGTATAATGTTTTGTTATCTTTCTAATTGTTTTTCATATAAAAAAAAAAGGTTCCAACACTGTATTTAATAATGTTAAATTAATTATTTTTTTTTTATTGAATTCCATGCGTTCTTGTGTGTACAATATAAAATTATGATTTAAACACAATTTAAAGTATACTCTATACAGCCACCACAGAGACTCATCTTTATTAATTAATATGCTATGCTTTTCATACAATATAAAATTATTCTAGACTTTTGTTAATTTGGATAAATATATGGAAACGAGGAAGTGTGTACCATCTAATGGAATGGTATATAATGTGTTTTGTTGCGGGAAGGAAATATAAATAATTTCATTATAAAATATTTAATTTAAGTATACTTTAATTTATTATAATATATCGTTTTTTTTTTTGATAATTATAACATGTAAAATTGATAAATCATAACAAGGAAACAATTAAAATATTATATAAAAATATATAGTGAAAGATGATCTGTATAAATATAAACCAATATCAATAAATCTTTATGGAAAATTAATTAATTTCTGGGCATAATATTTGATAATAATTCTATATAGTTTTGCTATAAGAAATTGAAAACCAAGTAATGACCCGTCCGTACCTATACGATATGCGAGCACTATGGAAAAATGTTGGATAACTCAAATAATTATAAAATTATGAAAATAGATATTTAAGCGAAAGTGAAGAATTTATAAATATATTGAGAATTTTTCGAAAAATATCCCGCTGTGTATATCGAAGCAATTATATTAGCATTCTTGAAAACTATATATAAATTATTAAAGTTTTTCTTATCCTGCTATACTTTATTAATTAATTCTAAAGTCAAAATATCATAATGTTGTTTAATAAATTTTAATCAATCATTAATATTATCTGCTGCGCCTTGTAAACCGAATTTATTTCAATATTAAAGTCAAATATTAAGTCGTAGCCACTTATGGCAAATCTTTTTTCTTTTTTTCCGAATATTTTCCTTGCATATTAGTGAAAATATATGAGACATTTCTTGATTTAATTACATTTGGCTATACTGCAGGCGGAATTTTAATCAGCATTATAGTCATAAATTTATTAAATCGTTGAAATTTAATTAATTTATCCGACAGAATTGATTCATTATAAGAAATCGATAAGATTCAACTGTAATACTATTCAAATTAGTGAAGAAATGCATATCAAACAATTTAAACCTCTTGCCTTACGATTTAATTTCAAAGAAACATGCGTGTGCAGACTAATTAATGTTAATGCATCTCTGTTGCCGGTGTTATCAGAACATAAAACTAAAATATTTTAATTTTAATATTAAAAATATGGATTTTATTTCATTTGTAGTAAAACATATTTATAAAATATTGACAAAAATGAAAAAATTTGTCACAGAAAATGTTTGCGGACGCCAATCGTCATTTCCACTTAAGGGGCTAATATATTTTCCATTTAAAATCGATTAATTTAAATGACCACCAGTTCACACTTCATAAAAGGAATCTTTTACGTTATAATATACCATATTATTTAACGTAAACGTTTTGAACCCATGTATATACATAGAATCAGTATCAGTTTTTGAGAATAAATATATTACTTAATTTAATTTTGGTAAATTTTTATTAGTAGGGCAAGTTCGCTAAAGGTAAAAAATATATAACTATTTCGCAATATAAAAATCAATATCACACCATAGACATTTATTATATTTTGATATAACATTATTTATACATAAAATGTAATCTTATCGCGGAAATAAAAAATTATCTTAGATTTATATATATTTTCATTCTGCAGTAATAATAATAATAATAATAATAATAATTTATATTTATATATTTATATGGAGAAAAAAAGAATGTTCGTTCCATGTTCCATCTAAAAATAATTCAATATATCCTTTTGTGCATGCATAGATTGATCAAAACCGCACTTTTTTTTTCTTTACCATTCCAGATATACAATGATAATATTATATATAAATAGAATATATATTATGTAACTAAATATATACATAAATTGCAAAAGAACATAAATCAATAAAATGGAAATTGATGTTCAGCACGTTTTTTTTCCTTTCTTTACGTATGCATGTATTCTCGTATACATAAATAATTTTATCATGTATATTTTTATACATGTTTTTATCATGTCACAAGAAATATGTTCGAATATAATAATAGTATTGTATGTATTTCAAAATTTAAGATTTTTCCTATATGAAATAATAATGTTTTGATGATAGAATTTTGAATTTTATATATTATATATACCATATACGGTTTCAATTAGTATACCATATATATGTACACCTGACCCAATTAGAAAGATAGATATTGGTATATTAATCGATATATGCGGTGAATCTTAACATAAATATTCTTCTATCCAAATTCGGAGTCAGCCGTCGACTAAATTACAAATGATTAGCGCAACCATCACGCATTTGATGGAGTTTGGGTAGCTCCTATATAATAACTTCAGCCAATATTGGTATGGGATCCATAAGGATTTAAATCAATTAATCGAGCAAAGTGAGTGCACTGAGAAAGATGTTTAGACGTTTACAAAGGCATACGATTTATTTTATTGCTGTTCCCAAACGTTGAATTTAATATACTGACACATTCTATGTTGATCACTTAGCTAACATAAGATAGTCGAAGCTATACGAGATTAACGAGCTCTGATAATGATGCACATCTTGAAAGAAATTGTTCATATAAAAATGTTTTATTTAATTAATAATTTATTTATTTTGTTGTGAAATTTTTTCGGACAATTTAATTGTTTTAATATATGGTTTTATTTTATTGGGGAGGGTTATGCATAAAAAGACGAAATTCATGCATAAACTTTAGTGTATACAAATGTGAGGTATTATTTTGTTGTATCTGCAAACTTAGTGCGTTTACAGTTTGCGATCGCAGATTCTTATTATAAAGACAGAATGAAAATTCAATGTATTACTCCTTTATTGCCGTACCTTCTAACAGTCCATGCTTTGAACACGATCAGAACAAAAAATAGAATTAATATTTTTTTTGTCTAATATTCAATTTCTGAACGATCTGACGATACACACAAATCGTATGAAGTAAAATCAATATAAATAACTAAAGAAATCATATATCAGAAAAGATGCAATGCCGTCAATCAAATACAAATTAAATCGATATTTTTTTTACTTTGAAAAAAAAATGTTTGATGAAACATTTTATTTATTAAAATAAATTCCTTTTTATCAATTTAATTATTTATCGCAAGCTAAATATGGTTACACAATGTAATCAACCTACAACCGTGCGTTAATTCCAATGCTATACTTTTGCAATATTGATATTTTTGTTGTGTTCGGATTATCGCACATTCGAATTATTGAACAGAAAAATATAAACAGAATTATTTCATTAAATTGTTTATAACTTTTTTATTTTAAACGATAGAATCGGGGGAATAAAAAGAGTATGTGATAGCTGCGGAACCTTCTATTATAGTAGAGTTCTTAATAAATAAAAAAATCTATCACCTTAATATCTTGACAGTTCTTCTGCGTCATAATTGGACTAAAGTATCCTATTTTTTTTTTTAATAATTTTAAATTAATTCAATAAATTTATGGAATTCTACAGAGGTACACCATTAAAACTCGGCACATTACTTAAAAATGATTTTTTATGAGTATACCTTCAAATAGATTTCTAAAAAAAATAAATAAAATCCATTGAGGATTGGGTGATTCGACAAAAGATTTGTGGGATTTGGTAAATTATTCATTTCTTAATCGATTTTCATGGAATTTCATATAAATATTCAAATTATAGGATTGTAGTATGAACAGTTCGTATGAAATTTCTGGAAAATCGATACCTCTGCCATTCCGAATAACGCACGGTTGATGTATTTCCGTTTCTAAGACCATAAAATAGACGAAGAGAATTTACACCAAAATCGACAATATCCATTTTTAATTTTAATAAAGGGAAAATTTAGGGTTACACGAAGAACATAAAAGCTTTCAAAATCTGTGTAATTTGGAAGATAACTATTTAGATTATACGTTTTGTGTTGAAATATAATAAGTGTATTATTAGTGAGTTTATTGGTTTCACCGTCTAACGATATATTTCTGAACGTATCACTAGAACAATTCCCATTCTACAATAAAAGACTGAGACACCCACCCTAATGCTGCTTTAATAGATAATACAATAATTTAGATCAGTTTAATTTAAATATAATCAATTTAATTTGTTGATAAAATATATCAATTGCATTCATCATTTATACTCTTTTGAAATTGTACATTGTGTACACAATACAATAATATAATGAATGTTTGCCTTTGATATAGACGCAGGAAATATATATTTTTCTGTTGTTGTTACTCAATTGTTTTGTTTGCCCATTTTTGTATTGGAAAAATAAATGAATTTTCCTTTTTTCTTTTCACATTTATATTTCACATCACTATTTACGCAATATTATATTGCACACACGCAGTTACAAATCGGTGGTATGTGGGGTAAATTTTCAAGATGAAATGATGATGATTTTTCTGCGTATTGGAAAACTGTGGTCGTCCATACATTCCGGTATTATAAATTAATAAATTTATGTTTTATATTTGCATTCAAATTGCCAATGTTTTATTCAAAATGTTTAATTATTGTTGTTCTTTATGATTTAAATGCTAAATGGAAAATGTAAATCTTAAAGTATCCAAAGTACCAATTATATGCTAAATTTCTTATGGTTACAAACATTACACCTTTGCAATTACCGGTACAAAACTGCTATAATACATTTTTTTTTTTATAAAATGGTATTTATTTTTTGTATAGAAAATATAACATAAAAAAAATTATATAAATGAGATTTTTTTCTATTTTATATCAAATAAAGATGTTCAGATTTTGGTGATTGAAATAATTTTTATATTTTTTTTCTATCGATGCGAATTCAATTCTCAAAAGAAAAAATATATTTCTTTACAAAAGTATCATTTATGCGTGCAAAAAAAAAAGTATATTTATTTGATTTACTATATTTTTTGATGTTATTATATATCATAAGATCATTAAATGGGATTGAAATATTTAAAATTACTTAATGTTATTAATGTGTGTGTGTGGGGTGTGAGAATCACAAGTTTTATAGGTGCTCCACATTTACGATATGAAAGAAAGTATATACAAATTTACAAAATAAAAATTGTTGTATGTTTGATAAAAGTGAATATACCCAAACTTTCAAGAAAACGATTGTGCAATGAAACTCTATAGTAAAAATAAATTACAAATGCATTAAATGGCATATGGAGTTCAATTGATATTACCGAATATTATTGAAATGACCATAGTTGAATGTTTCTTTAACATCCATTCAGTGAAAGGTTATGGGCTATAAATATTTCCCTCCTTTAAATTCGGGTTGGTAATACAATAATTTGTATATACATGTAATTACTTACTATTTACTGTATGGCATTATAACCTAGGTGCGGTTTTAGCCTTCTCCAACACACTTCTGCAACCTGACCTATCCGCAGTCAATTTCTTCCAATCCGGAAGGATCTTAATATCACAGTTTATTGCATCTAGCCATATAGCTTTATGTCTTCCGACTATCCTTCTACTTTCTGGATTACCATTCAACATTTTCGTCTGCACTCACCCCTCCTCCATGCGTACTACGTGTCCAAGCCATCTTAATCTATTGATTTTGATTGTTTTGACAATATTTGGTTGAACTTATCTAATTCAAAATTGTATCTTCGCCTCCAACCATTGTGTTTTCGGACGGGACCAAATATGCCACGGAGTAGTACCTTTTGTTCAAAAATATACATGTAAGTGCATATGTGAAAATGGTCTCAACAATGATGTGTGGTGAATGATAAAGAACGTGGTAAACTGCAACTAAAAAAATTTCAACAATTCCATTTTGCACATATTATTGAATATGAAGACGTGTTGTGTGCAATAGTAACAAAAACTGACAAATTCAAAAAATATAAGTCAACAAACTATTTCGGATGGCTGAAAACACGATGAGGGTACTTATTCACCAGATTACCACTTGTTCAGATCTACGATGCCGCATGAACTCTGCTGTCCAGCACTTCCATAATTTTGAAAACTTAAAAAAATAACTAAAAATAATATTAATGCATTAATTGAATATTCTTTATTTGTTTAACTGCGGGCAAACATTTTTATTTAATCGATCTATTTTAATTTAATATTAATAAAAAACTGGGGTTCATTAGCCCATCTTTTATTGATACATTTACATATATATTTAAATTTTATAGATAAATAACAATAATATATATGTATTCCATGTACTCGTATATATATTTTCGATGTTATTATTATTATTGTTGCATTGTTCAATGTAAACTAGGGCTTTATATTATTATAAATTTATAAAATAAAACACGTTTATTTTAACCCAGAAAAATAAGTTTATTTTCTAAGAATATATTTAGAAATATATTTACGTACACAGTACATTGGTATTATAATACGTTAATATATTAATCAATAATATAATATAAATATATCTTATGTACAAATACATATAAAATCCTGTGTATAAGAACTAAAACTACAACTGGCCTTTAAGGGATTAATAGTTGGTAAAGTTTGTTATAAATCCAATTTATATGCTTAAAATGTATTATGATTTTATGAAAACAACAGAGTGGTATATTAGTAAAGTATAAGTAAAAGATCTAAAACTAAAATATATGTTTTATATCAGTTCCATAGATCCATATCAAACACACATATGTATAAGATTATTATACTCGTTTATGTAGTGTATAGAAATGATTCATTAATTTGAAAATCAATAATAATTTCAGAGCTACAAATGTAACAACAACAACAGCAAAATTCTATTTATATATAAAATAAAAAAACCATAATATTAATTTTAGATAAAAAATGATAAAATGGAATACAAAAAAAAAAAAAAACCCATAATTTAAATTAAAATTCGTTGACACATCACACACGCATTTATAAAAAATATTTCATTTATCAAGGTGATAACAGAAAATTACATATAATTACAATATATTCAAAATTTATAGATATTATAGACTGAGAAAAACGTGTTCTTTGTTATTTTATTTTATGAATGTTTTTAATAATATTATGTAATAGCGTTTTTTTATGGCTTTTTTTATTTCAACCAATAATGATGATAATAAACCCATAACCAATCGTTTATTTGATGATGGTAGTGTATATTTATTAAAGTATAAAAAATTGTCAACCATATGTTATCTTATGTACAAAATAAATGTATTATTATAAATGTTGATGATGTACTCATTATTCAATGTTGATGTCGTAATAAGAGGGTATGCATATGAAACATATGTCGCGGTCTACAGCATAACGCACATACACATAGGCTACATCGTATCGAATACATAAATTATGTTATAGAACTTGTTTCAAAATACTCTGTATATACAAAATATCTATATGTAACAAAATTCAATATTTATACAAATACATTGTACACGTAATATATATTTAAATTGTATATTGATTTTTTATTATTCGAATCTTTCTAAAATAAAAAAAATGTTTATTTAAATAAAATTGTCTGTCGCGCATACAAACAATTTTAGCTTATACATACAATTTTTTTTTGTTGGCCGTACACATTGTCCAATATATTTTTATACACCAATTCCATATATTGATATCACTGATATTGCACTTTGAGTATTCAATCTATTACATTATTCAGATTCTTTAGCTTCTTGGTTATATACAAACAATGAACAGAAATGTAAATTCCCGACATATCACGGTATCACTTTTTTTAATAAATTTGAATTCACAATATCGCGATAATGTGTGTGTACATAAAAAATACAAATGGATTGAATGCTTAAAGATAACACGATATTAATATTGAAGTATATTTTATATTTATCAACTACAAAATAATAAATGCATGTATTATTCCTTTAATTATTTATAATGAAAAAGACATTAACCTCCATATTCACATATGATTTATTTCCCCTGATAATTGAAACAATTATTTTGGATGGAAAGAGCAGTCCATAATAATAACAATTCTTATTTATTATTAAGGTTTGAAAAAATCAACTGGAAATAATTCTAAATTGATTAAAAATTAAACATTAAATTTTATATGTCCACAAACAAAAGACTAATATTTTTCTTCAATGAATTTTCTCTGTAGTTGAACTATTGCTTATTTTAAATCCTTAAAATATATATTAATAGACAAATCATTAACAGATATGCATAGAAAAAATATAGAATAGGTTCTCTGTTGTTATGACGTACCATTGAATTAACACATCCTATGTTAGGATAAAAAGAATTAAGCCATAATTATTAAAATCCAATCATCCAATAATTTAGTAAAAGTAAAAGTACTGCTTGGGAAAACAAATATTAAACGTGTTTCTAAAACTAGTAAAACTATATAATCCGTAACTACGAACCATTTACAAAATTGTGTTAATACAAAGTATTACAACATTAAATTTGTAAAATGTTTTTGTGCTTTTTTTTTTACCGGGCTGTAATTACCCCGATTTTTATAAAGTTAAATAATTTAATAAGAGTCGGCCAAAAACTATATATAGAAAATAAATTAACAGATAGCGACCATTGAAATAAAAAGGACAATAGAAATAAAATTTAGTTTTACATTTTATAATAGAATTGAAGACCAATATCAATTTATTTAATTTAAACGAGCAAATAAATATACATTGGTATCCTGAATATAACAAAAGTATCACCAAAATTATAATCATTGTCAAAGGCGCATAACTTAAAAAACCATCTGAATATTCACCACATTTCTACCATTTCTCGTTGTGTTTAATAAATGGCAACAAATTTTTAAATGTGATTATTCATTAAATCCTTTTATGTGTTTTATTCAAATGTGAAGCATTTACAACAAACAATTACTCATCGGAGAAGATAAATTCAGCGACAACTTTATTACCTTATAAACATCGTGAATCGTATATTTGTTTCATTAAAATAATTCGCATCCCACATGCACTTTTAAAATGTTCTAAGCAAATGCTCCTGAAAATGTTTTATTCATCTGTCCATTTTTTTTTTAACTGAACAATGTTTTTATCGAATTCTCACTGGCTAATTGTTCATAGTATCTATTGAGAATCTAAAACATTTCCAAATAAGGAAATAATTTTACTGTATAACATTGTAACATTTTTCACAACCACAAGAGTTTACGATACAATAAAATTACATATGCAGGACATTAAGATTGTATGAGGATATTTTTTCGACACCATGTATATGTGTATATCGTATTTCGTTGTATGGAAATATTTAATATCAAAATTGATACTGTTCAACCGCATGCAACAACAATTATGTATTGGAAAAAAAAACTAAAAATATGATGAGTAAAGGTAATTCTAATAACCTAAAAAAAGCAAAAAATAAATATATTAATGAAGCAGAAAATTGCATGTTATGCAAATTTTTAAATCACAATTTCTTTTCGATCGTATTATATATTTAAAAATCATAGCGAATATATATTTTATAATATGTTCATATGTGCAATCGATTCAATCAGAGTAATTTATGTATGTATTTATAAATACGGAACGGATGAGCATTTGGTTGGGTAATAAATTTGAAAAAGAAAATCTCAATAATTTATAGCAGATTTCGAGTGACATTCATTTTAGTCAGATTTAATTTTTAAATTTCTATATATAAATTTTCATTTATTTATTATATTTTGTAGATTTATGCACAAAAATAGTTTATCGCAAACATGATTACAATCACAAGCGCATAATTGGTAAAATTTTATGTTGTTATCAATATGAGCATATTATTAAGTTGAGTGATATAATTCTATCAATACGAATACATTACTTACTGTGTGTTACTTTGCCACACATCTTTTTAAAATATTTACAATATATTTTCGAAACTGTTGCATCATTATTTATTAAAATTAAAACAATTTTTTTTCATCTTTTGTCTTTTGGCCAAACTATAATTAAGCAACATTTGTGATTAAATTACAAATAATTTTAATTAATTTCGCATATTTAGTGAGAAGACACGACTATAAAAAATTGGCTTATATAAGTAATGTCTAACACTGATTTCTCAGCCTGAAAACATGAACTGTTTGTAACTATTTATAGTTTATAATGGGATTAGCAAAAATTTCAGTGAAACGTACAATATAGATCTTACTGATTGTATAGTACAATTTTAATATTAGATATCCTTTTTAGGTATAGATATTTTCAACTTTTTATTATATGCCGACAAGATGGAGTCAATGATGGTGGAACATATATGTAACGATATGTGCAAGAAACCTGTTAATGTACAGTATATGTATATAGGCAAAATTTTATAATTATGAAATTTGTCACCAAAACATTTGAAACAAAACATCTACATCACATTGGTGATGACATTAATGTTCTTTCCAACGAAACGCCATTCATATACATTTCAATTATACTCAAGTATAATTGTTTTCGGAAGCTATATTATCCGGTTAAGATAATTTCTTTATTTCCTTCACAGCATTCCGAATATAGGTGCGTTTCACTTGTCGTTACCGGTAAAATAACAAATAAAATGACAGAAGTTTTGACGCACATTTTAGTATGTAGTAGTATTTTCATGTATGAAGAAAATTAATTTTACTCGGGCTAACAATAATATTTCTACCTAGCTATTTACATTTGACAGGTTCAGAGATCTCTACATAACTTATTTCAATATCGTAATATTACACAGGTAGGGTGAGTGCTATTCGTACAGATAAATCCTGTCCGATAGAAAAAAGATCTATGTCTATAATCCTTTTTTTTTTATATGTCACTTTTAAAATACGATATCCTCTGGTCACACATTGAACATAGAAAAGTATTTACATACACATTTTCTTTGATACACAAATGTTTCTGAAGCGCTCACAACAGCAACATTTGAAATTGTTACTGAATTAAATTCTGTTTGTTATTTTATACCCGAATACGAGTTCATATATTATTTATATTTATTTGTGTTTTTCCGTCGCATATTTAAATCCTTTTTTTTGTTTTGTTTTGTACAGCGAAAAGCATAACATGAAATTTACAATTTGAATAACAAAATTATTAGAAAAAAAAGTATGATCCAATATTATATTTTATACTATACCCATTGGTTTTGCATTTGTTTTTTTTGCAAATTTAAATTTTATGTGTATGTATGTGTGTGTGCAAAAAAATAATAAATGAATAACAACAATAATGTTATAAAAATAAAATCTACTGAATACCAATGTGCGTGAACAAAACATATACACGTCAATATAAAGTAAATAAATAATATTTATAAAAAAATAGTAACACTAAAAAAGGAAGAAAAAATATATAAAAAAAAGGAAAAAATTATATATTTCTTATATAAATATTTTATTATAGAAATTATCCTTTTTGTATACCATTATGTTTTTTTTTTATTTATTTTCTCTTTTGCATTTTCTTTGGCAACGCAAAACTGCGTATAACAATAATATACAACAAATATTTACACAAATTTTCTTCCTTCTACTAAAATTTATACTAAATAAAAATGGTTTTGAATATGTGTTTAATACAGCAGAAGTCAATTTAAGAATTTATTTATTTTTTTTCTATTTGACCAACCCACATATGGGCAATTTGAAAAGTTTTCTGTACATTAACAAAACAGTTTTCGATGGAAAAATTTCGTAACAATTGTTACGATGTTACACAAGTTGTTACAAGTCATTAAAGTATTTAACATTTTTCAATAATGAAAACATTTCATATAATTTTATTTGACAAATCGATTTCTTAATTCTTATAGGTAAAGTTCTGAATATAGTTATCTATTTGACGAACTATCTGGAACTATCCGACAGGTTAAAGTACAAATGTAGTTTTTTTTTTCAATAAATTATATGAGACGATTATTCTCTGAGTTATGTATGATTAAGGAAATAATTTTTGTTAGTCAGCGATATACATATTATTATTATTGGTAACTGGTGTTAGATGGCCTAATTCAACTCCAATATATTTATATAAGGTGGAATAATTTTTGATAAATTTCAAGTGAATTTCGCATTCAATTTAATTCAGGCAACAACGATAATTATACGTCGTCTAAATGAAATTCCCCATTTACATCATAACAAACTAGCTATAAGAAATCCGCATACCAAATATTTGAATTGATTTATAATTTAATTCATGTGTATAAAATGAAATGCATTCACATCACGTTTATCAGATAGAAGCACCAGAAATTATACCAAACCTAATGATGTTATGGCAGAATTTCCCATAAGCTTAGTGTACCATCAAATTATTTACGCAGACCCATGTCTAATATTATAAGTTATACAACTTCTATATTTCTAATCTTAATGAAAATAGCACCAATTCACAATTTATTAATTTGTTCACCCTTTCTAAAAACAAAATTATAAATCCTTTTTTTTTTTTTTAAATAAAAATCAACTCGAATTCCATTTTACTCTTTTAATTTTTAATATTCAATCGAATTTATTATTTACTTAATTTGTTAAAATGTATAATTTAGTTTACTTTAAAAAGAATTCAAAATTATTATTAGAAACGAAAAATCGATTGAATACTTACAGATTTTATATTGGACAAAATACAAATGATTTTCCATTCCCAGAACTTTAATTAAATTGAATCCTTTTGATTTTAATAGTTTTTTGTATATAGGCAACCAACGAATTGTTATTATTTTAGATGGTCGTCGATAAAACCGGTATGAAAATTTGTATATGAAAAAGCTCGCACACTAAAAACAGACGCCGCGTTTATTTACATATTAATATAATGCGCGATGAAACACTATAAACACTTGGCGAACTATTTAGTAGAAGTACAGGATGATACCCATTTTATGTGAAACAAGTAAAAAATTGTTTTACCAGATTTTTTTAAGGAATTTATTTGACAATTGAACGACCACATTTACTGAAGTAAAAACACGCGAAGAGATTAGGCATCATATGAACATAATTTTTTGCATCCAATATTTGTATTGTTGGGAAAACATTGTTCCATAAAATTTCCAAAGTTTTGTCATATATTTAAAAATTGTATTAAAAAAAGTGAATAAAATCCGGTGTTGGCAAAAAGGGAAAAAATTGTTTTTCAAACTTTTCAAACCTCTCGACGGTACATCTATCGCCTATACTATTTATTGTATACGCTTATTAAAATATGCGTGTATAAATAGCCTATTTAAATCAGTAAATCTCCTTTTATCATCTTGCCGGTGGTATTTATATTTATTTTTTTTTTCTAAATACATATAATATTGAATAGAAAATAACTGACCCAAACAAACTGTATTTATTGTAAAAATTTACAATTTAAATTATTAGGTTTACCACATTTTCTTGCCTTTTTTTTTTTGCAGTTTTTCACACCACTGATAAACCTTTTTTATTTTTTTTTTCTATATTTGTTACATAACTTCTTCAATGTTTTTATTGTGATATTGAGATTTTTATAAATAAAAAGCTTTAATATATATTTTGTTGGACATATTACATAAGGCTATGTTTCCACTGGGTATGATAAGCACATTCATACGCGTATGATTAGTTAAAAAAAAAAAACGTATTTTAGATAGAAACATTTAACATATACGTGTGTGGCTACTCGACGTATGACCTCGACCAGTTATTCGTATATGTTGGATGTTTCCATTTAAAATACGTATTTTAAAGTAATCACACGCGTTTGAATGCGATTGTTATCAGAATCAGTGAAAACATAGCCTAACACATGCACATTGACTAAGTGTTATAATAGAATAGGTGTATAATCTATGTTTAAATTAGCTATTCCATATATTACATGTTATTTCTCGGCCTTGTTATATCCATATACTTTAAATGTGTATAGTAAACCCTTATTGTTTATGTATACAGAAATAAAGTATATGTGTTGAAAAGGTTGATAATGACGATAGTGATCATAATAATGATTATTTTTATGTTTATAATGTGTGTACTCAACATAGAAAAACTAACTATATCATTATTATATGTTAGGAAAGTTATATATGAAAGAAAACATGATTGCGATGATAAAAAGTGTATGGACAAAGGGATTACATATTTGTAATAAATATAATATATTTTAGGTGTATTCCTATGAAACCTCTGTTGTTTTTTGTTAAACTTAAAATAGCACATTTATTTTGCACAAAAAATATATATTTTATTGAATGTATACCATATACAAAAGACAGAAAGGTAGATGTTTTCTTGATTCTGGGCATTATATATTCTAGGAACTTAGCGAATTCGGTCATTTCATTTCACCAAAAATTGCCGTATGATTTTCGAAATGTTAGGAATACCTAACTGTATACAATGAGGTATTTTTGTCTATTCATATCATATTTAATAATTTCTGAACGAATTTTGATGAAATTTTTGATATGTGATTAGGAAAAATTTTTATGAACTTATTCTAGAAAATTATATTCACGGCATGATAATATTTATAACATTCCAGAATCTGCAGGCTTATTTGGCAATTTCTCAAGCGATATTAATTTTTTTTATATGTACTCGTATAAGTTTATACTAGTATTAGAAGAACAAAAACCACTTTATTTGCAAATTTTGTTATACAACAATTTATATGGAATATGACAGGCAATTTACAAAACCTCAACCTACAACAGATTTATTATTTGTGCATTTTATTATATAAAATTTATAACTATATAATATTGCAGTTTCAAAGGAATACACCCATAAAAGAAATCCATAATGGATACTTGAAACGAAACCTCAGTTAAATGTAACTTATATGTCAATATTTATTTTATTCTCCGCATTTGTTTAGAGAAAATACTGTGGTTAGGTACTTGTCGTAAATACTTTTATCCTCAATTTTATGCACTGAATACAAATGCAGAAATAAAAGTATATACAAATATTAAAATATGATAATAGAAAAAAAATATTAAAATGAAAAGATTGTGAAAATTGTGAAGAAACATGGTTTTACACTTTTTTTTGTTTTTAATATTCTTTATATTATCGGTAAATATTAATTTAAATAAATAATTATTATTATTATTAACCCTTTTATTTATGGACCCGAATTAATTCTATATACAGAATTTCTATTTCAAATTTATAAGAATCAGTGGAATTCAAAATAAACCGATAGCTCTTCGTTCGTGAAGATCTTTATATTATTTTTATGTTTGATTACAAATTAGTCAATAAGAAGTTAAAAATTGACATTTTTATAAAATAAAGTTAATTTTATTTGGAGTTACTAATCATTATTAAATATGGATCAAAATATAGACGGGCTTTTATTGTGTTCATTAATTTCTAATATTTAATTGTTTATAATATAAAATTTCGTATAGATTTGCATTAAGAAAAACACACAAGTTTAGATTTTATATTCAAAGTTAACGTCTGTCTCAATGTGACACATATAAAGGTTTGAAAAGGGTTATAACACACTATTAGATCGTTTCCAAATATAAAAGAAAATTTGCTATTAAAATAAAACAAACACAATTCGAAAATAAACTTTTATTTTTAATAAAGATGTTAAAAATGAAATAAATTGATCATTTTCTGTTTATTAATTTTGCGGAACATATTTTAGCATACAATGGTTCTTCTTCGCATATTATTTATTTTAATTCAATTGTGGAGTAGAATAATCCATTTATACATTTTTTTTTACATATGGCGAATATATATTCTAAACTCTTATGTATATTTAAATATGTTGAAATAATCTTAAACTAAATTCATATATCACAAATGGAAATAAACCTAATTTTTTATAAAATCGAAAATTATAAATATTTTATGATTTTAAATATTTTATTCAAAATTTCATTTCCATTACCTGCAGGATGGTGATGGTGATGGTGGTGCTCTGTTTTGCTTTTATTTACTTTATGTTATTATAACTTTTTTATGCGTATACATAATTTTAAAATATATTATTAGGGTGTCCCGCTAACGTTTTGTTTTCATTTCGTCAAATCATTTTCTTTTAACTATTGATAAAACTGAATGTCAAATTTCAGTATTATATTATTAACCTGTACCGACTATATATCTTACGTGTATATATTGTATATATATATCAGTGTCTGGTCAGAAATCGAATGACGATCAAAAAACGGATAACGTATTCTTGGAAGCATATATATGTTTTCGAAAATACATATTTGATATTATATATTACACAATGCTTTGAACAGACAACGACTACATAACAATTAATTTACGTATGTATTTTCAACTTAAAAAACTTTAACTTAAATAAAAATTGTCGTTTGTAAAGTGACCATCGGTGTACAGAGGAATTGCAATATATATATTGTACTATAATATACAGAGTGGACAAATGCCTGTATGATTCTCTGTCCTCATTTGAGTAAAGAATTATATGGCGGACAGTTTGTTTTCTGTGCTACGGATCAATTCTATTAATTGATGTTGGAAACGATGTCATTTGGTTTTAACAGGTCATAGCAAATCAAACCTGATTCACACTTGATATATGTGTGTATCGAAATAATAAAAAATATAATAATACGAATAATTTGAAAATTAAATAATTCGAGACACCCTAATCCATACATATTATATTACGTTTATATATGACTTGTGTATGCATATTGGGATTAATTATTAATGCTCAAATTAACTGCGATGTTGTGTATAAAATGAGAAGGGAAATTTTATGTATATATTATATACTATTCTACGCAGGGTTTTTCAATACGGATTTTTGTTCCGGAACATTATTGTACTATGTAATGTGAAATGTAAATATACTTGAGAAAATTTGCAAACACATTAGCATAATATAGATTTTGTCGTTCTTGCAACAATGCGTTGGCAGCTAACCGAAAATTAGCTTATATTAATTTTCAACTAAAAACCAGATTGGGATTCCTTATTCACCGTTATATAAATATTTGCAATGAAAAAACCCTTTTACCTGTACCTGTATATTATATACAATATTTATTTATCTGCAGGTTTTATGGTTATGGTATTTGTATTATGTGCCTTGTGTTTGTTTTGTATATAAATTTATAATAACATTATTCGGATATACAAATTATTACGCACATGTATAATATAATATAATACCCTATCCAAAAATACATATACAAATATTAATTACTATAATATAATAATGAATGTGAATGTGTTTTTGCAAATATTATAAAAATATAATTCATATTTTGGTGTTCCCGCATTCAATTGAAATTAATTTTTTTTTTCCTTTCGCAACAATAAAATTATATTAATAAAATTTTTCATTAACATCAGCATTTGCACGAGCGTCGTCATCATCATTTTAAAATTTATACACAAATAAAAAAAAATACCTTTACATTTTATCAATACAATAAAAAAAATTATTAATAATAAATAAATAAAATTATTAATAAAAAAAAATAAAAAAACAATGGAATATTTAATTAATTTTTCGCTTATTTTAACACATTTTTCAATTGCTTATTTAATTATTATATAAAATAAATAAATATATATAAAATTCATCACAAAAAATATACACAAAATACTAGTACACACATATACGAGTTAATAAATGAATGGTGTCAATTAACAATTGAATAAATAAATAATTTATCGTATTATTATTCATAATGAAAATATGTATGATGTGTTAGAACATGGGTTGAAGAAGATTCCCATAAAGACTTTAAAAAAAAATCGTCTGCCACCATCGTCGATATGGTCTCTATTTTATTTTAAGGAATATCCGTCAATTATGTGGAAATGATGATGATCGACACCACCCCTTATATGAAACTTTTTTTTTTTTTCCTCAATTTCTTCTCCTTTAGTTACCACCATCACACAAACGTTCATGTACCTTTTAGTCACCGATACACGCCACATTCGCTACACCGCACCAATTTGACATTACATCTTAATTATAATATATTTAAATAATAATCTAAATGTTTGACAATGTCATATTCAATTTTTCTGCAAGAAATAAATTGATACATTGATAAAAACAATGTAAATACGCAAGTCTGGCTTACTTTAATTCGATATGTTTCGTTAATTTTGATATTTGATAAATTTATTCATTTCTTCGACGAATACGAATTGCCAAGAAACACTATATTTGTTTCAGACTCGAATTTTTGGTATGATTTCTTCACCGATTTTGATTAAATTCGATTCCCTACAAACACTGTCCGTAGTATTTCCACAAAAATTCCACATTATATGTAATAGTTCGTAGTTTCAATCCGTGGAAATATCTATGGATTTCTTACCGGATGTCCACTGAAATTTTATATGATCAGCACAACCCTATCCATGAATTTTTATAAAAAATGTCCTTGGAGTATCCGTCTATTTCCGATGATAATTTCTATGGATTCTCCTTAGAATTATTTCTCGTTGCTATTAGTCCACACATTATCCCTAGAATTTATATTCATATTTTTTGTGAACAGATCCACGGATTTTGACAAAAATACGTCATGCTACAAGTTAACTATCGCACAAACATTTTATTATCACAGGTTGTAACTTGTTGAAACAAAATTTAATGTAATAAATACGAAATAAATAAATAAAAAAATTTGATATTTATATTTTTTTATGCAAAAAATAATTTAATTGTAAAATTAAATTAATAAATTCGTAGTATAATTTTGTAGATATTTAACAGATGAAATGCTTTCACAAACAAGAAACAAAAACCGCGGATAGAAAACAATGTAAAGTCTTCTTACAAAATTCCTAGGAAGTATATCGATTTGATTTGCTGGTTATTTTAAAAATTATGAAAATAAATTAAAAAGCGTATCCTATGGATAAGCGAAATATACAAAATTTTAACCACTGTCTTGGATAATTTGGTGAATTAAATTATGAATACAATACGCCGCGGATATTTATGTTGGACATTTTACCCTGACAATCCAAATATTTCAAGTGACCTAAATAAATTACTATTATATTAATTCTCTGGACAATTTTTGTTCAAATTACAATATATATTTTCCATGTAAAATATGTGAATTTTTTCCACGAAAATTTTCCTCATTTTTCAAAGTACGGACAAATTGTTACTACGGTTTATAAATGATATTATATGATAAATTTTTGCCAAGTTCTTAAAAAATAATATTCAGATTAAGGTTTGCATATTGATAAAATTACACGAATTGGGTGCTTTCTCAGTCAATATAGATTTAAAATTTTTATAGATGAAATTATAGCTAAATTTCAGAAATCTGATTAATTTTTAATCGCATTTGTCATTTTGAACAAATTTTTTTATGAATATTAAAGATTTTTATAATGGAATTATATGAACGATTTGCACACATGATAATCACACGTTTTCAATCTTTTTGATTCTATTTGAAAATCTGAATTTTTGATTATTTCTGTACCGACTTTTATGAATTTCTTAAAAATTATATTTAAGTTTTCAATAATCTAGAATAGCCGGTCATTTTATTATGGTATAATTTTCGGGGAGAATTTCAAAATAATTATTCATATAATCAGTTTTTTAAACCAACATTCTAAACTCCATCTTATATGATATTTAATAAAAACTATACACCTAAATTTAAAAATGTCAAATTCAATGTTCAGCAGTAACAACAAAAATTCCCAACGCATTTCACTTGCTTTGTCAACGTGAATAAATAAAACTAAAAACGTTCTCGTATATTCGTTTTGTTCTAAAAAATATTAAAAGCACAAGAACGTCTGTATTTTTAATTCTGTTTTCCAAATACGTGAATGGAAATGATTAACTGTGATGTGTTGTAAATGAAATATGACATAATTTATTTTGCATGAATAATATTTTAAAAGTATTTCTTTGTTATATTGTAAATTGAAAATGAAAAATTAAATAACGTTTCGATATATCACGTCTCATTGTTCATTTTTTGTTGTTATACACACATACACACATCCACCCACAATAAAGTAATACCATATCAATGTTATTTTTATAGATAAAAATACATCTATACAAATAAAACTAATTCACCTGTAATCTTTGACAAACACAAATTTTTACTCTGTATATAATAATCAAACAATATGTGAATAAAATACAATATCCTTGTATTTATATATGAAATAAATTTAAATGTCTTCTTATTGTCTTCGTATATATGAATATAAGTGCAGAGTGCTTTTGTGATTATACATATCCTTGCATATATACCATCCAAATATATATTGTGGAAGATATAAGTACGTTAGCCTATTCCATTTTGATCTTTTCTATATTTTGTTTTATTCTCGTATATATTTTATATTAATATATATATTTGCACACAATTTTAATGTTAGATGTTGTTTCCATGTTGTCTCATTCAGGAAATAATTTACCTAACCACTGACACAATTTTCCTATTTTTATTATTTCAAAGTGTGTATGGCTGTTTATTTATATTATGTACGAGTATATGTTTCTTTTATTTTGTGTAACTTATTCTTTGGCCTTCTTTTTGGGAAGAAAGAAAAAAAAAAAAAAAGAAGGTATACAATAAAAAAAAAAAAGGAAAATAAAGAAAAAAAAGGTCGACAGTCAGTTTTATTGTAGGTATTTTTTGGTATATAAAGTTTTATTATTATTATAATTTTTTTTTTTCCTTTACGGATTCTTCTTATTTATTTATTTGTTCTTTGATTTGGAAAATTATATTTGGCTATTATTAAATCCATATATGCATAGTCACAATTTTTAAAGTTCGATATACTTAGGCTAAAACTTATACAGTTTTAAATCTAAAATTAAATTTTGTTTAAAATAATGAACGAAAGAATCTGTGATATGTTTTATAAATACAATATATTTTTAAACATCTCAACGTAACAACGATAAATAAATTGGTATATCTCATGATGATTTGATATCGCATGCTATCGACACGATCAAAATTTGAATTATTTCTTATATAACTCTAGCAGCTTTAATTTGTAATTGTTTTAATGAATCAAATTAAAAAAAACCAACCATATCAAATTGTTACGCTATATTCGAAATTGTTCTTGTAAGCATTTATTGCACTAGAGAATTATGTTTATTTTTTAGATTATATTATACCTTCAAGTATTCATTTCTGATTTCACAAGTTATAAAATTTATCTTATCTTAATTTAATTTTTGGATTAATATTTAAACGAATATCCAATTTTTTTGAATAAATTTTTATAAATTAAATTAATTTCCAATCTTTTCTGTACAAGATATTTTCGATATTTGATGTGGGTGAAAATTCGAAAAAAATTTGTGATACTATAGCGTGGCCTTAATAACCACCAAAAATTTCAACTACATTTGTTTACAAAACTCCAATAAATTTTCGATAATAATTTACCAATGAATTGCCAAATATTTATTTTTATATAAAAGAGTTATAATATGGCTGAAGTTGTAATTTTGTAACAAGTAGGAAAATGACATAATTCAACTGAATAGTAAATAGCAACAAATATTTTAGCGTTTAATAAGATGATTACAAAAGAGAGTACCTGTAAATTGTATTATTTACTATATTATTGGTTTGCATCAACAAAATTTCATGAATAAGCGAAAAAATCTAGATAAAGCTTTCTAGCAAACAAGATTAATTTCCATATTTTACATTATAAAATATATACTAAAATTCAGCTAAATTTAGGTTTACCACTACGCTCTGTCAGTCATTTTATTTCTACAAGAACTCAATAAACTGTTGAGTTCCACACTGACATTGTCATTGGCGACGCGTGAAAAAATGTTTTTTTCAAATTGCAATATCACTATATATTTTTCTGGCGGAAAGTAGACTCAATTATTTTATTAATGTAGACTCAATTATTATATTATTGTTCATCGAATTAAATTTTCCGGAAAATTGACTTTTATGAATTATCATCTTTGTTTAATTACGGGCCATAGTTTTAACCATTTTTGTCTACAGAATTGCAAATTATAATCAATTTTCTATCTTTCATATGGACGAGAATTTTAAAATCGATTCACATGTTCAAAAGATATGATCGATTTTCCATTTGATGTCATTGAAATTTTGTATGAAATAATGGTACTGTATTAATTTTTTGTATCATTTGGATGGTGTTCACTTTATACAGTATCTAAATTTCTTTAAATTTACTCAACGACATCGGTTGGAAAATGGGTCATATCTTTTGAACTCGTGAATCGATTTTAAAAATTTCTTCTATAAAAGTTTGGTAATTGATTATAATTTGCAATGCTGTTAGCAAAAATGAAAATCCATTAAAACGTTATGGTCCGTAATTAAAAAGATAATAATTCATAAAAGTCGATTTTCCGGAAAATTTAATTCGTTGAACACCCAAACTTTTTTCATAATTTAGTATAATTTCACCTATACTATAAGAAAAATGTAGCTACATTGAAAACTGAATGCTACTGCTCAGTCTTTGTCACAAGTGACTTTAATTTTTTCTGCTCCCTTTTGTACATGTATGCGAAAGACACAAATATTTTATATTAATTTATTAAAAAACGGTGTCGATTCAATAATTATTGTAATTTAACAATTTTTCCGTATCCCCATATAAACACATTCATATTTATTTGTAATGGTTTTAGTTTTCTATAGGAATAGAGAAGAAAAAGAAAGGGTTAATTTTTAATTGTCGCGTCCATTATTATTGCCTTCACATGTTTAATCAAAATAAAACAAAAATATATTTAACTAATGATAACCGAAAAAACATATGCTCCTCTTTACACATATAATATTTATATAGGACTTTATATTTATGCGTGTATATGTTCAGTATATAAATTATTGATTTTCTTATTTTAATTATGTAATATATTTTATCGGCACAAGTTTGTTTCATTCCATATATTGTATATATCATTTACTTTGTATACTTTGGTATTAATGTATTATCATCATAATCATCAAATCATAATATTCGCAGAGCAGAGCAAATGTCATCTATACCAAACATGCATTATACTGTCAATTTTATAAAACTTAATTCCGGATTATAATTATATATTGTATAACTAATTGCCCCATATATTATTCCATAATATAACGAACGATAATGATAACTCATTAACCACAGACGCCGCGAGGACTAACTAAGGTAATGCAAAATAAACCATCTCTGATTTAAAGTGTCGCATATTAATTTTTCCATTTTTTTTGTGTACATCATGATCAACTCATTGTCAACTGAAAAATTATAAGTATTAAAAAATTAATGTCACACATGTAAATTTCGGGAATTTAACCGCAGGTACGATCAGCATGAATGATATACCTACTGCGCCACTGATTGTGAATGTTATTATATAATTACTATACACGCATATCTACATATTTTATATATTATGGAATGTAATTCATAATGTATAACTTTTTTAATATGATTAGTGAACCGCATGTGACTATCACTCACTAGATTGATGGTCATATATATACAATATAATATTGAATGAATGCTTATAAAAATACTAAATAATTTATTTATTTTGTGTATTTTATGTATTTTTTTTTTCATTTATTTATAGCATTTATTATGCACACACAAATTTCCTAACAAAACCTATAAATGAAATAGTATTTGTATCATATGTTTATTATATTAGTTTTGTTATATGCAAATTGGTATATATACACTAATTTACTATATAATATTTATAATACACAAGTGATTTGTTTTTTAAGAGCCACATTTATATTTGGACATATTTTCATAATTACATACATCTCATAATGTATTCAAAATATAAAATATAAATAGAAGCAAAATATATATAGTTCGAATGTGTATAAGGCGAATCATAAGGGAGTGTTTTTCTAGTGTTATGTTTCAATATTATTATATGCGTATTATTAGTATTATAGTTATTATGTATTTTGGGTGTGGAATTATATTGATCATCATCATAATCATCATCATCTTTATTATTGTTTGTGTTTATATGAATTGAATACGCAGTAGTACATGGGACAATATTAAGTAATGAAAAAAGTAGTTATTCGGTATATCTCTTGACAAATATCAATATATATATTAAATATGAAACGAAAACATAAAGATATTTTTCTTCTATATTATTTCATATACAAAAACCTCTATATATATTTGAAATATATGAAAATGAAAATTCCTTCAATAAATGTTGACATTTCTTTTACCAATCGAAATCATCGAAAACAATCAATGAACTGTAGCTATTTCCAATAAAAGAAAATATAGATTCACCATACACGCAATCTTTGAGTTTTGCAGCTGCATTTTTTTTTTTAGTATGGAAAAATAACTTGTGATTGTAGAATGATTGTACTCTTTAATGCGATGGCAAAAGTCATCTATATCCTTGATATTTACGGTAAATTACACAGCTACCGCCAGTTGTACGTTAACAGCAATCTTCAATGAAATCTATTAATAACTAACCTTTGATTTAATATAATTTTGCATGCGTTGTCGTCTATTCCTACACAATATGATTTACCTTCGTTGATTCTACCATCAACCTCTATCGGTTCTTGCTGCCCAATTATTATATATAAATGTTAGATGATTACAATAAATGTGGTTAAGCTATTACATGAAAAATTATATAGTTTATATTTATTTTATATTAGATTGTATTTCCAAACAAATATTCATATATTATTAAAAAAATTTCCAGACTGCATCACTGACATGAACGCACATAATTTATTTATACCAATACATATTCAAATCGTATCGCATATATACCTGCAATTGTATACTGAACATATGTTCATAATTATAATTAATAGAATATATTTATGTAGGTACGAGTATAGAAAAAAATTCCCTCAATTAATTCTTATACAATTATAGTGACTGGTTGTGATGTGTGTTAAAGTGTAATGATTGAGGTTCTCTATATATGTTCTATACAATATTTATGGAAAATTTATGTACAAGTTTTACATATTTTGCAGCGACAACCACTTACATTATTATGATACGCATATAGCACAGCAATGCAATTAATTTATTTTTCTTTGTATCGTTCATGTTTACGAATAATTTAACGGAAAGAAAAAATGCTGTTTTGTTTGCATAGTACGAGGAATTTTGTATGTTTAGTGTATAGTTCGTCTGAGAGATTAAGCAATTTTAATATACCAGACATACCCGATTTTAATCGATATAAATACAGTAAAGAGTCCGAAGAGTGTCACAAATTATACGGCTTTGATGCCCATAAATCATGTCACTATTGTGAGTGGAATTGATGATTCAAAGAATTAACGACATTTCAAGGATATTTGTTATATTTCATATATGAAAGAGAAACAAACAAGGAAATTGAGTAGAAATGGTGTACCATTGCAATGCCATTTCCAAAATCTTATAAGGAATTTTTAAATTAATCACCTCATATATGAAACACAATTCTTTGTGCCTTTCTCTTTCATCTGAGTTATTTCATGTCCAAATTCAATAATTATCTTTATAACGTTTTTGAAATGCCTTTTATCCATAAAGCATATCTTGTACTTAATTTCTTATTCTTAATTTTTTTTTTTCACATGAGGTATAAAATTATCCTTATAAGGAGTCCTTGAAATTTAAATTATCCTTGAATTAACAATTCTACTCAAATCTTAGATTAATTCTCTTTTACATGCATGTGCAATTTCCAAAAAAATATCCTTGTATTGTTCTTGAAAGTATTTTAAATCAGTAATTCAATTCGATTCCTTTGTTTTACTGCATTATATGAAAAAGGTTTATTTCATTTATTTTTATTGAATTCTTACAATTAAAGGTTATAGTTCGAGATGGGTAAATTTTGAAAATTTCTAGTAGTTTTCATCACCTTCTTTCTTTATACAATTTATTTATAATATGAATTATGTACAAAATTCATTGTTGCATTCGCCGCGTTCGCAAAAGGTTAATTCATTTTAAATATTATTGTATATACAAGGTTATTCAAAGATAAAGCCTATTGACGGTTTTTTTGTATTTTAATTAATTTTCAACCTAAAAACACGCAATCTATATTTTTTTATTTTACAATTCCATGCATGACCATATTTTAAATGACAATTTTAATCAACACGTAATGTATTGAAAATACTTATTTATTTAGTGTATGGCATTAAAACGCAGATGTGGTTTTAGCTTTCTCCAACCGCATCTATCTGCAGCTAACGTCTTCCAATCCCGAATTTTACGGTTCTGATGTACTGAAAATGAGAAAGATTTATTTTATAAAATGTAACCTTTTTTTTTTTAGATTTGTTTGTTAACGAGATCGAAAAATGTTGTCTCATGAAAAACACATTTAAATTTGGATGTTGTAAAAAAATTCAATGCAAATATTAGTTCTTTTACCCAAGATTTGTTACTTTTCAACATCACGTTCAACAAAATCACTCAATAAATGTTCGTAAATTTAATAATCGACTAATTTAAAAGTTAATAATTGAATATAATATTGACAGATATACGCAAAACAAATCTTATTATGTGTATAATCATTTCAATCCAGGTATATGGGCTTTTTAAAATGTTCTTATATTTATTTCGTGGATTATTTGATATTTATTCACAAAATTTTTTTATGTATAATAAAATCGTTTTATTATTATTAAATCAAATAAATTAAAAATACTATACCCGAATTGAAGTATATATAAATATGAATTAGTAAAGGTGGTCTATATAATATACGCGGATACATTAATATACCATACGTGCGTGAATATATACATTTTTTAATTTATTTATCAGCATTTTATTGGCTCCTTTAGGCACTACTAAATAAATGCATATGTTAAATCTAAATGTATATTGTAAATTCGTAATACAGAAAATACCATAAATAAATGTTGTACACATATTGGGAGAACGCAATGTGTGTATGGAAAAAATAAACATAAAATTGTAACAATAAAAAATTTACCACTTGTTTTCCGTTACATTTGGTATTGTGCGTTATTCTATTTCCTCATTGGTTTAATACATATGATATGGGTTTAGTGTTATACCATATATTGGTACTTTACTACACGATACTCTATATACATATACATGCGATACAATATATGTACGAACGAAACCAAGCAAGGGTACTACTATGGTATATAGCAAAATTTATTTATACACAAATTGGGTATACAAAATTGAAATAAAATAAAAATCAGTGACACGTTTATATGTTCTGTGTGTAATACAAAATACAATAATAAGAGCATACCATAAAAAAAAAAAAAAAAGTGTTCTATTTCCCAATTGCATTTGAAATTGGATACATTTTGTAAAATAATGTTTATTTTATTGTATATAAGTAGCGACACATAAATTTTTCTATTTGTATTTGTGTTTGTTTTTTATATTTGTTAACTGAATAATTAAATAAATAAATTATTAATATAATTCTATCTATTTTTGTATCTGGTGACATCATAATAATATATATTATATTACTTGCCTATAATAAATACATATAATACAAATACCTTTAAATTACATTACATTTATCGGCGGCGTTATCAGTTTTTTTTTTGTAATTTATAATTTAAAAATGTTTCCATTATATAATTTATATCTTAATTAACATATGAAAGTATATAGAAATTTATTTTTATTTGTATTACACAAACAAATTACACACATTTATATATTTTATATTTATTACTAATTTAAAAATACAATAGTTTTATTAAAATGTATACAGAAAAAGTGTACAGCACAGTGTGGTTAACTTTCATGGTAATCAATCGAGAAATACATTGTGTTTCAATTCACCCTAAATTTAGATGGAAAATTTTTGATATTTATTTTAATATACTGTAATTTTTTCATTTCGCTTACCATTTGTTGGTTTATGAAATAAAAAAGATACAGATATATGATGAAAATATATATTATTGGACGATACTCAAAGATTAACAATGTCTGGCCGCACCGGGTTATGCAGGTTAATTATATTAAAAATAATCGACACATTATTTTTTAACACTGATACGAAAATTAATTGAATAATCCAATATGTTTTTAAGACTTAAGATTTATAGAGCTTAAAGCTCTTCCCATAAACAAGCATGTGGCTACATACTAATGTATATATTTATGTAGAGATAGTATAGATTATTAGTATAAAGTATTAGTCTTTTCAATAAATATTTACTTAAACTGATATTTTACCAATATAATATTTATAACACGTAATTTAAAATAACAAAATATATTTTTCTAACATTGCATTGTAAATGTTTCAGTTTTATTTCACTGCATTTTAAATGCATATAGTATAGAAAAAAAACCGTGTAATTAGATTTATACTTGGATTTGGTGTAGCATGCGTAACTCTCCACCTTAGTCTTCTTTAAAGTATCTGAAATTCATTACAATAAAGTTAGTAAATTTATCTCTATTTGTGGAAATGTTATAATCCGCACAGTACTAAATCAAATATCTATATGGAATTGTGAACATTTTTTAATTTAGATTCGAAATATTATATAATTTGAATTTTTTCGGAACGAATATTCACAAATGGCAATTTAGTCGAGTTGGTTTCCAGCAGAAAAATATATAGAATAGTTTTATTAATGGGAAAAAATACAAATTGGCCTTAGTGCAAACATCCATCTGTCTGGTGCTATTACAATATGCATTACGTATATATGTTTGATATACTATATTCATATATTATATTTCTATGTGCTATTAACGTTACTTTATATATATATTTGATAATATTACTTACTACCTTGATTACAAAGTATCCGGAATTGAGAACTGATCCATCATGATCATATGACATAACTAAATTTAGTAGTAGATTGATGCGAATTTTGTTATATGTCTTCATACAATGGTAACCGATGGTGTTACAGATAAAATATGCAAAGTTCGGAATTGTGTTATATTCAATAAATTATGGAAGTTGTTCAACGTAATCGTTAATACCAATTTATGATGTTTTGATTTTGAAGAATCCTTCGTGTGTTCGATGATGCGAAACAACTATTGATGAGCGGAACCTAAGATGAGAATACGCAAATAAGACGGTAGATGTGATGATACTGCCTTTGTTCCAAATTAAAAGAAAATTACCATATTCTATATACCAATACTCTATGCTATACCTCAAAGAAAAACTCACATGAATGATAACGATGTTGATTTAAATTACCCTATTCATTTAAACTCACAATTACTATATATATTGTGGGTAAATTTTTGATCGCAGTAGTAGTAATAGTATATGTATCGTTTACATATAAAATTCAACGTTAATGGACTCTACAATAAAATAGGAAAAACCTTTTAATTTTTTTTAGTTTTACAATTCAACTATAACATTTATTTTTTTCTCATTTTGTAAATTATACCACCTATAATTTATAATAAGTAACATAAGAGTTGCTTCCTTTTTTTTTGTAATGTTTATTTGTATTTGTACACATTCACACATGTAAATTATAAAAATTATAAGTATATTATTATTATTGTTAGATGTTAACGAATTTATTATTTTTTTTTCCATTAAAAATGAACAAACAAATTTATCTCACAACAATTAATAATACGAATTTCGTTTGTCTCTGTTATCTATCGTATTGGATATATGTTAAAACAGTAGATACTTACCGGGTTTCATAAAAAAAAAAAATAGTAGTATAAATAGTGTAAAATTCTGTATCAAAATGTTGATAGTTTTTATAGAAATTATTCGATGTCATGTAAATCCGGCTGCATTTTATTGTATCATTTGTACCATATTTAAGCGTGTTGTATATAACTATAAAAATTACAAAAAAAAATAATATTAATATACACACAAAAACCATTAAATGTGTTAACAAAAAAATGTATGTAGAGCCGAGCGTAAATCTTTTGTTTGTTAATTTACTGAACGCATAAATGGAAATTTACTGAATAGAATTTTTATAAGGTATAATATAAAAATTGTATATTACAAAAAAATTACATAAAACATATTTATTTTTTTTTTCCATTTCATAAATATATTAAATTCGAGTACATATACATTTTTAAAATGCATTACCGACCGACTTGACTTGTTGCATTTGCAAAAGTTTAATAAATTTAATCATGCACATACGAGTGTTATACAATATATATCAACTGTATACCTATACCATATGTCTATACGTACGAGTATAATATGCATTACAAATTTACAACATGTTGTAATAAGCTTTTATTCCATATAAAGTTTTATTTTTATTTTTCATTTCATCTGAAACATTTAAAATGTTGAGTATTTCTGCAATTTATATATAGTTTTTATTTTATTTTTTAACAAAAAAAAAGAGTGGATGGAAAAAAATTTTCTCATGTAAAAAGTGTTCTACCCCCAACTTTAACATCAACACTTGTTTAATGTCTATAACGTGGAGACACTAAAATATCGAAAAAAATATATTGATATATATATATAAGATTAAATATGTTGTAAAATACTGTCAATAATTGATTTCAAATGATCGCGCGGGAGTATACAAAATTTTGAATATTTAAAAAACTATTGCAACAAGATGGATTTTGTGTTTGTTAATATTTAAAATTTTTTCATACTAATACGCACATATGAGCTTTTAATTTGTCCATTCGTATAACCTTAAATGAAATACGAATATATATGGTTTTATTATTGTAAACTATGAAAGAACAGAATAGTTAAAAGTGATGGATATCAGCTAATGCACCAAAAAAGAAACAACTTTGCTGGTCGTACATATTCGGCATAACATTCATAAACTATCTTGTGAAAAATTATAAACAAACAACATCGTTTGGCTAAGATTTCAGTACACTATATAACATCATTATATGAGCTAATCAACCATTTGAAAATGGAATTAAGTGTGAATATCTATATTATTCGTAAATTGTAATAGTACAAATGTATATGAGGAGTTTGTCTTCACACACAACACTATAGATATATATATACGGGCTAATCACCCATATAAGAATAATTTAATTATTGAAAACATAATATTACAGATCAATTTTGGTGCAGAGTAATTTACCAATTTGACTGTAATGTTTGATAGATGAGATTTTGCACTTTTGTAAAAATCTTATTTACTTCTTATATATATATATATATAAGGGAATGACATATGACTCAAAAGGTGCGTGTTTCACTTAATTGTTTTGTTGTCCAAAATGTTCTATATTCATCTAAATCCTACTATATCCTATACTATTTTTTGTGTATTAAAATTTTTATTTATATACTTAAGTCATACATTGATATTGATAGTCCATTGACATTAAATTGACGGTTTCCTATAATTAATAATCATATATATATATATTATTCACCAATCCGCTTTTATAAAATTTCAATTAATTTCCGCTCAGTTATTGTGCATTTTCAATTTAATTGTTTATTCATCAGATTTAAAAATAAAACTATATATATAATTTATTTCTATGATGATGATAATAATAATAATTGTATTTAATATTTCAATTGATTTATATTATATTTTTAATGTGTCTTTTAAATAACATAAATTTATATTACAATATCGGTAACAAATAACATATTAAAAATAAAAAACGAGTGCACTATAAATATTTATCGTTTTTTTGTATTTGTTATTTGCTATAAAAATGTGTCGCATAATAAAATATCTGTTATATATATTTGTTTGTTTATCGATGTACCGTAAAACAAGGTGATATTATGTTTTTATGATCATTTTACACAGTCGTATACTGAATCCATAACAATTTTTTCAGAATATGTAAAATTGTTGTGATACAAATGTACAACGAAGAACCTTAGCTACAATTGGCTAACTCCATTGATGTATCAGCAGGTCAATATATCGTAAAACTCTTCGAATAGAAACAAATAATTTATTATAATTACATCCATTCTTGTGTCAATGATGGTATCTTCATTCGTAGATGGCAAATCACTTTAATGTAACACCGTATATTTCTTAAAAACGTTTTACTATTGTTTTGGAACTATTTCAATAGGAATATTCACCCTATTTTACGGTATCTATAATAAGATACAAGATATTTACTCTATTTTTTTTTGTTGTAATAATATTAAAATAGAAAAAAAATGTATGAATTTACAAATATTATATAATAAAAAATGTTTTATTATTTATAATACTTCGGGGTACTTAAAAAAAATGTGGAAATAATGTACATACACACATTGAAATGATAGAAAAAATTTGTTTAAGACAATAAATTTCCATTTGTCTTCTCACATTATAAACAAAAGAAAAAACAATGCTATATTTTTTAATTTAAATTTTAATTTATTAATATGCAAATATTTTAAAAGTTTTCTATCTTATTGTACATAATATTAGTATAACCATTTTCCATACATATATAGTTTTCGAAAGAGATTCGTTGAAAGTTAATAAATGTATTATATTTTACTTACTATTTTACGTGATTCATAAAAAATACTATTTAATAAAAATATATAAATCTAGAAATAAATTTCCTATTATTGTAATAGTATAGTTTTTGTATTGTTGAAAGAATCATCAGATCTTAATCGTTAAAATACGTATATAAATTATTTTAATATCTTGGAAATTCAGCGATTGTATAAGTGATTCATGGTAAATGCAGTGGTGAAGTTTGAAAAAAGTTTTTGATAATACAATATCACTAAAAAATTTGAATGTTCACTTATACTAAATTTTCCGGTAAATTGACTTTTAAGAATTATCATCTTTCTGAATTGCGGCCCATAGTTTTAACGAATTTCGATAGTTGTATACGCAAAATTGCAATTTATATTATCAATTTTCAATCTTTCATAGAAGAAGATTTTTAAAAATCAATTCACACGTCCAAAAGATATAATGGAATTTTCTTTCGATGATGTCAATGAAACACCCAAATTAATTTTTTTTTAATTTAATTTAATTTCACCCCTGGTTATATATAAGAATAATTTAGTGATATTGAAAACTGTATGGCATTTCTATGGCTTCACCATTTTTCTATAACATAATCGTAAACATCAAATCATAAAAGTTATGCTATATTTTTTGCATTATGTCAATGAAATTTTACAAATATCTATAGAAAAAAAAAATGATTCAGCTCCGCTAAATATAGAATTCTGTATATGGAGAAACAAATGTTTGTGCAGATAGAGCGTTTTTATTTCTATATAATATAGTTGAACTCAAATGCTATGATATATACGATTATACTATTTGAAACATGAAATGGATGGATTGAGGATTGATTTACCGAAAAGCAAACAAATTTCTATATAAGAACATATAGTGTTATGGTTAATCAAAGAGTCATTTATCTATACATTGTTTATCCGAATGCTATATAGTACAAATCAACATAAAGAAACACGATTTGACTATAAAGTCGAATTGAGTAGATGGTCTTAATCCATAGTTGCACTGTTATATATAATACTAATTCATATAATAATACAAAATAAATACGATATACAGTGATATGCACGCAATATATACAATACTTGGAGGAAGCACATAATCCCACTTTCTGTTATATTACATAAAAATACTATATGCAGAATACATATAAACATTATAATATATGTATAGGAGGATGTAATATGTTTTTTTAAATCAGGATTTGAATACAAATTATAATTGTTATATAAAATAAATAAAACGTTTGAAGTATAGAATATAAATTTAATTTATAAAAAGACCACCGGCAATCCGGTGAGCTTATATTATCGTGAAATATAAAGGTATGGGATTAACCCACACACACACAATAAAGTATTTACAGGTGTATTTCAAAAAATTTAATATAATTTCATATTTACCATTTTCAACAACATTTTACAATTAATATATTATTTGCCAAAAATAATAATCTTAAACGAAAAATAGAGAAACAATTTATTATTTGATTATTCACAAAATTATTTTTTTGTGTTATTTTGTTTACAAAAATATAAAATATAGAAAAAAAACAATGCAATACAATCGCGCTAAAGAAAGATTAAAATATGAGAGAAAAAAAATGAAAACATAAAAAGCTTATAAAAACCGAAGGCAAAGTTTCTATAAACTTAAATTAATGTAAACTTATTTTGTGTACACACACTTATACGTTACGTTTATATAAATATTATCATTTATCACCAAATTCAGAAGTCAGAAGAAGTCAATGGGTATATTAAATAATACAAAATACAAACAGAAATTTTATCATTTATCCATACAAAATATGATATGTATTTATACCGTGACAGGTAGAGTGGAAACACCAAAAACTATATACATTCCATTTATAAATAACAAAGAAAAATTTAAATAAAAGTTTATTATTCATAAAATGTTTTATCATCATAATTCATAATCCATTATACGTATACACCGAATATTTATTTTAATATTATTAAAATATATTTATAGATTATATTTATATATTGCTGGTCTCTGGTATTATATAATATAATTAAATATAATATTTATTTTAATGAACTATATACAATTTAATAAATATATATTGTTATTATATTTCTACCCATAAAATTATTATAACACTATTGATATTCCTATTTGTAAAATTTAGTTTTAAAACATTAGACAACTTATCCTCCAACGGTTTGTACTTATTATTGGAGTGAAATTATTATGTACACCGCCTGTCTCAAAATGTCTCAAACTTTTTAACAGTTCTAATAGTAAATCAAATCAAATGTGGCTGCAAAATGCTTTTTCCATTCATAGGAAGTTTTGGAAATAGATAATAGTCATAGTCTCGCAGACAAATCAAACTAATATGGTGAATGGTTTAGTGTTAATAAGCCGTTTTTTGGTTTAAAAATCAATAAAATATCAATTGATGATCAATGAGATTGTACGTTATTATGAAAAACATGCCGATTATCAACATATTCGGCATACAACAGATACGATGACGTAAACTTTTCATAACTTTATATTTTTTTATCATCATCCTCAATGGCTTGATGGACAATTTTAAAACGTTAGTTATTGTACCGCAGATTTACATAATCATTACCATTAACTTTTTTACATAATTTCAAAAGTCTCGGTAAATGTTTTATTTAATATATTAAAGATCTTTGTTTGAAGTTCGCATTTTTGTACCGATACCACTACTGGACACTATATAATGGTTTGAGCTCAATCGCTTTACTTATAAATATGGAACATTATAATATTTTGACAAAACGTTAGCCAAAAATGTGCGTATCTTTCTAAAAACCAATATCACATATATAGAAGCTTGACGCCTAACAAACAATCCATTTTTATTAAGCATTACATTTAAGTTCACATTAAATTTATTTGATAACATTTTTATACAAACACTTAATTTTCAATTTTATGCCATTTTTTGCAAAGTATTTACAATTTACGTAAGGCATGATTTAAATAAATAAATAAAAATTACATTTTTCGAAATAATGTAATATTTTTTAACGTAATTTTAATTTTATTTAGTTACAAGTTATGCAAAATTTTGCAGTTCGAAAATAGCATTATTTCGAATTATTTATTTATTAATGTAAATCATTAAGATGAGAAGTTAAAAATGCTGGTGATCGCTGTTATACACTATGAATATTTCCATTAGAATAATTTAAAATGCAATAATTTGATTTTATAGAAAAAATGTAAATTGTTGATGTGATAGAAGGTGAGGTGGGATGAATGATAAAAATTTTAAATTTAGGGATGCTGAGAGCATGGACAGGAATGCCGTGTGTTGAGAGTAAAGAAATTTTAATTTTTTGTCACGTTTGATTAAAGCGTTGCGACAGAGATTTACACACAGTTACATGTATTTAGGACGAGAAAGACTTTTCAGTGTAAAATATGACTGTTGTATAAGCTCAGATTTCACTATTCGACATTAAATCTAAAAAATATAGTTAGAGGGGATCTCAAAAAGTGCGATATTATCAGATATATCTGCAATTATCAAAATATTTACCCCTATAATGGTGTGTGCTGACATTTGAATAGCTTCGAAAATAATACAATTTCAAATACAATATATTCGGTTTTTTTTTCGAGTCAATAAACTGAACAAATTTGAAAATCTTTCAGTATTAAATAAATAATGTCACATATAAATTTCGTTAATTAAAACCCTTTACTACTTCACCAGCTTATATTTTTGCGTATATTATCACTGTATTATATATGAATAAATAGATAGCACGTCAATTATGTTTGTTTGTGGACTGCGTTGTGTACATCTGTATATTATTTCATATCTACAATATATGGAAAGGAACCAATATTCTAGTTACCCAGTCAAAAGAAACAAAATAATAATGGAACTCATATTAATTCTATAGTAAACAAATCAACCTTAACATTTTTCATTATTCATTTATGAAGAAAGTATAAATCATTATATATATTTTACTATATATCACACACAAACACACAGGTGTCAATGTCAATCACCTTTTTATACTATATTGTTTGTAAATATAATATACAACATACAACATTGGATTTGTTTAGTCCTTTTCATCCTGTATGTAACTCGTACCATAATATACATTTACCGGTAATACAATATTTATTTTTTTATTGCGTATGAATGTTTGTGTATATTAATATATGGGAAAAAAAATATATTAAGAGCAATATTAATCATTATTATTATTATGCATTAGAAAATTTTGTTTATGGATAATTAATCTTGTCACCCTTTTTATTTTATGTGTTTTTTTTTTCATATTGTCATATTAAATGTATACCATATTAACAAAGATTTTAGATTTAGGATCCCCAAAATAATAATATATACCTAATAACATCCAATTTACAGTGAACATTTAAATATGATCTTTCTCAATTTCCTTTTTCATCTTCTGTAACATATATATTTTTATGTGTACATATAATTTTATTCACAAAAACATTAAATTTAATCTAATAAATAATTTATTAAAATGTATTATTATTATAATATTATTATTATTATTATTATTATTATTATTATTATTATTATTATTATTATTATTATTATTATTATTTTGTTAATTATACATGCGTAATCCATATATAGATGTAATTTAAATTTATATAAATATTATTTTATTCCCCTCATGATTTTTAAATTAAATTTTTTCGTTTTGGTCTGACGACATTTAAGTATTATCCGAATTCGGTCATGTATTATATAGACAGTGAGACGCAAATATTATAAGTATACACATTTTATATTAATAATAAGAAGTAAAAGGAACACCGATAAAATATAAATTTAATATTTATTATAATTTATAATCGTGTTGGAGATATATCCAAGTTTTTGTATAACAATATTATAATGCCGCAGTAATATTAATAAATTTTGTATATTATAGAATTATTTTCTATTATTATATAAATACAAAACATCGTAATGTTAATAGAAGTTATTTTTTCTTGTGTGTAATTAAAGACATTAGTTTTAATATAAATACATAGGGAATAGTTTATACTGTTTTCCATCGGAAGCTATATACAATTGTTTTTGTAAAACAAATGGATTGTATAATTGTTGTTCATATATGCAGCGATAATATTTTACATTTTCTTGTGCTATTCTATGCGCAATGGGTGTGTGTTTGTGTTTACCATTGAATTGAAACAAATGTAATACATTCTAAATTTAAATTTTATTTTGGTAAAAACCGTTTCAATCATCAATTTTGTCTCTTTTTGGATAATTCTCATTTCTTTTCCAACTATGACAAATCCATTAAAACCAATCCCGTGCTGTGTGATTATGTAATACATTCAAAATTAGAATTTAATGGTTCATTTAAATCGTAAGGCACATATTTAAATTTTGTTTAAAATTAAAATTAATATTTATAAATAATAAAGGACATTGCAGGACATTGTAATATCGGAAATTGAAAAAAAAAAAAACTGTCACTCTCTATCCCATCTGATTATAAGAAGTTATATAATGTAAAATTTAATTTAATCATTTAAATAATAAATTAAAATAAAATCCCCTAGGTAAATTTGACATTTTTTTCATGGCAATTTTATAGCCTAAACCAATACGAAATTAAATGTAAATACTAAATTTTTTATATTTATGTTATTTATATTATTTGTTAGTTGGTTGAGTGAGTGTATTACACGAATTCTAATATACGTAAAAGTAATATCAGCATATTATGAAAATGGATAATTTTTTTTCCGATTTTTTGTATATAAAATTAAGAGTTGATATTTGTTTTTAATGAATTGAAGCAATTGTTTATTTGTTTTTTTAATATATATACAAAATACATATAATAATTATATATAAATTAGAAAACTGTTTTTGAGTATCAGTGCGCAGTCCCGGTGCCGTGAACCGCTCGCCATACTGACCAATATTTCATATTGCAAATATTTTAACGCGCAATACAGATTAAAGTTTGGCAACATAAATTTAACTATAACATTTATTTTGGATTTATTGTTTAACGTTACCGCATATTATTTTCTAACAAAAATATCTTCTCTACGGAGACACAGTGAATCACAAGTTCATAGTTGCCAATCGATCGTGAACCATACAAGAGAATTTAAATTTATTTTAATACGCAAATATTTCAAGTACATGTTCATATTCGTTTATGAGATAATAAAAATAAAGGACGAACATATCGTTGAAAAATATGTTGTTGGACGGACACTATTTAAAGATTAACAATGTCACACATGTTCCACATGTTGAACCAAACGCTATCTTATTAAATTAAAGTTTACAGTATATAGATCTAAAAAGAACCAAACAAATTACATCTATGATCCGATAAGTGTTATTCTTTTATATAAGTTAAAACATTTTCTGTAAGTTATTCTCAATGGAATTGATAATTCACTGGAATTTTGGACAATTCAATTAGGATATTTTTTCAAACTATGTATTCTACATATCAATGGAAACGAAGAATTATTATTAGCAAAAAAAGAATTAGCATTAGCGTTAGAAGGATATTTTTTTAAATTGTTCATGCATGTTACGCACATGTAAAAGAGAATATAAACCTATAAGGTTCGCGAGTAAAAATATAATTGATATTTAATAGGAATTAAGGACATTTCAAGAATCTGAAAGGAATATTTTTTCAAATTATCTCATTTATGTAAATGGAAATTAAACAAGAAATTGAATTCAACTTGTATATGTTTCTCGGCGCAAGGACACTATGCAAGTAAAGTTTTTGAAATGTTCTCCTATATATCCTTGTTTTTAAATAAAATTACATCTCTCGCGGTACGCATATATGTTTTGAATTTCTATACAATAAGTGTCACAATAAAATCAAAAAATGTAAATATATTTTACAAAGTTTATTGTGATGCAGATAACACACTTATCAGATCTTTACTATTTGTATTTATAGACCATAAATTGTTGGAGTTTTATCTATATAATAATCCATTGTGTGGAGTAATTGTCAAACATAGCTGCAGTGAATGTTGTTGGTATAGACTCCATATATACTATTTCACCTGCGATTTTGATCAAAACAGTATATGTATATAGTGAAGTAACAGTTAATATTATAAATATATTCAAAAGGATATAATTTTGTTTATGTGTTTTATTCTGCCAATTCCCATACAGTGCTGGACCATTATCATGAACACCTGCTATATTATAGTTATCAGGAAGTTGGAGTTAGTTCATAAAGCCATCAATTTTTTCTATTATAATTATCATTTCATATTTTTATTGTAAAATAAATAACTCTATGTGTTGGTCTTATGGAAAAGGAAATATAATTTTGAAAAAAAACTAGATTAAAATTAAATTATTATTTTAACACATAAAAGTTTATATAAATAGGAAAACCTTTTTAAATTAAAATTAATTAAATTAAAAATTTGACACTTTATTTTTTTTTTTGTTAGCAAAACTGTTGAAATTAATATATTCGTATTTTTTTTTATGTGTGCGTATTTGTTTGTATATCCATGGAGTTAAAGCCTTCTTCTTAATACTCATCAGTTGATAATCAAATAAAATTTTGTATTAAATTTTTTGAAGCGTATTAATTTTGTATATTTTTATATACAATATTTTACAAAAAAAATAAATAACAATCAGAATGAAGATGACAAAAAATATAAAACTATACACGACATTTGTCACTGCCCCGTTCATGCGATTGGGATTTTTGTATTTCATTTCGTTTTATTTTTGTATAATATGTTGCCGTCCGTATATATAAAAATGAAATAAATATTTGTTACGCACGAACAATGGTCGATTTTTGTACAAAAATATTTCGAAGATATAAAATATATAGATTTTATTACAGTATATTGTATATTTGAATTGTAGGCTTTTTGAAGGTGGGTTTTTTAAAGGAGTAAATTTTTCTTTTTTTCTATATATATACAATATATGAAGGACACTTTGGATAAATATATCGATATATATTGATATAGTTTTACAATAAATTTTATTTATTTGTTTTGGTGAAACATTATACTTTTCTTTTGTGTTGTGTGTACATTGTTGAAAATCTATAGTCGTTCGTTATTATAAAAGAAATCGGCATTATGTCGCCGTCATCATATAAGTATAAAGATGGGATTTTTATATCGACATATATATTGTTTAGTAAATGTATTTATTTAATTTTATCCCCATTTTTCTTATTTTTTATTATATTTATTTATTTTATTTGGTTTTTTTGCTATCCGTAACTTGTATATTTTCAATACACAATACATCAAAAACTACTGCATTTTCATTATATGATTAATTAATTAAGTTTTGTTTGTATATTTATTTGATTTTTCTTTATAAATAATATATAAAATTTTACTGGAATTTACTGGAGATCAAGTCGATATCGGTATTTCCTTAATTCCATTATTTGTATGTGAGTGATTAGTCACAATTAATACAATGTGTATGCATAGACATTGTTGTTAATCTTTGTCTTTGAATATACAGTGTGTCCGTAACCCTATGTTTTCAGCATTAAAATAATTACCTGAAAATTTCTTTATGTATAAAATTTAAAAATTGAATCCTGTGTTTTGATTTGCAACATGCACGCTATAACAACTGCATGTGACTGAATGTCCTACCATCTTATAATGCCTATACATGTTCGTGAATTTATTGCATTTTTTATATTTCAAATTATTTTATTGAAAAATATATGTGGTTGGTAATTATTTTATATAATTATTACACTCCAGAAGAAAATATGAAGAGAAAAAATTATTCTTGATCTGGATTGATTTTTAATCCATGCACCACACAGTTACTCTAGCCGGTCATCTTACCAATTGATCTAACCAAGAATCTCTATACCATTTGAAAAGGTTTTACTTAATACAACGATATGATGCGCATTTCAAACGCAATGAAATTGACCAGATTTTGAAATCAAAATCATCAATGGTGAAGAAATATGGATACTTTTCAATAACATCATTTTGCCAGCGTGAGATGAAGCAGCACATAAACAACCATATGGAAAGCTGCATTGCATAACTGTTGTTAATTTCATAAGATTACAAAGACACATTTTGAGCTGCTTCTTAGCAACCGCTCAGATGTTTATTGCGGCAACAACTTATAATACTGAAGGAATCAATCAAAGATAAATCACTTATAATTGTAAAATCGTGCGAAGCTGCGATGTTCCATCATCAAGACAATGCAAAATTATTGGAGTCGTATTTAAACGTTTTGTTATACATCTTTCTACTGACCCGTGCACCATCACATTTTACCATTCGTTCTATGCAAACATTTTTCTTTATCTTTATTTATACTTTCAATTTATAATTTTCGAACAATTATTTGATTCTGGGGATTCAGTTACACATTTTTTCGTTTGCAATTGTATGCCATTGACACAACAGTTTTATTTTAATTTTATACTGAACTATATATAGTATTAAAATTTATATAGTCTTCAGTATTTTTTGATTAACTGTGTATACTTATTTTTAGGTACCATGAAGATGAAAAAAAAAGTTTTCTTTAAAATAAAAAGTAATTTTCCCAAAGTAGAAAAAATCTTATAATCGGTATACACACTCACACCTTAAATAACTTTATCGAAACAAGCTTATGTTTTGCTATATAAAAATATATTAGAAATGTTTTGAACACACACATATACTATTTAAAAACTTTTAATTTCTTTCCCATAAGTTAAATAAGTTTGGGTTTTGAGGCCATTGAAATTTTATGGAATTTTTTGGTTTTTTTTTTTTTGCGGATATATGCTAAAATAAAAATTTTTTTATTGTTATTTTTTGTTTGATTTGTGTTAATAAATTGTGGTTTAATAATTATATGTAAAAATATTTTATACATTTTAATTTTACTCTAAATCCAAATCTAAAAGGCTAATTCAATTAATTAAATTTTCATATAAATTCTGTTAAATTTCCACAAAATCGAGGTCAAATTATTATTATTTTATGTATAATTTGTATAATTATTATATAATTCATTCCAACCAAAAACATATATATTATAAATATACAATAATAATAAAATTGATGTCGTCTATACTAATTTCATTGTATTATAATTATATTTATATTCATGAAATATGTATTGATTAAATGATTAGATATTGACTGAAATAAAACTATTGTAATTTAAAATTTAAATAATTTGTGTAATTACATTTTAATTTTTTATTGTTCATAAATTATTGATTATTGAATATTGAATAGAGATTGATATTTTAAACTGTGTGTGGCCAAACAAAATATTTTATAATAAAATTTGTAAGTTATACATAGCGCAACATTCGTATATTTGAACGATTGACAAAAAATGCAAATATTTTTGTAAAATTAAGTAGAATTTTCTCATTAACCATTACACTTTATATTAACATTTAAAAATTAAATTATAAAATTATATATTTATAATATTTTTGCAATTACAGAAGAGAACCTTCACGACACCATTAAAATAATCCTGGCTGGCTTCGAGGTGTCATTCCTTTATATATTTATAATTACTTTTTTATGTTATGAAGTTATAGTTTCGTGTAAATAATGCTCTAATTAATTGAAATTATTAAAAATTTGAATGTTAAAGAAATAAAAAAAAGGATTATTAAATCACAATTCGTTCACAATGCGACTTTCGTGCACTGTATTCCTACAAACATTATTATGTAACACCGTGCACACACATAAACATATATTATTAATTTATAATTACAATTCTCTGCTTACAATTAAAATCTATATAGTATCAATATTTACACTCGGCGTATATATATAAAATGAATACCATATACAAATACACACACAATATATGAAAAAGTTATAATTTATTCAAATAAATTTTAAAATGTTTATTTTAACTTTTTGTGAAATTTATTATTCTACTTTACCAATAAATATGAAAATAAAAGTTTTATCCTTAAACATAAATAAATTTTACAGCAGTATCTTTATCCAAAAAAAAAATGTATATATACAGTGTGGACTATGTTGCAAATGTATAATAATAGTTAGTCAGCGCGGGGATCGACAAAAAATTAGTTTATCACATGTAGAGAAAAGTTACTATAGTTTTTTATTTTACAAAAAAGTTGAAAAATGGAAAAATTATCGAAACATGAGAAATAGGATATTTTTACTTTTTCCATTGTTGGTTTATATATGGGCTGGAAAATTTTTAAAGAAATTTGATTTGAAATGGGACTATGCAGTTTATATGAGATTTCTGCAAAAGTCATACCACCGACATTTACACTTACTGCTATTAAAAATATGATTGCTTTTCAATTCCCTGTTGAGAACTATAGTTTTCCGAATCTTTATTTAAATGTAGTATATATTTGCCTCATCCTAAATCTAATTAATTAAGAAATGGTTCTGATTTTTAATCACCATTTATTACATGGGATGATCTGAGGACCGAAACATTGTTTTATTACAACCAAAGTTTATTGAAAATACAGAGTCCACTGTAAATATAGATCTGGAAATTTAAAATTTGCGTATATTAATTTATTCTCGGTTTCATTTTTCTACAATATACAAAATGTAAATGCAACCCTTTTGAAAATACTTATATATCGTTAAATGTTATATAATGGAAATATAAAATAATATTTTTCTTAAGTTTATGAATCGAATGAGCATATATTGATTATTATAATATTTTATTTATATTCCATTCAGTATATATCTATATATAACTTATTTAAGTATACGAGGTGTTGGTATGGAATAACGAGATTGATGCTTACACAAATGTCCCATTGTCTGTAAAGATTTTTCTAGCCAATTATAATATTGTAGTGTTAGACCATCCACCTTATTCACCTGACCTTAAACAATATAATGTTTATCTGTTCGCCGCAATGCTCTTAAAATGTATTCCCAAATCGAGTAAATCTATACAACTTTTTAATTGATTTTTAATTTTATAAATTATTAATAATGCCACAACAAAATTATATATTTTATTATTTTAATAAATTTATTAATTTATAATTTATTTTTCTTTCATTACAGGTAAGCAACATTTTATTACATTGAATTTTTTGTGCGAATATAATTTTAATATAAAGAAAGAATATTTATCAGAATTTGGGTATGTTTTTAATTTTAGTTAAAATATAAAATGAATATATTTTGTTAACATTAAAATATTATATATAAAATAATATTTGAACATAAACGAAAATTATCCTGATTGGAAGACGTTAATAGACGCTCCAATTATATTTAAAAATGTATAAATAATATAATTCATATCGATTCCGAGTAAAAAATATCACGTCATAAATAATAAAATCTTTACAAAAGAAAACCGTCATATACACATAAGTCACAGTTTAGCAAGATAAATAAGAATAAAAAAGATGCACTTATAAAAATTCTGCTAATCTCTGTGCCTTAATGTTTAGGTTTATGTTAACAATGGCACTTTAAAATAAATTTAGAAATTAATATTTCACAGCTGCGGGTGTCTACAAGTAAAACTTTTTAATTTAACGAGCTATTATCAAGACACGGTCATACGAATATTTATCGGTGGTCTCATCTTAAAAGTATCTAAAACTAGATAATTATATAGATAACATATAGATAATATATAGATAATTTATCTTAAACTTTAACTTTGCAGAGAATAAATATCTTAAGCTTATCCTTATATATTGTAGATGCGTGATGTACATACATTCTTTTTATGACTTTGCTCTTCAAATTTCCATTAATGAAACAATCAATTTGAAGATTTGAATACACGTACTGCTGTAACGTTGTATCCTTTTGCAGATGATATGGATGTAACGGATACTAAACTTTAGGATTTACGTATAGACTTCTAACGATGTATATTGCTAATTGCCGAATACTTAGCATTTTTCGTTTAGTATTTATTATTCCTTATTCATATTTAAATTTTGATCGCAGGCTATAAACCATATTAGTGTTATGCAAATAATTTTGAATTTAGTTTCTTATTTGTAATATATATTATATTTTATATTTTTCCACTACTTATTTCAAACACATATTACTTTCAAACTGTTTGTCATTTTATATTAGCTAAATCAAAAAAAGGTCAATTAAAATCTGCGATTTATATAGAAATATGTCCTCCTCCTGCTCTTTAAAGGATCCCCACTGTACCATCGGGAATCCCCTTATAAAAATACATAACAAATTTAATGTTATTAAAAATTCACAAAATTTGACAATTTCTGATTTCGTTTTTTTTTATCTTTTGATTAAAACAAACAATTTAAATTTTCACGTTATTTGTAAAAGAAATTTCGTGGAGCTATAATTGAGTGAATATATACAGCAAATTATTTTATGTTTTCTTATTATGCATCTTATATTTTATATCTACATCTTGTATATTATAATTTGTTCTTGTATGTACATAAGTTCGTCAAGTCCTGTCTTTCTTATGTTTTTTTTTTTTTTGTTATTTATTATTTCATCTCGTTGAAAAGAATAACATTTTTATTTTTCCATTTCCAACTAATATAGATATTATGTAATAATGTTTTCTTATATTGTATATGTATTATGTTAAAGATATGTATCCATATATCCATCCACACAATCAAAAACGTATATATATATATGAATACGATATAATAATAAACATTCCAGAGTACATATATATAAAGAAAAATGTTTTGTATCCAAATAAAAAAATTATCGTAATATAATAACAAAAGAATATCTTATCGAACTAAATGTACATTATGTGTCTTGTCTGCGTTACATTTGTTTGCTCCCTGCTGTCAAAGCTTTAATACACCACCGGAATGTGAATTTAATTTAAATATTTTTGTATAAATTTGTACAAAACAAAAATAAATATTTAATGTGGATATTTTTTTTTTTATTTTCAAGAACATATTTTGTTTAAATTTTTTATTAGTATTTAATGTATACCCATCCGCATGCATATTATAATTATATGCATTACAATACTAATATTATTGTTATGTTTTATATATGCGAAACATTGAATTTAATATAGGGATGCTGCGGACAAATGTTATTCATGATATTGTAAATTATAAAAAATATATATAAATATACAAACAACTATTCTATACAAAATGAATTATAATTATATAGAGCATATTATGCAAGTGCATGAACTTACATTAAAGAAAATTATTATTTGTAATTAATAATATTTTTCCTTTTTAATGATCCTTAAAACAGATTTTTTACCTGAAATATATACACAATAATATCAATTTCTCTTTAAACAATTTACAATAATTTCCTGTTTAATCTAATGCCCGACTTTAAACGGGTTATGAGTTACAATATATATTGTGCATTACATATTAACATCAAGATATATTTTTTTTATAAGTTATATTAAAATTTATCCTTAAAAGGATTCACTATTTTTAACACACTGCATTTGTAGCATCTATTTCCAATTCCTACGAAATTTATATTCTCCTAATATTATAAACAGTTTGACCACGAACAGCAATCGATCGTTGCGTCCATATATTTAGTTTTTATTCTACATTCACTTTGAAACCTATAACCGATGCCTCGTTTCTTTAATGATTCTAAAGTCTATCATTGACTGTCGTAATATTGAACATTAACTGGTGATTTCAAAAGTTTTGAATTTGACATCAGCAACAAAGACCGTGGAAAATTTAAAGATTTACGTTTTAATTAATGAAAACTCGATAAAAAAAAAACTGAAAAAAAATTGACAGAAACATTTGATTTTGTCCAGAATTATTTCCACACATATTTACATGCCTTGAGAAAGATCCAGATAGACTTAACAAAGTCTTCAAGCAAAAAATTCAAGAGTAGTTTTTCATTTTTCGATTACTATTGATATGAGCATTGAAAAACAAAACGACCGCAATTGGTCACCTAACACGGGAAAGTAAAGAAAATTGAAAATGTTGTTCCATTACAATGATGCTCGAGCACATGATATTACAAAATCCAGGTCAAAAAGATTTGAAAACAGATTCGGTTTGCAATGAATACTTTGATTATTAAATTCTTACATTTTGTTATGCAAATAAATGTCTTTTTCATGTGATATTTCATATATTTTCATACACTTCACCTGTTTGTTATATATGACCTAAATCATAACTTGTGCTTACACATATTTTTTGTTGTACAATAACAAACATAGTTAAATTTTATATTTATAGGAAAATATGCTAGAATTCAATTTAATTATTTTTATTATATAATAATATAGTCGCACCGGTCGGGTATTATTTTGTTTATAAAATATACATGAAAATGAATGAAATTTAAGATAAAACTATTTATAATTTTTGATAAATATACTCGGTGTGTTAATTTATATGCGATATGGAAATGAAATATCACATCAGGGATGAAAAATTCTATAATAATTTATTTAGTACAATTTTTACTGGTACGTTTGTAATCAATAATATAAATTTAAAATTTGTTTGTTAATCTAATGCTAATCACACAATTAAAAATATTTTATAATATATATTACGTTTCATACGACGTTACAACAAATCCTAGGTTTCAGTCCCTGATATTTATATACGAGTAATGTTGTATATAAAAATATAACAATACATTTGGTTATAGTAAATATATTCCTTTAAAATTGTAATACATTCTACATTGGCTACATTGCTGTGACTATATTTATGTCTGCGTATAGTTAACCCAAATAAATATTCTATAACAATTTTAACGTAAAAGTTTTGTACAAGTATTTTTCACTATTACATAAAGAGGTATACTTAAATATGATGAATTTTAAAAAGAGATTATAAATATCTTAAAAAAACATTTTAAATCAAAGAAAATTTTTGAAATATTTTTACTATATATTTTAGCTATTTCTAGAAATTGTGTATGTATATATTTATAGTATATATAGGCTGTCATTGAACTGTGTACAAAAGAGTTCACAGCACCACGTATTGATGGTGCTGTTATGACAAGTACTGAACTGAAAAAGAATCATTATATTTTTTATGTTTCTATTGAGAAAAATTGCTGGTTAAAATCATTCAATGGATGAAATTATGATGCAAAAATACTTGTAAATTATGTCATTGCAAACCGGTGTAACAACGCGTTGTCTTTGCTTTTGAAACATAAAACATATAGTTTTGTGTGTCGTATTGTTATTGACGATGAAAAGTGTACACACTTGATGGGACACCATCAATCAATGAAATTGTTACCGCTAATTTTTACGTCAATTGAACGAATAATTATTGCGAAAAAGTGTAAAAAGTAACAGCGTAAAGTGATCCTCTTGCGTATACGATAACGGATGGAATGCATAAACTAATTTTAATAATGCTTTAACATTTGAATATAATTTAAAAAATTCTTATCTATGTACATTTTTAGAAGAAATTCTGTCTATTGAATTATTAGAATTTTTAAAATCAATGTTTTATGTTTTCAATCGGTATATATAATTCTATAATAATATAATGCAAAACAAAATTCTATGAATTTTCTTCATTTAAATAAAAATTCAATTTACAATTTTTCCACTTATAAAATCTTATGCCACATAAATTACATGAAAAATAATAATATACGTTATGTTAATAATTTCATTTGCTCTTGATTTATACTCGTATACAAATATATGCCCATTGAATAATATACCATAATATTGTGTATATGAATAATGAAATGCTTTTCATCTCATATATTGTACGAACCACTTTTCTTTCTATTATATATATGACAAGAAATATATTTCATAAAATAATTATTTTTATATTATAATTATTAGAACAGCAACAACAACAACAACAACAGCAACAACAACGTCATTACAACAATAATAACAAGAACAACCATTAAGTTTTTCCATTTCATGAATAATAAATATTTAATTTTATGTATATGTACAATAGACATTCCGTTGCACTTGTTTAGGTACACTTGAAATAGGTAAATCGCCATCGATAGTAGTCCATAATTATATGTAATATAAGAAAAGTTATGAGAAAAATCGAACATCGAAAGCATCAACGGTTTATATACAGAAAAATCAGCTAATGATTTATGTTGTATCAAATTGACGGTATAGCTGTTGTGGTTCTAATCTAATCTAATCATAATTTAGAGAAAACTACATTCTCAAACTGCTACTACAACTACTCCAACTAGTACCATGCTCCAAAATTTATATGTCTTGGAAGAAAGAATGGAAAAAAAAAAATAGTCTTTTCGCAGATGATAAGAAATTAAATTTTGCCGGTATTTACTACTAATGGTTTTTAATAAACTATTACTTTCAGTTTTTGATCAGACTTGATAGTCGTGATGTAATGGTTTGGAATACGATTTCATTTTTTTTTTTTAAAGATATAGGAACTATCATTTTATGGTTAACTAACAGGGAAATAAATTATCATATTCATTTAATTATTTATACCAATAAACAAGTGAAATGAAGTGTATATCTATTTATAAGTATTATACATATGTGTGTGTGAATGGATGCTTAATTCAAAATAGTTATTGAAATTTAAAAAATATGGTTAATAAATTTTCATTTTACTATTTTAGAATTTCCTTGATTTATGTTTGTTGTTTTTTTTTTTTTTCAAGTAGCAAATTAATATTTCAAGTTACAAATTAACAATAAAATAATAATAAAGAAATATATATTTTATTTTTAAGTGGTATTTTTTCTGAAGTTTTAGTGAATAATTATTTAAGTTTTATATATATATATTGTACACAATATTGTATACTTCGTGTTATTGCTATAAATTGTGTCTGATGAATGAATGAATGAATATAATTATTTTCTATCAGAGAATTTGAGTTCCTTTTCTCCGTTGTTGTGAACTGTTTGTATTTTTGGATATATGCAAAAGTAAGTTCCGTTTTTAACTGAAATTACATGTTTATTTACCAAGTATATAAAAGTGATGCAGACTCCATCAGAAATCACAACCTTCACCAATCTGTTTGGCAATTTACTTCCTGTCTGATGAAAGGGTCATCTTTTGAAGCTTTCCAATAGCAAATCGTCAAAATTTTTTGATACTATCATAAGATATGAATTGTGTGTTTTAAAGGACTGATTGCATCGACCGAAATAAATAATAATCCGAATGTCTGACGAACTTCACTACATTATTTTACCAAACCGTTGTATTATCATGATGCTTAAATATTACAATAATTGTGTAATAAAGAATATATTCTAAATTCCATATAAAATTATAAGAATATTTTGTTATTCTTAAAAAATACAAATACAAATATACGACCTATGAAACTTTTTTAATTATTTTCATTTATTATTTTTATTTACCATTTCCCAAAATTATTTTCTTAAATAACATCAAAAGATATACATACACACACACACACAACGATTGAATTTTCTATTTAATAATACGTATGTAATATATTTATATAATTATACAAAAATAAACATATTTGCCTAAAGCTTTTCCTTTACTTTTCTTATTTATTTAGTTATTGTTGTTACATTTACATTTTTTTTTTCGGCTACAATCTACAACATTTTATTTCATTAAAAAATTTTGTGTATGATGCAAAAGTACACATATATTTAATAATAATAAAAATTTATTTAAAGTTTTCGTATATACGTTGTTTTTTGCAGTGTGTTAAACGTCTACAATTTACATTCATATGCGTTATGTACTCAATGTGGACGCGTTCAAATCGGAACTTTAATATACGAAAAACATGTAGTTTATGTTAGACACACGTCGTTTTCTACTTATAAGTTAATAAATCAAATGAACATTTATAAATATGAAAAAATAATATTTAGTTGAATCAGCTTATTGCGAATTGATTTATACCGTGTATTATGTTTGTATATTGTTTATAATACGCATCCCATAATAATATCGCCTGTATACGCAATTCAACGACTATTATATCTATGATTATATACGGAAAATTCTTGATAGAATATTTTACTACAATATATAATAATGTTTACAAAAATATGCTACCATATTTATTATCTACTATAAAATACATATATTTTTATATTTGTGTATATAAAATATATACCCTCCGCTCCGACCAACATATATAAAATTTACTCAATATGCTGTTTACCCAACCCTTAATATAAAGTTATTTTTAATAGAAGAAAAACCTTCAGAGCATATATATTTGTTGTATATTTATAAATATAAAATAATATGTATAAGTTTAGTTTAGTTCAACCAACACAACATATATATTATATTATATCACTTGACTCCATTCTATGTAGTATATTGACTATAGGATAGATATAGCATAAATAGCTAAACACATTTATATTGATAATATATATATGTAATTTTTAGTATATATAACATAACTATGTTTTATATGTATGCGCTACTATATTTCTATATATTTAATTAAATATATGCTATAATTTGTGTAGTGATATATTTATAAATATTCAGTAGTCCAACAACTAACTATATTATATATTTTAATAATATTATATATGTACTAATGAAACTACATACATATTTAAACTTATTTATAATTTAGATTTTGTCTGTATACACAACATATATTTTTATGATATGCATATATTCGGTTGTAATCCGAACCCCCTTTCTCCTATTTCATAATTTTATATTTTTATATTATTGATTTTATTGTTCTTGTTACAAACAGTAAAATCCATACAAAATATATAGGACAACAACAAGATATTCCTATTCTCTTGTATATTTATATGTGCCTGAATTTGTGTGTGAATTTGTGTATTTTATTTTATATATACAATTTATGAAAATATAATGTATATTAGAAATTTTACTCTATATATTGTATAAATATGTATTATGTAATGATTTTATAATATTTATATTAAATTTTCCTATATCCGTTTAAATGCTATTTAATTACATTTTTTCTTGTTACACAAATTGTTGTTTAAATATGAACATTTACAGTCGAACGAACGGAGCTATAATAAATATGCCGCCGCAAAACCGAAAGAACGAACAGAATAACTTTACTCATTGCAATAAACACTAAATACTAATATTTTGTTAGAAAACAATGAATGGCAGTTATTAAGAACAAACAATTACTTATTTCTATTTAAATTTAAAAACATATTTTATTCGTACACGAATAGAATCTGAATGTATGTTATGAATAAAATGTGTTTTAAAATTTAAAGAAAAATAAACAATGGTTTTTGAAAATGTAAATATTTACTAAAAATGTTTTTTAATAATTTTCATTCATTGTTTTTTTTTAACAAAATATTGTTATTTAGTGTTAATTGCAATGAGTAAAGTTATTCTGTCCGTTCGTTTGGTTTTGCTGAGCCATATGTTTAAGAAGAGTATTTAAATTCTTTGGTTTTTTTTTTCAATATCTAAACAAAATTGGACTGCGTTCAACCAAAAAATAAGTCTATTTTATTGAAATTTTATAAATTCTGGAAGATGTACTAATGCTTCCGAATTTTTATTAAAATCTAAAATTATTTGTCTCTATTTTTGTTATACTAATGATCAAAAGTAAAACCAAAGTATTTGTTATATTGAGAAAATGTCTTGGTACGGTCGTTGCTAAACGGTTGCAGAAAATTCTCAAAACAGTTATTGTATAGAAATAGTGTCAGATAATGTAAATTTACTAAAAAATACTAGATTGTCGACTATTTGCATAAACCAGTGTTCAACCAATGTGTTCCATAAATTTTCTATTGGTTTGGCCACTCCTATATAAACAAATGTTTATTTACATAAACCAATTACTGTAGATTTTTTTGGGTAATTTCCATTTTGGTATTATTTTGTTGAAAATTCATATCATCATCCGCAGATAATTTTGAGAAAATATGCAATCAAAATCTGCTTCTAAAATTGCATCTAACATATCTGCACATATTTTTTTTTTTGAATTCTTTTCGGAAGTTGATGAAGCAAATTCGTACGTTTTATCATAATAAGAATATTTATAAAGTTTCTGGAGGTCATATATGGTGGAAATTCTTTGCGACTGTACTTAATGAGTTAAATGATGATAGATGTATTTACAATTCTATGTTCTGTGTGCAAAAAATATATTTCGTTACATCATCATTTTGTATAATTTCAAATTTTGTTGGTTTTTATTTTATACCAAAAAGTATATATTTCATGTAATTTAGTAATTACATTATAAATAGCACATTAAATACTATGTAAATAAATATTATATTATAAATACGTGTCACACGCACAACAAACTAATATTTAAAGAGCATTGAATCTCATTATTTTACATTCATAATTCATTCTATATATATAACAATGACACAAAAATTTAATTATACACTCGTAAAGTATAAGAATTTGGTCGTATATTATAATAAATTAAAAAGAAACGGTTTGCGTTGTGTAGTATTTAATTTATTTTCTATACAATTACAACCATAAATTATATATATCGAATATTGATAATCTATAGGATCTTAATATCAAAATATATACGATAATGCGTAGTTAAAAGGAGATTGAATTAATAAATAAAAGCCTTTTTTTTTTCAATTTTAACAATCGGTTTCTGGTGATCATTACTTTTACTGCTGTTTTGTTTATTCTGTGTATGTGGACATTATAATGATATCAGTTTATCATTTCCAAAAATATTCTATTGGTTTAATTGCATATGGATTTGATTATAGGACTAACTTATTCACCGCATAATTGTCTATCGCATTTTATATAAAAAAGAACAGGCAATTTAAAATACAAAAATAAATATATGTAATTTTAACTACTTTTTGATTAACCCTTGTAATTCAAATTTGAATAGATATTATCCTTATCTTATTATTTGTATATATAATATTATTATATATAAGAATATGAATTAATATCCTTTGTTTATATTAATTAATTATATATCCTTTATATAAATTAGTTGTTATTTGCGAACGCATATTTTATTATCATTTTTGTTATTCATTTAAATAAATTTTTTTTTAAACAGTGTTTTTGATTAAAAGTCATCGTACAGTAATAATAATAATCACAATAATAATAATAATAATCACAATAATAATAATAATAATTAAAATAATAATAATAATCACAATAATAATAATAATAATAATTATCATAAGTACATTACACTTAACATCAATTAAATATATTAAAATTATATGTAATTAAATATACATTTAACATAAAAACATAAAATTTTGAAAATCTCATAAACATTTCAAAAGATTCAATATTCGAAATAATTGTATTTTTATACTCGTCGTGTATATTATATGGTATACAAATACAGAGAAATTTGAGATGAGGGTTGATTTTTGCGATTGTTTTTTTATTTTATAATATATATAATTTCCATATATACCTAGTATTATTTGCATATATTCCGTGTCAAAATTAATTCCGGGATCGTATAATTATTTCATAATAAACTAATATTATAATTTGCAGTGTAATGGTATAATTTTTTTCCTACTCCACGGCAAAGGTTTCGGCCCTATAATCAGTGTTTACTTATCCCTTTCATGCTATAGGCTATCAGTTTTTTTTTCATTTACCATTATACCAGCGTGACCACTATAATGTTACCGTGTTGTTTCTGGCAAATTTATTACTTCAATATATGGGTGCTTGGATATGTATCATAAATGTAATATGGTTTTATAGCTGTAATTGCTGTCGAGGATAAATTGAACGCATCTTTTTCGATGGCATACAACTCTGATTGAAAGACACCTGAGTATGTCTGCATGGTATTTGAATAATTGATTCTTGGACCAATTGAAATGCTATAGTAATATTTTATTATATAAAATTACGGTCGTTAGCTATATAAAAACTCTCTTTTTTTATCCAATTGTTTTGCCGAATGAATGAATATATTACAAAACTGAATCGAATGATTAATTATTTTTGGGAATATCTATCATCATTTCACCTTTATGTACGGTGAGCATCATCTATATTGTTGAATCTAACTTGTATACCTATTAAGAATTTGTCAATTTCAATTTTAAGCTATTTAAATTTTATATGGTAACGGATCTCAAAATTTTACCAAAATAATCATAATTCAGGAATTATTTACATTTAAAAATAAAGGAAATCATTATGATAAAATGTAAAATCTATAGAACATTCACCCGTATTCATGCACCGAATTAATTTTTACACCTAATGTACACCAAATATACGGTAGAGCATTTGGGCGTTAGTGTTCCACTGTAATAGTTATATACAATCTACTAATATTATTTTTGTTATATATTTTATTATTTGCTGTTTCTTTTTTTATTTTAATGGTTTAGCCTTATGACGCGATATAGAAATCTTACCCTTAAATAAACCTCTAAAAATTTAAATATCATTATTTCTACATTATTTGAGTTTTACATACCATATAATACAATGCAAATAAAATATAAATATGAATTTTTAATAACAAACCATCTCATTAAAGACTAAAGATTTAAAATTCATTTGATTGTTATTTTTTTTTGTTAACATAAATATATTGTATTTTAATGTGTGGGTGACTTTATTATTTATATATTTGCATATTATAATATGTATTTTAAATATAGATGTATGTTATATAATGATATAGGGTGTATTGACACTGTCAATTTGACAGTATCAACAAATCTAAATTACGTAATTTACGAGTTTCGATCTATCAAATTTTTTCTTGTACATACATTCTTGCAATGCAGCGTTTGCCCTTTGAAATGCCAAGAAATTTGGATAAATCAAAAAAATTTCAAAAATCGGGAATTGTAAACAAAATTTCTTTATTATTTCGACTCAAAATTCTTCGTACATCTAAATTCAACACTATATATATGATATATATTAATCGTTGGCTGGTACCATTCAATACACCTTGTACAAATACAAATAAAATATGTATATTTATAAATATTATATGGAAATATATGCTTTTTTAGAATATAATAAAATGTGATTATTAAAATAATAATATAAAGAATCACTTTCTAGTGGCTTAAAATAGAAAAATGTATAGCCGTACAATGGAAAAATTATTTATTATTATATTAATATTTATAAATAAAAGTAAAGAATTGAATTGAATTGATTGATCCAAATTTGATGTAATTCTATATGTGGATTCTGTTGCGTAATATTGTATAGGCATAGAATTTCAATATTTTTCTCATTTTAATTTGTTAATATTATGCAAAATTCATTATTAATAATAATGTGTATAAATAAAATCTTTATTATTAACGTTAATTTTATAATAGAAAATATAATTCCTTAATAACATTGAAAGTATCTGAATAAAAAAAATCTAGCCACGTGTTGCCTTATGTTGACATATAATAAGTCGAATTGCCTATCTGTAAAATATCTTTTACACATTATCAATTTATTAATTTAATGTCATTTATCAATTCTCCAATCCATTTCTGATACATCACCGATAATCTCCTATATTATTTCTCTTGATGTCACAAAGGATTTATTTATTCTGTCTGGTATGTACAACATCAGTTTCAAAAACCAAAACCGCAATACCTTATAAATCTGTTCATTTTCCGATCATATATATGGTTCAAATCATCGAAGTATATGTTTGCAACAAATATTTAACATATTCGATCATTTTTATAATTGAATTTGCATTCTGATAAGTCCATTGCTTAAATTCTGGATGTAAAAATGTTTTTGGCTTTATCTAATAGATGATTCGCGTGTATATAAACGAATTTAAAAATCGTATAACTTAAATGAAAACTCTTTATTTGTATTCTAATTTATATTTATATTATTTGGGTAAGCAGCCATATAAAGATTATCTTAAACGGTGATGTAATATAGTATATCGAATTTCGCAACATTGCAGATGAATCACATTATATATATATATTTCCAATTATGCAGTCGTTAAGTACATCCTTTGGTACTTTCGATAATACAATAGATATATAATTGAAAGATTAAATCATATGTGTTTTAGTACAGCCGCACTTCTTTGCAAACAGGAAAATGTATAAAAACAGTTCAGTAGTTTCTTATGATCATGATGGCTGTTTTCTATCATTTCCTATGACTATATTGACTCATTATTTGCCCAAGATGTTCTTTTAACATAGCCTTATTTATCTTTATGAATTCGTTACATAGCTCTAAAGTGATGTTAAATTGTTGCCTATATATGGTATAGTTTTACTGTGACAGACAAATTTCATATTGTAAAGACTATCCGAAAATGAAAATAGTATCATGATTCTCTGTATAGTTATCAACTCTATGTGTTTTCAGAGTTTATATGTTTTGGTACATTTTTTTGTTTGTATATATATACACATTAAAAAGTAACACTCGGAAACGAAAACTCTTCATGTATATATAGAATAAAATTGCTCGTTTGCTAATAATTAAAACTTATCTTTATACACATTTTTCGTTTATACTTAAACTACTTGTGTTTTGTTATTATTTATTAATATGATGATAACTCTTACAGAAAGTAAAAGAATTATATTTGAGTTGTGTCTTCTCTGGCGCATTCTGCATATACTCGTACTCTATATATACATATATCTTTTAATAATAATAAAATAATAAAAGAAACATTTTCTTTTTAAGATGAAAATTTATTTACCTTTTTTTTTTGTTCTCGTCTTCTTTGTTTATTATATGTTGGGTATGTATATGTGACTACATCCTCTATATTATAATAAGTTATACAGAGCACATAGACAAAAAAGGTGACAGGCCTTACGAAAATATACGTTTAGATAGAATATATAGAGGAAAAATAATTTTTTTTCGTTCCTATCTTCAATCATATTACATATATGGTATATATACTTATGTCTTATCTCATATGAAATGAAGAAAATTTATCTTCTTCCAGAAAAACGAAAAAAATTATATTGTTTATGACGTATAAAATGACTTTGTTTTTCTGCCAGAATAACTAAAATTATATACACATCAGAACATCACATAAAACATAAACACATATATATATTTATATTGTAGTTATGTATATTATATACTCTTATAGATATTATGTGTAGAGTATAGATCGGGGGTAATTGGGTTGGAATGGATTGTCGCATTGTCCAATCTTCCCCGATTTACAAAATATCCACCATCAACATTGATTCTTCAGAATTTTTAAATGGTAGTTCATTATATTCTATTTATTATAATTTGTATATGGTTACAATTTTCATTAATAATCGTTAATCTAAACGAACTGAATCTTGTTCTGACCTCAAAATTTTCAAAATAAAACAAATATCTACTATATAAGGGTATAAACTGAAATCTCGTTAGCGTTAATTTAATCATTTATGATGATATCTTATATGAATTATTTTGAATAATAAATCTTATCTTAGACGAAATAAATAAATTTATAATAAAACTTTTAAATTTGTGTTTATAAGAAAGGACATTCATTGCTTCATACGAAAATACTATTTCGTTAAGACAAAACTATACATAAAAACTAAAATCTTGCAAAATGGCTCCACTCTACCCTATTTTTATATTATTATATATATAGTGATAAAGGATATATAAGAAGGTTCTGTATTATGTTATAATATATAAATATATATGAAAATTCATTTACAAAATATCATAATAATAATAATTGAACATAACATGCCTTATCATTTTCATTTTCTTTCTGTCTTTCTTTTTTCGGAGGAACAGTTTGGTTTTTCCTTTTCGGTTATGGTTTTTCTTTAAAAAATAAATAAATAAATAAATACACTAATATAAAAATTGTCCTTTTATTTTTTTTTTTGTAAATTACTGTTGTTTTTATCCCTAGTAACAATTTGTGTACGGACTTTGAAAAATGGGGAAAATTTCCGTTGAAAAAATTCACATATTTTCCATGCGGAAAAGTTATATTGGAATTTGTTCAAAGCATGTCCATAGATTTTCCACTTATAATAAAATAGTATTTTATTTAGGTCAATTGATATCTTTGGATGTGGAGGGTAATATGTCCAACATATTATATCCAGGCGCGGTATTGTATTCATAATTTAATTCACCACACAGTGGGTCAAATTTTGTGTATTTCGTTTATCTGTAGTTATAATCCTCACTATTTTTAATTTATTTATATAATTTTTAAAACAACCAGTAACCCAAATCGATATATTGCCGAGGAATTTTGTAAGACTTTTCATGGATTTTATCCGTGGTTTTTGTTTCTTGTTTATGCGTTTAATCTGCCAAATTTCTATAAAATTATACTATTAATTTTATTATTTTAATTTTACAATTAAATTACTTTTTACGTTAGAAAATATAAATATACTTTTTACATTAAATTTTGTTTCAACAAATTACAACCTGCTATAACAAAATGTTTGTGCGATAGTGCATTTGTCGCATGACATATTTTTGTCAAAATCCGTGGATCTGCTCAAAAAAAATATGAATATAAATTCTACGGATACTCTGTGGAATAATACAAAATCAGCGAAAATATACGGATAATCCAAGGACATTTATATTTTTTATAAAAATCCATGCTCTTATCATATAAAATTCCGTAAGAAATCCATAGATATTTCCGCGGATTGAAACTACGGACTACTATACATATAATGCAGAAATTTTAAGGACAAGCTGCGGACCAGTGTTACTAGGGGATGTTGTCGTTCCTTATACAATATTATTGTGCGTGTATTATGTTAAAACGACGATGCAATACAATTTTTATATACTGAGTTTAAATTAAATATGGTATACTATTGTGTTTTGTTGTGTAAGTAAAATTATAAAAGCAGCGTATTAGTAGCGTTAAATATATATAGCATTTCAAAAACAAATGTAATACAAGTAAATATCCGTCTCTATATATATATATATTTGTATGACATTATAGCACCACATATAATTACAAATAAAACACAAAGAACCATATCGAAAATGTTAAATTGAGGGGGAAACAAACATCACTTTTTTTATGGCATTTATATTTTTAAAGATGTTAATTGTTTGTTTTTTTCATTGAAATTTTAATTATAGTCCATACGATGGGTGCACACTAGGGTTATATAATATTTATAAATCTCAGTTGTTAATTTACGCACACACACAAATATATGTATTTTGGGGTTGGTATGTGTTGTTGTGAAAACTAAATAATAAAGAATATTTAAAAAATTCTTTCAGTCTTTTATTTCCATTAAAATTTATTCCTAAGAAAATTTATCGGTGTATTTAAAACATAAAGCATAAAATTCTTTACATTTTATTTATAACCACACATAGAGTTATGTATTTATATACAAATATAGAATCATCGACATAGAAATACAATTTCCTCCATGTATATTGAATAGTATAATTTTGATGGTTTCATACTATACCACTATCAAAAAATTCCCAGCCGCTTAAATATTGAAACTGCCACCATAAAACATACAAGCGTGTAATTTTTAGTTTTTCTATTGATTTGCCAACATTCTATATTAAAATTATCTCAACATTTTATACTTCATTTGTCGCTTTTTTTTTGGTGTCCGAACTTTCATCATCACATCTCACAAACCAGAGGTAACATATACCTATGTATATGTGATATTGGCTGATAAGCACATCTTTGACTGATTTTGTGTCATAATTTCATGGTATACCATTGTTTTTAAAACAAAGTTATTGCGCTCAAACCATTAGTCTATGTCATTAGTGAGATACATATTATATATTATTTTCGGATAGTGGAAGTAAGTACAATGTCTGTCTAATATGTTTGTAATTATACAAATTCTACTATATATTAAAGGTAAAACACACCCGGTTTGCAACAATATTACAATACTTAAATGCAATAATTGGATAAGATGCGGTCAGCAAATTAGGCTATTTTTTGCGTCAATGAATTTTGAATTTACATAAAAATCTCTTAGCCAGTTATATAGATCGTACACTTTTTCATATATTGTTTTTTGGACAGAGTTTTGGGTAGCTTCGGGTTAAATCAGTCGAAACGGTGAATTAGATCAATAAATCTGCATATGTATAATGCGATTAGAATCGATTGAAAAATTAACAAAATTTTCCAGGTTGCTGCCGTTGTCTATATAAATTATTTATTTTATGAAATATACTCAAATGATTAATACGATTACGAGAATCTGATCATGAATATTTGCAAAAGAACCCATAACCTTTAGAATATATATATTATTAAATTTTAAATGTTAAATGACTTATTTCATTTGACACAGATTATTATTTTATATTTTCAAACAAATATCATGTAACTTTGCATGAGATATTTATTTCGTATTTGCAAATAGTAAATAAATAATCTGATTATTAATTAATATATTGTATTGTACATACAGAATTCTAATTATATGCGTGTTATGTAACTTATATTATATGTACATCAACAACAATATACTCTTCCTATATATCTAGTAAAATACCAAGAAGTAGCACATTTTCATATGTAAACAATAACTATAATAATATGTTTATGATTAATTTACATATTTTAATAAGTGATACTATATGTATTTATGGTAGACATGAGTGACAACGAGTATATGCAAATATGTATTTCAATTGCTTATATAATTACATACTAAATACACATATACCATAACGTACGTACTCGTACATATAATCTGGATATATCTTTTATACACTTATGACACGGAATCCTTTTACCATGTTTGTATACACACACACCTAATATAAATTAATAGTTCCTATATGCTTGGTGTTATTTTTCTAAAAATATTAACATAATTATTTTAGCATAAGATCATATAGTAAATATTTGAGTATCTTCTTCTTCTTATCTTAACTCATATTTTGCTCCAAGTGGAGCTTTATGTCATCTAATAAACTTTTCATTACAGCCAAGTTGGTAAATTACTCCGCATGAGAGTATATAACAATTTACTAATTGTACTACAATTAATGAAAGATAGATGTTTTCAAAATACTATAATTTTTATATGGGTGATTAGCCCATAGTTATGAGTATATATGGTATGTATTAATGAAGACGTATTCTGACAAATGTGTCAATTGTTGTCAATATAACGTCCGACGGTAACTGTTTTTATTACAAAAGTCAATAGCTCATAGTAATTTAAATACCCTCCTAATAATACTGATTATACTGTACACAATTTCTTTGTTATATGTACTGATATTACACCTGCATCCTGTTGATCACACATACACACACAAACACGTGTTTTTGATTGTTTTTTGGTTGTCCAAAAATCGAGTACCTCCAGATTAAATTATTAAAAAACTTTATAACATTATACATATTTTATTATAATGCTGTATTTTAAAAAAAAATACTTTAACTGCCAATGCCTTCGTTAACCACACTAAAAAACCGCATGTTAATTATCTGTAATTATATAATTATTAAAATATTAAAATCAAATATCAACTATTATTAATTATAGTATATTTAATAAATATTTATAGAAACAAATAAATTACTTTAATTTTATCGAAAACATTAAAATATAATTATTTATATTTTAATTAATATTTATTATTAGTATTAGTTACTTGTACCATATACATGTACGAGTATAAAAGCATAAATTATTGTCCATATATATGTGTTTTTAATGTATATGGTCAATAAATAAAATACACAAGCTTTTATAATCTCAAAATCCTATTTTAATTTATACATTTAATATAATTATTTATATAATTATATATACGAAAAGTCTACAGTCATGTTCAAATGTAAAGTGCACAACTGCGAGTTAGTTAGTTAGTTAGTTAGTTTTTTTTTCGCACATCATTATTGAATTGTTGAATGGAAAAATTGTTAAGCGTTAAAAATAATATATTCGTAATATATTTTATATATAAAAAAACCTTTGGTTAACAATTTATCACTAATCCGAAGAAAAGATATTGCCAAAATAATAAATTTTATGGTATCGTTCCGTTAAAGTATTTGTACATACACCATTAAATATCCTGTTTTTACTGCTTTTATTGTTTTATCATATGCAGCAATGATTTTTTCTGTATAGAAATAAATAATAAATATTTATTTTCAGCACAAGGGTTGTCCGATAAAGTGCCTGTATTCAACTTAAGAAACAATTTTAATGGCAAAATATTTCTTTATTTTTTTAACATAATCGTTGTCCAAATTAATACACTTACATTACATTTTCATCAAACGCTATTCAAGTTTTTTTTTATACCGTCTGTAAAATACGATTTTTCAAAATCTTTGAAAAATATATTACAGCTATAATCAATTCATATTTGATGTAAATTACTTCCAGCAAATAATTTTTTTTCAATTTGGGTACAAAACCGAAGTCACGACGACCTGAATCTGGACTGTATGGTAGATGTTTCATAACGTAATTCATTCAATTTTGTTGATTTTAAAACTTGATGTATTGTTTTGATGAAAAAGTCCTTTTTTCTTCAGTAAATGTTTTTTCAACATAATCGATAAATACTATATACCACTTGCATCCCATAAAAACAATTGCCATAACCTTTCCTGCTAATTCATATGTTTTTCCCTTTTTATGTGCACTTTTATCATGTGCTAATCATTATTTTGATTGATTTTTTGTTTCTGGTATATATTGTAGTACCATGGATCCATGTCTCATCTGCAGTTATGAATCGACGACGCAAAAATTCAATTGAATTACGTTAATATATTGTATCTCCAGAAGCTCTTCACAACGTGTCCAACGTGAATTACATTTTGTGGCAATTATAACAAACCCATTTTTCAGACATCTTTTTCATATAGGTAATTCGTCATGTAAAATGCTATTCACATGTTCTTTTGGGATATAAGCAATCTCGATTAATTTAAATTTTTGGCTATATATCTGCGATTTTTTCTTATTATTTCAATGGACGTAGATGTTTTGAGCCTTTAACTTCTTTCTTCATCATTTAGACTTTCGTACGACAACATTTAAATTCACCTTCTTTTTTGATATCGATTTGCTGATAAACAGATTTCAGAAAATCGAAATGAATTGCAGCCGAAAGCTTGAAATCTATCTATGGCTTATAATTCACCAACTCTTTCAATCCGATGCACCTTTGAACATAACTGTATGTATGGCAATAGTTATATATAATAGAAATAATAGTATACATATTATATTTTATATATGCATTTATTATAGTGGATTACGTTGATTCATTTTTCTTTTATGTTTACGTGACCCGACCTAGCTCTATATACACAATAATAACCATGTGGATATTATCCATTGAATATACTATTATAAGTATATAACATAAACCACAATAACCATCCTTTTTCATATACGTATATATATATGTATAAGGATAAATAAATACATACATACAGTAGTCATGTGTATATACACTATTATATACTCGTTTATATAATACAGGATACGGTATATAAATATTTTATACTATATTTACTTTATATAGTTTTTAAATCGATTTTAATATCATTGAGGTGTATATAGATGTACACGTATAGTAACATGTGTCTTTTTATATACATAATTAACAACACATAGTCTCATATACATATATGCAAAACATTATATAGAAAAAAGTTTATAAATAAATAAACAATAAGATATCAAATTTATTGGAATACCATTATTTAATGATTGTATATATGCTTATTTATTGTATCATATACACACGAGGCCGCCGATCACATTATTTATGCTGTCCTTGATAATCAGGATGCGCCGAAACAGAGTAATCGTACTTAATTTATCATTATCTAATCGCATGCAAATACTTCTAAAGTCTAGCAAATGACATCGATTATTATTGAAACATTCATTACCGTCAAATTTCTACTACTACTCTAGGCATTACATAAACAATTCCCTTCAATTCTATACAATTATCGTAAGATATTTGTTTCCTTAATAAAATATCTTATTGATTTTATATTAGTACGATTTGCACCCATATAATAAAACAACTCCTACCTGAAAATACATAGAAAGATAAAATACGATTTGAAAACGTATCCTTAATTGACGAATATATAATTCACAGTGCACCAATGAATAAATTGGATCTGTAAATTAAAATAGAAACAAATTATTTATTATTTGTTTTAGTTTATCATTCAAAATAAGACCCTATATGCGGAGGCTTTAATACACTTGTTATACGGGAATTTAATAATGATTTGAATACGTCTGTTCTGTCGTTCACTTTTGTGGCATTGCATATGCGTCGAAGCTGTTTGTTTGTTCGGAACATCTACAAAATAATATCCTTTTTACATTATTATAAGTTTTTTTTTTGATAATAAATGGAAGTCTCAGTGTAGTCAATCAGATCAGGGAATACGGGAACATGATTTTGTATATGATATAATGATACTGTATTATTAAAATTGTATACCGTTTAGACGTTCGCTTTATACAGTACCAAAAATCTCTTTGAATTTTCAGTACCATCGAATGGATGTTCCTTTTGCATGTATGCGGCGAATAAATCTGTTCCAAGAAAGATTTGAAATTATTTTTCACGTATTTTCACGACGTACGTGATGACGTAATTTTGTACAAATAACAAATATTTTGAATGAAAATCTAAAATTTATATAAAATTATTTTAATTTTTTAACTTGGCATTAAAACAATGCAATAAATTATAAACGTCTATTTGTGATTTGTATTCATTAATCAATTCTTATTTCTGGTTGATTTGATTGAATAATCAAAAAAAAAAAAGAACTAATGTTGGCATAATCTCAACCCTTTTATTATTTGAATCATTCAAGTAAAAACTTTTTTCTTTTTACTGATTTTTCATTTACATACAAATAATAATGCATTTGCAAAAAATCTTCTTTTTTTTCACATTAATTTTATTAAAAATTCAATTTTTTTTCCCATCAATTTTTTAAATTGAACTAAATTTTTTTTTATCTTGTTATTTTATTGTTTTTGTTGTTTTGTAATTGTTACTATGTTGCGAGAGAAAAAAGTTTTTATTGAATGTATAGTAAAAAGTGCAAGATGTGTATCCAATATATTTTTATGTAATTACTCATTTTCAATTTTAAAACCTATAGATTCTCAAAAAATAAGTATCAATATAATTTTTTCAATAATTGGAACTGTATCACTTTTTAATATAATCCATTAAATTCAATGGCTAACAAAATTACTAGTATTCTTTTTCGGAGACATCTTCATATACAATATTATTAGGATGCATTTATTAGGATTCGTTAAACATCTTAAAATCAACAGTCACCATTGAATTCACAGTTTAATGACCAAATCGAGGACAGGGAATTTTCAAAATTTATGTATATTATTCTTTTATCACAATTATGCATTTTGATAACAGTGAAGAATTTTATTTTACGGATACTTTTCACTCCTACCACATATTCATGCATCATTTCTTCGTTTTCATTTATTTCATTTCATATATAAGCAAAATAAATGAAAAATTGTTAGTCTTCTGCATCGTTTTTTATTTCTCTAGACGAGTGAGATTTTTTTTTTGGCTTACAATCGCAGCTCCTACAATGAAATAACTAATGTGAATTATCTTATTTATTTTTTTTTTCATATAAATATATAATTTATCATCATTAGAATAAATTTGTAAATATGTACAATATGTGTAATTTATAAAATATTTGTGCAGAAGTATAATATCTTTGGGGTTGAAGACGTCATAACTAAAAAAAAATAATGTCCACCAAGTGTTAATAACTTTTCATGCGAGGATTTTTAAATTTCATAGAAAATATAATATTATAAATAAATTTACATAGCACTGAACATTAGATCCGTCTCGCATAATAACTTGCTGAAATGCTTTTATTACCACGCTTTGTACTGTATGACAACATTATATCAAACTTTATAGGCTAGAAAATTATGATCGTAATGCATTTCTATTTTTATATTGTATAATAAGAAAAATACATCAACTAATTTAAATATATGCAAAGAATATAATATAGCCAATTTGCTATAATTTTAATATAGGTAATATAATTAAATGAAATTTGGTATAAAATCTAAATATAATTTAAATTGTCAGTTTCACAAAATATATATAAATGCTGAATAATAATTTTAATAATATGGACTGATTATAATAAAGTTAAAACGATATCAATGACACAAAAACACATATATATATATCAGAGTGACGAAGCATATTGGGATATCCCTATTCATTCATGTACTAAATTTTCCGACTTATATTGATTATTCACTATGTATGGGTGTTCACCGTATTTAATTATTTACACTCAATATAACTATTTTCTTTGGTTATTCACTACTATGACATTCGATTCTCTGTACTGTCTACGGACATTAATAAAAAATTAAAAAATATGACCTGTTGTAATTACAATAAATTGTTTTATTCATTAGTTGGAAAGAACATCGATTTTTTCGTTTCCTTAATGGAGTTTTACTTTTTCACACTATAGCTTTATACGAAAACTATGGTAACAGTTAAAACTAAACGCTTCGCCACTGGATAGATATAGATAAATATAAATATGGCTATACATAGAGTGTAACATTATAAATATATAAAAGATTTAACAAAAACACACCCTCACAATTTAAAGATTGAACTAAATTATAGATGACAACAATTTTATAATAGATTCATTTTTAAAAAAATTGAAAATTGGGGTGATGTGAGATAAATTTTTACTCGATTGAGATGTGAAAAATAAAAAGTATTGTATTGAATTTGAAAATAGAAAGAAAGAAAATTTATCTCCATCCCTTATTTATATTTTTCTTTATGATCCTCGTGTCGGATAGTCGAATAAGATCACAATTTTTAAAATAAATGTTCGTTAATTATGTCTGTATATTTTTCATAAACATTGATTTTCAATAATTGTAATCTATCCATTATTTCCAATTATCTGTTATATATAAAAATAATCTCCATTACAGGATTGCATTGCAAATTAGCGCAGTCCTATTTAATTCCATTAAATATATTGTATATAAATAAGTAGCCCACATGATGAGATTTGCAGATAGACATTTTTGTAAATTTTTTAGTATAGCAGAGCGTCTAGATAATTTAATTTCTTTAAAATCGAAATAGAATCCATTGGCTGCCGCCCACAGACACTAATATTTTGATTTTGTTTATTTATTTATTTATATATTTTGTTTTTTGCCGTGTGAAACAAATTAACTTTACTCATATAGCTACTACTAATATTCAGAATATGTTGTTATTGTTTTGTTCTTGTTATAAATAATTTTCACCCAAAAATAGTATTATATTTTATTATAATCTTTTATAAAATATTATAAATTGTCTATGGTATACATAAGTTAAAACTGAATTATAAAAGAATGAAATTAATTGAAGATGATTTGATTTTGATGTGGGTTTTAGTTATACTATATTTATAATACGATATGCGTATGTGTTGTGTGAGTCTATATAAATCTATCTATCCATCTAATTTTTCATTAGCATAAAATAACAACAACAACGAATAAATAATTGACAAATAATAGATAATGTACATTGTGTGCGAGTATAATCAATTTTTGGAAATCTAATTTAAAGATCTTATAAATATATACACTCTCGCTGGATATACTATGTCTATTACAATATTATAAATTAAATACTTAGACATAATATAACTATATCATTTTATAATAATAATAATAATAATAATAAGATGCTATTTAATATAAAAGGAAAAAGAAGAAGATGAAAAAAAAAATAACAGATTGTTTTGTTACAATTAATTAATCCAAATATAAAGATCTATCTTATAGGCAAGGACTATATAAGAAATATACATAGAAATTGTTCAATGTTTTGCTGTATATAAATTACATAAAAGTGCGTGATTATTTATTTACTTTCTTTGTATTTAATGTATGAAGACTAAAAGGATTTTAATTTCAAATTTAATTTTAGGCAATTATTTTTATTATATAATATATGCGCTACATATAAATAGTAAAATAACAATATCAAATAACTTTTGTCTTTCGCTAACTATTGTTAATATTTAACATTTTCCAAATACTTTTAATATGATACTTTGTTTTATGTTTTGTAATAATATATAAGACACACAATAAATTCGATGACGTGTACTATTCTCATCAAAATTTATCCGAAATAGTGAATAAAAAGATATAAACTAATTCATTTTATTTATTATTTATTTTGTCGGGTCTCCTTCAAAATAATCTCCAGTTTTTGTTGAAATACATATTTAATCCAATCGCATTGAAACACTGGTTTTTTTTTTTTTTCAAATTTGTCATCATTTGCCTTCTTTGGACATGGTGTATTTTTTCAAATAAATATCCAATGTTATATCAACTTATTTGCTTATTGAAAATTGCGATTTTAGCGTTCGCTAACTGGTCTAGCAGCTAACGTCTTACAATTTCGAATTTTAAGGATATTAATATCACAGTGTACTATATACATCTAAGCCATCTAGCCTTAGGTCTTCAGGTTTATCTCTTCGCCGTTTTGTATTACCATTCAACAGTTATTTTGGTATACACATTTTTTTATTCTTCCATACCGGATATGTGAACAATTTTGCTTGTTTTTTAATTTTTGGTTCACCTTTACAAACCGTCTACCATATATCGAAGTTCTATCTTTGCCGTCAACCATATTTTGTTTTTTCAAATATGCCACGGAGTATTCTTTGCTCAAAAATTCGTAGTATTTTGTTCTTGGTTTTGTGTCATTACACCCGGCCTTCGTTGCTATATCGTTAACACTATGTGTCAAATTGTTAATTGATGATTTTACATTACATTACATTGATTTTTTCCACATTACATCATATTCGATGGAACATACGGTTCAATGTTATTGTGTTCGTATTCTATTTTTGATCAGAATAGTGTATATTGCTGAGGGATATATTCATATATAATAAGTAAAAGATTGTTATCTTATGATTTATTTTAATGCTATTAATTTTATGCTTTTCCTTTTGTATTCTTTGTGTGTTTGTGTGTGTGTGTGTGTGTGTGAGCAAAGGGTTAACATATTAATAAAATAAAATAGGTGCGTATAAAAATATTGTATATTAGGTATATGAATTAATTTACTCTATCGGGCAGTCACAAATTAAAATGAAACATTAACACTTACAACGTTGTAATAATATTTAAAATGTTAGATCATATTTTCAGTATATAATTTGGCACAAATAATAAATTTTTCAAAAGAATGGAAATGGTTACAGTATGAGTTGAAAGAAAACGACATAGAAAATCGATTAAACACGCGGGTGCTTTGTCCTACATTTAAAATTGTTCCTTCTAATTATCACTTATTTCTATGTGTACAGCATGACTTATTGCGGATGGAGCCATTCAAAATCTATATGTGGATTAATATTTGGGAAAAAAAAGTTATAACAAATGATGGAAAATATTTTAATTGTTATAAAAAATTTATCATTTTCACAAACTTAACGTTTCTTTGCCAAAATAAGAAATTAGATAAAATTAATGAATAGACCTAATAATATATTGTATACGAAATGGCTTCTTTATACAATATACAATACATAGATATGAAAATTATTTTTATATTGTACTAAAAACGTTTAATGAAATTCATCCGTAAAATTTAATTTGATTTAAATTGTGTCTGCGTCTTTTTAAATTTTATATTTTCTTATATGCCATTGTAGCTATGTAGCACGAATTAATTAAAGCACATAATTAATCTTCTCTGTTTTGCTCGTTGAATTATTTATTGTTTAACACCTACATAATTTCAAAAGTAATTTAAATGGACTTTGTGTGTGTGAACTAAATCAAATTTAAACTTATACACCAGTTTTCAGGATAATCATTGTTGTTGTTTAGTATATTTCGTTTTTTTTTTTTTTTATCCTTTCCTTTTAGCTGTCACAATTAATTGAAAATGTGTTTAATTTCATTTACTGTATCTTTTTAACCCTTTTTTTTTTCTTATTTTTAATCAATATTACATTTAATAATACAATAGATTATTTAATTATTTTGGCTATTCAGAAAATTATTACTCTATTTTATATAAAAACTTGAGAATTCCATTATTTTATAATTATCATTAATATTGAATTAATTCAAATTGTGTATTATGCAATTTACGATATTAATTTTAATGTATTTATATTCACGCTGGCTTGATTCAAAACGATCCGCAGCGATTATTTTTCACGTTTACTATAATCAAAATAAAACTATTTTTTCTTAAACTATTATTTCTAATTCACTTTTTTCAATATCCCATTTGTTCAAATCAATGTTTTAGTGTGGTTTAGGTGTGATCTATGTATTCGACGGTATATTTTGTTAATCATTTGAAGCAAGCAAATTTAGCTTAATGGACGAATGCGGAAAATTGATGAGAAGGGAAAATTCCTTTTTTATTTATATGTTTGTATTTTTGTAATTACATTATAATTTGTGGTATTTTACATATGATGTTATACTGAGGACAAAATCATTACATTTAAATGTTTTTGCTAAAATTCTAAACCAATCAATGCAAGTTGTTTCATATATATATATAGAGCACATGGCACAACAACTATAATAAGAATATTTATTGAACTTAATCTTTCCGTAAATGCTGGTTTATTGGCACATAACTTTCCTTTACATAATAGATAATTATAATAAAATTAATTGATTTGTACATTTCAAAACAAATGTTATGTATTTGAAATTTTATATATGATATTTATGACATCCAATTTATATAGAACTTCAAATACACAAAAGGAGTCTTTTTGAATTTTTGAGCATTATTGAACAAAATAATTTATTAAAATCTAAAATCTAATTAACTATAAATATGTTTAAATTAACAAATTTTATTTTATTATAATTTATTAAAACCCACACAAAATTAATTGGGCGTATTGTGTAATACAATAATTATATAGAAATCAATTAACATGAAATGATATATATATGGTTTCTATAAATATACAGGGTAGTGGCTTCTGCTGATTGCCACCTACAGTCTTCGGTAGCCCAAAGAATATTCAGTTGATCATTATGTTTCTTGGTCGTCTAACTTTTAGGCCAACATTATTTATAGGTCTTCAAGTACATACCTACAGAATGATTATGAAGTTTTTCGGATTTTGAATAGAACCTTTAAATGAATTATGCTTTGAGTATAATATGTATAATAAATATTTGTATATTATTTTGGGATACTGTTTTAGGTTTTTGGTTTTCCTCCTCACTTCTAGTCCTTAAAATGAATACGAACCAAAACAATAGTCGTACGCTGCCATTGTCTTAATATACTTAATATTATATATGCCCACACCACACCAGTACGTCTTGTCGTATAGGGATATGTAACATAATAAAATTACGTAATTGAACAATATCAAAGATCGATTATTATTCTTATTATTATTATTATTATATTACATTACATTATAATATTTTTATATAAAGGTTACCATCATCTATCTGCCTACCTAAAATACATTAATATTGAAACAAATAGCCGCGCAATATTTTAATTTTATTATACAATTTGAATTAAATATTAAAATGGATGATATTTTCACTGATAGATAATATTCCTATAAGTGTATAGGGATTTGTGAAAAATATTGAAATATACCTCAGAAATGACTATCCAAAAGTATAAATATATACGTGTTTTATCGTGAGACCCATCATATACAAAAAAAAAAACATTGAATTTTCACATTATATAGAGGTTTTTCATTTATATTTTAGCACATAAACGAGCACATTGGGATGATGTGGTGGTCATAATATAAATTTAAAATGAATATCATATAATAAAATTGAATGACAATTTCTTTACTTTTTCCCTTCCGATTTTATATTCGTTTCTTCTCTGCACTGCATCCCATCTCTGAATATAAAGACATATAAATATAAGAAGACACACAAATAATATATAAATTCAATGGCATATAAATATTTTATAATATCCAATAATATACATTATACGATTATAGACACAATACATCGTTACATCTTATTACATATAATATGTACAAGACTATAATATTCAGTACAATATATATATATTACATCAGAATACAGAAAATATATACGCAGACAAATTCAAGACAAAAATTTATAGTTATTTTCACAATAACATATAATTTATAATAATATGATATTTGCATATTTTATATATTACGTGTATACATCCGAATATAATATGTAATATATTCAAATGTTCTATACTTACAATATTGTGTTACTATATATTTAACACATGGGCTGAAAAGTTTCCGAAAATTCTAAGAAAAAAACATTTTTTTTGCAAAATTAAACTTTATTCATAAACATACATCCGTTCGCGGGCGCGATACACTGATTCCAACACGATCTTCCAACTTTTCGATACCATTTTTATAGTACGATTTGGTTTTTTCCTCAAAATAGGCTGCTGTTTCATTGCTCTTAAATTTCTTTCCAGTGAGCATTCTCTTGAGGTCTGCAAACAGGAAAAAGTCGCTGGTAGCCAGATCTGGAGAATACGGTGGATGTGGAAGCAATTCGAAACCCAATTCATGCAATTTTGCCATCGTTTTCATTGATTTATGACACGGTGCGTTGTCTTGATGAAACAGCACTTTTTCTTCTTCAAATGCAGTCGTTTCTTCTGGAGGTAATCAATGAATATTATACCTTGTGCATCCCAGAATACTGTTGCCAGTTGACTGTTGCGTTTTTGGTCGTTGTGGACGAGGTTCGTCGCTTGCTGTCCATGATGCTGACTGCCGATTTGACTCCGGAGTGTAATGATGGAGCCATGCTTCATCCATTGTCACATATCGACGCAAAAATTCTGTTTTATTGCGGTTGAACAAGCCCAAACACTGCTCTGAATCATCGATACGTTGTTGTTTTTGATCGTTTGTGAGTTCGCGCCGCACCCACTTTGCACAGAGCTTTTGCATGCCCAAATATTCATGCACGATATGTCCAACACGCTTCTTTGATATCTTCAGAGCCTCAGCTATCTCCATTCACTTCATTTTACGGTCATCTAAAATTATTTTGTGGATATTTTTTGATATTTTCTGGAGTAACAGCCTCATTTGGACGTCCACTTCGTTCATCGTCCTTGGTGCTCATATGGCCGGTTTTAAATTTTGCAAACCACAAATGTACTGTTAAAAGAGCTGGAGCAGTGTCGGCATAATGCTCGTCAAGCAGTTTTTTGGCTTCAGAAATATTTTTTCCAATCAAAAAATAATGTTTAATCAACGCACGAAATTCGTGTTTTTCCCTATTTTTTCTTTTCAACAAAACAAAAATTGCGTGACGTTTAAAGCAATAACAAAAAAAACAATGGTTCGATTGCTGCCAAAATTTTATATAGGAATCATTTGAAGGTTGGTACTAACTATTAAAAATCATATGAAAAAAATTCTAGTAATTCTACCTCTTAGAATTTTCGGAAACTTTTCAGTCGATGTGTTATATGGTATCTTCATATATAATATATAATATATAAATAAGGATAATACAATACATATACGACGATATATGGTATTATATATATTGAGCGAAGTTATTATTAGATCTTTGAATCGATTTTTGAAAATATACACACACACACACACACACACACACACATAGGTTAGGAAAATATTTTTATGGAAGAAATATATAGATATATAATATGGAAAAATATGTAAATAAATGTGTAATGTGTTTTTATGGAAATCCAAAATATTATTTAATACTGTATATATTTAATATTATATATATATCTAGATAGATAGATAGAGACGAATTGTCATTGAAATCCATAAGATGTGACAATGGGATTTCAGCATAATTTAATAGACCCAACCAAAAGCTTATACATATACAATATACAGATACATCACCGGTAATCGTTGCTGAACAAAAAAGTTTATTAGATGATTTAATTTTTTTCCTATTAGTAAATAAACTTAGTGCTATATATCCGAAACAATTATTTCTTTGGTTTTTTGGTCATCAACAGCGCAGTGTACGAACCAAGATCATCTGGAAAAATAAAAACAATTCAGATTATAATTGAAATTAGACTTTGCAAAACAATAACTTTACTCATATAATAAAATTACCCGTTTTTACGATTATTATTTGAAGTTCCACACACCCATGTGAAATGCAAAATCGGCTATATCTTTTGAAAGCCCAAATTTAAAACTAATTTCTATGAAAGATTGTGCGAAATTTATATTAAATGTTCAATATTTGTTTAAAAAAAATATTCCGTTTTGGTGTTACTTTTAAATCTGTTATAAAATGTACCGCATAATATAATACTTTGGCATTATATTTGCATTACATCTACACAATGTATTTTTACTAAATAAATTGCTGTCTCTCATTTCGGTTAAAGCTTTTGTAATTTATTTCACATATTTGTTTGAACATATTGTCATTGTTGTCACTTTTTTTTGTAAATACAATGAACTATTAATTAAATAACGTCGTTTGCAATCCACCGATTACCGATTATTACACATTTAATTTTTCAAAAATCTACTGTTTGTTCGACCATGTGTAAGATATCAAATGGTCCGTGTACTGTATGCGTTAGTATAGCAAGAAATTGAAATATTTCACAAAATTATAACAAAATTCATGTAATTACGATAATTGTGCATAGTTTTACAAATTGTGCGATTTTTTTTAAAGAATCAATCAATATAAAAAATAGATATAAATAAAAAAACACAATTTTTTGAAAATTTTCAAAATGTTATAATCCCTTAAAAATAAAGTCGACTAAAAATATAAAGCGCAGACAACTTCTAATAAGTGTGTATGTTCATACTTATATAATATGTATTTATTTCCATCATATTATGTCGTGTATAAGTAAAGAAAATAGCAACAACAACAAAAATACTTCCCACTGTGAAGTTTACTCTATTTTTTTGATATATGAGGGTCCATCATCATGTACTGTCTGCACACATATCCTTGTATACTTTATATATATTGTACAATAAATACAGACTATATACAGTACATTATGAAAATCTTTAAAAGTCAACAAATTACTTTTTACATAAAATATAAATTTTCTTTTATCACAAAAAATACCACCCTTTTAATTACCACAACGATGTCGTCGGTCGCATAGAAAACGAAATACAATAATAATGGTTTTTATGGATGGAAACGATATTAGCGGACGAGAAGAAGATGAAGAAGAAGAAGAAGAAGAAGAAGAAAAAAGCACCCGCATAATATTTTGTATATAAATTTGTTATAATATAATAAAAATAAATTCAAATAAAATTTATAATGCAAATTTGTATATGTTGTGCCTCGTGCGCTCTCGTCGCACCCAACAAATTAAATAGTAATTTGTTGTTTTTTTTTCCTTAAATTCTCTATAAACAGAACCAAAATTATAATAATAATAATAACAAAAAATCTCACAACTAACTGACGACTAATTAATATTTCATAAGTCCTTTTAATTTTTTTTTAAAGCCCTTACAAAATAATATTTATCATTTTATTGAAAAATTTCAATGAAATTTAATTTGTATTATTATTATTTGTTTAATATATTATTATATGGGGAATAAAAAGGTTTTTGCAAAATATATTACCTTTATTTGATTATACCGATCGAAATCTTTATCCGACAAGGTAAATCAATAACATATATTCTATATATTTATGTTCAATTTTGTGTATAAAGGCTAAGTTGGATGGTTATGTTTTGCAAAAGAAAAAAACCAATTAACATATAGAAATTAATCTGAATTAATCTCTTTTCGAAAATGTCATTTATTTTTATAACATTTATTTATGTTTCAAAGTTATATAAGAATGTTCAAGGATCTTTACATAAAACAGAGAAAATTTTCGGTATCATATCGTAAGCGGACAAATAAAACTTTGCCTTTATTTTGTATTTGGGAAAAAAATTATATAGATATAAATTTTTATTGAATATAAATTACCGTGTGTTTTAGCTCTGACCTTTTTTTTCCCAAGATTTTAGCAATTTATAGATACCATAAAAAAAATGATCGCATCGTTTGATTCGACGCAAGAATAAAGTAATTTTTTTTAAGTCTTATTAATTGTGAAGGTGCTGTTCTGTTCGGAGCATCATCTGTTGAATACGGCGGTTATGCGGTAACAGTTATAGTTATATAGTTATGGTTCCTTTCTATCATACATTTGTGTATTGTACATGAATGGCTTATGAAAAGCTCATTAACTTTAACAATTATTATATCTTTCTTATATAACTTTAATATATATTACAACAGAATTATGTAAGTTATATTCATTATATGTATTAACATATAAAATGAAAATATAGTTGAGTATATGATTTGTATTAAAAAATTAAATTTTCATTAAATTAATATTAAATGAATATATAGTTAATGACATTATTATTATTATTTATATTATATAGAAAATTTTGTGGCTTGTATTTTATTATTAATATTATAATGCAAGTGTACGTCGATGTATGTATAAATGTAAATATTTTATACATAAAAAATAAGTGAAACCTTAAGAGACTAATTTTTAATAAATAATTAATGAAGTTTGTACGTGTATACTGATACGTCTGTAATTCATATTCATATAAGAAAAATGCGGCTGAACATTTTTCTTTGCATATAGACTCGTACATATATACACATTTTGCTCAGAGGTAATTTTATAAATATTATACAGTAAACATTTCGATAAGTTATAAAATTCTATATGTATCTCATTTAAAAGATGTAATGATTTACCCATATAAAAATCTATTCAATGCGTAGCTTCTGTTTCCTATAGATATTAAATGTGTAAATGATTAAATTAAAAAAAATTAACTTTTATAATATCCTTGCGAAATTACCATAATCCTTGAAACTTAAGTTCTCCTCAATTTCAATATAGTTTCTAATATTATAATTCATAAGTGGTGTCGCGTATACATACATAAATTCAAAATCCAGTATTGTTATGTCCTGAAAATGTACATGATCCTTGAAACATCAATTCTATGCGATGACACACATTTTTAATACTAACGTACGATATGAGGTGTCACAATGTAGAATCACTATTATCCATACAAGATCCTGGAACTGTCCGACAGCCTTTGAAACATCAATTTTACTACATCCTGCATATATTTTTATCTTCCATTTTTCATCTGAGGTGCTGCATATCTTATAAGGTATTAGAAATGATGTCCTTAATACTTGAAAAATAAATAATTTTTCTTGATTCTTTCAGTCAAATTAAACATATACAAAATGTAATTAAAATTGGAAATTCTGATTTTATGTATGGTATATTTTTGGCGATTCAAATAAGTTTAGTACAAAATACTGTTAGAGTGAAAAAGTTTGCAGAGCGGTGATGCTTATCAAATTTTTACTGTAATTGATTATATCATTCCTCGCAATTATGATTAATTATTATATTAATTTATTCTTTTTATTTTAATATTATATTTATATTTCACTGTCAAAAATATATACTTTTAAAGGACTAATTGTATGTCTATAGTATTTGTTTACCAAAACTGATTTCATTAAGTCGTCTCTTTATCAATGTTGCCTCATCAAAAGGACATTTTATGTGTCAAATATATTGAGAAATATTTTCTATTGTAATTTTCTTTCATTATAAATTATTATTTCGATACACGCACCTCTACAATTCGAGCACTGTTTAAACCTTATTAATATGTTTTATATATAAATAAATACATATAATCTTAAATAATTGTTTATTTATATATTTATTATAAGTTTAATTTCCAATACATGGATATGAAAATATATGTCAAGGTACATGCGCTACAATCCGTTTCCGATGTAATTTACAAAACTAAATAATTTAATTAGTAAAATAATTACGATACGATTGAATTCAGAGTTTTGTAATAAATCGGTTTTTGTATATTTAGTAAAAAACTAATAATGTCCAACAATTTGATTGCGTGTGTGTTTGTTCTAGTTTAATATAATTAACAAAAACGAAGATGTTATAGGACTTGGTGTGAGAAGAATAGCCTATTTTTGCACTTACACCATACCATCGTGTCCGTCCATCATATGTATACTACAAAATAATGATTGTTATTAGTTATAAATTAGAAATAAAAGTATATATATGTAAAAATTTGAACAGAAAATATCCATTTGTAAGTCTATTATATTTGTAATACCCAATCCTATATATAATATTATTTAATTGAGATATATCATTTGTATTTATTATATAAGATAATATACAATATTACAATATATAATGTGTTTAGTGTATGTGTGGGTAGATGTAAATATTTATGTAAAACAATAATAATACGTATTAAATGGTATTTCATGTATAATGTATAATGTACACCAAAAACCAACAACAAATGTACCTATCTAACTTCATCCGGAAATTTTAAATCAATTAAAATGTTCCATTATATATTATTAGATAATTTAAATATATATTTATATAATTATGTGTGTGTGTGGTATAATGTGTAAATAACATCTTAGGAAATAAACAAATTAATAAAAGTGAATTGGATCCGGTTGTGTAAGTGTAATATTCATTAAAAGTCCTTAAACATCATACCAGTATCACTATATATATATTTTTTTATCGTTATGACACAATATCACATACATTTTGTTAACAATTTTTAAATTTTGGTTACTCCTCAAGTCTATACTTATACTTACTTTCGGCCCCGGAAAAAAAAGTACATGGATCCAAGTAAAAAGCAACGTCAAAACAATGAAATATTAATTAATTTTGCTCCAACATGAACATGGTTCACATTGTTAAAATGAAATAACATTTATTAAATCAACGTAATAATTCATTAAAACATAATACCGAAAATGAATGTTTTTCAATGAATCCACTTATCGTTGGTTTAATGAATTGTATAATTATTTTGATGAATATTATTAATTTTTTCAACGTTTTCTGTTCAATAACATATTATTCTGAACATAAATTAATTAATGATCACGAATTCATTCATTCAATAAACAATTACATTAAGATAATTTTTAAAAATGAAAAATATTAATGAATTATTCATTGAAACAATGAAAAATGGGCTTATAAACGATATTCCTTTGAAATTATGTACAAATTTATTTTCAGTGTGCAAAGCGGCTATGATTTCAGCGTTCTCCAATCATAGCTATCTGCAGCTATAATGTCTTCCAATCCAGAATTTTACCCACTTCATCTCTATCTACTATGAGTCAATCAATTCACTTTGCGTCATTCATAAAATTTTGAATTGTGTCAGTATAACGTGAAATTCAATTAAATCATATGTTTATGTTTATGAGGTCATTAATAAAGCAATCCCATCAAACCAATATGTTCAGTTGGAGGCTTGCATGAATAAATCATCTGTTCACCCATATCCGTTTTTTGTGATGTTCACCGTTGTTAAACCATCAAATTTTACTTTGACCACAAATTATTTCCGAATTTAAAATTTCAAAATACTCTGTAACGCATTATAGATGTTATAACGAGCCAACAAAACTTGTCCAACTCGAAATAGATTTTCCAATTTTAATGTTTAACGTTTATGTGAAATTTTTATTAGGTTTTCGGTGTGTGACAACAACTTTGCCGTTACCCGTAGATTTATCTGTATCTTATCTGTTTATTTATGTATAGAAAAATACAAAATATTCAATTTATTTTTAGCTTTTAATACAAATTGATATTTCACACTCATATGTTATATATAATAAAAATACATTAATACATTCAAATACATTCATCGAAATAAACAAAAAAAAAAGGATTTTGTTCGCGAAAAAACAAATCAAAACAAAAAAAAACAGAACAATTTTTTTTTTATCAGATATTATTTATATTTCAAAATGTAATCGACGATATTTGTCAAAAAAATAAAATCTGATAAAGAATAAAAAATCATTTTATGAATCTTTTCATTTTTTTTGTATTTTTTTTGTTACATAAATATCATAGGATAAGGATAATACATTGACATATTTAGTAGAGAGTAAAATTTTCCATTTTCTTTGCTATGTATCCGCTTTTTGTGACACATTTGTTGGTGGTATATATTGTATATAACTATAGATTGAGAAATAAAATCACAGCAACATACACACACACACACACACATGCGAATCTGTAATGGAAAAACAAAAAAAAAACAGGAACACACACAAGAATAATAAAAACATTTAATTTCCATATCTAATGTTGTGTTAAATCTAAATTTTCCCACACCCTATAAAATAAATGTATGTAAATAAATATACGCACGCAAAAACCATTTTCCATCATCATTTTTTAGTTCCGTATTTTTTATATTACATAAATATTATAGAATTTTACGTATATCCTTCTGCACAGAATTTTATTTAAATAATCAAACTATAATATTATTTTTAAATTATATAGAATTCTTACCAAACGCATCTCACTTTCAATTAATTTATCACTTCATATATTATTCGTTTGACAAATGTGTGTTCCATATCTAAAGCCATTTTAAAGGGAGAGAATGTGTGAGCGATGATTTATGTCGTGAATTAGAACAAATAGTAAGGATTAAAAATTTTGTTATAAAAACGAACCAACAATTATTTTATGTGATCAGTTTCAAATTACTGGTTTATAATAAATTTTTATATATTAAATTGGCAATGAAGAGTTGTTTTGTTTTTTCCTTTGACACAAAGTACTCAAGAACATTTCAAAAATTAACATAAAACTTTCAAATAATAATATTAATGTGTGTTTTATTGCGTACCGTATCCGTTCACAAAAAAGTTCGGTTATTTAAATAACAGGCTGTGAATGTTGTAGGTGTACGAATATAGAATAAATTTATAGAATTATGTCAAATATATGTTGATATTTTTAGATTGTTGTCTATATATTATTCACGCACGCATTTATAAACTGTTTTTTGTTTTTTTTCTATTTACTAAAGCCATTTAAATTGTTGTTGTTTTATTTTAACATTGTTGTTGTTTTGTGTTATTTTCTTTGCATATTGCTGCTAATCCAATAAATCAACCGCCCTCGATTAGCAGTCTCTTGATAGCCGATTTTTATCTCTTTACTGTTTTGTCATCGAAAAATGGCATATATTTTTCAATGGTCTCTCTATCATCCTTTTATTCCTATATCCTTTATCACATCATATTATTTGTGTGTTTTTTTTTTTTATTATTTTCCTATATTCTAACTGCTATTTTATTTTATTTTTTTTATTTATATGATGTTTAATGTTAAATATATAATATGATGTGCGTGTGCGGTACGGTACCTCTCTCAATCTGTATATATACCCTTGACAATGTTAAAAGTTCTACGATTACATAAATGAATATATAGAAAAATTCTTATAAACGTTCATTCAACCTTTTCGCATTTTTTTTTACATATATACAATACGTTGTTGTTGTTCGCTTTATATACATAAAATATAATAATGTCGTGCTGGTCCTTATACATATACATATGTATATATCGTCCTTCTTCAAAGTGGATGTGTGTGTGTGTGCTGTGTGCTGTGTCACTATTTATTTCTTTAATTTATTTTTATTTCTTATTATTATATAATGGGATGGACTTAAAATACAATTAGTTTAGTATTTATTAGATATTATATCAATTTTATCAACTGAGAACATAAATAATTGTCAACAATAATAATAATAATAATAAATAATAAATAATAAATAATATATTTACAGAGAAATTGTAATTTATTATTATAAATATTTTACCTTATTTTATTATTATTAAATCGCATATCAATTTTTATAGTGTACTAAATAAAACCATATAAATCTACATTTTGCGATTATATTGTGTAAGATTTAATTTTACAACTTTTTATACTCATATGATGATGCCATCTTACAAAAGAAATTTCATTTATCAAACAAAACCTGAAAATAGCTTTTTTTTCTATGTTTTTGGTATGTATCGTTTTGTATTATTACCAATCCTCCTGCATCCACTTGGTCTAAATACAAATATAATATATATATATTGTGTTATTAAACTATATACATCCAACAATAATTTTTTAAGGGATGTTGGATGTGGTGAAAAGCTTTTTAGGGTTGTGAAATAATATGTTTAAATTATATCCTGTTAAATTACCCCATATATACGTACACCCGTATACATAAAATTGATGAGGGGAAAGTATTTGGATAATAATGTAACAAAACAATTTATTTATAATATATTGTTGATGAAAAATAATGTCGCTGTTGTTATTTAGAAGTATTAAACTGTTATAAATAATATCCTTTATATGTGAAATTATATATTTTTTCGAAGAATCTATCACAACGTTTGTATTTTATTTATGTTTACACAGGATTTGATGGGTTTTCCTGGAAATGAAAATGAATATAAAACGATAAATCTTTGCATTTAACCCCGTTTCCATACGATTTTCCAAATTAATTTGAATCCTTTTGTTTTGTTATTTGCTGTGATTTGTGGCACAGATGTTCAAAATAATGTTATAACATTTTTACATTCGAATTAAATCCTTTATAATGGGAGAGCAAGTTCTTTAAGTTTGAAAGCAAAAAATTGTCATTGGATATAGTTAAAATCTTGAAAATCGCGATGAATGTGAAATCGATTCGTTTATATGCATATAAATTGATCAAAAGTTATAAATAGATGCAGATTCATTCACTTGAAGCTTAAACATGTCCGAACATTGCTTTGCAATTGTCACACGATTGCATTTATTTTATTTGTAAACAAAACACGTTATCCATCTTTTGCTGATATAAATACAATTTTTTATATGAAAATGTTTGTGTTAATAAAATGCAAACGTTCTTTTGAAATTTAACCACTTCACATTTCACGATCATTCACCAAAAAGATAATCATGGAATTTTTTTTACATTTATATCTACTATTTTCTTCCGTTGATTGACACTCTCTGACACTTCTCTTAACACCATTTTATGTGAAAGGTAAACTGTGCCGTCAATTTTATATTCTTTAAATTACATATGATATATAACTGGTGGCAGTGGTATAGATAAATAAATCTGTGGCCTGCATAGTGTACTCAAAAAATAGATGAGTTTTATAAGAATTTGCATCATCTTAAAAATCTTCTTTATATTTATACCATATTTATAATATATTGCGTATATACTTCAATTATTATAATATATAATTTGTTTGTGTGTACGTATAACGTACTCCGTTTTGCGAAACACTTAAGTTTCTTCTAATATTGAGACGAATGTAAAATACAAAAATGAATTAATAATAAAAAATAAAGGTTTTTAAATCCTTCAATTCAACAATTTTTTCTTTTTGTTGTATAATTATATTCTTTCATAAATATATCATTTATGTGTGGTAAAGGTAAAGGATTTCCCGTAACAACAAAGCTAAAATATACACGCATACATGTGTTTTTTTTTTCTCATTTATATATTGTATTTGTATTTGTTATGTACATATTTTTCTTTATAAATACAATACCATATTGTTTATGTGTGGTATAATATACGAGTATTTATATATTTATATTATAAGGGAAATAAAATTTATGTCAACAAGCCTCAGCTACAATACATGCGGATACCATTATTATATAAATATTCATTTAATTATGTACTTGATTTTATGTATTTTATGTTATACATATGATAATATAATACGTCACACATACCCCATTATCACATTATTATTTTATTATATTATGAAATATGAAATGTTTTTTTTTTTTTAAATGTTTACACCCTTACACCACACGACCAATGTATTTAAATTTATTATTTTATAGCGACAGTAATATTGATATTAAATTATAAATACACTGATGAACATGTATCGAATAATAAATCATTATTTAACTTTATTTTGTTTTAGCTATTGTTATAAATGAAATTTTCTCTTATATAAACGTTAAAGATTCATGCTTTAATCTATATTCAGGATCGTACCGAGCAAAATTTGTGCCATGTGGGTAATTTTGAAAATACTCCCTTAAATAAAAATGTATCAACATTGTTTAATATTTACATAGATTTTTCTTTTGGAAAAAAAAAATAGACTTGAAAAATTATTGATTGGTTATTTTTGTTCAATCTTAGCAATTTAATTATATTTTGGTTGAATGTTCTTTTTATTTCATGTTGTTTGTAATAGAACCGCTTCCACATCACCCCAGCAGTAGATTATCAATGCGTTTTTATGACGTTTCACCCATTACAGACCTATTGTTCTACAGAATATAATTTTTTTTTAATTATTTAATTATTATTATTACCAATTCGTATTAACATCCATGCGGTTTAATTATCCAGCAAAAATCGACATCCAAATAATTTTATTTTTCCTGTAGTAAAAAACCAATGAAAGTAACTATTATTTAGGCATGTTATATCTTCATTAAAGTCCTTATATGGTTTTACATAATTTGAGTAATTTGATAGTAATTCACCGCTAGAGAATCTTGGGATTACGTTTTTAGTATTATTTTGGGTTGTAATTTAATGGTATAAAAAAAAACAATCAAATTTAAATTAACATATAATCCATTGACAAAACAATTGATTGACAAAATAATGTATACATTCTGTTCTCTATTCCTTCGTCTTTCATTTGCTTTCTATTTTAAATAAAAATATTCACTATAACCCGAGATATTATTAAAAACGTTACGTCGAGATTGTCATATTAAAGTTATATGAATTTTAACACGTTAATCGCCATGTCAGTCATATGTGTCTGATGGTAAGAAGTTCTACATGAGCCATGTCAGACATATATGTCTGACGTACGCGATTTGGTAGAAGACCCATGGCCCATGTGAAAATTTTTCTGATATTATCGTGGTGATTAATGTGTTAAATTGAATTGTAAGATGATTGTTGGCTTTTTTTTCAGTTTTCGGCGCCCCTCATACTCATACGCGCTCCGTTTCTATGTTCGTTCTGTGTCTCATAAGAAAGCTACTGGCCTGTCTATACATAAATAATATAATTATGGTAATGGTCTTTATTTATAACGAAAAATTTCAGATAATATTTATATTTTTTTTTTAACTTGAAATATATATTGAATATATAAAATAAAAACAAATAATTATACGAAACGAAGGATTTTATTTTTTTCCGTTGCCATGTGCATAAAATAAAATAAATCATTTACAATAATAATGAACATTATAAATAAATAAATCACTAGTAATTTATTTCGTTTATATAAAATATAATCAAATAAAAGAAAAATCTTGTGACATATATGACATTGTTTGTTTTTTGCAGGCTGTTGAAAAGTATACCTTCCTCTTTTCCTATGTACTTCATCATGTTTATGTGTGTGTGTTATATATTTGTAGTAAATAACAATAAAAATCTCTCATTCACACTTTCTACGTATATATTTTTTATATATAATATTATTACAAATCACCTTTGTCATATGAAATATGTCATTTATTTTCCACTTTTTCAAAAATGTATAAAAGAAAAATAAAGAAAAACTAGGAAATTTTTCTTCTTTTTTTATTTTTTCTATATATTTCTTATATTGTCACACACACACACACATTTTTATAATATATATAATTTCATCCATAAACCCCATATTATCAAATAATAGCTAATAATATACTATAGGTGAAAATTGTATACATATTATCATTTATTTATTTATATAAATGTTCAAGTGAAATTGTTATAGGGTGATAGAATTTGATTTAAAAACGAACCATATTATCCAATTTTTGTTTTTAATGAACTCATGATGACGCCGCTGAACGGTCATTCAGTAATGCAAATTTGTAACACATCATTTATTCAGAGTTGTTCGTGTATATTTGGTATTGGTAATTGCGGAAATTCATCTAAACTATGAGAATTTGACTGTTTTTTACACATTTCTTAAAAAGAAAAGCTCAATAATTTAGAATTATAATTTTGTGTCTGCGAGAAGCTTTCTGTTCCAAAAATTTACTTATTATCCTTTCTGAATCTTATTTTAACAGTTTATCTATATAATAACTGCGTGTATAGTTAATATATATATATGATACAAATGAAATTTCACATATCACAAAATCGAATCGATATTGCATAAAACTGATATAAAGATATACCACTTGCTTGCAATGTCCTGACAATGTCCTTGATCTTTTAATCGTTCAATATCTGTTCAATTCATCATTTCGCATGGTATATATACCACACGTGTTTAATATTATAAAAATATTATTATGAGATCGTATAGACTTAGAATCAGCCATCAATGGTCGCGCATTTATATTAGATTACCTGTTGAATTTCCGTTTACGACGTAAGTAATTTAATTTTCGAAAATTTTGCGTTACATATGTCCTGCGAAATGTTCATTAACCTTTAATCGTCATTTCAATTCAATTTCCGCATTTAATTCCCCAATTTCATTAAAATACCACACGCTATACATTTTTCGAAAAATTATCGTTTAATTTTTCTTTATATATATTGTAGAAATATCCTTGATCCCTCAATCGTTAGTTCTGTATTTAGTTCAGTAATTAATTAATTTACAAATATTCGACATTTTATAATTTAAGATTTAATAGTTTAAAATTGATCCATTCAATTGCATTAATTCAATTCAATTCTCATTGTTTGCGGCCAAAATATGCAAGGTCTTATAATTCGATAATTCATTCTTTAACTTCCCGTTTTCACATTTATATATACCGTTTATTTTCAATAATTATCATTAAATGAAAAAGAAATGTCCTTGATCGTTCAACCGTTGATTCCAATCTAAATACACGCTATATATATTCAAGTGATTCCATATATTGTGATAGATTGAGAATTATTTTTAACATATATCCGACGGAAATGTCCTTGATTCTTTTTATTGTCAATTTTATTCGATGTTTATAGTTCACCCAGCTGGCAATATATTGGCAACGTTTTATAATAAAAGAATTTTACTTTTGCATATTGCTGCGGTGTTTGAAAATTCATTTTTAATTTTTATTCAATTGCCTGAGGAAATTTCTTTTCATGCACTTATTTTTTAGAATTATATTGTGAAGGACTTGTAAATGTACTTTATCCTTCAACCATAACATCTATTCAATATTCTTTTTTAATTATTTTTCATTAGCTTTTCTATTCAACCAGCACTGTTTAAATTACTAATGTTTAATTATAGTATATGTAATGTTTTGTAATTCGAGAATTATCTTTATGGAAGTTCGCTTGTCATTTGATCACTTTGCGTCATTTCTATTTAATTGCCTATTAAATTTTCTAAGTAATATTACACTGTTACTCCTTCTATAGTCAGTTCTATTCTATTTCCTATTTATCTCAGCATTTCATAAATTATCTATAATACGATTCTATTTGATAATTATCATTAAAAGTTTCTAGAATTGTTTTTGATCCTTCAACCGTCAGTTCTATTAAATTCATTGTTGAATTTCCAAACGATATGATGCTGCGTTTATGTTCGTAAAATATCTTTTCACACAATTATTTTACGAGAATAATCATTAGAAGGTACTTAAAATGTCCTTATCCTTCAATTTCGACAATTTTTGCGTAAAGTGCGGGTGGCTCTTCATATGTTTTACATAGAGTTTTTTTGTGCATATACCACGCTGTGTTGTATACAATATATAGAACCAAAATTGGATCACTCTTTTACTTCCCATATATATTTATATATTGTAGTAATGTAGTAAATTTACAATGAGAAAATATTGTGCATTCAGATGTATTTGTAAAGGTTAACAGTGAAAAATTATATTTGAATATTATATACCTTCGTCCGCAAAACCAAAAAAAAATATGAAATATGAAAAATGAAAAATGAAAAATGAAAAACGAGAAAAAGAAAATGACATTATTTATGTGAAATTTTATATTTTCATTTATATTTTTATTTTACGACGGCGACTATTTCGCACCATATAACAAATACATTCAGCCTCTGACTTTATCGTTATACATTTTTTCTATGTTTTGTGTATATGGGAAAGAAAAATAATAACTGGTATTATTTCTATTTTATTTTTGTAACTTTTGTGTGCCAACCATCCTGGAAAAAAAAAAGAAAACAAAAAACCAACATTTATTTTATAATTTATTATAATGTTTTCGTCTAACTAATACCACTAATACTTACATCTTGTAGACATACCGCACATATTTGTATATAGGAAAACAACAAAAGTCACATAGTGCAGTCATATGTCTGCAAAATATGGTTGCTTTTTATACAATTTTGAAAATTAATTTTTTGTTGTTTGTATTAGAAATGAAATAACGTTTGTAAACTGCACTATAAAAAGAGTTTTGTTAACATAATATTGTTTAAAAATATTTGTTGCTTCTAAATTTAATTAATTTAATTTGTATAAATAAATTTAAATTCTGTGTATTAAATTTTTGTGCAATTACAATGACATGCGATAAGAATTGAATTTAATTTCAAAACATTATTTAATGATTAGTTATTAGTTTTACAATTATTTCAATATGAAATTTAATATTTGAAATTTTTACCTTGCTTTTATCAAAACATAAAAATCACCTGTTAAAAAAGGACGAAAAACTTTTCTATTATTATTTATTTTATGTTTTTGAATTATTGTAAGTATTGTTCTCTTTTAATAAAATACTATTGTTGTATGCGTGTGTGTGTATATGGATTCGGTATATAGTTTTTATTAATAATGAAGAAAATATATTTTATTTTCCACACACACACACACATACCGTAAGTAATATAATATTTTCTATTTTCCTATATAATTTATTTTTCCCAATACACCATAACATAACCATAAAATGAAAATGAAGAAAAATCTGTAAAACATGACGACATCAAGGCGCCACTAATTTTTTTTTTTATTTTTGTTTTTCCGCCATCGTTGTGTTGTTATAGCTTTTTTTTTTCCTATAATACACTATCAAAATAAAATATTTCTTTATAGTCTTATATGTTTTGTAGTCTATAGTTTATGTATTTTTATGTAAATATATTAATATTAATTTATTTTTAAAATTTGGGGCGTGTATCCACCAGAATAGAAAAAGATTTGTATATTGTACGTTAACTTTTATTTACAATTCAGTACATAGTTGATAAATGACTCCGCCGCACCCCGCATTCAGACTTGATTTTGTAAAAAAAAATGAATATCTCAGAAATTTTGTTTTTAAATCAATTTGGTTCAAATTTGTTAAATTCATGCGATTTTGTGTAAATAATAAATATAATTGCTGTATGGGAAAGTTTCAATGTAAACCCCTACAACGATATCATATTTAATTGTACGCCTCATGTGAAAGTTGAAAGAGAATTAACCGTTACAATTCGAATATAGAATTAATGTTTTAAGGATTAAGGTTACTTTTTGAAATTATGCATATGTGATACGTGAAAGAGAAATGAAAAAATTAGTTAAACTTATGTCTTGTTAAGAATTAAAGACATGTCACAAGGACCTCTTATTATAAAGGCATTTTTTTTAAATTTATCCATGCGATGCCTCATATGAAAGAGAAACAAACGAGGAATTTGTGTTTCAATAATAAATTACATTTTGCATGCGATATTATAAGAATAATGTTCAGAAACTCGACTCGTCCTTAATTTATTTATGACCTAATGCATTTTTCTGCTTCTTGAAAATTTTGAACTATCTGACTCTAGTTCTTTAATCTATTGCGTTTCCATTTCACTGATTACAACCTGATTTTTTCTTAATTATAGAATTTTTCAAACAAATACAGTCGTACTTACATCAGTATATATTTGAGATGATAATTTTTTAAATTATATGGTTTAGTTAGACGGTGATTCCCTATTTTATTTTAACCATGTTGTGTATAGTATATCAATACAATTCTAAACATATACGCACTTGTTCATGCATGCGGAATAGCTGTCGTTTTATTTTTCATTTATTCAGATATAGTTAAAAGAGATTATAAAATTTATAGAGCCAGCCCTTGAATTTAAGTTCTAACCTATATACATTTTGTCGCACATGCACTATAGCACAGCAATTGTAAGGACTATCTAATCATTTGATACTTGTATGTGTCTACTTGTTTATAGTAGTGTTTAATTTTTAGCATTGAAAATCATATCCCAATGTTAATCAAACATTTAGACTATTTTAGCTAAATTATGTTATCGTGGTTTAATTTAATTAAAAACTTCCAAACTTAGTATTGTACAAATGTGCGACATTAATATAATATATAGTAATTCTGATAAATTGCGGTTGCGTGCAGAATTAAAGGACTAATATTTTGAATTATATTTTAATTATTTTGTGATGGAATAATTGTCATCGGAATCTCTTTAACACCCTGTGTGTGTGTAGCTGCTCAGTGAGTATTGAAAATAGTCATCCTTGTATATATCCTTAAAAGCAAATCAACGAATCAATATCCCTATAAAAAGGATTAGCATTTCAAGTCATCTTATTTTACCCTGTCTATTGTATATTTTCGTATAATATGGAAAATCACATAAAAATATAAATAATGTATTTTGTGTTGTATTCAAATAAATAAATATAAATGGAAAATTGAATAAAATTTGTATTTAAATTTTAACATTTTAAATTTAAATAAATAGACTTTAAATTTTCATAATAAATGTATTATTTAATTGTATTTGGTAGATATACACACACATAGAGACCAGAAAGTTTTATGCTTTCAAATACCAATACACAGGATATTTGTAGAGATTAAATTTTGTATTAGTATATTTAACGGCAGCCAGTGTAACAACAAATATATTTAAATTTGTAAAATTATTTAATGTACAATAAAAAATAAATATTAAATTTGTTCAAAAATTTTGTATTTTCTTTTTTTTTTATTTATCTTAAATTAAGTGCTCTGTGTGTGTGTGTATAGAACATATATTAAATAATACAACAAAAAAATGTTGAGAAAACAAATAAATGCAACGATGTAGACATAATAAGGATGGCAGGGATGTGCTTAATAAATAAAATAAATAGCAAATAATACATATATTTCGGTAGTGCTATTTTATGTTAACAATATTATACGTTTGTGAAAATATAATAAAGAATAGTTCAGAATTAAATAAATTTATAATAATAATTGTTATAACTATATATTATTATCTATATCTATAATAATATTATATAATAAATATTTAGACGAATTTAACTATACTAACTAAAATATAAATCTATATAGGTTAAAAAAGAGTATATGCAGACATTTTTATACCAACAATTTTAATTTCAAAGCTAGAACTTTCGAATTATTACAAAATATACATATAACCCCATAAATTTCTACCTGAGAATTATGGTTTTTAATTCATATTAAATATTATCAGCGACATCTACCAATGCATGGTCATGTAGGATCATATACACATATAGCAACATATTGTACACGATCGCTACCATAAATTATCCCTATGGTTGTCGTATTCAAATTTACCTATACTGACACAGTTGACTAACAATTCATTATTCATTAATACATACATAATATGACGAAAAATGAAAACAACTAATTTTTTGCAACGTATAAATACAAAAAAGAAAAAAGAACGCTATACATAAATATATTTCCTTTCCATCTTTGTCGTTATAGCCGCTTACCTCTACCATTATACTTTCTTTGTTTTTGTGTCGTCCATCATCATCACCGTCATCAAGCGAAATCAATTATTAAATAAATGTTAGTGTAGAAAAAAAAATATTCGGGTCGGTCGTGCATTTAGTTTCCACTGTTTTTTTTTTTTGTATGTCGCGCTCCGCGTTTTCTATTTTTTCTTCCTATAATTAATACATTAATAATAAAAAAAACATTGCCAATTTTTTAAGTGTTATTTATAGAATTTAATTAATTTTTAGTTTTTAAATTAAATTAAATGATTTAGTGAGTGTTTTTATTTTTATTGGAAATTTGTTCAAAAGTGTTCCATTAAATTTTAAATTATTTTTTTTCTATGATATTGTGTAGTTTTTTGTCTGCGCATATTGGCAATCAGATATTTTCGTTATGTGTGTGTGTATAAAATAAAAGTCGCGCATTACGATTACCTTACCATTTCGATTATCTTTACCATCGTTCGTTCGCATGCGTTTCGTCGTGTGTTGCAAATTGCAGCAACGTATTATTTGCTTGTGGTTTTGTATTTGTTGTAATATAATGTGCGATAGTGCTTTTAAATTCACATTCATATTCGCAGTCGCACGCACTTACACAAATACACACTCAAAGGTTAGATATTTAATTGTTTTTTTTTTTTTTTGTTTTTATATAATATAACAATTGTTGTTTCTTTTTATATTTATTTATTGTTAATAATTATTTTGAATGGAATGTTACTGTGCAGTTACAGTTGCAGACAGACGATTTTATTAGTCGTCATACACACAAACACACACTCAGACCACTTTTTTTTTTTTTTTGGTTCAATAATTGATGATGATGACTTGAATTAAAAATTATATTTAATGAAATTATGGAGATTGTGTAGATTTTGGGTGTACGAGGTTGTTTTATTTTCTCTGTTACTCTGTCCATCTATTCAGTGGCTTCAATGTTACATTGCAAATTTTGATTTCGGTGTAAGAAATTTAGAAAGAGTAGCTAAAATCAAGTGTAGTATTAGTTCTTTAGTTGGTTGAACCATATATTTACCGCACACATACACAAACATATATATTTACTGATAATTATTTTAACACGACACATTACATTACATTATTTATGTCGTTTTTTCAACACAATTGCATATCATATTATTAGGATTAATTCCTAAGGTATACTACTTTTTTTGCACATTTTATTAAAAATTACAATGATATTTAACAACAGTAATTATATTAATTACCCTTTCTCTACGTGTTATGCATCTTATTCCATAAACCTAGTTCTCCTAGACGCAATGAAAATATCTTTTTAAATTGCCAATATGAATCATCTATTAATATATCGATGACATTATTTGAAAAACAGTGTGTTATTATAGATGCGTAATGACTACTGATTTTAAATTTTCTATGTAGAATGTAACAACAAATATATGGGTTAGGTACACGTATAAATACAAATCGAAGAAAGTTTATAAAAGTTTAAATTCTATATAAATGTATATATGCAGAATTTTGGTGGTGCGCGGTATAAAATATCTATAAAAGTTTAAACAATTTTGAATTATTATTTAACTTTAAATAAAATTTTAATTAATATTTTCTCAAAAATATTATACAATATATTTGTTTATTTATTTATATACAATATATTATTTGTGTATACTTATGTTGGAATTATAGAATACATACAATATATAATAGTAGTATTTATATTTCATATATACCCTCTGTCCGTAAAAACAAACAAACATTATATGGATCTGAATAACATCATATATTGACTGCTGATTGATTTATATGGCTATTGTAAACCAACCACCTTTGACAAACAAAGCGCTTCTTTGTGTGTAAACCAAAATACAACGCATTAAGTGCCGCAGTATATATAAATTTAATTTATGCTATAGAGCTCATCAGAAATTTCAATAACAGTTTTATTATATTATTTGTGTTTATAAATAATCATAAAATTTTTTTTCCATGAGTATTTTACATTACTTACAGAGTAATATTTAATTTTAGTTTAAAAACACCAGTGTTTTTATAACGCATTTCTGAATTGAATGATACACGTGAATATTCATACGTATTTATGTGCAAAACATAGTCGATATAGTGATTGAATGTAAAGGTTTCAGAGAGGGGGTAGGAATATGTTGAGTAATTGTAATTGGCCGATGTGTAGGGCAAAACAAAAACCTATTCATACTGCATGTTTTGACGGTTTCTCTTGTGGTTTTTTTTTTTTCTATGTAACTCAAGTCACAACAGTTAAGTTATCCAAAATGAACTTAAATGTTAGTCTATATATACTTAATTTTAAATTATAAAATTACATAATTTGTTAAATGCTTATTTTTACAGTATATAATAGTCGTTGTATATAACAAAAGATTTCCTATGTTATGTTAATGTATACATAACATGTAATGTAAACCCCCCATAATATTACAAAAGCATTAATTATTATTATGGAAAAAGATTTTTTATGCGGAAGACAGATTTTTTTTTTCTTTTTAAATTAAGTGCTGCGTACACATACTTACTTATATTGTATATTATTATGATATTAGTAAAAAATAATTTTGAATTGAATTAGATTCTTTTATGTATATTGTATATAAGATGGTGTAAGATACCGCTTTGTGTACATCGTGCAGTATTGTACACCACATGTAAGAAAGGATGTGTTATTATAATACATCAAATTTAATAGTATTTTATGAAATATAAATAGCTATATATATATTTTATGTATGTATGCATAAGTAAATATTAAATAACTTGTATATAATTCATATAATACATAATCGTTCGTAATATAATGATGTATAATAAAAGTATGTTATAACTTATGACAAACAAAATATGAAAATAGATTGTACATAAAAGAAGAATCTTATTAAAAAGTTTAATTAAGATTCTTCAGTTAAAGTTAAAATAAACTTTTTCATTAAATATTTTGACTATATGAGTTAATTTATTTGTCCCCTATATATAGATATTTATTATGTACCAATGCTTTTATTTTATATAGTATTCATCAATTTCATTACCATTTTTCGCATTTATTTATAATAATATTTTTATATAATATTATATTATACAAACAATATAAATATTATCATGTTCTTGTATTCTCACATAAACATATAAAATATATGTTAAATTTACATAAACATTTGTAATCAATTCTATTCAAATTATTATAAAAATAAAAGTCCTCAATTTTCCTCTTTTACTGTTGTTCTTATTATAGTTTCACATTTTCATATATTAGGTTGTCAACTATCTCCCTTCCGCCTTTTTGCTCTTTATTCAATGCTTTATAAAAAGTGTTACAGTAATCGGATTTAGTTCAAATATGCGCCGTTTTGTTCGATAATCTGTTTCCATCTAGACTGCAACTTCATAATACCTCCCTCGTAGAAGCCCCCCTCCTTATTTGCGAAGAACTCGGACAGCCACTTTTCACAAGCCTCTTTTGAGATCAACTTTACACCACCAAGGGCGTTCGCCATGGACAGGAACAGGTGGTAATCACTTGGCGCTATGTCCGGGCTATATGGTGGATGCGATAAAACCTCCCATCCGAGCTCCCGTAGCTTCTGACGAGTCATCAACGAAGTGTGTGGTCTGGCGTTGTCCTGGTGGAACACTACACCCTTCCTTTTGGCCAATTCTGGACGCTTCTGGTCGATCGCCTGCTTCAAGCGGTCCAGTTGTTCGCAGTAGATGGTAGAATTAAGCGTCTGGCCATATGGGAGCAGCTCATAGTGGATGATTCCCTTCCAATCCCACCAAACACACAGCAAAACCTTCCTGGCCGTCAATCCCGGCTTGGCCACTGTTTGGGACGATTCACCGGCCTGCGACCACGACCGTTTTCGCTTGATATTGTCGTATGTGATCCATTTTTCGTCGCCAGTCACCATCCGCTTCAAGAATGGGTCGAGTTCGTTCCGTTTCAGCAGCATTTCGCAAATGGAAATTCGGTCCATTAGATTTTTCACTGTTAATTCATGTGGCACCCAAACATCAAGCTTTTTTTTGTATCCAGCCTTCTGCAGATGGTTTAAAATGGTTTGGTGACTAACTCCCATCTCCTGGGCGATGTCACGAGATGCCACATGCCGGTCTAACTCGATGTATTCCATGATTTGATCGGTATTTGTCGTCACAGGTCTTCCGCCGGCTGGCTTATCCATGGTGTCGTTTTCACCGGCTCTGAATCGTCGAAACCATTCCTCCGCGGTTCGAAGTGATAGAGTACCATCCCCCAAAACACCATTAATCTCACGGAACGTTTCTCTAGCGGATTTGCCTTTAACGAAGGAAAACTTTAAAATAGCGCGAATTTCGGCGTTAGTGAACTCCATGTTTACACGTCTATAACTGTTGAACGCAATATCCAAACTAATCATACATAGCGTCGTTTTGTTTGTTATGTCAAGAGCTTTCAAATTATGTACAGTATTGCCAGATACGAGCTCTGTAGCGCTTTGTACATAGCCGCGAAATTAAAAAGACAAAAAGGCGGAAGGGAGATATTTGACAACCTTATATAATTGTTTCATCACGTCAGAAAATTAGCATTGTATCCATTTCTGTGAACAAATAATTTGAATTGCTATATATATATAGGTTCGTATTATCATTTCTGCAATTATAATTGCAACTGCATCGGAAAATGTGTTTGGTTTAAGGGAAAATTCATTCAGAACATACTTTGTGAATTAAATTTCTAATGACTCATCATCAAGGTATGTGAGGTCCAATTTGCATTTTGCAAAAAATTCCTCATTCATTACCAAAATCGTTTAAGACCATCGAACACATGGGATTCTTTGCAAGCAATTATTGACAATATCCACACAGCAGAATTCATCGATCTTCGCAATTATGCTCCAATTGATTTCGATAATTACAGAGCTGTTGTTGAATTGTTAATATTATATATGGTACTGTTATGCGAAGTAATTTATCAACTTGACTGTTTATAATAATAAATATCTGATAGCGGCAATGTGATGTTTCACTATATATGGGATGATGAACAGAATGCTTTTATGACTGGGAATTTCTTTTTTTTTTTATTTCACATCTAATCTATATTTGAATTAATAATTTATATTCTTTTTTTTTTTTACGGAAAATAAGAAACGTCTTGGTATATTATTTTCTTTTTATTTTATACTGTTTCTTTGTGAAATTGAAGATTATAATCATTTTTGTACCTTTTTTCTTTCATTTTTTTTTTGTAAATATGTACGATTATATAACATAAATGTTGTTTCCAAAACACTTACAATACTTTTTAAAAATATAAAGTTTTTCTTTTATTATTTATTTATTATATATAGTAGGCACAGTAAAATCTCCATATATATATGTATATTGATAGTAAATTACCATAAAGTTTATCGTTTAAGTTTATGTTGGACATTTGTTTCTCTTATAAAATAATAATAATATATTATTTGTTGTTTGTATACAGGTTTTTGCTTTATACATTCTACGCCTCCGATGTAACCACCTTCCGATTCGCAGCAACCCGTTTATTCAGTCCCTTCGATTTCGCATGCATTAAAAATAATTTATGTATACAACCTTTCCTTATATAAAACTTTCCATTCAATCAGCCGCTATTTATTCCGGTCGATGTAAACTCATGATTCATTTCCTTATGAAATTATCAAAAATTGACTTGATAAATGGATCGCTTCAAAAGATGACGACTTTTTCAGACAGAGACTCTGCAAATTGTCTAAAAATTGGTCGAACATTGTGGCTTCTGATGGAACTTACTTTGAATAATGTGTACCATACTTTTATATACTTGCAAAATAAACATGTAATTTTAACTAAAAAATGGAACTTACTTTTGCATATTCACGAAATTCTTAATTATTAACTTCCTGTTTATATAGTGCATTCAATTTTAAATATATATAAATCGAGAAATATACGAAAATGTAGATTAAATTTAAAGTGCTGATAGACGATAAGAATAATTCTCATGAGAATATCGCTTTGTTAGAATATTGCTAATGTGATGGTGTCATTTTTTGTATACTCATAAGATTTTAAAAATAAAATCTTAAAATTCACTATAAGAAAGAAATTCTGATTTTCAGCACGCATGAAAATTGTAAGAATAAAAAATTACATGAGAATATTCAAATATAATAGAAATATTTTTGCGGTATGTAAATTTGTTGTCATATAAGAACACATGAGAATAAAAATTAATTAATATCAATTATATGTTTATACGATTCTAATTAGAAATTGTTATTGTCTATCACCGCCGCTTTTACTCTTTATACATTCTTTATATCGTTTCGCATAGCATATAACAAATTCCCATTGTATCCAATCTTATTTCCCTGCATATCTTGAAAGATTGTTACATCGACTGTGGTCTGTATATATTATTATCGTACATATAACAATTTTTCTTTCCATTTCTTATATTTTTTATTATATAAATACATAATATTTTGTTAACCTATTCAATTCCAATGTTTTTTATTTATAAGAAATTGTAGGTTTTTTTTTTAAATATAAATATACATTATTTTTTTTATCGTTTGTGACATATCAAAGATTATTTTTAAAAATGATTTCACCCAAATATTTATATATTGTAAAAAATTTTGAAAAAGAAAATCATTTTGTTAAAATGTTCCTTTTGTGTGTCGGGCGATTGTATTATTAATATATGGTATATTTAGAACTGGTAAAGGTTAATTCTTTTATATTATTATTTTGATATTTTTCTCATTTTTCTTTTTCTGGTATATTAATGTATTATATGCATTTTAAGAGTGTTACATTGTGGAAAAAGAATTATTACTGTTTATATATATATGGTTTGTAATGTTCTCCTCCGTATACACCGACATATATATGCGGTAGGTTAGCCTAGGTATACAATTTTTATATTATTTATAGTTATTATATACAAATGAATACAGTATTTATACTGCCACCGAGAATATTCGTATACCACGTAAATAAAAATGATTGTGTGTGTGTGTGTGTGGCGAAAAGAAGGAAAAAAAAAGACATTTTAACTTTTTTAAATTTTCATATCTTCTTTTATGAGATAAAAAAAAAAAAAAAAAATTGGTTAACACAAATGAATGAAGAACAAAAAAAAAAAAAATTGAAGAAAGTACCATATAACAACAGAAAATTGATGTACTCCATTATATAGGGAAAATCCAATTATATGATACTTTTAAAAGTTACCGCATGTAATAACAAAAAAGGGAAATAAGAAGTGGAAATGTTTATAGTATTATTTAACTAAAAGAAAATGTATTTGTATAAATAATCTGAATGATCATTATTATTATTATTATTATTATTATTTTGTATTTCAGCTAAATGAAAATGTTTGAATGGGATTCGCAATGTAAAAGCATTAACATTAACCTTGTTTATGATAAATTTTAAAATTTTTCTGGTCATTTTTTCATTTTTATATTGTTGTATTTTGTTGCTGGTGTTTTTTTTTATTTTTAAACATAATCTTCTTATCATTATTCTGTACTGCACGTCATTATCATTTCCATCATCTTTTTCAGCACAGCATTGTCATAATGTTGCTATAAATATTATATATGAGAATAGCATAGATAGAAGTAAATTTTTTATATGGTAGTTCTATATTATACAAGAATAAGAAATTATATACAGAAATTCTATTCTTATATATGACTCATGTATAAGAATTATAAATATACAATATATATTCTGATAATAACAAAACAACAATAATTATAATGTTGATGATTGAAAGAATTAACAGATAAAAATAAGAATATATATATTTTATATTTTTATATTTCGTGTATATTTTTCGTACATTGTACACAATAATTTGTGTGTGTAATTTTAATAAAATATAATTTTTGTTTTTACCTTCACATCATGTATTTTATGTAATATTAAAACAGACAAATTATATATTTGATAATGTATTTATGCGTGGGCTGTTTGATAATTCACATACAATTGTGACTAGGGTAACAATTTGTCCGTACTTTGAAAAATGAGGAAAATTTGCGTGGAAAAAATCCACATATGTTCCATGGAAAAAATATATTGGAATTTGTCCAAAGAATGTCCATAGATTTTCCACTTAATATATATTCGTATTTTATTTAGATCAATTGAAATCTTTGGATGGTCAGCGTAATATTTCCAACATATATCCGTGGTTTTGTATTTATAATTTATTTCATCAATTATTCAAGACAGTAGTTTTACAATTTTACAATTACATTATATTTTGCATAAGAAAATATAAATATCATACATTTTATTTATTTCTTACGTATTTATTACATTAAATTTTGTTTCAACTAGTTACAACCTGTTATAACAAAATTTTTGTGCGAGTGCATTTGTCACATGACGTATGTTTGACAAAATCCGTGGATCTGATCACAAAAAATATGAATATAGATTCTATGGATATTCTATGGAATAATAGCAACGAGAAATAAATCTAAGGAAAATTTGTTGAAATTATCATCGGAAATATACGGATAATCCAAGGACATTTTTTATAAAAATCCATGGGCAGGGTTGCGCTGGTCATGTAAAATTCCACCGGTTATCCGTAAGAAATCCATGAATATTTCTTCGGATTGAAACTACGGACTACAACATATAATGCGGACAAATTGCGGGCAAACTACGGACAGTGTTACACACTTTTTTTTTAAAGGAACAATTATGTGTTGAATTTTCTACACATCGCGGTTTATGTGATGATCGATTGAACAACTAATACTAACTAACACATCATATATAAATTGATTACCCTTAGACGAACGCTTTAGTTATTTCTCCGTAATAGTACCTGATATTTATCTATCATTACACAGTCAAGGTTTCTAAATTATTTCTCCGTATGTGAGTATAAAACAAGGCAGAAATCGTTTTGAAAATATGTTTCAATATATGTTTTAGCGCATACAGACTATATAGTGTGGCGTGCGTACGCAAACATTGTTAATCTCTGAATAGCGTAAATTTTCATATATATTTAAAAAGATATTTTAGTTTTTTTATTCCATAAATTAATAAAAACGGATTTAGTTGATTTATTTTCACATACTGAAAATTCTGAAATTATTATTTTAGTATCCGAAATTGAGTATCTCTCGTATATATATATCTTCTGGGCTCAAAATAATTATAGCATATATTTCTGAAATAAATTATCATTATATGATATACATATAATGCTTTTCCTCCGAGGATGCACATAGACTATTGAGCTGAATGTGTATAAGAGAATAATCGAACCAGTTGATTTCTTATGAACTCAAAAGAATATTAAAACATTTCTTATATCAAATTTTATTATCATTAATTAATATGGTTCAGCTTAACCTATTGGAAAAAAAACTATATACACTTTAACAACTTACAATATAACGTTAAACGAATAAGAAAATACTAAATACTCTTTGCTGAATAATTAGAGTTCCAAATTCCAATTTGTATAATTTTGAACATAAATATATTAAGTACTTATATAGCAATTGAAACACACAGCAAAATTGGTTGAATTGCCTCTCCATTCACCCACCGCATATTTTACAACTCTTTGTAAAACAAGAAAAAAATTGTGTACTAAAAATACAAATTTACATTAAAACTATATAAATTAATTATATGAATTTATGAAGAAAATATATATGTCGAGGATGAGCTCAAATTTTTTTTTACTGAATTTATAGAACCTACCTCTACTGTGTGTGTGTACGTGTGTGTGTGTGTGTGAGAACACAGAAAAAAGAAACAAATCTAATTAGTACGTTTTAGTTTATTCTCCTTTTTGGATTTAATAATTCTAATAGTATATATCCTTTACGATGTGTGCCTGTCAGCCTCAATAAATTCGATGAGAAATAAGAATCATGTAATTTATATAAAAACATATATATATCTAATATAATTCTTTTGTACATATATAAACTGTTAGAGTTATATTCGTATTATATATATGTATATATTTATGCTATGATGTTTAACCTCCTTTCTACGTACATATTACATGGTATTTATATATACGCAATGTGTGGCAAATATATTTCGATAATATATATAATATGGAAAAACCAAATAGGATAAATTTGTATAAATCTTATAAATAAATATATATAAAAATAAAAGGAAAAATAAAAATAAGATAAAAGACCATTCATTGCCCTTTGACTACTTTTCTTCTTAGTCCGCCGCATATTGTATGTATTTTATATGTATTATTTATATAATTTATGTGGTAGGTATAAAATAAAAGAAAATTGGTTGCGTGAGTTTTTATTATTGTATTTGTGTTTCTGTGGCTATATTATAATATATAATTTATATAATTCTTGTTGATGGTATTTTTTGCGGTACAATTCAAATGTTAATAGTCTCATATATACTAAATTACTATATGTTTATACATTTCGTCTATATATGCTCAGCGACCCACATGTATTACTACTACCCTTTTTCTTTTTTTTTGTTAAATATATCTATAAATGTTTTGTATGTTATGTGCAGTAATGTTAAAAAATTCGATATATACAGAAAATGAAAAGTAAAATTGTTAATATACTTAATTCAATTTATTATATTTGTTGTACATAGTGTAATAAATACGATATTGTATACAAAAATTCTTAGCTGACAGTTGCACTTTGTTAAATGAATGATTTGGGGGAAAGAAAAAAAACGGTTTTTTTTTATCATAATGAGATTACATTTTTTTTTTATTTAGTACAACATTTGATGTATCGTTTTCCAGTCCCATTAACCTGATTAATTTAGTTGAACTTATAAAATTTGATTTTTAGACTAATAAATACCTTTATTATAATATAAAAATTCAATTGAAATGTATTGAAATTCTGTATTTGTTAAATAAAAAAAAACCCGAATGGAATTAACGATTGCATAATCAAGGACATTTCCAAGGATATTCCATGTTAAAAATACCATAAATTAAGTTTAAGTGTAAATTTAAAATTTTATCTTACCTTAATCAAATATTTTATCAAATATGGTAAATTCAATTTGTATTTTTATATACCGAGAAATTCACAAGATTATATTCTGGGTTTGTGAAGGACATCTATGCACATATTATCGGTTAACAAAGTCTTTATCATATCCACTTGAAACACAACATAGACTTAGTGTGTGTGTCTATCCAAAATATAAATAAGTGTAATATTTTATATTCTAAAAATAAATATAACAATAATAAATTTATAAACCTTTTTTTTTTATTTTTGGAACTATATTTAAATATATAATTTGAAATATTCAATATTTTTTGATTCCCATACACCTACACATACCACCAATATATATTTTTAAATTTTATCAATTTTTCGTTTTTTTTTATTTCATTTCAGGTAAGTTTGAATATGGACATTTTCTTTCTGTCAGACAAAACTAAACTTTTATTACACAAAATATGTTATATAAATTGTATTTGTATATATATTTTGTATATTTGTGCACCTACCTACAATAAAATATAATATATTATATAGAAAATGAAAAAGGTGTATAAGCCAAATTGAAAGGTTAGTAGTAATAGAAATAGAAAAAATAAAGCATAAACGAAATTTAAAAAAGGAGAAAAGGTTTAAAGATTGATGAACACTATAACACATTTCTTATTTTATATATTTATATAGTATTATTTATTTGGATACTGTTGTGGCCCAAGATAAAAATTATCTGTATATGGAAATTGTATATATTTACTTATAAGACATTAAAAAAAATTAAAGCTCAAATTAATGGTGAACACTTTATGAAGAGTATATATTTTAAAAACAAACATAGACATTTCCACATTTATTTGTCGTATAATTAAAATTTTCATGCTTTTTTTTTATGCTTTCACTAAAAATTAGTTGTATATTGTATTTTATCGAGTACTATAATAAATTAAAATTGACGTCTTAGAATTGCGTATAGTATATGTTTGTTTATATATTGTATATTGTGAGTCCTTTTCATATTCAGCGATAACTTTTATTTATCTGGCCACTACTGTATATTAAAATGTAAAAACTTTTTATATCCTTTATGTTATTTATATTTATAAGAAGGATATAATATATTATTTAAATCTTTCTGTTTTTCGTATAAATAGTAGCTATCTATAATTTAAATTAATTTTTTCATATTATTACCATATACATAGTTCAACAAAATACATCGATTTTTAAATATTTTAAATAAAGCCATACCCTAGTAACAATATTGTCCGTACTTTTAAAAAATGAGGAAATTGGAATTATGTATTCATAATTTAGTTCACCAATTATATCCAAAACAGGTGTTCAAATTTTGTATATTTATATAATCGTCAGTCTTTTTAATTTATTTTCATAATTTATTTTATAATAACCCAGCAACTCTCAAATCGATATATTGCCGAAGAAGTTTGTAAGACTTTTCATGGATTTTATATGCGGTTTTTTTTTTCTTGTTTATTACAAAAAAAAAATCGATAAATTTTTGTCATCATTCATTCAGCATCTTCATTCAGTGCTCATAGAACTTCTGGTCTATCGGTAAAAAAAACTGAATCAAACCGTGATTTGACATCATCGATATAAGAAAATTTATTCTTATAATACGGACAATTCATGGGTATTACTTGCCAAAATACACTTACAATCCAAAGATATTTTTGCCGAAATTTGTAGATCTGTTCACAAAAAATATGGATATAAATTCTGTCGATATTTTGTTGAATAATAGCAACGATTAATACTTCCAAGTTGAATCCGTAGAAATTATCATCGGAAATAAACGGATAATCCAAGAATATTTTTTATAAAAATCCATGGACAGAGTTGTAATCATCATATAAAATTCCAGCAGACATCCATAAGAAATCCATAGATATTTCCGCGGATTGAAACTACGGACTGCTATATATAATGCGGAAATATTGCGGACAGTGTTACTAGGGTATATTCAATATATATTATACTGTATACGATAAAAAGACTTAAAGAACTTCAATTTCACAGTTCTTTGAATAAATGAAAATAATGATTTTGTTAATTTTTTATTTCTTTAATATTATAATTATTTTATTAACGCCGGCGAATAAGGCGATTTGTTGTGATGTAATGTCGCAAGCACATTATTTCTATATTCCAGAATAATAATTATAAATTATTTATTATTTATTATTTTGAATACAAAAGATGTTACACGTGTTACACGAATCTTATTAAAAATTAAATTTGGCTTTTTTTTTTAGTTATTGTTATTGTTAATATATCCTTTATTAAGTTTTGGAGAAGACAAATTTGTTGGCAAATTAAAACATTTGAACATAGCACACCCAAATATGGCATGACTATTGATTGAAATACGATAAAATAACACGTTCCAATTGTAACCTCATTTGTACCAATATTTTTTTCTTATTTGAATACGTAGTGGAGGATTTTCTAATAATTGTTTATTTTAAAGATATGGTTATCAGTTCGCCAATTCATAATACATTTACCATATTCCTTATTGTATGATAAATTTATTAATTATTAATTGTATAATGATTACGGCTGATACTGAAAGAAACGAAATACTATTACAAATTCAAATTTGCTTATCATTTATATTCACAAATGATGCGTATATTTTTCTGGTGGATATATCTATTCTTCTTTTGTTCTACTGGCTATAATTGAAAAAGGAAAAAGGAAAAACTGTTAAAGAATGTACAACAAATACACACAAACACATTTTATCTACCTTTTTATATATATATATAGAAATAATTAAAAATAACAATTCTTTTTATTTGGTTTAATGTTACTTTTTTCGCACTTAACCCATATAAAATGAAAATTTTTTTTTCCCATTCTTAAGAGAAAAAAAAAACATCAAAGGAAATAAAGAACATTGTAGATACACATAAGAACAATTTATGTATATATGAAATGTACGGTATTAGTATATAGGATAATATACACTCTTATAAATAATCTATGTTAAATGTATTTGTTATGTATAATGAAAGTAACATATGTGTGTGTGTGTGTGTGTGTGTGGCTGTTTATATAATATATTTTATTTTCCTTTTTATATAACACACCGCATATATGGTATAAAAGTTTTAAACAACAAAATATCACATAAAACAATTGTATGTGAAGTGACACATTTTAAAAAGAATATTTCTTTATTTATACATTTATATATTGTTTCACTTGCTACATATATATGTTTTGTCATCATTAAATAGACAGGTATTATTTGATCAAAATAAAATATATATATATATGTTTTCACCGTTTGTCCGAAGAATTACCACTGACTTTATAACAAAATGTTAAAGTTTCATCGCATTTGATTTAGCGAAAGCAGTTTTTTGTCTGTCTGAATGTTCATTTGTTTGCTAAACCGAAATCGGTTGTGTTCGTCCTGAATATCAAGAGCCAAACTGTTGGCGATTATTACACGATATAATGCGCACCTTCTCATCTTGCTATAATTATCACTGTTTCTTTTTTTACTAGAAACTAAATTTAACCTTATTCACCCATTTTCAGTTCCACTTGACTATTTTCTAAGCTTCGTTTGCATACTCAGCAACAATCAGTGACACAAAAAAATCATTTGAAGCAGTTATTCAACGTTTACAAATGGTTGTAAAAATAAATTTAATTATTTGTTTTTTGTTAAATCCATTGTTGTGCGGACAAAGACGGTATATTCCATTTATATATATATTTATGTATAGGGTGATAAACAAATAACAAAATATAAAGGATATCATTATACAAAAAAAAAAAAAATAAATAAGTTTATAAACAAAATATACCGTTATTTTGCTACTGAAATTATAGGATCAATCTGCTGTTTTGGGATTGGTGCTTTATAAACTACTAAATATACTTAATTTCATTATTTTTAAAAAAAAGGATATCATTGTAATTTTCAGTGAAAATATTTTCTGCACCTAAAACAAAATGATCGAAGCATTTGTTTTTGTTTCCCTGTCTGTTTACAACTTATTTAAATATGCTATGTTATTTTATCGTGTTTCTATCAATAGTCATGCCATATTTGGGTGTACTATATTCAAATGTTTTAATTTGCCAACAAATTTGTCTTCTCCAAAACTTAATAAAGGATTCGTGTAACTCGTGTAACATCTTTTGTATTCAAAATAATAAATAATAAATATTTTTTTTTTTACTTCCATCAAATCACAATCATCCTGTTTTTATTATATATATTTATAATAAATAATAAACACAATAATATAATAATTCTGTTCTAAACAAAGTATAAGAAAATGTATGAAAATATATTTAGTTTATTTTAATTCTTTGTTGCAGCTTCTTTTGAAAATTGTTACAAAATTTTATCTAAACTTTAAAATAATATATTTTTCGGTTAATTTTTTTTGTGATTTATAATTAATTATAATTAAATATTTATATAATGTGTTATATTGTTATACGCACATGTGTATTTCAGTAAGTAAATGTTTTCAATTCTTTATATTTATTTTGTATATACACTTTTTATTATTATTATTATCTCAGTTCACTGAGAGTGTGAAAGTGTGTAAATTTACATTAAACAATTGATTTTAGGTCCAAAACGCATCATTACTTATAAAATTAAAATTTTAAATAAACAATTATATGAGAAAAATATTAAAATAATATTATTAATAATTATACAATTGTACTTTGAGTTGTAAATGGTGAACAATCCCTTAGGTAAATATTTAGGTTGTCCATGAAATTTGATAAATTTTAGTTTTTAGTTCAGTTTTGTATAAATCCGTATGGCATTACGTTATAAAATGTGTGAATTCTATACAATGACGATCAATTATGATAATAATTGTGACTATCTCATAATTATATAAAAAATAAACAGGAAAATCAAATGTTATGAGTAAGATTTTTTAAATTACATTAATTTTCTTGACGATAAGCGTTCAAAAAATATAATTGCATAATTGAAAATTTATATATATGATTTCTATAGAATTTGTTTTGTACCATGAGACGCTCACTTTAAAAACTAAAACATATATTGGCTATTCTAGAATTAGCCGTCCGTAGTATTTGGAAGCGATGACTTGATTGTATACGAACGTCATGTTTGCCTTTTTTATAATTTACTTCAGTATATAAATCTAATTTTAAAAATATTCATATTTTAAATATTTATAATAATTATTTTGTATTTTTATCATAATATTTTTTGTCACTGTGTATTTATACTATAATACCTATGGAGTAAAAATTGTATTCGTCGTCGCTCACTTACCAAATTTTTTTACAAATTGTGACCACAACATCATCCAGTTCTCAGCAATGTTAGTTAGCAGATCTGTCCAGATTATCAATTATATATGAAAGAATATACTTATTGTTAAAAAACTACTTGCATAATTCCATTTTCTGACTTGCAACGTCACTGGCATAAATGTATATACGTATAATGCTGATGGTATAATGCTATAGTAGTATAGTCCAATGCATAAATACAAATCGTCCTTTATACATATTATTTATGAATGTGTATAATGAATATTATTTATGTAACATATATAGCAAAACCAAACATATAATATTTAAAAACTTTGAAATTCTGTGGTATTATTCAAAATTTTAAATAAATCGGATAGACAAAGCAGAATATTTGTTTATGTATAATATTTTAACAATATTCAATGAGGAACATAATTCTGTAAAAACCAAAATATTTATTCAACAAATATATAATGTATTAAAAATTAATTTATATAAAAATATATAATGTGTATTCATATATTCACGCACATATTCAAATATTTATTATTATATGTTAAAACATAGTTTATGTTTGTGGTTTTTGCCATTTTATCTTAAAATATAAATTTATCATCGATACGTTCACGTACACGTGGATACATTAATTTGCATATTTGCAATATAGAAAAATGATTTATAAACAACAAAACTTTTTTTATATTTTTATAATTTTGATAAATAATAATATTACAAATGCGTTACAAATTAAAATATGTAATATATATTTCTTTTGATCTTTTGATCATAATTTATGGTAAAAGTATTATACTCACAAACCACATCCTTTTTTTATTTATTTAATCATAAAATTTGTTGAACACTAAACCAGTCCAGTCCACAAATTTCTAATAATATAATTATTGTATAAAATTTCGTATAATAAATTTAATTTTCTAACTTTATTGCTTTTGACTTTGCTCTTAAATTGATTAATTAAACAAATGATATTTAAATATTTTATTAAAGAAAAACAGAAACCTTTACAGCAAGTACGTCAATGTTATAATGATCGTAATGCAATGATAATGATGATATGTACGAATGCTTAGATTAAAATGTTTCGCTTGACTGTAGCTAAACCAGTAGAAGAACTGAAAAAATTTATTGTTTATATTCATCTGACCACCCCCCATCATCTTTCTCAAATAGCTACTCACGAAATTAATTGTAACAAAAACACTGAACTTGTTGTACTACAAAATTGTATTGTGTATAGATAACACATATTCCCATTGGAATTAATCTGCGTAGCACAATTTATTCAAGTTTCTTTAAAGTTTGAATATGTATAATTAAACTTTTTAACAATGGTTGTATGGCGTTTTTCAAAGGTTCATGATACTATATACTTCCAAAATGAATTCTCTGTCACAAGAGACATTGTTCCCATACTCTATTATCAAGAATAATTGTTAAATATTTTCCTGTTAATGCTAAATTTTTCTATCCATCATATCATAGTTGTTTGACCTTTTATATTGACTCACAATCATCAGTGTAAATTCTGGTACGTACATTTGATGTATAATACTTGTATATAACAAAAATTAGCATTTTATTTCTATTTTATTTTACAGAAAATATATACGTATACACACTAAAAATATGAAGCATATTTGAAAGGCAATTTTAATTAATTATAATTCTTGTGCCATTGTTCCTGGTTAATTAAAAAAATAAAATATATATAATCAAATATTTGCATATTATATATTAATTAAAATTTGTTATGGAAACTATTTTATACTACTTTGATCAACAATAATTCATCAGTAATGAAATAAAATTTATTTTGTCTATTTTCATAATTGAATTGCGGGTTTCTTTTTGGTATTGCCATTGCATTTTCTTGAATCGATTCAATTGTATGTGCCAAAATGTTTGAACAGGTTACATTTTGCGAGATGAGTTTGAAGGTGTTGTTGCAAGATATAATATGTACGTGAAAAAATGAAAACATATTATGTTAATGAATAGTTTTAAGGTTCATTTTTAGTTGATTCTAGATTTTAGACGAGGTTTCTTATAAGACGAACGGAATTCGGAATTTTTTACAAGACCGATTTTTATTTTTTCAGCTTGTGATTAATATATAAATATGTAAAAATTTAGTATCATTCAACATTTTCCCTTTTTCATAAGACCCACGAGTTTATCTTACAAAAGACACAAATCATTACCCAAAGTTTAGTTTAAATTAAAATGTAACACACTTCTGGCTAATTGTTTAAAATGGTTATGTGTCCCATAAGCGTGTAGCTTATATACGAATCGACTGAATACCTAAACTTTATTCTACTATGGTTGGGGTTATTTTTGGTCAGAGTATTTACATAATTTACGGAAGTTTTTTTTTTATATTAGTTGGCTATTATTTTCAAATTATTATATTTCATTCACATATATAGGACACGCGTACACACCAAATGAATTTAAAATCTAAAACTTATATTTTTATGTTATTGGGTGTTTACATTGAAAATTAGTTGTCAAGTTAAATTAAAAAATTTATTATAAATAAATAATACCTGCGAAATGAATATAATTTTCCATCGTTTGCTTTGTGCTACCTTTGCTCATTTTACGGGTAAAAAAATGGATTTCCCGCAGAAAGCGATCCAATCAAATGGTAATCTGATCGGAGCAATGTCTATGGAATACATGCCTAATTTGTATAAGAATTGTGTCGTATTAAAATATAAATTTATCGTATTTTTATTTTTATTTCAATTATATATAATGCGATGTGAATACCACATACAATACTTGGGACGCAGGCAATAACTTCAATGCTGTTTCCACATATATGCAGAAAGAAACATATTCGGTTAACAATAATTTAGCTAATTTTCAGTATTAAGATCCAATATTATTATATTAATTTTTAAATGTATATAGAGAGACTGTTATAATATAAATACAATATATATATATATTGAGAGACAAATAATAAGGACATATTTGATAATGTCTTTAATTTGTACATATATAGTTGACATAGTTTTGCTGGCACATTTCCAATAGACATTTAAAACGATGGTATACCATATAACGACGTTATAATATATGGCATAGGTTTAATTGTAATTTTTTTTTTATTATACATCGTATCGGAAGTCCTATTGTATTATTTTCGACGAAAATTAGTTTTAAATAAGAATATTGCTTTTGTATGTGTATATTTGTGTGTACATATAAAATACAAAGAGGAGTATTTACAAAAATGATGTAAGCCTTAGCAAAAAAAAAAGAAAAAAATGTTAAATTTTAATTAAAAATGCTTATTTTTGTATATGCATTTGTATTGTATTTTGTATTAGCGTGTATTTTGAGTATACAAAATGTGGTATATGTATTATTGTTTGTATATATATAGCTATCTATATAATACAAAGGAAAATAATGATCATAATCAAAGTTATGTATTTAAGAAATATGAGTACACTTAATATACGATTTATTTATATATATATTAAAATAAAAAGCATAAGTATATTTATCTAAAATTGTGTATTTATAATTTATGTCTGCGGCAAATAATTGAAGTGGAATAAGAAAATGCAAACAATTAATTTATTTTTACAAAAATTAATCTTCTTCAACATCGAGCACATCGATTTGCTGACGTTCAACAAGTGCTTTCGTGTTTTGTAGTTTTCTTAAATTAAGTATACAACAATAAAATGATATATGATTTCTGAAACAATATCTAATTGATCATACACACTATTTTTCGGATTATCTAAAATTTCTCTTAAGTTTTTTTTCTTCGGATAATCTATCTATTTTATATTCTATAACCCGCGATTTCATATTGTATTTTTTTTCTGATATATAGTTGAAATATTATACAACACAATAGTAAATCTTTTATTTCTCGATACAAATATATATATAGGAAGAACGCGGTTATTGCCATAGATTTCAATAGAAAGTAATGTTATATGTGATTACTTTGTTAATCATAGCAAATAAAAATTATAAACATTTTAAATGCAAACAAAAAATAAAATTAATTTATTTTCAAACAAAATTTTAAGTTTTTCATACAAAAATATTATTCAAACCAAAATTATTTATATTTATTTATTTATTTTGTCAGCGTCCATCATTCTGTCAAACGTAAAATATTTAGTAAATAAATGAATTCATAGTAGAGTAAACGAAATAATTATCCCAATCTCATTTTATATTATTTATTTATAAATAAATTTATATATATTTTATTAAAAGATAAAAAAGTTATATTGATGACTATTCCATAGTTGTTGAAAATCATTATATACTCTTGATAATACTACTACCAATAATAATAATTATAATGCTGATATAATGATAATGCCCATGTTCAACATATACTTACTATTTATTGTATGTTTACGTATTTATCTGAATGATACGTTAATGATGAAAATAGTATAATTTTAAAAAAATATGTATAACACGAGTATATACTAAGTATTTACATAAAGTACAATCTAAAATATATACTAAATGTAATATATATATATATTATCTATTGGAGACCAGACATCTTATCTATAAATATTATTTTTCTATATTCGTTAACAAGTCTCTCTCTGCATGTCTTCTATATATATATATATATATAAGATACAAACAAGTAAAACATGTTTATATAATGAAAGCGTAATAAAAAGGACATAATATGTATAGGTTATATATATACATATATGTATTGTATAAATATAAAGGACAAATAATTTCCCTGGTTGACATCTCTAAAAGTTCTTTGACATTTTCCTATATATATATATATTTTGTATATATATTTTGTGTACCATCATAAGACATAAGTTCATTTAATATTCTCTCTTATATACATGTACTTTTATATATATATATATATACTAATATGTTCATCTTACATATCACATCTCTATATATATACAATATATAATGCATATATACTAAATATAATACAAACTTTATCATAATATATCAAAAATATGTAGAGAAGAAAAAAATGTGTACACAAATACATATGGAATACACATGGCGACGTGTTTTTATATTTTTTTTTTTCTTTGGTACAGTGTACCATACGACGACGACGAGAGTGAGTATGTAAATCTATATAACACAATATATTGTATATATAAAAAAATATAAAATATAATATTGATGTTGAAAGCTTTTTGGAAACAAAACTTTTTTGTGTTTTTTTTTTAAATAAATAAATAAATAAATAAATAAATAAATAAATAAATAAATAAATAAAATGGAAAAAAAAATTGAAACAGAAATAATGGAAAAAAAAATATTCAAATATTATTTAATGTGTGTGCGCATGTTCATTGGATGATGTATAGTAGTTGTTCTCATCATCTCGTATATAAAAACGAGTTTTTCCAAAAAGGAAAATTTTAATGTAAATTATTATATAGGAAAATGGTAAACTATTACATATGTGCGTATACATTTGTCTGTATAACAACATTTATATATAATTTTCCTGCCATTCTCATATGGATGGTGTATGTGCGGGAAACTGGAAATTTAACAATAACAAATGTATATGTGTATGTGTATGATAATAGAGTAAATTTTTGTGTACCACATATACACTGCAACATACATTTTTTATGTGTATGCGTATGTATACGCATATGAAAAAGGATGTTATTCGCTTATATACAAGATGATGATAATGATGGTGTGGCTGCAGTATGTGAATATAAAATCTATATGGATTGGAACATTTTAATATATATATGCAGCATCGAAATCTTACCATATTACCATTTTATATATACAATATATAAAATATATATAGATTATAATTCTCAATATATATTTCTCCGCAAAACAAGAAAAATAAAAATAATAATATTATTGAAGAGATAAAATCCATATTTTCTCATTTTCATCTCCGCTTCTCTACGTTGCTCCTGCCGCCACACACAATTTTCATATATAAATATATTTTTTTAAACTAAAAAGAAAACCCTTAATTTTCCAGCAGTTTTATGTGAACACGGAAGGTAATCGGTTGTACCATTTATACACAATTTATATATATATGGAAATTTTTTGTTCGCTTTTCATAAATTTCCTTTTATTTATATTATATTACTACAAAAAGTGAAAAATACACAAACAAGTTTTTCCTCTTTAATTTTTGGTTTTATTTTTCGTTTTTATAAAATACTAGATGTGAAAGTTTCAAAAAAATTTCCCCAAAAATATACAATAAAATATGAAAATTCACATAAGAAAAAACATAAAAAATTAAAATCGTTTGATTCTGAGTTGAGTGATTAATAATATTGTATAATTAAATTATTTAAAAATATATTGTCAAGTGTTGTGTCACAATTGATGGAAAAAATTAAAGTGTTTATATTATTTTATTAATTATTGGAAAATTGGTCATACACATCATATGTGTTTGTGGTGTGTGTGTGTGTGCCAAGTATTAAAAAATTTTATAAATTATAATGAAAATTTTATAAAAGTTTAATTTAGTGCTTTTTTTTGTATATTATTAAAATATATTTATTACATATATTTTTAAGTATTATTATTATGATGACGACGACGACGACGACGATGATTTTGTATTCTAAGTTGTTGTGTCTTATATAAGGCAAACTAAATTTTATCTTATTATTATTACCTTATCTATACAAATATTTATTATCTCCTCATCATTATCCGTTCTCGTTCATTTAATACATTTTAATTAATTTTTCTTCATAACATTATTATTATCATATTGTGTGTGTGTGTGTGTGTGTGTCTCATTATATTTTATATTACTATTTATTTATTTTAATATACATTATTTAATTTGTTTCATATATTTTATGAACATTTTTCCATAAATAAATACCAATATAATGTAATGACTTGACTTTTCATCATATAAATATAGATATATATATATTCGAATGGGCTATATGCGGCGGAACAGCGTACATATTCATATAATTATAATGTATAAAACGAATATATTTATATATTTACGCGCGTTTATAATATGTTTTAAATTGAATTAAATTTAATTTATGAAATTATTTTATATTTCCTTTTTTTTTTTTTTTTAGTTTTTTTGTGTGTTTCCCAAAAAGTGGGAAAATCAGACAGAGTGCGAGTGTATTTATGTACGTGTGATAAATCATTCATATATATGGTATAAATTATATATATATAATGGTACGTTCGCCTAATGATCTTTTCTGTATTTATATATAAATATCAAAATAAAATGTGTCGTATCTAACTCGGTACATACATAAATAATTTAATAAAATATATATTAATCATTTTTCCTGTCACATGAATTTTTTATTTAATGGACAATCGCATGTATAATAGATTTATTATTCGTCATCACATATTTTTTTTATTCTTCTGCCTTAAACATTTCGCGTAATTCACATACAATATAATGAATGCAATATTATTAAAATATATATTTTTATACCTATATCCTTGGTTTTTTTTTTTTTCCTTTTCCTTCTGCGTATATTTATTATTTATTGCAATTACTTGAAAGAATTATATAAGGGTTTTTCCTATTTACAATATATATATATAGAAAAATTTCCCACCTTTAAATTGTATTGTATCGTATATAATGGCCAATATAATATACTTTAAAAGTAAAAAAAAACCACCTCCATTAAGAGAGAGAGTGGTGATGTAGTGTGATGGTTTTGGTGATGCGGTAGCGGTCCCCGTATACATAAAACTTTATATGCCAGATGATTATTTTTTTTTTGTTACTTTGATCAAAATATAAATCAAAATGAACACAACTTAATTTTAATCGTGTGGTGTGTTGTTGTTTTCTTATTAGATATTTGTTGTTACATAGACAGCTATTTATCATAACATATTTTTTCGTATATATGGAAAAATGGATAATTTATTTTATATACGTAGCGCGTATATTAATTTTTTTACTATATAGTTATTTGATTTTTTGTTTTTCTTATTATTAATTATAATTTTTAAACCAAAAATAAACCACAGATATGAATATATATTATAGACATTCTTTAATTATAAATATATTTATATATATACACGTATTTTCATTGGATTTTCATTTTACATGCCTATGCCTATTCCACCGAACTCACAAAAAATAAATAAATAAATAAATAAATATAGATATAAAGTTACACAAAATTGTAATCGTAAAATTTAAAATATGTGCACAGGATATTTACTAAATTTTTTACGTTTTTGCCTGTGTACAATGTATATACATTTATATGGCCTATATCAATTCTAAATATCTTGGAATATATATATAAAATATTTGAAAAAACGAACGAAGGATAAAAAAAGTTTTGAAAACAAACATTAATTTATTTCTTTATAATATTGTATTTTATAATACGCATATAATATACGAACAATAGCACTGTTTTTATATACAATTTAATACATAATATATTGTATTTATTTATTTTGATAAAATTGTGTGTAGATCTCCTTAAAGAATACTTTTTTTTTGTTGTTGTTGTACTGTTCTTTGTTTAATATGCGTGTGCATATAATAATATTATTATCTGTTCTTCATCTTCATAAAATTTATAACATATATACAATATATGGTGTATCAAAAGTTTATACGAATTTTCGCATTTATATGTTTAAAAAATAAATATGGTTTTTTTTTTTGGTTTGGTACACCCAACCATAAAAAAAAAAGTGTATATTTAAAAGTTTTATTTTCTTATATTGTTACATGATATTTAAAAGAAAAAGTAATAATTTTTTAAATTTTACTTCCTATATAAAATGTTTTCCTATATATAATGTTTTGAATCAAAATTTGTTTGCTTTAATTTTACACATAAAACTATTTGACAAATTTGGTCCGAAAAATGATTTTCTCTTAATGTCTGGATGGCTGTTTTATATTTATAGGTGGTAAATTTTTATAGATTATTTATTTAATATTAATGACACAAAAATATCCTGCGGAACTTGTCAGATTTAAAAATTGTCAGTTTTCTAGAACTTTGTCGGTTTTCTGGCAATTTCATTTATATAAAATTATTTTCACAATCCCACTATTTAAATCGACGTACCAAAATTGCATCATTATGTATTGTCAAAGAAATGTTAAAAATTGCCAGTTTTCTGGAATTTTGTCGGGAAATTTTACTTGAACATTTTTGTCTTGGAACTCCATTAATTCTGTAATATCACAGGTTAACCGTGTCCAGATTGTGTCTGCCATATTCTAAGTAATTTCATAAAATTTATTCATACAGTTTCATTACATGTTTACCAAATTCGAACAAAATTTTTACAAAAAAATATTCAATAGTTTTTTTCTGTTTTTCAATTCGATGAAACTGTTACTGATGATCGCTATCAACAACAATTGATAAAATTGAAACTATCAACCAACGTATTAACCAGATCCTATCCCTTCCGAATGCCACTTATTTCGAAGAAATGAAGTAGAGTCGAGTAAAGCACTCAATTTACAAAAAACACTTTAATTCCTTAGAAAGTATAAAATTGGATAGGATAGGAAGCGGTTGGAAAAAAGTAATATATATATATATCGTTAATGATGGTCAATCATATGATTATTATAAATTCATTCATTTGTTGTTATTCATATAAAAAAATGGTTTTATCCTCTTCTGTCGGTGTATAGTAAATACGAAAGTTTAGTATTGTAAAAAAAAAAGGTACGAAATATTATTTTTATAAATATACTTAATCTAATCTATCTATGAACTACCAAACATTTTCTATATGTATATAGGTGGATATAGGAGTAGTGGCTTGCTATTCTGGCCTGATGCTTTCTTCGGCCACTTAATTGGCAATAAAATGTGTACAATTACACTTATTTTACTAAATTTAACGCATCAACTTTAAAACAATCTGAAACTAATACCGACTATTAGCGCTTAAATTTATTTATTTATTTAATTTGGTGTTGAAAGAAGTTTTGATTTGGTTGAAAAAAAGACTAAAGCCTGTAAACAGTACCCTATATGATGTCGCTATTGTGGTATTGAACAAAAGTTTGTTTTTTAATGTTGCATATATTTAAATTACAAATCGTTTGTAATTTAAAAGTTGAACCATTAATTTTATTTTTAAATTTTTTATGTTATAAGTTAAAAACTTATTTTTTAAATATTTTTTTGTACGATTATTGATGTAATTTTATGATTAAATTCTTTTCCTTTTTATCGCATTATGATTATTCTCATTTTAATAATAAATATGTAGATACATTTTACATTTTGTTGTTTCCTTCGTCGTTAAGTTTATTCGTTATGAATTTTATTGTTCTTTTGTTTCAGTAACGCCTTCGCTTTTGGTAAACTTGTTGATGCTATATAAAATTTGTTTCTGTAAATCATTTTTGAATAGTTTTGCAATCGAATCGGCACAGTCTCTATATGGAAAATATGTATTACCGTAACAGAAATTTAATTGAATTACCACATGAATTTCACCACAATTTTCTATTCTATTAAAATAAATTACAAAAAATGTTGTATTTTACTTTCAATATGACTGTCTCATATACTAATTAACATACTATCGATATCTTAATAAATATATGTGTTTGTTTGCCATTCTATGGTAACAAAAAATTGTTTAGTTATCAAAACTATATATGCGTAGATCAGATATTTTAGGTCATATTAAGAATCTCACCCGCCCGTCCGTTTATATTCCTATATCGTGTGTATAGTAAAATTGTTTGAAAATTTCATTTATTATATTATTTTCCACATATCAAATGTCAACATATCAAAATTATACTTTGTTGATATTATTTATATGGGTATTTGATATAATATAGAAACGTTTCTATTGTTTTATATATACACATTATATGGTGTATATTGTATATTGTATTATAGAATAGACGTGTTATATAATAACTTTACAAATGTTTGTTGAATATATAGTGTTAACTTGTTGTTAACCATATATGGTATATGAAGTGAGTGTATGTTTAGCTGACGTAATTTTTATATATATATATAGATAATTATTTGTTTGATATATTAAAATAAATGGATGACTATTCAAGTATACGATGTGTACCTCTTCCTTCTGTAAAGCTCTATATATTTAAAATCCTTTACAAAATTTATGACCATCATATACAAATTATGCAAGGTTTTACATGCATATAATTCAAATTTCCTATATTGTAAATATATATATATAACTATTTATTTGGCTAATATAAGCGTTTAACCAACTATGATGATGATGATGTTGATGATAACATATATTTTACATTAAACAAAACATAATATATATATATGTACATGTTCACCTATATTTCTATATTATGCAATATATATATATATGTAACAATCATTATTATAGATTTATGTGGTGTATTATCCGTATTTAATATTGTTGCAAAATTAAACAATCTAATAATATAATCATTAATATACCCTTTACCTTTACATTACATACAATATATATATATAACTTATATTTGCTATTATACGCAATTTTAATGTGCTATTATTGCAGAGAGTGTGATTTCAGTTTCTATTTATAAATTTTTCGGGACACATAAATTCTGATGATGACTCTTACAAAATATTATAACAGATATTCTTTTCAGTTCAAAGTTTTTCATAATATTTTTAAATTTAATACAATATCAGAAAATGTAAAATTTAGAATTTTTCAAACATGCGCTATAATTTTAACAATTGGTATCACTCCAGAGCACATCACACATTATGTTTTCAAAAGTGATTTAATGTTAAATTTGAAAATTATGGGAATTTTCACTTATTCATCAATTTTTCTTGAATTCTGTATCACCCTTTATTATGTATGGCGCTACAATCTATTATCATATATTACATAAAATATTGAATATTATATTATATAATATATTTAATATTTATGTATAGTTAACATGTTCAAACATCATAATATAATTATAAACATATAATACTCGTTGTAATTAAATACAACAAATTACAGTGAAACCTTTGCCGTGTGTGTGTGTGTGCCTATATAAGCTGATCACTTCCCTATTTACCTTGACACAATTTTTTCCCATACACCCAAAACAGTCATTTTATATTATTCCGAACAAATTTAATCTGGTTTTATATCGACCGCATTTAACAGCAATACAATTCAAAAAATGATCGGTGAAAAATATCAACTGTAATTTATTTTCATCGTTACCAAACATTTATTACAACCAAGTTGGTAAATTATTATGCATGGGCGTGTATTACAATTCATCGCAATTGTTGTACTGCAATTAACGAAAGATTAAATAGATGTTTCCGTAATTCCATTATTTTTTGTTGCATATGGGGACCGCGTAATGGTGTGCGTGCAGACATTATTAATGCTTGAGTAGTGTCCAACACCATATTTTCAAAGATTTTTATTCTATTATAAACGAACAAATGGCGCCATAACGACTATTAAAAATCATTTAACTCAATTTCATTGTGTCTGCATATAATATTTAGAAAATTGAATTATATATATATTTAAAGATTTAAATAGCATGTTTAGCATATAATATTCATATATGCAAAAAAATAAAATAAAATAAAAGAACAAAGTTTTCTCTGTATTTGTTGTTTTTATATAGGTTTGTGTTCAGGTTCACCATATTATTTTCTTATATAAAATTTCATTGTTTTATAGTTCTCTCTTATATTAAATATATTAAATATACATATTTTTTATATATAGAAATAAAAATATGAAGTGTAAAATTTGCTTATACAATATATTTTATATACATAAATTGTGATAATAAAATCAATGAACTGAAATAAAAAGGAAAATAAATGGAATTTAAAATTGAATATGATGATGACCATTCTTTTACAATACATATATATATGTATACACCATCTACTTATATATGTATATACTGATGTTATATATTATAATATACATCCTAGAAAAAGGAAACGTATTATTTAGTTAGATATATAGATAGACATACGCAATATACCACTCTCTTGCATGGTTCAATGATTTTTATTCGTTTTTTTATATTATTTTACATTTATTTTATTTCTATTTTTTTTATAACATATATTTTATTATATTTTATTATATTTTATTATTTACTGTTTGTGAAGGCCGAATGTAAATGTAAATACCATATATATGGAAAAAAAGGGCATTTAATTTCTCCCATTTTTATTTAATGATATGAATGTGAATTTTGTATTTAAATATGGAATTTAAAAAAAATTTGATTTAATAACCAGAATTCTTTATATAAATATTTAAATATTTATTTAATCAAATATTATATGAGATATATCTCGTTTATACAAATAAAAGACGAGTATGTCATTAAGTTAATTAAGACGGCTTTGTTGTTAAATTTTTAATACGGCACAAACATAGCAAATTTATTATTATTACATTTCTACTATATAGTCCTATAAAAATATAAATAATAGAATCTTCTTACATCTATTTTATATTAGGTGTGTATACTTACTTACAACTTACTCGATGGCGTTACAACCCGGGTGCGGTTTTAGCCTTCTCCAACACGCTTTTCCAACCTGACCTATTCGCAGTTAATGTCTTCCAATCGCGAATTTTAAGGATCTTTATATCATAGTTTACTGCATCTAGCCATCTCGCCTTAGGTCTTCCGGCTCTCCTTCTACCTTCTGGTTTACTATTTAACAGTTTTGGCACATGCTCCATGCGTACTACGTGTCCAAGCCATCTCAATCTATTGATTTTAATTGTTTTGACAATATTTTGTTGACCGTACAACTTGTCTAATTCAAAATTGTATCTTCGCCTCCAACCATTCTGTTCTTTGACTAGATTAGATGTGTATAACATTTTTAAATTCAAAAATTATTATTGTAAAATCCATAGAAATCCCCTTCGATAATTAATTTATTAATTTAATATAATTCTGTTCAATTCCCTGTTTAGTTCTCTTACACATGTGTAGTGTCGTATGGATAGTTTTTAAAAAAAATGTCCTTGTCACAAATTTGAAATATCCTTGATTGTTAATTGTTAATTTTTTTGTTTTTTTTTTTATTTTCTTTCGTATGAGGTGTCACATGACTAATTTCATAAATCATTCTTGTACATGGGTTCGTGGGCGCAAAAATATTTGCTTCTTGTGCACATAAATCTTTGTTTATTAATTTTACCAGCCCCTGTATGACGTCTATATATTGTAATATATATATATTACTGCTGGAAATTTGCTTGAAAAATTGTTTTTATTAGTTTTACAAAACAAATTCATGTTCTACACGAATTTCTTAAAATACTACGAAATTCTGTCACCGTGAAACAACAATTTATCGATCTAATCTATAAGGATCCGAGCGCATTTATGGGGATTATTGCATTTTGTAAATTAAGCTTTTCTCTTTTTTTTTAGTATACTTTTTTTTTACCGTTTCGGGAATCGTTTCGTTTGTATCGTGTATCGCTTGTATTCAATATTCACTGTATAACATAGAAAATTTTATATTGAATATCTATAAATTTTCTTTCCATTACAATAAAGAATAAATAAATAAATATTGTATATAGAATATTACCAGAAATTTATTAATGACATCTAAATTGTTTAGAATTGCACGTACATTTTCCTTTTATTAGCAGCAGTATATATACACAATTTAGAATCAATAAGTTAATTTTTCTCTTTCAATAGCATCAGTTATATATTAGTCTGCCGACACAAAATATATATACAAAATAAAATATATTGTTATCTTATAAAACACAAATATTTTATTGCCTATAAATACAAATATATTGTTTTTATATGTATATTCATATTTATATTTTATGTGTATACATATGAGGACGTCGAGACGAGACGGCGTCGTAAAGTAAAATAAAAAATAAAAACATATTTAAGATGGGTGTTACGCGAGATACGCTAACAAAAATATATATATTAATTTTCAATGGAACGTGATAAGAAAACTGGAGTTGTGTGTATGAATTGTATGGTATTATATTTTTGATTTCTTTATAGTAAATATATTCACTCGTACAAATATACAAAATAAATTCAATAATATTGTATGTAATGTATTCTCTATTGTAAATATATATAGACTTATACGAGGATTTAGAAGTTTGTTATAATAACTGTTATGCTATATATATATGGTATGTAACCATTCCATCATCATCATCATCATGCCCATTAAATTATGTTGCTCCTAGCGGAGCTTTTATGTATTTCATACGATTTTTATACATACATTCACTTATAATAAAAAAAAGGTAAGATATTCAGTTGTAGTAAGGATAACAATTCTATTAATTATTTTGTAAATATAAAAAAATATGCATATGATTCCAATTGTTTGTTGTATGAGTTACTAACAATTTGGCCTAAATATATATTTATATATTTATAAATGCTGTGTGCGAAGATTTTGTTGTTAATTAATGACCATAAACCATTTCAAAAATATACCACTTTGTATATAGCTAATTTATTATTATGAATTAAATTTATAAAAGTGTATATAGTTTTGATAACGAATTCATCAACACACTTTCCAACTTTACCATGTATCCCACATATCGTTTCATATATTTTAAATGTGTAGACGTATTAGATGATGAATAACAAAATTATCTTATACATATATATTGTATTTGAAACTTTCACACATATAAATAAATCATATCTACAAAAAGGTCTTTTTAATCCCACATAATAAATCCTTCAATCATCTCGCACACACGCATATTATATATTATATTTATCATTCTTTATATGTTATATTTAAATCTACTTATATAAATATATGTTATGTATATTAAAAAAACGATGTACTAACTAAAGTCTGTATGCAGACAGGGTGGATCGGTTTTACGTGTTGATCCGTTAATGGTTGCATTGTTTTAAAAATTTTGTTAATCGATTTTCGAAAAACTTTTAAACTATAAACACACATCTAATATGTTATTCAAATTATTACTGTATTATCCTTTAAATATTTTTATACATTAGTTAATTTTTAGAGGATGCAATCACTTTTATCGATTTTTAATGTTACTTTCGTTACTTTACCATCTAATGAGGAACATTTCCAAATTTTGCATTTGATATATAAATTCGTAAAAACGAAACGATTGTATCCTCTACAATAGAACTAAAAATTATCTATCGTTTGGTTTGTACACCTCTTTACATATATAAATATTCTAGCGGATCACTCATTAATGAATCTACATCTCAAACCACCCTATGTCATTTTAAATAAATTGTGAATATTTCATATATAAAAATATGATGATGAATATATACAAAAGAATTTTTCCCATTCTCTTAACATTTTGTTTTATTCCTATATATTTATTGTATTTTATTATTACAGTAAAATAAACGAAAAACCCTTTTTACTTGGGAAACTTTGCAGTAAAAAAAAATGAAAACAAAACAGAAATTATTTTAATAACAAAACATATTTTCATTTAATATAATAATACAATTTAATAAATGAAAGATATATTTGAAAAATTCATTAAAATTCTGAATCATCATTTTCTTTTTTTTTATAACATTTCACAAAAATTTAATTTTTTTCTATCGCACATTCAAAAAAATTCAATTCATTACATTTTCAAAATTATTCAATTGAAATTTTAATTTTTTATAAGAAATATTATATTATAAATCATAAATTTGATCCATCAAAATCTTTGTATAGAAAAAATATATATTGAAATGTATATGAAATGAACAATTGTTCATCATTAGTTTCTGTTACTTAGCGAGGCGAGAGCATAGATAAATGTGAAAAAGATACCCATTCCATCACACACTCTTCCACAAATTTTGCCCGATGGATTTCGTCGATGATTTACATAAATATAATATAATATCATGTTTATTTACGCTTCGTCCAAAGTTATACTCATTATCTATATTGATTCATCGAACACGAAGTTTTCTTCTCAGTCACTTATTTACAAAATCTTGTATGGGCAAAATGTGATCACAGACGTGACTTTTCCATGCGTTTATAATAAGACACTTTTGATTTAAAAATTTGCAATATCGCTAAATCTATTTCGTATATTCCTTTCCGCACCATAATCTGTTTTATTATCTTAGTACCGATGTTACAGAATTCTTCGGCCACCTCAATCATTCTATTATTGATTTTGAATAAATCACAGTCTGTTTTATTCTAGTACACAGGCGAAATGGTGTATTGCAACCGCACTAGTTATAGCATCACACATTTCAGTATAGCGTTTTCGGCATTTCTCATTCAATCATTGATCATTGATTTGTATTTTGATTTATTAGAATAGAATTGCATGAACAATTGTGTTTTTAAGTTACTGCAAACTATAGATCAGATCTGGTTTATGAAATAACTTTTATATAAACTGAATGTATTTGATTAATTTCTCATTTAATTTTTGATAAATTTTGTTGGCATCGGATTATTTGAACATATTTAATGTGAGATCATTTCTCATCCAATTTTGATAAAATTTCGTATTTTGGTTATTAAGTTTATAGCAAAATTTCTAAAAAAATATAAAAATATCAAAGGTTCACCTAATGATAATTTCTCTATTTTTTGTTTGTTTTCATTTTGTATATTTATAATGGTATAATAAGATTCAAAGAAACACTCAGTAGCGCAGTTGCATAGCGTCGAAATTTATATTATTAATCATGAAATATAGCGAATTCAAATCCGCTATTTTTCATAGGAAATTTTTCGGTATTTATTTTAATACTAACATTTCACTGCTGGGTGACCATTTGTTTGTTTATGGAATAAAAAAAAAAACGGATATCCTTGAAAATATGGTGTTGGACCCTATTCAAAGATTAACAATGTCTGCACACACATAACTATAGGCTAATCACCCATTTAAAAATTATAGTATTTTAAAAACATCTATCTTTCGTTAATTACAGTACAATTGGTAAATTGTTATATACTTCCATGCGCAGAGTAATTTACCAACTTGGTTGTAATGAAAGGTTTATTAGATGACATAAAGCTCCACGTGGAGCAAAATATGACTTAAGAAGAAGAAGAAGAAGAAGAAGAATAAGATTCAAAGATCAATTCCATTAAATTTTCACTTTCATTGATTAATATATAATACCAAATAATTGTGTGTGCGACAGTAGTTTACAAAATTTTCCTTATAAATAATATGTATGCTTTAGGTTAACATAAAATATAAACTGTGAATAAATAAATTGTATTCAGTGTTTATGTGTAGATCGAGCACACAACACAGCACATTTACAATTATTTAATTTAAATATGTAAATTTAAAGAAGGAACAAGAAAATAAAAAAACTGTCGGAGAAAATAGAAATTATCAAATTAACAACTCTAACCAAATGTTTTAATATAATAATAATAATAATAATAATAATAATAATAATAATAATAATAATAATAGGATTTACAATTTATTTCTTCCGCACACGCTAAAGTTTATATAAGATATTGTAGAAATACATAATTTTTTGTTGTATGACTGCAATAACGTATTCTTTTTTAAATTCATATCATGTTAATTTTTTGGTATATAAAATCATTAATTAAGAAGAGCGATAACGTTAATGTTAAAAGTTTTGTTGTATATTTTTATTTTGATTATACCATAAGTATAATAATAAGAAAACTTATTTTTGTATCAATCGTTAAATGCTGTAGACGATAATATAAATTCTTATTGTAGAAGAATATCTTAAGATTTTCCTTAGTTTTTTTCTTTCTTTTTTTTTTTATGATAATATAATTTGAACTTTTTCAAAGTAATTCAGTGAGAATTTGTACATTATAGATTTTATTTTGATTTTTAATTAAATACGCCTTTTACATTTATTATTTTATTGGACGACATTTATCCATAGAGAGGTTATATAAAATTTTTTAACTATATATTCAAATTGAATTCCGTATATTTACCATTGTACAATTTTCAATATATATTCGATTGTACATGACATTGTTTCGCTGTACATTACATATTATGTGTTTAGAAAATAGATTGATTATCAATTGAAAATTTTTTATTCCTAGAAATTAGACTGTACATAGATAGAGTGACCAGATTTTTGTAGACTCAAAAGAGTATTGTTAAGATGACATGACACATATGTTATCTATACTGAATTTTATATTCGAATCATGAATTACTATAGGATGAAAGTGCTCTCTATTCCTGCGGCTATCCAATTTTTTTTTAATAATTTCTTTATGTACAAGTGGAAGTGTATGATTTCAGAGATGTTTCTTATAAATTATCCGTTCATTATGGAAGAATACATTGTGTATATTTTCCAAATATTACCTTATGCCTGAATTTTGCATATGACATTCACATAAACAATGTAATCCAGATCCTGCTGACATTTAACACAAAAAGGGAATTTGTGGTCAAAAGCATTTAAAAGAAGATTTTAGTTTAACATACAATCATCATCGGTTACCATGTCTGGTTTACACCTTGAATCCTTGTCGACGATGACGGTATTGTATGATGTATCTCAATCACGCAATATTGTGTGGTATACGTTCACAATATACGGTGGCTATTGACAAAGTAAAACTAAATATAAATAGAAAAAATGACAAAGGAACTTAGCGATTTCATACAGCATATTCATATTCCATAAATACTGTCACACAAGAGTACGCCATAAATTTTACCATCTATGTAATGTTATATAATATTTATATAAATATAGAATCCTAAAGTTCGTAATAGAAAACTCCAACTACAGTGTATACCCACCCCACGAACATACGTTTAATTAAAATATTAAAAAATAACGTTGTTAAAATATCAATAAATTTTAAGTTATTTTGTATTGGCCAAGAAGATTTATTTTAAATACGTAATTTCATTTTATAAAAACTCAATCAAATTTTATTATGAAAACATTGATTTTTCTATGCATTCATCAATTGTATATAACATTTTAGTTATGCATATACAAGACCAACATTAATTAAAAATCTATGTAAATAAAACGTATGTGGGAAGGAAAAATAAAATTGTAAAAATATGAATGCAATTTTCATGTAAAAAATTATATAGTCTATGAATGGCGGAGCGGTTGAATGACATTTATATCTATCTTGATGGAAATTTATACACATATATGCTGGTTTATAATACTAACAATTTTTCCAATGTTAAATGAAATGTTTCTATAATTGTCAATTGTGTATAGATGATATATTTTTTATTTTCTATTATAATTCCCATACACAAATTTTATAGAGTGATGAAAATATTATTATTACATATAGGAATACTTTATAATAATAATAATAATAATAATAATAATAATAATAATAATAATAATAATATAATATTCAATTTATGTTATCCTGAAAATTTGTATCGTGCCGCAATGTACATATATTTATGATGAAATGTATATAAATTAGGTGTATACCAAGTACATATAAATAATACAATAAATAGAAAATATTTTTACAAAAAGCTTGGGATTCTTTATAAAAACGTACTTTTTTTTTTATTTATGTTACAATTCATGATGATATATTTTGAAAAATATAATATAAATACAAGAATAATGTGTGCATAAATAATTGAAATATATTATTGAAATATCTATTGTACATAGAGTTTGTAATTTTAAGTATAGCGTTTTTATTTAAATACATATTTCATTTCGAAAATACATGTCGTTCCCACTACACTTCATCATCCAGTCATGTTTATACATTGTTACTGCAATTACCACAGCATTTATGGCCTTATATATACCACGCATACATTCAATTTGGTTAATTACTTCGTCTGGGAATATTAATAATATATATGGGGTATTAGCTCATAGAAGTGTACCATATTGTGTCAGCTGTATAGGAAAATTTCTTAATCAGTCGCGATGTGTGACGCTTGTCACTGTTATCCGGCACACCCTGTAATAAATATTACACAAAATTTTTCACTTTAATTATATTTTCGAATACAATTTTAATAATTCGAATAATAATAACATATTTATAAAACATGAAATTCATTTGGGATAAATAGTTGTGTATTGCATCATATTCATGTCATTTTAATTAATTTTTTGCCGTAGTATAACAAATTTTTATTGATTTTTGTTTACATAAAACATTATTTGTTCTGTATTTTTTTTTTAATTTTTTTTTTTTTTGTCGTCCAATAACATCATCTGCCTATAACCGCATTGATATTGTTTATTCAATATGTGCATTTTTGTTTGGATTTATAAATTAATTTTTATATATATGATTTGGTTTTATTTTCTGTAGAATTCTGAAGGTAAAGTTTTTTTTTTAACACACATTTTTAGTCATTTATTTTATTTTTTCAATTTTATTAAACTTTCTTTTGATTTTAAATTTATAATAATAGAATTAAAATAGTATTTGTTTTTATATTGTGCGGTGCCAAAATATATATGTGGTTGCTCCAAATAATGTAGTTTATCATGGCCATCACGTAAAGTTATAATGAACGTATGGAAATGAAATGTTTACAAATATAAAACTCTATACTACGTTTCTGTTAGAAACAAATTGCAAAAACAAAAACGATTAGTATATTTTATGTCAAAGGCACAATGCACTGTGAAAGTTACAAAATATATGTTAGAAACACTATAGGTTGTATTCACCCAGTTAGTCAGAGACAATTGTTGGCATAAATTATGAGAAAGATGATTAAAAGTTGTACAGAAAACAATAGAAAATATTTTGATTAAATTAAAACTTTAAATTTCTTTAAAATTAAAATTCTTCAGAACTTTCAATTTAAAAGAAAAATTATGCGTAAATGAAAATATCCCAAATCTGGCAGCGACTTGTCTCGTCAGAAATCTGGTAGATGTTTTCGAAAATAATTTATACAAAAAGATCATGGGCACAAATTATTGAAATCGATAACTATATAATTGACAATATAATTTTCTATTTATTAATCGAACGCGACTCTTTTACAAATACATATATTTGTAGATTTTTGTGTGAGGATTATCGCCCGGATTTATATAAATAATCTACTATAAACGTGTCATAACTTTTCTTCTCATTAAACGATATAGAATCTTGAAATAAATAGCGTAACTATAATGGCTGGAACATTGCTAGTTAAATTGTTAATAAAAAAAAAATAATTTCGTTAATATCTAGGATGATCTGTTAGAGCTTAAATAAACCAAAATACCATCGTTACCCATTTGGTGTTTGAGATATTGTGTAGGAACTGATTCAGAAAACCTGGAAAAATCTATAATTTTGTCATCATATTTTAATTAAACATAGCGTATTTACATTTACAATTATATTATTTGAACAGTTTTTATAAAGTTCCACTGAAAAGTGATAACCCTATTTTAACAGCTTTCAGCAAATTTATTTTAGCAATTTGTTTATTTTCTATTAGAATTTAATGATACAATACAATAATAAGTTAAAAATGTGTTCTGGTTTTAATTTTTTTTTTTGAGAAATTAAATACGATATTTTTTAACAAAATTCGATGAGAAAAAAACCAAATTGTACAAGGTATTAATAATGATATATTTAAGAAACGTGTTCTGGCCTTAGTATTTATTAACGCTCTGTTGATGTATTTCGAAAATTTATTTAAATAAATGAATATTTTTTTGTAGAACTCTCTCAAGCTATTTTAAAATAATAAAAATATTCAAATAATTTCGCTTTTCCCAAACGTTAGGCACACGTTAATGTCGACGTTGCAATGACATTACGAATTATTTGTTAATATATTTTGAATTGATCTCAAATTTAACACGTTTTTGACACATTACATTCGATTTGTGGCATTATTTCTCTTTAATTTACGAGCTATATTGATAGAATTTGGTTTTGTTTTTATTCCATTGCTCACAATAAATTTTCCACTAAACACATTTCATTTATTTTCTATGTAGACGACACTTAGGATACAATATCAAATATTAAAAACGTAGAAAGAAAACAAAATGTTATGTTCTAATCGGAAAATTAAAAGTAAAAGAGTTTTTTGTTTAAAATAAATGCAAACAAATGATATAGAAATAATAATAATAATAATAATAATGTTATAATAATAATAAAAACACATTTAAAATTAAGTGTTTTTTTTTCCAAAATTGTGTTATTATTCTTTATAAATATTGTTATATTTTTATAAAGTGTTAAATGTTATATAGATAAAGTTATATATAAATAATAATAATAATAATAATAATAATAATAATAATATATGAATTTCTTCTCATAATAATGTACACACACAAAGTTTTATATATATTTTCCTTTCACTTTAATATAAATTGCAAAATATGATTTCATATAAATGTGCAAGTGAAAAATATTGTGAAAATAATAATAAAAATAATAAAAATAATATGTATATAAGAAAAATCTTCAAAACAGCAAAAGTGTTTTTCACTTAAACAATACACATTATATATAAATATATAAATAAATAAGGATAAGGAGTAATATAAAGGATAATAATAATAATAGAAAAAAAAAAAATAAAAAAGCAACAACAATAATAACAAGAATAAATTTTCATAAAAATTGTGCGTGTGTGTTTTTTTTATGTTGTTTTATTTACACGCTGTATATTTATATGATGAGAATGCAAAGAATAACATTGATTATTTGAGGAAAATTCACATGAAAAAGAAGAAATAACAAAAACAATAACAAAATTATATAGTCGTCATTTTAGTCAGGTGTAATTTTACTTCTTTTTTTTTTTGTTTCCTTATGTATCCTTATATAAGCTCAAATACAACGTCTACGAAGACGACGACGACGACGACAACAACGACGCCGCCGACGACATTAAACCAAAAATAAATATGTATATAAGAAAAAAAAATATAGATATTCACACAAATAAATAAATAAGTATACGCAGAATAAAAACGATGTAGATAAGAATTTTTTGTTTGTGTTTGTGTGTAAAATATTCTATTTTATTTATTTATTTATTTATTTATTTATTTATTTATTTATTAATTCATGTGGTGTGCAATTATTATATAATGGAGATTTTTATGTTTTTTGGAATTTGTTTACTATTATATTTAGTCCTTTATCTATTTCAAAATTGTGGTAATGTTAAACATCATAATCATGAACATCATCATCATCATCATCATCTTAATCATTTACTAACAATAAATAATGAATTAACATCATTAACATCGACAGATAAAAATACTAAAAATAATAATGCATATGATAATAATAATAAAAATAATAATAATAATTATAATGATAAAACTAATTTACTATTAGAAACCATCGAAGAAATTGACAACGAAAGTAATGAATCAATTTATTCAACAAAAAATAAAATTTTTTTTATAAGTGAAAATATTGGAATTAATAAGAATAAAAAAAATTTAATTTGATAAAGTTGTTGTTGATGTTGTTGGTTTTTTTTCTGTTATGTAATTGAAATTACTAAAATATGCGTATTCTATTTATTTTAATAATATATGAGTAAGGTAAGATAATATATTTAAGTAAATACATAATTACATTTTGTCGTATATATATTAAGTTTTGTTGTGTTTGCGTAGTGTGAATTACTTTTATTATCGAAACTAAATATAATGCAATACAATAAAGATTTGACAAGTGTCACACCACAGAATTAATCATTTTTTTGTAAATTTTGTACATTAACATGTGCGAGTATTTACTGAGATGTAACTATCTATTTCAATTCAAAGAATCGATTAGAATTACTGCTTCAAAGATTAAGGATGTTACATAGACATTTTCTTATGCATACGATGCCTTATATGTGAAAGATAATTTAAAAATTATTTGAGTAGAATTAATGGTTCAAGTATCAAAGACGTTTCAAGGACCCTACAAGGATATTTTTTGAAATTGTGCATGTGAAAAATAATTATATATATATATATAGGATTCGGGTAGAATTTCTGTTTCAAGACTTACGGACATTTCAAACAATTCTACAAGGTTATTTTTTGACATTATGCTTGTGCGACACTTAATTAGAAATACTATAGAAATTGTCAATTTCTTTAAGGAACTCGTTAGGAAGTATACCTGTAAAAAAATTCGATTCTAATCTTACATATTCGACACTTTTCTGTATACTTATTCCTTATTTGAGTGAGTGTTTCAAAATTATTAATATACATGCACTAACTTTAAAAAGTTAACACCACCGAACATAAAAGTCCTAGGATATGAAACAATAACAATTTTTTGTAGTATTTTCGACTTCACTTGAACATCATCCTACAGTATAGTATATGTATTTTTTGTGAACAACGTGAATATATAATTTAAATTTATATAAAAGGTTAAATGTTATGTGCGCTTAAATATATTTATTAATTAATTGAAATTATTTTCCTTTTATATATAATAAATGTATAATTCTATTAAAATTTCACTGAAACCTACAGATAAAATAAATAATACAGTATACAAAATATATTTGAAGGATGGATATTATCATATTATCTTATACCTTTTCCTTTAGTATTGGTTGGTGGTATACGGTATACGCATATACACCGTATGAAAAATTGTATATATATAATATACCGCAATATACCGCACTCAATCTTAACCAATTTTAAAGAAATAAATTTCAAATTAAATTGGATTTGATTTTATATTAAATATATAAAATATATTATACTTTTATTATACTTCGAATATAATTTTGCTAATAAAATTCAATTATAGGAATATCAATTTTTATATATATTGCAATTGATATCTAAATAAATATAGATTTGTATTTATTATTATGTTATCGTTCGATAAATTATACAATAGGGTTTGAACAAAATGGATTTACGTAATAGAGGTATAAAATAGAAATAATTTCAATAATTTTTTTGCTTTTGTTAAGAGCTAAATTTTCGATTGATTTTAGAAAGAGGAAATGTAAATATGGTAGTAATTCTCCTTCGGCACTATCCATTTATCATTGCAGTACGTGAGTTTATAACAATTCAATTGTTAAACAATGTTAAACTGTTATTGTGAAACCAAAACTGCTGCCGTGTATTGTACATCTTTAAACATAGTTCACCTACAGTTGTTAATAATTTGCACACCACTTTTCTCTTTAAACCAATAATGATTTCAAGGATCAAATATGCCAAACACTACCAGTATTTATCATTCTTTCTATTATATACTCTAATCTACATTGTAACAACACATCACTTTTGATTCCTTTATTCGTATCTTAGAGAATTTTTATATTTTATAAATCCATTTTAATAAATTTAATAAAAAATTTTCTAAAAATCCATATAAAGATTATCAAAACTTTGAATGTGCACACAAATCAATGTAATATATATTTTAAAAATAATACAATTATATAATATACCATTGGAGGATTACCTATATCGAAAATATATTATAAATTAAATTATTATTATTCTATCTACAATATATCCAACAAATTATGTATTTAATTTATAAATATAACAGAGCAATTATTTTAATGAAATTTTCAATGATAATAATAAAAATAATAATAATAATAATATTAATGGAAGGTTTTAAAATGAAAATCTGAAAATCTCATAATATACCGCATTTTATATAAATACAATAGATTTTAAATCAATAATATATATACCACGAGTATATAGAGGAGTGGGTGGATAAAATAGTCAATTTGAATTTAGAATTTCAAATCAAATGTTTTCATTGGTAAAATTGTATAATGCAGTACAATAAAGTGTAAATACCAAAAAGTTCTACAATCGGAGGTATATAACTATGTCTATTATATGATTTATGTGTTAATAAAATTAATTACATATTACAAATACGCAGAACATATCGTTAATCCCGACATTATTTAATCCGCGGACATGTTCAGATTAAAAATATCTATATAGTTAATTCAGATTTAAATAAAGGTTTTTAATTATATATTTCAACATTTTAAATTAAATGTTAAAAAGTTTAGATGGAATTTTTATTGGAAGCCGATATAGACATTAATACGATTAAGACAATTTTCAATTTTTAACTATTTTGTTAAATTGTGTAAAATTTGAGATGTTTTCTATAATCATTTATCTAATTCAGTATCTGTTTATAGGTAAATTATAAACAAATTCTTAAATAGATAAATATTAAATAAATAGATAAATTCAAGATAATTCTTTCTGCATGATAGATAAATTTTAAAAATCATCTGTAGCATAAAATTATTGTAGAGTTAATCGATTTTTATAATATTTTAAGCATAGGTCAACTATTATATTTGCATATAAAATACTTATTTCGAAAATTTGAGAACAATTGGTACACCAACCCATCTTACTTTACATTTAAATATATCTTGTTAGATAATTAATGGTATAACCTTAAAATTTTACATTGTGTTATGTACAAAAAATTTTGGGTATAAAGCACAGACACTTACTTTGTAATATTTACGTTTTTTTTTACATTTTATTACATTGTTATGGGAACTTTGCTCGAACCAATAAGTTCAAAATGATAATGAATTTATTTTCCATCTTTTTTTTATGAAGATAATTTTATGTATTTGATGTATGCAAAAGTAAGTTCCGATTTTTAGTTAAAATTACATGTCTATTTAGCAAATATATAAAAGTGGTACACATTATTCAAAGTATGCTCCATCAGATAAGTCACAACCTTCGTCCAATTTTCAGTCAATTTACGGATTCCCTGTCTCTGAAGATGTTGTCGTCTTTTGAAATGAATCCATTCGTTTTATTTCATTTTGATAAAAAATTACAAATATTCCAACTGATATACAGATCGCAGATAGATTTATTAAATATTGTATAATTTATCCACCCCGCTTCCCTCTATATAAATTTCCACTGTCATTTCAATATATTTTTTTGTTTATAAATGAAAATCGATTGGTTTTTTTTATTTTTTTTTTGTATTATTATACGTTGCTTTGCTTTTTCTTATCAAATAATATTAGTAAACTGAATTATTATTGAATTTATTCGTTTTTCTCTGCGGATATAATATTATAGGGTGGCTCACAATATCACAATATATAAAATATGTTGTAGCTTGAAATTAAATTACCCGTAACTATTTGTCGACAATGTATTTGTCGTTGGTATGCGTAACGGTGTCACCGCAATATAATCGACTACCGTCGTATATATGGTACAAGACTGAAACTGAAACGTTACATCGCATTGTATTAGCCATACATTCGTTTAATTTAAAGTATTTTCTTTCATTCGTAGTATCGTTATATATTCGTATATATAAATAGCAGAAACTTTAGCACCGTATTCTAATGTAGTGTACAACCTCTGTATTTATGTAGGAGTTAGTACTGTTTTTTTAAAGTAATATACATAAATATATATGAAGAAGATTATATACTTAATCTACCTACATTTATTTTTATAATATACATTTATAAGAGGAAAATTAATTGTTTTTCTATTCAAGATTAAGAGAATTAATTAAATATGTATTGTTCTTTAATTTAATATTTTATATTCTTGTTATATAAATACATTTGTTTTGTAATAGTATATCAAATAAATATTAAATAATAAATAATACTTATTTTCGTTTCGTATTTTAATATAAATATAGAATACTAATTAATATTTTAGCCTATAATATTGTGTCGACGAAGATTTCACTACAATACCATATTGTGTGCGTAATTGAGTTTATAAAAGAAAATATTATTAATTTTATCATTGTATTAATTTGAATGACTTGTGTGTTTATAAATAAATAAAATAGTTTTTTTGAGTTGATACTTAAATTTTTTTTATCCTATATACAGGATATGGTATTGGGGGGATGCTGATTATTAAAAGTCATCGGTTTTTTTTTTCTTATATGTAATAATAAAGAACAAACATTTTCAGTTTCAATAATGTATTTAAACGAAAAAAGTAGTTATGTTCTTTTAAAAGCGATCTCACACCATATATTATGATATATAGAGTCATCAAGTTAATTCTTAATATCAGTCTAAAAATTTAAACGTATCACTTAAGGTGCATGAAACACTTTGTTTAACATTTGTCCTGCGAAAAAATCCTTTATCATATATTTTGCATGTTATACTTCCACCTATTCACTTCAATATGGTTTAATTGTTGTTGATATAGTGATTTTAAATTTAAATTGTTCCATTGTTTGGTGGAGTCAATACTATGTGAATATAGCGAATGGAGGTGTTACGCAATTTTTCCAGCCCATCTTTTAATTGAAAGTAAATGTTCTACACTTTATAGATAAAATATAAAAAAAAAAGTTATATTCATATTATTCAATTGAAAAATTTTTTTATATATATTTTCCACTTTTTTATTTCACATTTATAAATAATTATAATTTATTTTTCTGTATATCTCTCAATGATCGTTTAAATCGCGGTAAGTAAATTGTTATAATAAGCAATATCCTTTGGATTATATTACACAATTTTTTTTTCCCTATATATAATATAAATTTATATAAATTGTAATATACCTTTATTATACGTATACGTTATATATTGTATGATATAACATGCAAATATATATATGATATAATATGAATACTTTTATAACCGCACACATATATATTGTAGTTGACTATATGTATACACTGGGTCCTTGATTTACACAGTTTTACTATATACATGTTGTTTTTGAAATTGTAAACATGCTTTTGATTTACACACTCATGTTTATGTGTCATATAACCACTCTTTATGTTGCTGATACGCACAACAACTATAACGTGTAAATAAAGGATCACTTGTATCCTTGTATTACAGAGATAGAATATATATATACAATTCATAGATTAGATACCTATATGTATATAAAACAAGAACAAAGTATATACATTCATTCGCATATACCATATATACAAGTTTTTATGTAAATTATACAATGTTTGTATATATTTTAAGTACATGCTTTTTATGTTATATATAGTGAAAAAATGAAAAAAGGGAGAAATTTACCAAATTAAATTTTACAGATGAAAATTTTATCTGCGCCATAAAATATTTAAATATAATACGTAATATAAAATGTGAAAACGTATGAGTAGAAATACGACACGACTCGATACACCACCAAAATGATTATATAATAATATATAAAAAAAAATGAACAAATGTGAAGAGGAAAATCAATCGATTTATGATATATTTATTGAAATAATTAAAATTGGGTCAAATATTTTAATAGCATTTTTATCTATACCTATTTTTAGCCTACCATAAAAGATTTTGAATAAATTATTAATTTATTGGGTGTTGTAAGCAATAAATCAGTAACAATAAATTATTGGTGTTTTTTTATTTATTTATTTAACACGGAAGTACCTTTCTCTATACGTAACAAACAAAAAAATTCATTGAAATGACAAATTTTGTTATGAACTGTCATTTCTGGCACACGATTTTCTCATCTATTTGTATAGAACACAAAATATATATAAAAAAAAGAATCTTACCTATAGTTGCAGAGTAAAACGATTTGATCGTATTTCAATTAGGTGTGCGAGAATTTCTGTCCATGGTTCCGAAAATCACCGAAAAAAAATGCGGTAAAGCTTTATACTCTAGACCCGAAGAAAAAAATCATATCGTACATTAATACTTTAATCGTTCAATACAATATAAAATTATTCTTATAAATAATATCAAATATATTTAAAAATCTAAAAAGTCATTGTTGCGGCTTCTGTGTGTGTGTGTGTGTGTGTGTTCTAATGTTCTATTATTCTAATATATATAAATATTAAAAAATTCAAAAGTTATTCAATTTAATTTAATTAATATAACCCGATCCAATTTTCCAATTTGATGAATATCATCAACGGTAGTGCTATATATATTGTATATAAAATCTTTTCTTAATATTTCAATTTTATTGAGTGTTAATGATTGAGAGGGGGCAAAAAAAAACAGAAAAGATAGAAAATTTGTGCATAAATTAAAAGAAGCCATTGATACGTATTTGCTTTTAAAATGGAAAATTTACACACCCTATCCAGAATTGAAATGAAACACAAAAATAAATACATATATTTTTTTTCCTTATATATATTATTCAAAGGCATTCAAAGGAACCACCTATACAATTGTAGTTGTTTGTAAACAGTAAAAATGTGCTTAAAGCACACTTTCAAAAAATTACACATACAATAAATTTTCATGTATTTTCAAATGGTAATAATAGTTCTTTTTATATATTGTACTATAAAAGTAAATATTTCTAATCTGGGTTTTTGTATAATATTCCCGTAAATTATATGAAGGATGTCTATTTATACGTAGTTTGTAGTAGTAGTTTGAATTTAAATTAACGAAGTAGCTTAAGAAATAGTATACCATTGCAAACAGATATTTAGTGTGATTTGGCGATATACATTAAAGAAATTTAAAAAATTGATATCTAACTGGCGAGGTACATCAATATTTGTACTTGAAACCGAATGTGTGCTATAGAAGTAAAATTTTACTGTATAAGTGTGTGTGTATATTACGTTCATGTATATACATATTGTATATATTATAAGCTCCTCTGTATTATAATTGTATAATTGTATAAATATTATTATATTTCTTATATAAAAGTCACGAAATACAAGGGAAGAAAATGTAATCTTTTTATTAAAAAGTAATGGAGGTAAAATGAAAAAACATCCTTTTATTAAATTCATTTTACTTTTGAAAACAAAAAATCGATGCCAAAATTATATCAAAATAGACTTAGCTTTTGTATCAGCTAAATAATAATTACTATATACTATCAATTAAATTTTTATCGTCTCCACAGTAATTCCAATCTAATGCAATGTATAATCCAGTGAAATGAAATGCGTTTCTCCCAAATACAATAGTTAACAAAACTGCATCTTCTGCTGAAATTAATTTATTACAATTTCAATTCTATTTAATAAGCACATCACAATCATGATCACAATATTTATGAGAAAATCGTATTTATTTCTTAATTACAAATTAAAATTTTTGTTTCCAATGTCGTGTGCATCTCGAGTTATTCTTTTAGGAAAGCAATTAAAATAGTATACGAAAAAGAAAATACAATATATTAAACAATTTGAAAAATGTTGCAATCGCTTTAGACTTTCGTTCGTCATAGCTATGCTAACACTCTATGTAAAATTGAAATTATTTAAAAATATTATATAATATTTGTTAATTTTTGAAATTGGTGTCAAATCTCTATAATTTTTAACGTTTATATAATAATGGTCAAACTTAAAAAACTCAACAATATTTTCAATGGTTAAAAGCGGTGTATATGTACACAGGCTCATTATCATCGAAGATTGAGCGGTGTCGAAAGATTTTATTCATAAAATTAACCAACAACACCACTAATACTTTTGGACAGAACTTATTGTAACACACCCTACATTTGTAATAGATAGAAAAAAAAAAAAAAAAATGATAACATATTTAATTTTCTTTGAACTTTTATTTATTATATTCATTTTCTATTTTAACACATCGAAGACGGTTCACGTTTTTTTCACGTTTTCTTTCCAACCGTTAGAAACGGGTGACGTTTTTTTCACATTTTTTAAAATTTCAACCAATGATGTAGGTAAATTGTGCCCTGTTCAATTCATTCACAGTATATACAACAAGTTAAACGACAAAGAAAGGGTAAAATATAAAACAATTTTTACTGCAAGTAGTAAAAAAATGGGTTAGTGATGATTCTGAAGTAGAAGAAGATGTAGCAGATGTTATGTCAACCTGGAACGTCTACTCCTACCATACATGCTTCATTTTACGATCCACCAGGACGATTATCTGGTAATATGCGATTACATGTTTTAGAGAAAATTGTCAATAGCGGGAAAAAAAAAATATCCATGTAAGACATGACTTGAATGTAAGGCATACGACAAGAGGAGCGAAACTCGATATATTTGCAAATTTTGTTTAGTACGTCTCCATAAGGGGACTTTTTTTCAAGCATACCATACGGAAAAAACACATTAAAATAACTTTATTACATATGTTAATAAATCTTTAATAATGTATCCGATTTAATTAATGTTATAATTTGTTTTCGAAATTATCATTTTTTATTTATATAATTTAAAAAAAAAATACGCGGGAATTGGGAGTATATGCTATTCATGACATACCGTCTTCAAAGTGTATAATATATGGTTTTTAAATTATTATTGTGTTCCACATTATACGAACGATATTTTATATTAAATTTTATTCATATATTAACATCCTCCTTTTCTATTATCCATTATCGCATAAATAAATAAATTTTCTAAAAATATATTGTAATTGCAATAATATAGCGCTGTAATAATCATTTATTATATAATATTCAATATATCTATACTAATATCTATTTTCTATTTCATTAAACATCTCTTCTCATCAATAAATAAATAGCCAAATTTATTATAGATTAGAAGATAAAAAAAAATAGATTTTTTTTTTTATGAAAATATATTAAGATTATATAAATATAAAAACGAATAACAATGCTATTTATTGTACTCGTGTATAATATAGACAAAAAATTAACAATCACAAAAAGTCATTATTACATATAGATATATATATATATGGACATAGAGTCAAATACAAAACACTTTTTTCTTCTCTTATTGTATCATCATCAGCAGATCAGCAGAATAAAAAAAAAAAAAAACGCTAACACTAAACTGACACAAGCACACACACAACGTATAGACGCCTACTTCTATAATATTTATATGTATACATTTTGATACAGATTATACAAAATATATATATAGATAGAGGTTTTACCATGTCATGATGCTTTTATATTGTTTCTTAATGGAATCGCTTTCAGCGTCCATAAATTAAAGTCATCTCGCTTACATATATATTTTATATATATACAATACATTACATTTATGTGTGTTTTGGGTAGACGAAGCTTAGAACGAAGAAAACTTTTTCCAATAAACTCGTAATATTACACACACACACACAATATTAAATGTTACAATAAGAAATTCTAATATCTATTGATACTCATATGCGAACAATTGGTGAATATGCTATTAAGAAAAAAAACATTACTATATTTATTATATTACATAAAATTATTATTTATTATAGAAAAGTATATTATATTACCTTAATATAGAATGGGATGTGTATAAAATAAATCAATAATATTCAATATATATACTATAGATTTAGGTTGTACGAGAAAGTTCTGTACTGACAGTATCTCTGCGATTTGCCCATGAATGTCCCACCATATACACAACATTCTGTTATTCAGACGCGGCTCTATAGACACAAAGTTTTAGTTGCTATATAGAAAGTAATTTCAACTCTCCTGCGATACACAATATATATTTATATTTTTCTCACATAATTTTGAGGCTTAATTTAAATTGGCAACATCATAACCAAATATCATTATGCATTATGTTAAATAATTATAAATTATACTCACCTATATATAGTTGTGAGCCTTTGAACAGTTTGCTATATATAGTACATTGAAAATTATGTGAACATTTATAGAATGCAAAATTAATTAAATATATCGTATCTATATCTATACCTATATGTGCGTGTGTATAATTAGAAATAATATTATGTACAAATATTAAATATTCATTCAATTTAATTTATTATTATGTACCCAGTAATAAATTATTATTCATAAATGAGTTTTAAATTTTTCATTATCCATAATTTATGTAATAATAACAAAACAATAACAACAACAACAACAACAAAATCATTAATATAATCATTTAAATTATTTACACATTACAGCACACACAGTGAATCTTAATAATTTCATAAAATTCTAAAATCAACCGTGATTTTTCTCTATAAATATGTAATATAATAATACATTATATAATACATAAATTGTATATTTATAAAATTCTAAGGATATATATCATTATTATAACCATTTTGTGATAATACACACCTATACCGATATTTATAATATGATTATGAAAATTAATTCCACACCCTTATAAAATGCGAAGCCACTTTTACGCTTTATATACAATCTTAATATTTTCTTACCATTTTGAGATTTATGAAATACGATTCAATTCGCATTTGAAAAAAATAGGTTGTAAAAAATTCGGCAATGTATGGTATACGTACGACATATAACAGTGTGATTTTAATTCAGCATTGTCCTTGTAAGTGTGAGTGCAAGTGTAAGTGTAAGTTTTTCGTAAAAGAGCTTTAATTACTTTATTCTTTGAAAAAATTAATTTGATCAAAATCTATCTATTGACTAAAATCGTAAGTCGTAACAGCAAGACTTTAATATTTCATATCAGCAAAAAAAAAATACAATTTTCGTCATCATTCTTTGCGTAGGTGCGGCCCTGAAAGCAACCCGAACGATGATAATGATAATGTGAATTTTTACCGATAACAAATACATAGGAGATATGGAATTTTAAAAAATCTGTTGGAAAAATGCAAATCGGGTATTAATTACGCATGCAATATTTAAAAAATTAATATTGAAGAAAATATCCTTTTCCGGAAAATTGTTTTCAACAATTCGATATTTTAATTTGGGTCTTTGAAAAAACCAAACAATATCCGTACATATAATTAGTCGGTATTGTTTCGTTTTTTAGGGTAATATATATAAAATTATTGTTGTTCTTGTTGTTGTTAACATTTGCAAAAGGTTATTTTCATAAAATTAATTAAGATACAAATTACTTAATATGAAAACAATTTTACAATTTTTGGTAACATTATAATTATTTGATTCACAAATCATTACACTATACCTTCGTCATAGTCGTCTGCACATTCTCACAATAATCATTTTTAAGAAGATCATTTGGATAGTTTAAATTAAATTTTTTCTCATATGAAAAATTAATTTTATCTCATTCCAGGACATGTCACAACAATTCCGTTAAATATATTACCATGATCGTATGATTTTACCACAAAATTATAGCACAACTTATTTATTTATATATCTTTGAGAATGTTTACAAATACAAATGCATCATTTAGTTTAGAGGTCGGAATATTGTACTTTCAATTTTTGATGCTATTCATTAATTATTTATTATTTAAAACATTAACTCAATTCAATTCACGCTCCTAATTGGACCTAATAAAATTACATAAATTAAGCAATGTATTGAAAAATGTTGTAAGTGATTACGGTTCGGTCACACATTCTATATATATTTTTTAGTTGTATACTACTAACACATTTTACAGACATACTTTCAATATAGAGTTGTTCTTAAGTTAAAGTAAAATTATGAAAAAATAATATCCTCTTTTCTGATGACGTTGAATGGCGTCGCGTATTTAAATTTAAATTTATAATATTTATTCTCTATTTCGCGTCCTAAATATATATTGTATATGTACTAAAACTTATATAGAAAAAACTTTTCCTTTTATTTTTTCGGAACAAAAACATATATCATTATTTTACAATTTATCAATTTTTTATATACAGTTTATTTACACATAGTCATAAATTAAAATTATGTATGCACAACGGTGTGTATTTGTATTTATGTTTTTTTAAATAAATGTATTTATGCGATAAATCTATTTGATTTAATAATGCTTAGGAATGAAATAAGTTAAATTGTTAAACAATGGGTTCTGTTTTTTGTCTTAAAAATATGTTTTTTAAAACAGGAACATATAAAAAGCATTTGTTTTTGACATATGTCATTTTTTTTTTTAGTAAATCTATATAATAAGTGACTTTTATTGTAACTATAAACATTTAATACATTTTATAACATACACGAAATATATCACATTAATTATATTTCATCGTTAATTGAGTGCATTATACTTGAAACAAAATGTAATATCACATTTTATTTCTAACATAAAATCAATTAATTTCAAAAACATATAGCTACAATTTCTTTTGAATTGTCCTTATTCCTTAAAATGTCAATTCTACTTGAATACTTGATTAATTCTCTTTCATATGAGGTATCGCATGTATGATTTCAAAAGAAATCCTTATAAGGTCCTTAATCCTTGAAACATCGTTTTTACTTAAATCCTTGTTTGTAAAATGAAACAATTCTGAATTTCCATACATGTTAAACGATGTGAAAAGTAATTCTTCTATGATGCAATGCACCATATTTTCCAGACTTTCATTTTTGAACACTTCTCGTATAAATGAATATCCAAAAATGGCTATTTCGAATTTGATTTGAAACTATATATCCTGGGACCTTTTAGATTGATAATGAGTTTTCTACTACGAGTTGTATTTCTATAGTGTCTGCAATGGGACCGGGTAATATATATTTTGAGATTTTCTTCCGGCATTTCATTTCGTATACTTAAGAGTATGCATAAATATGTTATTTGTATGTATATAACGCACCCACCACCCACTGAGTCAGAGACGTAATAGTAAAAGAATGAACATGTCAATTACACAATTGTCGTAAATTTCTATGTAAATTATCTGTAAATATTTTATTGTTTTATATAAAATTTGTATGTTGCATAAAAATTCGATTTGTTTTTCTTTATTATATGATGCGGTGTGCCGGTTGTTTATTGTGTCCTTTTTGTGAACAATTTTTAATTGTATATAAAATATATACACCGAAACCAAATAAAATTTTATATGTTTACGAATAACAACCGAAAAAAAAAAATGTATGCGTTAGAAAAGGAATAAATTATTGTATAAAAAATCAAATAAAATAAAAGTTAAGTGGTAAAAGTTAGTTTTTTCTTCATTTCTGTTTGTGCTATAAATGTAATTTTAAAAAATTGGTTTTTTTGCAAATCATTTTAATTTACACTTGAAATATTTATGATTTCATTTCATCAGAGTATATTAATGCATTATTTGAACTTCTGTATAATTATATTGATAGTTAAAGAATGTATAAGCATCAGAGACGTCTTGTGAAAACGATATTTGGATGCCAATATCACGATATTTTTCTAGCCGGGCAATTTGTTTATAGATTGAGTGTCGCATATTTTTAAAGAATTTCAAATTATTGAAACATTTATTTTCTAACTCCAATAAATGTCCAATCTTTTGTATATAAGAAGAAATTTTTAAAATCTCTTCACTCTTCCAATTGGAAAATCGACTACATCTTTGTATGAACAATGGATCAATCGATTTTAAAAATCTATGTAAGAATGTATATTAAATTCGTTAAATTAATAGCTCATAATTATTCGTAAAAGTCGAATTAGTTCACCCAGATTTTGTTCCATAAATTGTTTGCTTAAAAAAAACATGTACTTTCAAGAATCAGTTTTATTTGATGTCGACCCGATTTCGCAACAAACGCGTCACTGGTAATACGTATTGTTATAGCAAATCGTTATATTATAAATTCATAAATATCCTCTAACATTTAATCAGAAATTAATGGTCCCTTTTTTTATATACACGTTTTAATACATAACAATATTTTTAAGCATCATATTTTAAATAGATACGGAAATTAATTTATTATTTATTTATGGACACACTTATTTGGCTCTCTAGCTTAACACAAAATAAAAATGTATATGACAAAATGTAAATATATAATATTTTATTTTTATTGTATTTTTAAAATAGTGAGAAAAAACAGAGTTCTGATAAGAAAACATATTATAAAAATTTAATTATAAAAAACTATTTAATTACTTAAATATGTGATATTTTTTTCCAATATAAAAAGTGAAAGTGAAGTAAATTAAAAGAAATAAAAAGGATAACGCAATCGAAAAAAAATGATGTTGTTAATTTTTTTATCGATGCATTATTATTATCTGAAATTATAATTAGTTGTCACATAAAAATACAATACAAATTGTTATAAATGTTATAAATGTATTTATTCTATAATTGATGTTAATTTATAAAAAAATTATAAACAAACAAAAATATGGACTCATTAGAACGTCTTATGCGTGCGGCTCCATTACCGCCGAGCCTTGTTACGGCACAAGGTCATCGACGTGCATTAGTACATGCATCATTAGCATCAGCTGTGGGTCGTAAAGGACGACATTTAACTGGTACATTTTGTCTTACCGGTGACACAATGGAAGGCATAATACAATGTTTAGTATTTTTGAAAGCCTTTTCGGTAAGTCGTTTGCTCCTTTCTTATAATATTATTATTTAATAATTTATATATTTTTTATATAGGTATTTTTTTTTTTGAATACATTAAATTTTTATATGTAGATAAATATTTTTTTATTATTAATGATTTTCTCCAAAATCAAAAATTCTATTAAATAAATTTTCTATGCATATTAAATCTTCACTGATGTTTGGTACATGTGTGTGTGTGTTATTTACAATATATTATCATATTATAATAAATAAGAAGAATGAATATATGATGTCGTATAAAATATGTGTATTATATAATGATGTGTAAAATGATATGAGATATGCTGTGCTATACTTAACCTAAATAAAATAAATTATGATTTCAGATGATATTTAAAATTAATTCAATTTTTGGTTTATTGAGAATAGTATATTATATTACATATATATATTATGTGTTTATAGCTTCGGATATAGGGGTTTATAGATGAATTTGATTTATGATATTATATATAAAAGGATGACGTGATGCGAACACATATTTATTTATTATTAAAGTAAAGTATTGTAAAATAATAATTTTACTCCTTATGCGAATGTTTGTCAAAATATGTGCGCGTAAATAAAGAGATTATAAATGTTAAGAATTTAGATATTAATAAAATTATATATTACTTTATATATTCAACGGTATAATAAATAAGATATTTCAAGTGAAAAAGTTTAAACGACACTGCAAAAAAAATATATATATTCCCTAAAATGACACGGTAATACAGTAGATCCTTTGCTGATAAATACGTCCGATGTTTCTTTATGTTTTTCAAACCACATATTATTTATATTTTTTATAGAGTGGAACAGTATATTTTACGATTTCATTGGAAAAGTTATATTGAAACGCAGATGTGTCAATTTACTATTGTGCCAACATATTTTTTTTTATTTAATTTATAAAGCAGAAAAGTTTTAACAAAGCAATATTTCTGCGTTCATATTTGCAAATATTTATCATAGACCTATATCTATACATTTTAATTCATTTCTTCTTATACAATATATGTGAATGCAAATAGTTTTGAAAATAGTTAATCTATTAATGCCACTGAAAATTCTTCTGGTTGTGATTAACGTGAATTCTCATCGAACGCATTGTGTGTGCAATAATGTATTTTCGCCTCGCGGCTATAAGAAAAATATAATAATATATTTAATCTGAAAACTTTATTTTACACTTCGTCACTATATATTCGTTCTGTTACTAAATAATTCTAATTAAATTTATATATGGCAGCACGCATAAATTCTATATATATATATAAATACACATACCGTATCCCTTTTAAAGGATCGCTTTGCTAATATGAGTTATTCAGGTTAAAATGATTTAAAACTAAACTACAATAGTACGATTTAAAATTAATTTACTCTCTTTTGTTCCCTGTCAATTGCATATATGTACCATCTATTTTATATTATCATATATATAATTGCTATTTTATATGCTCGTAATACTCGTATCTTTTTATATATATAAAATATTGATTTAACTTAAGTATCACCATTATATTATTTTGCATAAGACATAAAATTCAATCAACCCAAAATAATCTTTAGCATTAGAATTTCCTTTTGTTCTCGACTGCCTGAGTGTATATTCTATGTAGAGATGTGTGGGAATATATGTATATGTATATTGAAAATTTTAATTAAAATTTCTCAATTATATATATATAATTAAATATTTGAATTGAAATCAATATTAGCACTGTTATATACAATATTACTCGCTATGTGTATGTAAATCTACATTATATATAAAATTTTCGTAGAAATACACTAGGCTTCAGACTTAAGTTACATTTTCAGTACAGTACTAAAAAGTAATTAAAAAACTATAACTCCTTCTTCATTCGGAGCAACAGTCACACGAGCAGTTTTCTACCAACAAATAACAAATGTATTTGACACGGACTGGAAAAATGTTGTGGATAGCGGTTATAGTTATTGTCTCACCGATTCTATATCTGACACTGATTTCTTCATATCTGAACCATAAGATTGTAAGCCATTTCCAATTGGTAATGAATTGTAAAACTGATATTTTACAATGGAATGAGCCTTTGTCTGTTAATTTATTGAATTTAGGTTGTTCGGTAAAACCAAATACATTAAAATTAAAACTGATCGATGTAAATGTGAAAAAACATTTATTTATTTATAGCTTTTGTACGACCAAAACAATTATAATAAATAATACAATTGAAATCATATTTTTAAATATTTTAAAATCCATATATTTTATAGTTTTTTAGTGATAAAAATTTTCATAAAATAATCTTAAAAAAAAAACGGCGCATAATAAAAATATCACTATAATACAGAAAATATTAGAATCCCTGTAAAAGTCTAAATTGAAAGTATATAATAAAATCATTAATAAATAAGACAATTAAAAAATAATCGTATATGATTTTATCATTACCATTCGCCATCATCATTCGACGAAGAATTTCTTTTTAATACACACACACACACACACAAACATTCGAAAATTCCCCAATTTGCGATTTTGTATGTTCATTATAAAAATGTAAAACATTCAAAGTGTTAAAATAAAAATAAATCCATTTTTTATTATAATAATGACTTGCGCATATAAAATTAAAAATTTCGCGATCACCACCGCACTCGCACATTGCATGCACATGCACTTGGAAATTTAAATGGGTTTTTTTTTGTATGGTAAAGAAAAGAATAGAAATACAATAGACGCAACAAAACAAACGAATACAGGTTTTTTTTTTTTTTTTTATTCATATTACATTAATATATTTTTGGGAATTATACAATGCCAAAAAAATTGCCTTCCAGTTTAAATATTTTTTTTGTGTTGTCTGTCGTCTATCATTTTTTTTTTTTTATTCATTTCGTTTTCGCAATTTTTGTTTAATGCATATTAATTTTTTTTTTTTTCAATTCAATTGTGTAATTATTATAATTGAGAAATATCTTGTAGAATTAAATTTATTAAATTATCTAAAAATAAAAGAAAACACAAAACATTAGTTGTAAATTATTAAATTTTATAAGTGTTTTATAATGGTTTTGCATAAATTTATGTATGTGTGTGGATTTTTTTTTTTTTCGGTATCGTGGTCTTTTTAACATGAATAAAAACCCAATTTACAATTAACATTTAATTATTCGATGTAATGGATTGAGGTGAGTTTAATATTAATTTAATTGATTGTATTCCTATACAATAATATATATTTTATAATGCTATTATGTAATAGTTTTAAGGCTACGCCACTAAAAATCTGCACACACACACACACACGCATTTATGGTGTGTAACACAACCCCACGCATATAAAAATGATGAGATTGAGGAAACATACCATTTCTTTAATTTCTGTTACTCCCATGAAAAATAATTTACCAAACTTGATTGTAAATTCGTAACAAATCAATGTCTGGTTTGTGATGGTAAACATACTAAATGATCTATTTGCCCTTGACCTGACAATAAAATAATTATAGTTCAACTGAAATGTATTGTTATTATTATTAATTTGGTCATGGTTTTTTTTTTATTCTATTCTATTGTGCTTTAAAACAACAACACAATTTACTGCTACATTCTTTTATTATTTATTTTACACATGCGTATAAAATATCAGTGAATTTGTTTTTGTGCTTTTGTATTTGTTATAAAAATAAATGTTATTAATACTGTATTAGTTCTATTGTTAGAAAAAATAATAAAAGTACCGAATTATTTACCACTGCATTTTTTTACTTTATTTATACAGTAGGAATAATAAAGTCAATAAATGATTTTGTCTGTAAAAATACATGTGAATTTGTTTATGTCGTTTGTGTGTATTTTAATATATTTGAATTTGTTCTTTATATTTCAATTGAATTTAAATATATTAACTTTATAATTGTTGCATGCCGTAATTATACGATCACTGCCATTAGTTATCTTCTACCTACACCTATATCGTAGTTTTATAGTACTATATTTCTAATAACTTAACTAAAAACTAAAAATAGTAATCTATTTTGATCTGATAATGCTAGTTTATGTATATTCCTTCTCTTGCTGTAGTGGTTGTTTGTGTGAAGTAGTTTAAAAATGATTGTTGATTAGATGATTTTAACCTATCTGATGATTCCACCTATCTCTGTGAATTATAATATGGTATGGTATGTACTGAATAAAATTGTTTAAGTTTGACAATGATTTTCGTACATAGACACAAAAAATGTTTCAACAAATTAGATAACTTCTTCATCGATACATCACCTACAGAGATCATACGATTATTTTAATTATGATCAACTTACTGAATATTTGGTATAATATATTGTTTTATAGTAACTTTATGACTTTCAGAGTGTTGCTTTTTCTTTGTGATTATTTAAATTGATATAATAACATTTAATTTAAAATTTGTTTTTCTTCTGAAAATTACAATTATCTTGCTACCTTTTGTCTAGTCTAACCGTCAACCGAATATATATATATATATATGTTGAAATTTTTATAAATATAATAAAATATTAATATCATTTATATACAAAAAAGTATAAGTATTTTTTTGATTTAAATAATATAATTTATTCGTTTTATATCATACCGTATACTGTCGTTTTTAAAAGAAAGGAAAAGTTAAAGAAAATTGCTTGTAAAGCTAATTTTATTGTAATCTTTCAGTTAATTTTATTCTGTCTACGTTTGTATATATTCATTATGTAATAAAAATAGATTTTTATAGTATATAAATTTGTTCGTTTAAAATATTTCTAATATATATGTACTTATTCTTATATACCATCATCTTCTAAATTAAATTTTCATTATATTGTTTGTATATATAAAATGTTATATAATATATATATGTGGTACACAAACATATATCACCCCAAAGATGATGGGGGAGGCGGGAATCATAAAAATGTCAAAAAATTGCAAATTTCCGGAATGTAATTAATGTCAGAAAAAGACTGCGTTTTATAAAAGTTAGACAACCACATTGTAATTTTAAAATGTTATATATTATATTTGTATGGAAAAAACTTGTGGCAATTATATTAGTGTATATTATTGATGTATATGGTACACGTACGCGTCGGTAAAGTCTAACTAAAGTGTGGTATATACAATATATATCGGAGAGTATATATGTAATATAGTAAAGATAAAAAGTAAAGTGAATTTTGAAGTGGTTTTTATACAAAATTTATATATAATGCCTTAATTTAATATAAACATTTTCTATTATAATATATACCCATAACAACCACAAACATATATGTACTACCTGTACTACCTGTGTATTTATATGTTTATGCAGTAAAAGGACATTTCAAGTGAATACTATATATATATTGTAGTACAATAATATTTATATGACTCAACGTTTATGGTTTTACAGGATTGTAAAACACGAGTACACTACAATCCTTTCTGATGCAGAACATTTTATTTGTCGAAAATAATAATTGACACATTTTTTATTTGCGGCTCTGATTTCAAGAATTTATTTCGGTTTCTTTATCTTTAAAATATCTGTAATTTCTATAACGAAAATAGTCTCAACTGGTGATTTTATTTGATATCACCCGAACTATTTATATAGTTTTAAAGGTATATACAATAGTTGACGTAAAAGGATACACAAATGAATTCTTATATAAAGTTGTAAATCATAAAATGTACCTTTTTTTCGACTTTTCTTCCCCCATCACACATCACACTAAAATATCGCATACTACCGTCGTGAACACCCTGCATCCTAAATTTATTTTACATTGTCGATTACATTTATTATTTCTATTATATATAATTTAAATATTTTATTATAATAAATATTATAGAAGATACAATATTTTCAGTATAATTTTTCAGAAAATATCATATATAGAAACTAAATGGGATTTGAAGAACGATGGATAAAAAAAAACCTGTTGATATATATATTTTCCAAAGAGTAAAATAATAATTTTTTTCCTACATACAAACAATCGATTTCGATATACTTGTAACATTATTGAAAAATAAATTGAATATAAAATCTTTGTTTTTTTTTTTTAATATAAGTTATCGTTATCTTACATAGCAATTTAATATATATAAAATATAACTTTATACTCTATATATGTGTTTAGTTATTTTCTTATCCTTTTATACACAAGATTTATATTATTCGTAATATAGAAAATTTTGTAGAAATACTTTATTTATATTCTGGGGTAGACCAGATATATGTTTTTTATTATTTAGAAATTTCGCGCCATCAAATCTATAAATAATCCTTTAAAAATTTCAGGTCCAAATATCAATAAAAAAAAACATCAACTTGTTGTCGCAATCAAAATTATACATAAAATCCTTACTTACTGCCTACGCGATAAGTGTATTTTTAATCAAATGGTTTTTAAATTGAATATTATATATAATTTCTTATTTACTTACTTACTGCATTACATTAAAATCCATATGTGCGGTCCTCGCTTAGACTTATTTCGTGTATTTTAAAAATAATTCAAAATTAATATTAAATTATATTTAAATATTATAGTTTTGATTTGTATGAAACAACAAATGATATTTAAAAAAAAATAATGTTTTATTACTTTACAAATAAACACATGAAATATAATTTCATTAATGCAATCAATCTGATCAAAGGATAAAATTGGATTTAAATTTATTTCTGTAAAATGAATGTCCTGGAGAAATTGGTTATTTTCGTCATCTATTTTATCACAAAATCGGCAATACTTATCTTAAATTATTATAAAGTAGATGTATTTGATATATTGAAAAGTATGTTTGCGTTTTCTGTTTAATTCTGTTTTCAGTTGACAATGAGATAAATTTTGTTTGAATTTCTAGTTTCTACATTTATATACAAATTACAATAGAAAAGTTTTCTTATATAAAATGTATATAGCCCAAGAGCAAAACTTTCATATAGACCGTTAAGTTTTGAAAAATTTAACATTGTTACTGAACAAAATATCAAATATATGTGGCAGGATTGCCGGGTCTTCCCCATCATCTACTACTTAAATAAAAATGTATAGTTTTATTGCATTTGGCTCCTTTATATTAATATATTATATAAAATATAGTAAATGGTATACGGTTTGTTTGTAACTCTATTATTCACATCGTATATAGTACAATATATATATAATGCAATACACCAACAAATATGTCATTGATTTTATAAAATTTTAAATATCAATTCAATTTTCTATTTAATTCTACAATATTGATTGATTTATAAAATGTAATGCAACAGTTTTATTAAAATAAATACCCATACCATATAAAATAACAGAAATATCTAACATTTTTTTTCATATGTGAATGAAATGAAACAAAGGTAATTTATCGTAATTTATATATTTATTTTATATTGAATGTGCATGCATTGCATATATTTTCTAAAATAAATACGATATTTATATGTTGACTATTAATTTATGTTTGAAGTATCAATCAAATACATGTCTATTTAAATATCGAAATTGAAAAGCACATTGTGTATATTGTTTTATTAAATGGTAATCAATGTTAATGCATGGGTATGTAATTAAAAAAATTAATTAAATTGATACAATGAATATTGTCGTATCTAATTTTTTCTATCTATTGCACAAGTGCATTTACATACACTGTTGGGTGTATTTAATATAATACTTCATAATATACTTGTTGTATGTTTAGAAAATGATTAAATGCATAAATTAAAATCTAGTTCTATATAATCTTTATTATTACAAAATTGAACAAACATTCATTTAAAGAAGACTTTAATGTTCTCTAATTTATTATATTGAGTGCCATTAATTATTTATAAAAGCTTATAATATGTAATTTATATACGTGCGTGTAAATGACCGTTGCCGTGCAATTCCAAATAAATGTACCACAATTTCATAATAGAATATGACATCATGGAATATAGCCACACCATTTTACATATTATGTATTTTTATTTATGTATACAATTGTAAATTAAATTTAATATAAAATCTTGGTAAATTTTATGAATATACTTTTAGATTTGTCTTAACAAAATTACGTTCGAATTTAATGTATTGCACACCCCCGCCGCCGCATATCGTTACAATTAAACAAAAAAGCGCAATAACAAATATAGAATGTAAACGGATGTGGGAGGAAAGGCCACAGGGAATTCAATATTATATTTGATTGAAATTTTATGTTCGTATACATAAATAATATTATTCATCACACCCACACACCCCAGTAATAATAACTATGTTTTGGTGTCTATATTTCGTATTAAAATTGATAAAATATTCATAGTAGTTTTGAAGGAAAAAAATTTAAATTTCAAAGATATTTTAACGATCTAATGATAAATTGTTCTATCGATCTCGATGTTAATATTTTAGCTGATTTTTATTTATAGTAATTGATCAAAAAACAACCGGGAATATGTATGAATAATAATTTTTGATTGATCAATATAGAAATAAATTTAAAAAAAATTGTTTATTTATTACAGAAATTTTAAAAATCTTCAGCAATCTAATTTTTTATGATATAATATTTATTAAACACTTAAATATTAAATTTGTCGTATTCCACTTTTAAGTTTACAATTTTTAATTATAGGTTTCATTAATTTTTTGTTTTTTTTTTCAATATATTAACATTTGATTTTTTTTTCTTCTTATAGGTAAGTCATTTAAAAAATTGGATTTCAAACATATATAATTTTTAAGTATTATAAACTTACGATATACATGTCAACCGGCATAGCTGCACGCGTAAGTTAATTAAATATAATCTAATATATATACAATAAATTAATACATATTTTAGTTCCATCAAAATTACGTGAATTTTTTAATCGAGTATAGAGAATAAAAATGTATTAATTATTTTTTTTTAAGCTTAAAATAATTCGTTTATATAATATATTTTTTATGAGAATAATTAAGTGTTTGTTTTCGAAAAAGAATTAAAAACTGAATTATGGTACTAATTCGTTTTTCACAAAACGAAATAACTTTCAGTAATAAATATTATCCATTTTGTTCGATGACCTTTTGTGCCATTTTTTTTTTTTTGGTTTCTTCATGATTCCTTACCCATAGAACTTCTGGTGCTTAACAAACTGAACAAAGTTTTGTTGATATCAATTATCATCATTATCGAAATTCGTGTCATTCAAGAAGTTTTACAAACCTCGAAATAAATGGTAATCTGATGATGTGATGATGTGATCAGAAATGAATTTGTGATGAAAATATGTAATAATTTTAAAGTTATGTTAACACCCACCCTCATCTTTTCCCTTCCAATTGTTTAACTTTGATTACTAAATATACATGTTGTATATACATATGTTGGTTGTGTTGGTCAAGACTATATTGATCCATTCGTTCTCTTTGCATCTATTAAAAGTATTGTTATACAACACATTACAATGTTTACATATTATAATTTGTGATACAAAATTAATGTACGGGTATATGTATGAAATGCGGTTGTGAAATTTACATATAGAGTATTTTCATATTATAAATAATCTCTAAGTTGTCATCCATTTAATAAATGTTAAAGACTTTATTGAATTTATGTTATTTATATAAAATAAATTCCCTGTTTTGCCTTTATTTATTTTTTTTTTTTAACTAATGTGTACATAATCCCTTTTTTTTGGTTTATGTAAAGAACTTTTTTTTTTTAAATTTTATATATGTTGAATTAAATGATTTAGTTTATAGAACTTTATTAATAAAAAATAATTTACATATACGTAAATCTGTATCATTAGTAGGGGTGCCGTGCATAGCAAACGTTTAATTTCCGAAATTTTCCCGGTATTTTAAAATTTTTTGAGTTCTGTGTTAACATTTGCGTTCATTTCGTTCATCAGAAGAAATGAACAACTTTGAAAATTTGATATTGAATGCGCGATTCAATGTCTATGTAATTTATGATTTAAAAAGACTGATCGGTCTGTCTAAGTGGATAAATAAATTTATATTCAATAATTTTCACCATCGTATCATATTCCCTATCATATACTCGTAAATCAGATAGAGTATTGGTATAGATATATATTTATATAAATAGTCAAATTAAATTGTATTGACAGGAATGATTATTAATATTAAAATAAAGATTATATAGACATATATTCAATATCTTATATCCTTATGTTTATATGCATTATCATATATATAATAATGATAACATAACAATAACAATAATAAATAGAGATGATGATTTTTTGAAAAAAATATAGAACGAAAAATATAAACTAATATGTATTTATTTATATATTCTTATGGGGTTAAATCAATCAATATTATATCAATGGCAATATAAAATCGGATATAGGTTTATAATCATAAAATAAAAATCAATCTTATTTTATAAAGCATATTTATTTATTATTATTATTATTATTATTATTATTATTATTATTATTACAATATTATACTCATAATACCTATAAATAAACTTCTCTTGATATTTGCCTTTAACAAACCACAAAAAATCTGACAGATAATAGAAAAAATAATATAATACTTCTCGCATTTTATTATACTCTTGTAACTATATACACTTTGGACCATCATAATAAAGTGTATATGATGCTAAGTTTTACCAAATTATATTGAATAAATAATAATGTATTGTATTGTAATAATGAAAGTTAATATTTTCTCTGAATACGTATTTCATCGCTATATAATAATACGCAGACGGCGTCAAATGTTGGTCATTGGATTGTTGTTGTGTATGGGGTGGCCATCGATTGTTCAATGTCAATGGGATACAAATCATGTTTCTCTCGCCACCAAATCATATTTAAATTGGTTAAAATTTAAATCGGTTGAATTTGACAAATACTGGAAAGGAAATAAATTTTATTTTTAATAAAAAATATCAATGATAATTTGTCGTACACGATACGAAGTGGAAACGTTTTGGTAGCATTTTTAGTTGGTTCTTTATACACATTTTTCGACCAACAGACAAAAACCACTTGTCGCACCGGATGCGTTGTAATTTGGCTTAAATAACATGAAACGTTGGCGGTTTGTTAGGATCGGTTCACATTACAGAAATCAATCATTATAGGATAGCGTTACCAGCAGACACATTTACATAAGAAATTAAAAGTCATTTCGGTTATTTTTTGGATTTACGTTGCATATGCAATTATTAAAATTACATAGTATATGGTATTTCTAGTGCAGCCGTTGCCATCTCTAATACTTAATTTTGAGCGGCAGTGTATATGTAATAACATATGCTATAACAACAGCATAACGTATCCAACTTTATAGAAATATAATTTATGTTATATATTATATTAATATAATCTAATCGTATATATTTTATTTATATATTTCAATATATATATTGTAGATTATGGGCTATATAAATATACATTATGTATATAAATAATACACACATATTTATGCATAAATAATATATTTATATATTATATATTCCAAGGATCATGTGATTTATGAATATTATACATATCAATATGTGATATCGATGGTTTGACATATTTACATTGGCTGTCATAAAATTTAAATCTTTATGTATGGTAAAATATTATTTTTACATTTTCATAATCTATAATATACTATATTCTTCGATATGTACTTGTAACCAACCAATAAATATATACACAATCCTGTATGCGGTAAATAACACCACCACTATATGTAATAAACGATGTCAAATGATGTTGTTAATATGATATTTATGATTTTATATTTATATTTATAAATTTATATAATATATAATAGCGCGATAATATTACTGAAAATGTGATATAAAAAAATGTGTTTAATATCATAATAAATATGTTCACATATAAAAATTGATATGTAATGATATTTAAAAATTTTATACTTTTAAATATAAAATATGAAGAATTTTTATGCGCAAACATATTTATTATGATATTAAACATATTTTTTGTTATATCATTTTACCAGAAATGCATTGTTAATGGTTGCAACTGGTGCTCCAGTTGGATTTGGGTTTGTATACATTGTTTAACAAATTTATATATTAATCTATATAAATCAGTTTTTTTCTATATATCTATGCCTAGAGAATCATATTTTTCTTATCAACAAATAATCAAATCTTATCTTATCAACAATCAAACTTTTAATCTGCAGGCCATATGAGATTTAATAAAACTGCTGTATACGGAATTAGATATTACGTGAACTCCGTTGAATTCCAATTCCATGTATTGATGGTTTATTAAGAAAAACAATAGTTTCGCCACTATTGCATTTGTTGTAAAATTCGTAGATACTTATATAGGATTGAAAGTATTTTTTTTGTGGGTATACTTTTGAACTCTAGCACCAAACACAGAAAGAACATTGAATTGATTTTTTATTTTAGAATTATATTGGTATCGATGGAGTAGATTAACCATACGTGTTCGTAATCATATATTCGATGAATTTCATTTGCATTAAACTTATATGATTCATATACTCATATACATATTTACATCAATACATACAATATTGCTATTATAAATTAATAAATTCCTTATGTGATAAATTGGTGAAAAATTTTCAATTTTTTAGCTTTTGTATATATTTTACCAGACAGTTAAATATTGTTTTTGTGCCTTGTTAACCACATTTCGAAATAAATACAAAATATATATACATTAACATTTCAATATAAATTTTGTGGTATAACACTCTATGGTTAAAAAATTTATTATATACTTATCTTTTAAAATATTTTCAAATTTGAAGGTTTTTCGATTTTTTGTGTTGTATTTATTACACAATCGCATACAGTGGAACCTTGTGTTATATAAAAATGAATGGCTATATTCAGACAATCGATCCATTTGACGAACAACTTCATATAATTTGATCTGAATAGATGATCTGTCGATCCTACTACTATATATGCTTCATTAATCAAAATGAAATTTAAAACATAATATTTGGTGAATATATACTCTGGATGTGATAAATCTCTCAGTAGAATGTTAACATATCTGTCACTGCATCTCCTTATATTCAACGATTTAGCAATATTGTTTGCTTTTGATTGAAATTTGAAATTGGTATATTAGGATAACACTTTTGAAAATGTAAATTCTTTTCACTGCATTCCAAAGTACGATAATTCTATAGTTTCTACAAAAATCTTAGCAATAAAATTCCATCATCTAATAGAGGCATATCACTGTATTGTATAATAATGTACTTATCTGTATATTTTTATATATATGTGAGACTGTGCGTCCATATATAGTATTCTTTAATAATTCAACTTAGAATATGTTATGCAAATATGTAAACTGACAAAACCAAAAACATATATTAAATTTTAAATATTTGAAAATTAAATATTAACATAATTTTTTTTTATATATATTAGGCAAAAGTGTATAAATAATGTGTTTGTAAACATATAGAGTAGTGACTACTATATTATCAACCAACCACCATGTCTGTATTTTGGAAACCAAGATAACGCGATGTTGTGTCGGTTCGCAATAGCGTTTACGTCAATTCGTATGATATAGCCATTGTCCTTATTTTTAAATATTTTACAATGTATGTAAACGTTTGGCAACAGTTGCGTCATTAACTGCTAGCTCTCGTGCACGTAGTTATTTTAGTATTTGCGATGGAGCTTAATCACCGCATAACATTCTTCAAGCAATCGATAAGTTTTTGTTGCTACACTTTATCTTACATCAAAGTGAATTATGAAATTTGTACTAAATGATCGAGATTGGAAACAGTGCTCTGTAGAAAAAATTCAAAAATAAATTAATTCACTGTATGAGAATTTTATTTATTGTACCAATAAAAGGATAACAATTCAAAATATGTGTCCTTTTTTTTTATTATAGTATATTATTTTATATTTATATCCACTCGCATATATATGTATGTGTTTGTATAAATATATTTAATAAAGTATATCCCATATTTGTGTTTTTTCCACTCATTTTAATCTGTTGTTTTTTGTTGTATTTATTTTATTTATGCGTTTATATTAACTATTTACAGTTATGGTCAAAATAAGTGCAAAAAAAAAATCTATTTAGAGAGACAATTTACAAAATTATTAAAGTATTTGTACAATAGTTTCAATTTTTGTCTTGATAAATTTCTGTTAGTCGGCAAGACACCATATGCTGCGTCATCTTAAACTATTTTGAGTCAAGGTTTTCATTTTATTGCCAGGTGTTGTACGCTGTCGAACGGCTTTTGCAGTTTTACATACGGTTTTGCGTCTTGTACCATTTCATCAGTCCACCATCCTCGCCTACCCTTGTTATATCGTTATTATAATCATTTTGTTAACGCATCGCTATTATTTTGAACGTATCTGTATTATACGATAAGTATAATATACATATTATTTTTCTGCACCAAATATATATTTACTGAATCCAAATAGAGGTATAAGAAAAAAACAAATTTTCATCTACGAGTAAGTAAGGGTATGTTTCAGCACATTTTTATATTTAAGTATATTGACATTTCTGATAAATTTGAAATTCAATCGGAATATTATGCGAACATATTATGTAAGAATATAAAGTGACAAATAAACGCATGTGTCAACAATTGGATATACGGAAAGAAAACAAATATATGTTAAAATATCTTATTATTTATTCGGTGTGCGATTGACAATGTGTTAAAAAAATTATTGTGGATAGATAATGGAAAGCTTTTTTCATCATATACTTATTTATATTGTATTATAATAGACATAAATAAATAAAATATTATTCAAATACACATTAGGAATTATAATAGAGTGTGATGGTGATCTAAAAGTATCGGTATTGACAATATGTAAATTTTTTCTGATCATATTCAATAACCAGCACACTGTGTGTTAAGATCAGTATACTTGTTCAGACTGTATGCTCGATGAAAACTATTGCACAGGTTGATTAAAGCAAGTATGGATGGTAATTTTTGCACTATGTCTTATCAGCGACATGGCTGTTGACATTATTTGTTGTTTTGAATTGGCATTGGTTTTTTCATCATTTTTTATAATAACTTTTAAAAAAAAATTGATTTTAACTATACGATTTTATTGAATTGTTAATTGACGGTCAATCGTGTTCAATAAACTCTAAAATTTAGATTAAATTTGGTGTGGTTTTAGGAAGTACTGCAACCAAAAAGATCTATTGTACTGAACGTCGTCATTTAACAATGGTGCGTTTCCTATCCTTAGAATTTCCAATCCGCAGTCCCGCTTCTTTAATTATTATATATGAATATATAGTGCGGTACGGGTATGATAAAATGTTGATGCAAAAGCTTCGTATGCTAATTATCATTAAGTTTTCAATATCGCTAAATTTATCTTATATCAAAACTAGACTAAATGGTGAAAAAAAAAATTGGAAAAGTTTATGAACCTCACCAGTCCCTATATTCTTTCTGTTCATCTACAAGACATTGGATACATTTAATATAAATAGATGATGATTTTATTGTTTATATTGTAATATATTGTATATTATATTATACAAGTTATTCGGTACGGTCAAATTAATGAAAACATTCACATATAAGATAAAGGATAAACATTTTGTCCTTATATCTTTTTTATTTATTGGAAAAAAATGTTTCGCCTATGTTCTTAAATATACAATACTTGAATGATATTATTGTGTATAGCTCAAATCAAATATCTTAATAAAAATATATTTATAATATGATCTATAAAAAAAAAGGTTTTACATATTTGTAAAAATTTGATATTTCTAAATATATGTGTATAAAGAAAGGATAAATTTAATAATGTTTATTAAAAAAAAAAAACCTTTTCCTTTTTTTTTTATTTTATTTTTATTGTATTCAAATTATATGATTGAATTTTCTATTTATTGGATTTGGATTTGAGTATAATTTATTTTATGAATAATAATTTAATATAATTTTATATATTATTGCATATTTTCATGTGTATTCAGGGTGTTTTTTTAAGTGTGATAAAATCTTTAATTTCAATGAAATACTTACCGTTTAATATACTCATTTCAAGAATTGATAACATTTCAAAAACCCAAATAGAATATTCTTTTAAATTTTGTGTATATGCAGCACTTGATGTGTAGATATAATTAAATACGAAATAGAATTAAACTTATAATTTACGGATCAAGGACATTGCGAGCATATACATAGTTTTTTGAAATTAAAGAAAATGAGTACAGTTTTTGTTTTTAGGATTAATGACATTTTAAGGTCCTTATTTAGATAATTTTTGAATTTGAACGTGTATCGTATGCTCATTCATATAAAACAAAAAAACAAACAATGAATTAGAAATAGATTTGGTATTACAAGGGCAAATGATATTTCCATCGGTCACTCAACATATCATTATTTTATTGTATCACTTTGATGAATGTTGTTGTTATTTATAACTGTTGAGATAATGAAAAGAAAAAATAATAATATTAAATTTAACTTTTAATTTTCTGTTTTAAATTAACATGTCAATATTTTATTCGAGCGTAATATATACAAATTCCTTTTTATATAATGATTGCATATCAATGTCTAATTAATTCTAATTAATTTTAAAAATATTTAGAAGTACTACACAGAATTTTGTTTCTCATTAACTTTTCAAATATATTAATAATTATTATTCATATTTTATTTATAGGTGCGGTTTTGAATATTTGTTATATACTTTGTACATAAGTATATTATATTAATATTGTGATATTCTAATTATATACTTAGGCTATATTCAAAAACCAAAATTGAAATTGGAAAATTTATAAATAAATTAAATTGATAATGTACTTATAATATATATATATATAATATACTCGAATACATATATATAGTCAAATTATGTATACCTATGGTAAAGTGTATGTAAATTTAATTTCAAGTGGGATTGATGAGTTTATAATTTGTTTATTTATTATATGATATGTGTAAGTACATGCGCATGCATCCATATGTTTATATAATATCAATTCCTAATTGAAAAGTCTATCAAAACTTTTATTTTTTGTTAAATATATACATAAAAATGATGGGTTGTTGTCGAATGAAATGGTATACTTCAACAAAATATTAATATTTTATATATATATATAGGGTATTTAAATCATATAAATGACGGCAACTTTGTTTTCATTTAAGGCTGCAGTTGATTTATTACACATACACACATAAAGGTATTATGAAAATATGGATCGCTTGTGGGGATATACATACAAAATCCGAAATACTAATTTAAGGGTCCGTCGAGGACAAAGAAATATTTTTTTGATTAACTATAAGCATTAATAAAATTATAAAATAAAAATTGTCATATTGCATAATGTTTTCTGTTTATTCTATATAACTTTGAATATTAATTAATTGTAGTATTTCGTAATATTCGACAACACCCTGTGTATAATTCTGTATATTTATTCACGTACACATATGCGATATATTTGTTAATAAAACAGGATTGTAATTGCATATATATATAGATTCTACTATAATGACATTAACATTAATTATAAATCAAATACATCGTCCTACATACACGTGTATGGATAAAACAATTTAAATTGAGATTAAATTTCACATATTTATCGCATTAGAAAAATTTGATATATTGTAGTTCAACAACATATACTACGATACGAGATCAGTTTATAAATATATATAGAGTTTGGAAGTTCCTTTATATAACATCGGAATTTAATGTAATTATTTCTGAACTTTTTCGTAAAAATTGTTCGTTCAATAAACTCACTATGTTCAACAACAAAAATATCCAAAATTAAAATTGAATACATCTTATACGATATATGTGTGGGGGGAGATGAATTTCCTATATAATTTCCTATCTATGATCTATTATATCAGCTTTGTTTGATGCGCAGAAGGAGAGTTGATCATTTCCAATAAAAACGTAATATAAATGCCGGTTGCTAATTTTGAATTTATTTATTGTTGAAAAAATGAATAAAAAAATGCATATAATAAATTTTTGAAAATTGCAACTAAATGCTATTTTTTGAGCATTGCGAAATCAAGCACTAAATACAATTGGAGACGAAATAAAACGTTTTCAAGCATCGACACATTCCATATCCAATGAATAGATTATATACGCCCAGGTAAATATTAATTTTGGTGGTATAGTGAAGTACGTGTTTATATTTCGTATATTTTTAGCATTTATAGATACTGTACTGTTACGTAATTCATTTAATATTTTATTATATATATTTTTTTTTTTAAATCGTATAACTTATACAATGTAATACTTTTTTTTTGACTTCATAAATTCTCATCTATTACATAAACGTTCTAACTTTGATTCTATTAAGAAGTTAGTTTATTTTTCTACTATTACATTGACAACTATATATTTTTATATTTAATGCATATACAAGGTGTGGCTATATAATTATGAAATCGGTTCCGTCTACAAAAGAACTATGCATTCATTAAAATCGTATGATCGACTGCTGTGTAGTGTGAAGCCTTCACTTTTGATTGCCGCACCCATCCCGTGTCTGTACGTATATATTAGTCTGGTCGTGGCCTTCGTTTGTATAAGATCTGCTATTTTGTTTAGCCGAAAAAATTGCAGAAAGTGTTTTAATAGAGCAATGAAATTTCGTATGAAACTTATCTTTTATTGAAAACATGTATGTGGATGGCAATGAATGTTTATCACATGTGTGGGTTTTAGAGTGGTTAAAGCGTTTCAACGATGGTCTAGAAGACGTTGAAGATGATGCTTGCTTGGTTCCAACACTGTTTTGAATAATTAAAAAATTCGCATGGAGCGTTGTATGAACATAGAATGTTTTACGGCATTAGTCTCGCGAATTTTATAGCCACACCTTGCATAAATATTTATAAAGTTTTTTATATACATAGTTAGAATTTGCTCTTTATATGATAACATAAAACTAAAAAGTTAATATAAATCTAATCACGTAAAATACTTTAGCTTTAGAATATTATTTTATAATTTTACGTGACTTGTAACATAAAATGTATTATATTGATAATAATAAAAAATAAAAATGCATTATTTCGAATACACAAATGAAAACAATTAAATTTAATCTATACGATTTGTTGGTTTTAATACAGTACGCAGTACACTACACTCTATTACAATATAAAAAAAAAACATATGGTAATCAATATTGGTATATATTTTACCTTCTTAGCATATAGTAAGCATTGGTCTTAAATAAATATTTTATAAAATAAATCAACATATATAGAATTGAAAAGGAAAATAACATCTATTGATTATTTGTCTATTTTTTTTATTTCTTTTAATATAAATAATGCATTTAAATTTTTCTTTAAATCTGTGCATTTCTTATATTTTATATAAAAACTGATTGTATTTGAAATATCAATAAATGTCTATAGACGGTATACTATTTATCAATGTATATCGTATTAGTATATATATCAACGTGTATGAAGATACATATTGAATGAACGGTGCGACATCAAAAAGATTTGCTAATGTTGAATAGGTTTTTTTTTTATTAAATTTCAATATATATATATATCGGTATCGGTATCGGTATCGGAGATGCGAAACCCGTTACGCGAAGAAAACACGATTGTAATTGAAAAAAGTGTATAGTCTTGTAAAAAGGTATATACTTTCGCTGTAGAATCCATATAATTATAGTATAAATAAATATAATATTATATGTACTATTTATTTGTATCCTGGAACCTATACATCTAATATATCGTATTGTAAATATATATTATATGAAAATAGCATCAAGCGTATAACAAACAACAACGAACAACGAACAATAATATCTGAAATAAAAAAATAGAACAGAAACAAGGAAATAAAAAAGAATTCAGCTAAAATAAAAGAAAAGTTTTGTAAACGTCTAAAATAATCCTGGCTATTATTACGTGTAACGATAGGTAGCACAAGCTATAGAGTGAATCTTCATAGATTTTTACTATAATAGGGTATATATATGCTTTTATAATATACACGTATAAATATAGGTACGATAGGGTGGCGTATAAGTCACGAACATAACACATTTATTGATAAGTTTTTGTTCTATAACATTCTTTTAATTACATTTTTTTTTTCTCTCATACAATTTTTCAAATTAAGTGTGAAAAATCGTGCTTTTTATTACAATTTTCGTCACCTGCTCTGCGTAATCTTGTCGTTCAACCTATCATACTTTTTTTTTTTTTTCATACATTATTTATCATTTGATTTTGTATGCGGACACATTCGTTTTCTACATTACAACAAAAACATAAAGAATCTGACTGGACGATTTTATTAATTGGAGGAAATTAAATTTGTAACAATATGCTGTAAAATTTTTAATCACTAACTATAAATTTTGTATTTTATTTGTAATTATAATAACGTATTATCCTAATTTACTCGTATATTATTTAAATTATTCTGAAATTGATAAATTTTGTTTAAAAGAACTTCTCATGGCATTAACTGCGGGTACGATCGATCAAATTGAAGACTAACAAAATTACTATTCACAGTTGAAAATCAGTTTAGATGCTGACCCAATCATATAATCAGAATGAATTCTACTTAATCGTTTATATGGTAATGAAAATGTTAACGGATATAAGAAATAGAATATACAAAACCTATTTGTGTTGTACATTAAAAATGGTATAAATAGCATTGCGAATTGGTGGATCACAAGTTTCTCAAATTTTTGTAAATAAATCATTTTGTTTCTTGTTCTAAACAATTGGTATAATGATGGGCTTTCGACAATGTACATTACTAAATTTTACTTAATTTATTTATCATAAATGAAAATCAAATATATAATTGATGAAAACACAATGACGACTGATTCAGCAGCACACACAAATAAAACATTAAAAATAAGTGTTTGTTTGCTAATTTTATTATACAGGATGAACCAAAGTCTGAAATCATCCACTTACATTACATCGGTTATGATTTGATCAAAATTGTTTTGTGATAATCGTTGTAAAAGACAACTTTATACTTAAACACAAATATTTTTTTTTTATTTGTTCTATATATCAATAGAATCAAATGGTAGTTTAGGCGTTTCACAATCTTACGATAAAAACACATTTGTTAACAATGTCACATCATTAAATGCTCTTCCACCGCTGGGGCGTTAATAAATCAAATGCATCAATGAAAAAACGTTATCCTGTTATATTTTAAACCTATGTCTTCACCTCTATCCATATTTTACGGTACGCACTTTAGTTTCTGCAATTACAGTTGGTCACCGTGTTCCTCTTTGTGGGCTCTCCTATCGATTGAATATATCAATCCATGTTTCTTTGTAGTTTGCTCAAAGCTTTTCATTATCAAGGGTTTCAGACCATCGAACACCAATTGTACACGTTTGATTGTACCTAATATTGAATATAAATCGGTAACAGAAATTCTTTTTTCGTAAGTTATTCCTTATCACACAATCCTGTCTAATTGATTCATAATTTTTGTAGACGGTGTTTCGTATAGTAATTATACTATTTTAAAATCCAAGTGATTTTTATTCTTTATAGAAATTTATAGTGTGTTAAATTCACTACGTTTTTTTTTTCAATGTTATAATATAAAAATGGGCTAAAATAATTATTTTCAACCCTGTACATTTATTAGTTTATTAACAGTTAAAATAAAGTAACAACAAAGTATATAGAGAACAAGAACATTCTCTATATAATATTCCATATAGTAGTAAAATTCTAGGTATAGCATCAGCCACGCCACTGTTTATACATTATATATATATATATATATAGGACTATAGGTGGATGTATATATATAGTGTATTAGTATATATACTTACACAGTGTATGTATAACACAACGGTGATAAATAGAACGCATTAGGGCTTTTATTAAGGATCGTGCATATAAAATAAATTGTTTTTCTCATTTTCATTGTAATATTGTTATGGGTCTATAGTCTATACATAAATGTTTCTTCGTAGTGTACATTGTTCTTGTTTTTATTCTATATATATATATATATGTAATTTATATAAATACACATTATATATTATGAACGTGTATTTATTTATATATATATATAGAATGTTTTTTTTTTTCAAAAGAAAATTAAGTTGTAAAAATATGTTGAAATAAATACGTTTTTATATACATACATCGAAAAATGATACTGCGAATTCTAATACATGTACACGTTGTTTATATACAAATATATAATGTACATCCTCTGTCTCCAAAAATTTCCGTAGTTTTTAAAAATGCAAACAACAATTTAGAGTTAATTCTGTTACTATACAATATTCAAAATAATGTCCTTTAGCTAATGCAATACAACGTTTGACACATTCTAAAAGTGAATCAAATGACTATTTTTTGCACAAGCTTTTTAAATTAAATATTAGTAAAATTCTTTCTGGAAGTTTTCGGAAATAGAAAATAGTCGCAGTCACAAATTGGTCTTCCACTTCTTTTAACATCATCTTAATAATAATATCTTGACGGCCGCATTGTTGAAACGAATATGTCACTCATAAATTGTTTTACGAAATACACCATTATACCATAAACTTTTTTCATCACCTTTGGTTTATGCGATTTTTGTGGATGTTCGGGAATTTTTTGAGACAGGGGTTGTACTATTTATAAAGAACTATGTACTATATAAGACATATCAATTAAATTGATTATTTTTATTTTAATGTTTTCAAAGTATATATAAAATAAAAAAAGGTTAAAAATTTTCTATAGTATTTTATTTTTATTATATATTATTTTCATTCATTTAAAAATTATGGCAACAGTTGATTTTGATTTTTTTATATGGATGCTGCGGTTTTATGTATATATTTATATATGTAGTAATAGTTTGTTATAATGGGGAGCTGTACTATGGGGAGACAGACAAATAGACGGTTCAATAAAATAATTTTAAGAAATGTATGTATTTTTTAAATATAAATGTATTATGCGCGGCAATTAAACCACAGATGGAATTGATTTTTATATTTTATTATTTTTTTTTTTAATGATTGCTGGTTTTTTCATTTTGAGGTTTTATTCAATGTAATACTAAAAACATGAAAAATTAATTAAAATTTAATTAAATATTTTTGGGTTTGTTTGTTTGTTTTTTTTTTTTTTGTCATTAATACACATACAAAATTTATTTCTTTTAAAAGTTCAATAAGTTTAAAAAGGGTTTAGAATTTTCTATATATTTTATACGTATTATTGTATATATGTCATCAAATAAATATGCAAAAGTCTTCTTTCGCAATGTGTTAGCCATTAGATTTCAAGTTCGTGGATCTAATGTTATGCGGAAAAAAAGGGGTCATTCAATTATATAAAGTGTTTTCATTGAATTTATATATTTATTTATTTTGATATTATTTTCAATATAGTCATTAAATGTTAAATACAATACAGTAACAATTTGATAATTCATCAGACAATACAGGTTTATTGGTATTTGAAGATTTTCAAAACATTTTGGGCAATAAAAAACCCAGAGAGAATATTAACTTTTTTTTTATAAACCCTCAGAAACTTTTTAATTTAAATATTTCTTTATCAATTCTAATAGTTTTACTGCAGAAACAACTTCTTTCAAAATTGATACGTATATGGTCAATATTAAAATCATCCTTATTAGGTCCTTTTTTAAATGTCCTTTGTCCTTGAAACTTCAATTCTATACTCAATTTTCAGTTTAATATGTGCAGACAGCATAACAAAATGTAAAAATTATCCTTGTCACATCTTAGATCCTTAGAAGATCAGTATTCATCTCGATTATATTTTTATTTCTCGTTTTATATGATTTTATAACACAACCTATCTTTGTAAGATCTTGGAAATGTACTATAGATATTTGAAATTATATTTACTAATCGAATCACTGTTTTATAAGAAGATGTGTCTTGTATATCACTAATCAAACAAACACTATCATTTGTATAAGATCCGCTGCAGATGTGTTTGAAGAATTTTTTAATTGTTTGTATAAGTCAAAAAAGTTCTAGAATATATAGTTAAGTCAACATTTATGCGTAAAGAATATATTATTTCGGATGCGTTAATTAAATCCCAACAATAATATAGAATTCTCTGTGTACACATTTTTTTGTAAAGTTATTATTCACCAAATTTTTCTTGTAACAACTTTTAATTGGGTTATATTTTACATACTGCATAGTTATACATATTAATAATATATATATTTACATAAAACCTAATACATAAGTCTTATATAATCAACCTGAAATGGTTTAACTTAATTTTTTTATTACTAAAAATTTAATTATACGTTTTTTTTTTTTCAATTTTATTCTATGTAAAAAAAGAAAAACTTTTCTCTAAACTTTTTAGAATCTTTGTATAGAATTAAGTATATTCTTAAATCATTCATTTCTTTTTCGTTCATTTTAACAACACTTGAGATTCTTTTTATTATACACATGTGTGTGTGTGGTGTGTGTTTACTTGGGCAATTTTTATTTTTATATAAAATACAACGTATCCGTAGATGGTTTCGTATCTTATTATTATTATTATTATTATTATTATTATTTAGAAAATATGTACTTCGGGCCTCATTTTTTTACACAAAGTAAATACAATACAAATATTACAATAATTTGATGACACTTAAATAGAGCTTTAATGGAAAATTAATTTTATTGAACTGTAAATGCAATGTATAATTTATTGGTTTAATAAATTAGTCATCAAAAAAATTGTAAAGTAATAAATAAATTATATATTTTTTTATACTTACTTTACAAAGAAAACTTTCAAACTGCTCTCGTATAATTTTTTTTTCATTATATGTATTCCTTTTTTAATCGTAAATAAAATTAATGTTTGTTTAATCTCAAAATACACACACATATATCAAAACATTTACTTGATTATACAATATATGAATATACATAAACAACCAAGTACTTAATACATAGTATTATGGTTAATTTTCAAATTAATGAAGTTCGTTTATTAACTGAAAATTTGGTAGAAAATATGTACATTGCCTTAAGCCAATAATATGTAAAATAATTTATAGATAATTATTACATTGTTTTTATTTGTATTTATGTATAGAGTGAAATTGTATAGGGAATAGAAAGGTTGGGTACTGTAGTAATTTTTTTGATTCATTATTTTTTAACAATGACACACATTCTTTTGAACACTATCCAACTAAAATTAATTGCTCTGCGACTGACAATTTTATATTTATATTTATTTGTTTGTTCTGCTCCTTTGTGAGTTGTTTACAATTTATCAATACCGAAGTTTAAAGTGTGCAATTTTTGCAAATTGCAAACGTCTACGTTATCCAGCTAATTGATTTTATTTATATTATACATTTTATTTTATATCTATTGTAATCGCTCACATAAGCTTTGATTTAGTGATTTTGATTTATAGTATTTGCTAAATTATATACAATACAAAAATAGATGTACTTGAAAAGCTGTTACAAATATTTCATTGTTAATATTACATAAAAATATAATAATATATGCGAAAGAAAATTGAATACTTGAAATTATTTTTAGATTTTCATATTTTTTTTTTCATATATTGTACAAGTTATGTGTATTATTTGAGTCTTTATATAGAAATCAGTTGTAAAATATGGATCTATAGCAAAAACTCTGTTTTTTCTTTACTACTGCGTGATAATAAAAAAATTTAATTTAAACTTTTCATATTGTAAAAGTTTTTTGATGTAATAGAAAATAATATATTAATAATAAAAAACAGAATTGATAAAATTTTATTTTCCGAGAAACATATTATTAAGAAAGAACATTTAATGTTTTATTCATTATGTGCTGTAGCTATTACGTAAATTTATAAGTTTAGTTTCGCTATATACCATTATTATTATATTATATTTATATATAATTAACTTTTTATTATATCAAATCTATATTCTATTATTAGATTACAAATAACAAATAACCGATTTTATCCATTAAAGTTAAATGAAAATGTTTCAAATTAAATTTTATATTTATAAATAACTGAAAATCAATATTCCAAAATTCGAAAGATGCATCAAATAAATACTTTAAATAAAATACATTTTTAATGGAGGATGATTCACAAAAAATGAAAAGTGCAAAAAAGTAAGTTTGACTATTGTTATAATTTCTGTGTTTATATTTTGTACTGATTATATTAATCTCTTGTAACATTAAATCAGGTAAAAATTAGTGCCTCTATTAACATTGAATTTCTTTCTGAATTATTCCAGTTTAATTCCCCTAGTAACTATATCGTTTTTATTTGTGTTCAGATCACGTCAATCGTGATATCGTGTCGTAGAGCATCATTTATGACAGTCATAAGTTCTAATAATAAATCTTCATATTATTATATAATGACATTTATTCAATAGAAACTTTTGCAATATACTATAGTCTAAATAGAAGATAGAGAGGGAAACGATAACATTCAAAGTATACCATATTGTTGAAAATCGAATATATAAAATAATTACATGCGAATGGATGTAATATAATGTTGTTGTGGATTCAAATACTCAAAATCAATATCGTATAATGATAAAGAAAGTGTGTTTGTGTGCCAAGCAGATAGATATGTATCGGTTCAGAAAAGATGTGCCACATCAACATCGGTCGCAATTTGCTTCTATTTGTTACAATCCCTCAGATCCATACCATAGTATCTATGTGGTTGTGTAAGAATGTTAAATATATAGTTATAGCAAATAAAACTCTAACATTATATTATATTATATATAGTTAAAAAAAAGGAAAGAAACGGATAAATTAGCTTATCCACAAACCTTTATTGTGTTGTTCGTTCTGTTGCGAGTCTAAATATATTTCAATCATATAAAAGGATCTATACAATTAATGAAAAATGATAATGATATATGATTAAATATATAAATACACAATAATAAAAGTACAATGTTATATTAAAATTTCTTATGAAATGAATAATTCATTTTTACAATTTTAACATAATTACCATATTTTTTGGTTATTTTATACCGCATCGCATTGTTATATGTTGTATTTGAAACGGATGAAATAGTTAAAAATATTATTTTATTTCATTGAAGCAAGCAATCATTCAGTTGATATACGTGTACGTCAACGGTCATTAGAAGAAAAAAAATCATGTTACCGCAAGTTTATGTAAGAAAATTTTAATAAAAACCACAAAATTCTATGCATAATTCACTGAGGTATGAAGTGCTTTATATTTTACAACCCAATTTTAATGTATACCTTTGCGTGCGTACATGCTTCATGTTATTTTTATATATATTATTCCTTGGTGTATGCGCCGATATGATATTTAATATATAACGATCGATCAGATTGTTACCTATAGCACGTAGTACAGTAAATTAATTAAATCGACCTTTATCTTAAATTTAGGGTGTGATAAAGATACCGCCTGTATTTACAAATAGTATATCACATACATATTATATGTATACAAACGTTTATATAATTTTGTATCAATTTCTTATATACTATATACTATATATTGTACTATATCCTTAATTAGTATATATATATATATTGTATATCTATGTGTTTGTGTTATGTACGTGAGTTTATGTATTTATGTATTATATGCAACATATATTGTACTTCATTTAAATATTCTTTTATATACTAATATTTTCCTTTTGTTTTGCAAATCTTTATGTATAGTATAATATACATATTTCGATATGACAATTAAATAATTACATTATGGGCTCTATATACGGAGCAGGTGGTATTATTAAGGATTCCTGTATGAACAAAAAAAAAATATAAATACATTACGTTACGAATTCTTATAAAATATGTACTGTGAATATTAAGTGTATGTGTAATAATAAGAAAGCAAATATTAAGTACGCACACAAGATCAATATATATACGTATTATAGGTATTATCATATACGATTGAGGTGATATTTGAAAATAATTTAAATAAAAATCCATGTGGATATTAAATAGATCTTACACTATTGAATACTCCTAAAATGGGATAGATTGATTATAATCAGTGTTACATAACACAACGTACCCACCCTAAAACCTATACATCTTATTTAAATTTATTAAATGAAAAATACTAATATATATTATAGAATCTATTATTTATATGATTCGATTTATCTTTAATATACAAATTTCTCTATATATGTTATGAATAGATTATAATTGAATTAATGTTTATAATTTATATATATATATATATATTAGGTTCTTAAAAGTGTCTTAAAATGTAATAAATAAAGATATGTATAACGTTATATTTTACAATGTGGTTTATAACATATCGTACTGTAGTACTCGTGTGTATAATTAGTAAAGTTATACGAATATATTTTAAATTTAATTTATAATTTATTAAAATTTATATGTTGTGTGTATGCGTGATGATACTATAGATAGACGAATACATTGAATATTTAAATAAATTTATATTATTTATTGTACAAAGAAGTTTAGTTATTTTTAATCAAATTGATTGTTTATATACGTTTCCAAATACGAAGGCTGCTTGATAAGTCTTTAATTTTTATAATATATATATATATATATATAGGATTCTCTCACAAGATATACACTTATTCCTATAACTAATATATATATTTTAGTCTTTTAAAAACTTATTAAAAAATAATTTATTGACGCCTGCTAAATATATTTTTAATTTTTAATTGATTTCACCATGAAAACAATGTGTTTTAAAAAGAAATATTAATTTTAAAACGCTATTCAATATAATAATGTATATGTTTCTTCAAATTTCCATTATGGCTGCATTTCAAATAACATGTGTTTTATATTGACATAAAATGTTTAAGGTATTTTGTACTTGTTTTTTTAGTATCGACACGTTGTGTGTCTTTATTGGTAAATAGGAAGTTATGATTCTGCATCGAAACATGTATACGGTGTTGTGTTTATTTAGATTTGTCAAACAGACCGTTACGTGCATAAATTAAAAATACTAAATATATATTACATATGATATTTTAATTAATTTATTATCTATCTAAATTTAAATTCATTTCATTTATTTATGGGTATAATAAATTTGTAAATTATGTTCACATATGAATTTGTTAGTTTATATAGTTAAAAATTGTATATAGAAATACTGTGCTATTTCTAATCTACATTATGTTATTTAATTCATCATTACAATATCATCATGATAAAAATTAAACATATATATATATTAAAAAAATTAAAATTTGTAAATACAAAACATTTTAAATTACATGTAAACTAAAATTAAACTCTTATAGTAATTTATGTAAAAATATAAATATATTTATTTTAATAGTAATAATTTTCTACTGCCGATAAAGACTGGAGATAATTTTATGTTTTTTTTGATACATTATTATAAAAATCGAACCATCGAAGGCATTTTCAAAAGAATTGTTTCTTGATGATGTTGTTTTGCAGTAATACAATTTAATGACAAAAAAGTCTGTCAGTCTATTAGGTTAAGCTACTACGATAGAGCTATAAATATTAGTAATTTCATTGAGAATATTTGAATACTATATGGCGGAGTACAATGTTAAACATTTCATTTTAATATTTTAAGATCATCCGATTATGATAGTTAATTCTATTAATTATTATTTCAATGGTAATATTCATTTCAAATGGAAGGTGGTGGGGAATTCATCGGATGTAGACAAATTTAGAGAAAAATCTTTTCCCAACTACTTTGGGTATTGCGTTCATTATTGCATATTGTACTCGTATATATATTTTTAAATTTAAATGAAGTTCTAATATGTGAAATATTTATATTCTTAGGCATTGTACATATATTTATATAGAATGAAAGATAATACATTTCTATTTAAAATTTAAATCAAAATTAAGTATTCTAAATTTATATATATTTTAATCACTTAAGACACCGATAAGAGTTTATAGTATATAATTTTAGAAATATATATTATAATACAATATATGCACATATTTATATATTGTATTATTATATATTCCCGCACATATGCTGTATATTTTCGTATAAATAGGTAATTGTAAATTTCATTTTATAATGTACATGATAGATAAAGATCAGATTAGATATAAGATGATTCTCAAGAGATCATTTGCTTATTTAGAAATTCTGTAATATTCTTATGTGTTATTTATACAAGTACATAGTAAAATTTTACATATATATTGCATATTACATATTTAAATATTTAACTATAGAATAAATATATGTTGTATATGTCGTGTGTGTTAGTGTGTGTACTGACAGTACCGCATATAACAATATTATTATTATATATCTTGTTTGATTTAAAATATGTATGCGAATATATAATTCATAAATGACGTAAAACATATAAATAGATACTCATAGTTATATACATGTTCAGTACATGTTAAATATGCATGAAATGAATGTATAGGAATATATTTATATTCCAACTTCTTAAATAATACTGTTTGTATTCTTTCGTTTATTAATATTAAATGTAAAGCTCATTCTCACTCACTGCTACATGTCGTCGTCCTCTGTATATATATACTCACTATATATGTTAAAGAAGTATTTTTTCAAAATGTCTAGTAGATGTTTGTTATATACAAATATATAGTAACTATAACTAAAATACATATATCAATGTTTAACATTGTGAAATGTTTGTATATAAAACGTTTTACATATAATATCAACAACATACATCTTACAACTAAATATTTATTTAAAATTATTGTAGATAGATAAATTTATATATAACAGTTTTTTTACATGCTCGTATGTATTACATTTTATTTAAGCTTTTTGTTATATACTTCTATATATATTTTTGCTGTAAAATCAAATATGTAATTATGAACTATGTACCAATTAAAATCATCGGGATAATTACCGAGAATGTCATTTGCATGCAAAAATGAAAAAAACTATTATTATAATAAAAACACAAAAGTGTACTGTATGAGAAATATAAAACTTTATAAAACAGTAAGCATTTTCAAATAGTGAAGTGAAATATTTAAAAGATTTTTTTTTTATATAATATGCATTTATGGCCGTATATATGTTGATGACATGCTGTGCAGTGCTCTCAATTGTTTATTTGATTTACATAAAATGTTTTCAGGATACTTTATAATATAATAAAACTTATGTTATTATTATTATTATTATTATTATTATTATTATTATTATTATTATTATTATTATTTAAATTATAATTTTATTTATTTAAACACGACGTATGGTATAGACGGATTTTTACTAGATTTTCGAGTATATATTTACAATCAAAAAGACCTATTCTATATCGAGTGAACAACTATGTGAGTTGATTGACCCCGCAGACATTTAATGAAGTCAACCACCTATAACCACACGAGTGCAAGTAGACTCGGTTTATCCATCAAGGACACAAGCAGCACGTAATATCCATGGAAAGAACGCATGTTACAAAACTAGTCCATCATGCGTATTCACCTTGTTTCTGACTTCCATTTATTTCGATCTTTGCAGCACTGAATTTCCGTTGCAACACATCAATTTCTTCAAAATAAAAATTGTATCGCTGAATGGTTGGCCTCATAAGACCATTATTGTCGATTATTCAAGGACGTAAAATATTTCAAGGGCTTTAAATTGTACGCCTAACGCTCCATTAAATTCTCTTTTATATAAGGTGTCGCTTAAATAATTTCAAAAAATTATCCTAGTAATGTCCTGGAAATGTCCTTAATTCTTGAAACATCAATTCTACTCATTTTTCAAATGGCATATAAATTTTCATAAATTTTTAAATAAAATATCCTTGTTAGGTTCTGCAAATATTCGTAATTCTTAAAACACAAATTCTATTTGATTCTTGATTTGTAAGCGCAAATTAAATCGTTATATATAAACATAAGTGTGTACAAAATTTGTTCAAAAAATTATTTGAAAAATGAAAATTCTCAATTGATTTTGATGAAATTTTTTGAATATGAGCATTTTTCTACGCTACGGATGATTAATTGATGTCAAATATGACTGTATTAAAGTTTAACACCATCTTTTTATGTAGGTATAGTTGGAGAACGCCACCAAGGCAGATTGTTGAAGGAAAATTTGTGCAGTAGGTTCGGATGTAGTGGAATTTAGAATTTAGATATAGAAAAGGAGAGATCTGAATTAAAGTGGAAGTTGGACGGTCGTTGTAAGGTTTAGGTGTATGGGAAATTGGAGATGCGGTAGTAGATTTTATAGAGAAATTTGTATGAAAGGTTGTCGAACGATGCTAAGGAAAATGGATTAACTATATGGAATGAGTTGAGGTAGTTAAGTTTGAATGAAGATAGGAAAAAAAAAACCTTTCATCACGTGATACTGTTTATAAATACAATGGCTTGTTTTTTCTATAATGTATCTTCCTTTTATAGTATAATTGAAATATTTTTCATCATTAACTATTTAAAATAAAATTGCAATTTTTGATTAAAGCTCACATCATATCATTAAAATTAACGAAAAATCGTTAAATTTTTCCAAATTCTTCTAAATTTTCGCCGCTTTGTGTAGTGAATATTAATGTATTCTGTATATGTGCACATATTTTTCATATTCGAAATGTGAATATATAATCAAAAAATCGAAAATAATATAATAATCTGACACATTTCATGTCATTTTTTTTTTTTTTAAAAAGCTTTATATTATTTTTTACATATATTTATTTCTCAGCATAATGTATTTCAATGTATTTCATCATTATTTATTTATATATATATAAATTGTAATGTATGTAATAATAATTTTATTTCTATCAATATACATATAATAAAACATATTATCATGTGTCTCTATATATAATATAAGGATAATATATATGTACTTCATATGTACACGATGTTTATATATTACATTATATACTACCTCTGATACTACAACAATATATATCACATGTGTACCATTACAATATATAGAAAGTTACGCGTGCACAATATTGACATTTATTAAATTGATATTCTATACATTTGAATTTATTATTAAAGCACGTACAGCTTCATTTACATCCTTTTTGCTGCTGTTATTATTATTATTGTTTGTTATATGTCTTCATTTTGTTTTGTATATATCAATATATACTCTGTCAGATACAATAATAATTTATATAAAGCATACAAATCTCATATAACAACAGTGAAGATTTTTATTTCTATTTATAATTTCATACATACAAAATATGTTTATTATATGTAATTTAATTTAATTTAATTAATGTTACATTTACAATGTATCTATGTAACGTAAAGTTTTCTACATTATATAACATTTCTTAATTGTAATTATAGAAAATCTAATATGGTGGGTGGTTGTCTCCGTTTTTTTTTTTATTTTACTTTACTATTGTTATTATTATTATTATTAGAAAACATTGTCACTCTGTTTGTCTGTTATAAATGAAAGCTTTTCAAAGTTTTATTTTTAATTACATTTCAATTAAAAAAAAAACCTTACGTTAAATTTAAATATTTTTATACTTTCCATATGTCCTCCATACACCTATACGATGCAATGTCATTTTATTATATCCACATCGATTTTTTTTTTTTCTGATTCTGTATATATAATTATAATTCACACATATATATATATATATAGACGTATAGGTGTATGTCGGGTGTAAAATTCGATTTGTAATATCACACAAAATAATCTTAACTTGTGCAATAAAAACGCTACCAGTGTAGCTATATATAAATCTAGTATCTACACTACCCTATGGCAATATATACCGTCTATATATGGTCAATGAAAAAAAAATATGTCCAACAAAACTATAGTTGACTTTTATGTGTGTAGCGGTTCCGAAAATAATCTGTTTAAGTTTTATTAAATGTACATGAATGCAATGGTGTGTACAAGATACATATCAAGTAAAAGAAAAATCAGGGATACACCAATTTCTAAGAGATCGGAGTTTTAGTGTGTTTGTATGTGTTTGGCAACAACAACTACATTTCGTAAATATTTTTGGGGCAAAACGCAGGGGTGAAATCATGTAAGGTGATAAGTGACAGTCACTGTCACCTTTTATAAATTTTGCATCGGCTATGGCGATATCACCGGTGACTATCACCAAAAAGTGACGATTTTCAGGTGATAGCTTTTTTGCTGTCGTTTTGTGCATAAGGTTATATTTTTTTGGGAACAACAGAAATTCTTTCATTGTTATTTGTTGTGAATCGATGTGCTACGCAAAATATTAAAATAAATTAAAGGAAAATATTTAGTTTTCATATTATATTCAAAAATATTTTGCGCAATTTTTTGTTGTTAACACAAAGACAAAATATATTTTATCAAATATTTGTAACTTGCGTTTTTAATATATTTCAATATATTTTATCAATTTTCTTAAGGCAATAACCAAATAGATATATATTCTATAGTTGTGTTAAAAGAAAAATAATTATATAATATTTGTTATATTCACGACCGAAAATTCAATTTAAATATTTTAAATTGTTTACAAATTATTTTAATTCGTAAACTTTTGTAATGGTTTTATTTGTAAAAATAAAATTTTTTATTAAAGATTACGATTAAATCCTAAACCATTGTGTTCCTTAGGCCCTGAAGAATCAAATTTAATCGAATCTGAACTAAACATTTATATTTTTTATTAACGCCAAAAATTTTATTATCTTGATTTTTATTATATTTGTATGATTTATATGTAGATTTTATTTTTTTTTAGCAGTAATATAAAGAAAGAACATGTCAAAATATATTTCCGTCTCACCAACTTCGAATGACATTATAAAAATCACCTTGTGGTGAGTTTAAAAGTGATCACCTTACATGATGCCAAAAAAATAGGTGATCACTTTTGAATATCATCACGGTGACTGTCACTTATCACCTTAGATGATTCCACCACAGGTTTTTAAGCGGCATGTTAAATAACCCATCAGAAGTATATATTGACATACTTAAATCGTTGCACTTCTGGCAGTGATACTACAAATTCAACATCTAAATGTGATATTGTATATTTTTAAATAAAGTTTAAGTTGCTAAAAGACTATATAATATTTTTACCGTAACCGATACCATCCAGCAGTCTAAAGTTGTAACCGATGTAGAGATTATGATAAAATTGTTACACCAAAATTTCACATCTGATTTGAATACTGATGGTCTTCGTTTACTACAGATTATATTGTAAAACTACTTGTCTGTATATACCATACGGCGACGAACTCAAGCCATTATTTTTATATATAAGAAAAGTAATGTTATACCCAAATGTATATTTTGCTGGATACATATATATTTTTTTTATTTTTGACTAGACGCGCGTTACGTATTGACGGTTGGGTAGTATTTATATCGGATTTATAACGCAAAAAAAAAAAAAAGGTTATAATATAAGCAATAATATTTGAATACTTTTCGAATAAAGTTTATTTTATGATGACAACGAATTTCATATTTGCGAATAAAAAAAAAAAAAAGGAAGGAAAAAAAACTATAAAATAATCTCTTTTAATCGACTCGTTATCGATTCTATTTAATTTTTTTATACATGGTACGATATTGAAATTTATTTATACATACCATACCATTTGCCTTCAAATTAAAAAGATTAAAAATATAACTTTTGAATTGTTTGTTAATTGTGTGTGTGTGTGTGTTACACTTTAATAAAATGCATACTATATGCGCAAAAATCAATATCATTTATTTTCAAATTATAACACAATATATTTTGAGCTACCTTTAATATTTTTTTTATAGTATACATTTTCTATCTATTATACAATATATTTATTTAAATGTATTCCATGTAATATGATATATTTATATATATATGATTTTTAAATAATATTATGTGTTATTTATATAAATATAATTGAATATAAAATTTCCAATTTAAATTGTGCGATCATGGTATACAATTCAATGTATCATGATTTTATTTCTTTTATTCATGAAAATGGAAAAGAAACCAAATATTCAAATTGAAAATTCGAATAATGTATACGTTTATATGGTATATATGGTATATACGTAGACGTACGTTAGTTACGTATACCCAAATGTATGTACATAATATTGTACAAAGACTGCACTATATCTATATGAACGTCTACGTACAAATATATTCACGTTATATATATATTACATTTTTATTTAATACAAAATAGAAAAAAAATTGTTGAAATATTTCAAATTTATTGTCAATTCTTTTATATGTAGCATGTAGCATATATGTAATGTAATTGTGTATAATGATTTTTCGATTTATAAATTATACTTTTATATATTTTTCATATTGTATAAATGTATAGATTATAATGGAAGTATGGAATCCTTTATGTTATTTGATATAATTTGTATATAGTATATGTGACTTATATAATAATATAATATATAAAATTTAAAATTCAGTGGAAATTTTTGATTTTTAATTATTTGTATTATTGACTTGATAAAATGATAAAATTTGAACATATATATATACGCTCCTCCACTAAATACTACTTGGAAACCTTTCTAGGGAAAACAAAAAAAAATATGTCCAAAAATTGATTAACATTTACATAATATGAAAACTCATTATGACTTCGCATTATTTCTAATGAATAATTACAAGCCGAAAGTGTATCAAAGAATTGGCATACCGATATGAAAGAGTGGATTAGTCGAATTATTATTTTGTGATTGAATTTTTGCTTTCATAAATCCTGTGTACAAATCTAATATATTTCTGTGTTCCATACAGTTAGTTGCTTATATTAAAATTTTTTCATCTTTACAATATATAGTTTCACAAACTCCTATCCTTTTAAGCAGGTGGTATAGTAAAATACAGAACGTATCTAATATAAAATACACACAAACAATTAACATAAAATATGATTATAAAATAACGACGTTATATTATGTAAATGAAATTATTATGTTTTGATTATATTGTATATTATTTAAACATCAATTCTATCAATTTATTTCGTCCGTGTTTGATTCCCATTCATATGAGAAGTCGCATGCCTATATAATTTCAAATTCATTTGGATTTGTTTTGGATCCTAGAATCCGCAATTCTTCTATGGAATCCTTATTTAATTCTCTTCTCATATAAAGGTATTGCATAAAATGAAAAAATGTCATTAAACCATAAACCATTTATTCGAATACTTGTTTTAAATTAAATGTGAAATTAGTACGAAAGTATCTGTATATAAAATTTGATGCAATTTGGTATTAAAATTAATATTCCGAATTTCTATACCACATTTCACTAATTTTTTTTCTACAAATATAGAGGCGACACACTGATCGCGTACCTGTGATTAAATATTTTATTATTTATTGGTATTTTTGCGATAAAATGGGTTGTACGCATATAAATTAATTAATAACAAAGTCGACTTTTATTTTCGAAATTTAAATGAGATTGTTATTTTTATGTACCGAAAAGTCACACACAGAATTTATATACATTAATAATTTTTTGGTAAACTGAAAGACTAAACCTTTCCGAAAATGTGATTGAAGAAACTATTTTGTGTATGTGTGTGTCACGAATGTATAAAACCCTAGAATTTAGTATGCATCGATGGTACACGTGGAATCATAATAAATGTAAGCTGTGAATCATCGGTGGGTCACGCGGCAGTAAACGTGTTACCAGAATATCAATGATAACACAATTTATTTATTAGTATGCGTGTGTAAATGGCCGTATATTTTAGCTAAATTAACTCTATTATTTACTGTATAAACATGATAATACAATACATTACAAACATGTACGACCATATATCGATAAATTAGATTTATTTATTTATTATTTTGGTACTATTATTATTATTATTATTATTATTTATAATATTATTATTATTTTTTTATTTATTAAAATAACAAACACAATCTCAAAATAATTTAAAAACCATATAAAAATTAATGATTTAGAAACAAAAAAAAAAAAAAAACATAAGCAGAAAATATCTTATAAACTACCTATTTCATTTATTTCTTATGTACACATTACATCCGCATAATACATTTATTTATACAATATCATATAGAATAGATATATTATATTATACACGTCTATCAAAATATAGGTGTGTGGATATCCATGTCGTAATATATATCTATCTATACGTGCTTTTACGTTCATTTGAAAGGAAATAACAAACAGTTTATCCCAATTTTAAATACAATACTATCTCATCATGTAACCCTTATATCATATATACATATGCAGATATATATATATAGTCTTTCCTGTCGACAGCACATTTCACAGATCCCACATATTTTGTCAAAAGAGAGTATACGTATTATATATTATATAATTATATGGATATCTATTCCATATTCGTTGTACACATATATTCACTAAAATGGAACAAAAATGTAGAATAAGAGAAAAAAAAAAAAAAAGGATATACAATAAATGAAATCCTGATTCTGTTTTACGCATGAAAGAACATATTAACCAAAGGTTTGTCCATCTTCTTTTCCAATATATGTACATCATATATCGTTATACATATACTTATTTATTATAGTCGAGAAGCTTTGACTTAGATAATACTAGTGGAATAACATATCCTACATATATATATATATTCGTCGTTTATATACATCATCATCATCATCATCATCATCATCATCATTTTGATCATTGTATGTATAATAATATGAATATATTTGGTGTCTACTGTGTCTATAATATATGAAAAAAAACCAATGTAATAAAAATAGTGTTATTATGGTGTTCGTTTCTTTAATATAACATCGCCTATTTTTTTTTTTTTTTTGCTGGTTATGCTTTATAAATATACAAATATTGAAGAATCATATATACGAGTTTATATGTAACAATATGAACGCATATATGTAGTACGAAAGCTTCATCAAAATTCAACCCCATTTAGAAATATCTTATGCTTTACGTGTTTTGAATTGAAATATAAGAATTTGTATTTTTTTTAACAATAATAAATATATTTTATACAAAATGACATTAGACAAGTATCACGATGTCAGTATTTGTGTGTGTGTGTGTGCAGTGGCGACCGGTGCTCGTTTTTAAGAAAGTAAAGCAAACAGTAAATAAATCTATTCACATATTTATAAGTGGTTAAAAAAAATTTTGATTCTTGTTGTTTAAATAACATACAACTGAAAATCTGTAGTTTTAAAGTACTGAGTGATCTAACAGATCTATAATACCCTTGTTATGATAATTGCCATCTTTACAGGATATATAGTCAAGACTTTGAATGTATTTCATGATATGATGTCGGTTCAAATGAAGACACTTCACACGGTCATACCCAGGCATTATACCAGGTTCTCTTCTTTTGCATATAAATGCTATATACATTTTTTGAGTAAATGTTTTGAGGTTTCTTGTCCCAATTTTGCATTCATAATTTATCTTCAGATGTCCTTATAAGCATTTCTTCAGTTATCTGTATAAATATTCCTGTCAAAATTGTAAGTTCATTTTGGAAAATACAACAATAATAATTTCAAAAATCTTATCAATAATGATAATAACATACATTATGATTTTATTTTATATTTGTGCCATTTGGTTATTGATGCTACCATACGAAAAAGTTAAAAAAGATACTAATTTTACTGTTTCATCTTGATAAACATTCAGCTTATTGAAGACTGTATTCAAGACCTTCGCCACAAGCAACAGCAAACACTTAGATTGGTTCGGTCTATTGAAAAGCATTGTTGTCTATGTATTCGAGCTGAATATTTTCAGCAATTACTTTAGTCTTTGTTTGCTTAAAACTGTGGTGATATGCGGGCGTGTGCTTTCGTGGGTTTATGTGTGTGGGCCTTCGTGTGTGGGATCGTGTGTGTGTGTGTGTGTGTGTGTGAAAGTTTGTGTGAATGCATAGGAGTGTATGGAATCAATTATGTGTCACGTCCGTATTGTTGGTTTTGGATAAAATCAAAAAAAGATAAAATTTTTCCATAGCGAAAATCAATTTTATGCCTACATCGTTGTAGTTATTTGTGTATATCTTTGAAACCAGTTGAGACCTATCGTAATGTTATAGCTTAAACGAAAGCTTATGAATGTTGTAAGTTTTTAAACTTATACCGAAAAAAATTTTTCATTATGATTTTTCGACTTATGCTTGAACAAACTTTCAAAAAGAAAAATGGCTAATTGTCAACATTCCTGTAAGTATCTGGATAACCACATGGCCTTATCTTAACGTCAAATTAAAGATCTCGGTATGCTAATGCTAATAGTGTATCATAAATTTAAAATCGGTTAATTAGTTATTGAGATATTGATCCCAGTAGAGTGCAAAACATGGTCTGATCGAAAATTTGGTTATTTGCGTGTAACTTGGTACCGAAGTCGAATCAGCCAAAAAGTTATATGATATTTTCGACGCAAAATGACCCAGAGAATCTAGTGTTTTCGTATTGCCGTCTATAATTTGGACACCCTGTATAAATATGAATTATATACTTATGTATTTTACTATCTATATACTGCCACTGATTCCACGGACTATAAAAACTCCAACCATGATATGTGTACAATAGTATAAAGATAAACATATATATTATAAAATTAATCTGTTCGCATAAGTTTATAAGATCATTCAGTCATACACACATTGATTATTAAAATTATGTACAATGATTGGGGTGTATTTCTATGTATAATAATATAGTGTATAATTATATTCATGTGTACCTATATAATTTTCTGTTTTATTCCTACATTACCCACACCACACAGAGATAAAACATTTTATTCTAATTTTAAGAAAATAATTTCATTAATTTAAATAAATTTATTTGGTCACGTTGTGAAAATGAACCATAGATTTTTACTGTTTTTTTTTTTACATATAATGTTGTATATAATATTAGTATATAATGTAGTATATAATGTAATATAATATATATACATACTATTCCTTTTTCTCTATCGCTCCATAACGAATGGTTTCAACCTAATGTGTCCTATATATATATCTTTTTATACTTGTACAATATATACAATATTCAGCTATTTACAAAATTTTATATTATGTATATTACTTTTATTATATTGTATGTATATAGGAGAAAAATAACAACAAAATGTTAATGAACATCAGCATCGTTATCGTCATCCTTATTTTATATCGAAAATATTATACAAGAGTATATATCCTATTTATAACATATAATTTATATAGCCTGTGTCCGAAAAATAACAGAGAAAATAATTTTATTTATTCGAAATATTCTGTGTCAATTGAAATTTTCCGTTAGGATCCGATAAGTTTCACAATTTACTTTAATGATCCAATATATAAGTGTGTCACTCTTGCATATTATTCATTTATGGATTATCTTTAGAAAAACTGTTAAATGTTAAAAGTAATAGATTAAGAAATTTCCTATAACTGATTGTTAGTAAAAAAAATTGATGATTCAAGGATTAAGAGCATTTCAAGCTTATAACAAAGGCATTTCATTTTCCAAATTATACATATGTGATACGTCCATATGAAGAAGAGTTAAACAATAATTTGAGTAGAATTTCTTTTTAAAGAATCAAGGACATTACAAGGATATTTTTTGAAAACTATGTGTGAGGTGTTTCATGTGAATGAATTGGTGATTGGTAGGTGGTTGAGTATAGCAATCGTTGACCGATACCATGTTTACAATTGATGCAAATCTGTTTGTCTTCATCTTCAGTTTTGTAGTTTTTAAATAAATTTTATTTTTAGCAAAAAAAAAAAAAAGAAAGCCAGTGATGGTACGATGAAAATAGGTACACTTACTCGAGCAATAATCGTCAAGCAACTGGTTTTCGATATTTAGAACGAAAATGGCTTAACAAACGCTTGATATGATATGAGGCATCAACCGTTGTAACACTTGGAACAAATACGGATTTTTCCTTTGGAATGGTATAAAAACAAATAATCATTGTTTTGATTTTTAACTTAATCAAACGAGATTTTCTTCATTTTTATTTTGAATTTCCTTCATCTGGGGTGATTGAAAACATTATATATTTCATCAGTGAAGTAGTTTAAATAATTTTTAAGCTATTATCGTCACTTTTTGAGTTTTTAATGATATCTTTGGATTAATCAATTTTTTGTTAACTGATGGTGAAACAACAAACTTATTGATCTAAAGCGAAGATCAAATCTTTTAGTTAAAAACATTTATTTTTTTATATTTTCATCATCTCGGTCATCTTTGAATCGTCAATGCTACTCAAAAACATATGTTTTAAATAAACAATTATCACCGTAAACGGTTTTAAGCAGTTTAAGCTTATCAATGTCGGTAGCATTTTAAAACAAAATCTAATGTTAGTTTTTTCTTATTTATACATTTTTCGAACACGGCACATAAACTGTTGTCACTTAATGTCTTCAGCTGTCAATGAAATCAGATATGTCCATATAAAATAGTATATATTAAAGTTATTTAGGTAATTTTTCGGACAGAGGATATATATATCTATAGATATGTGTATATTAATACAATACTTTCAAATGAATATAATATAGGATTAAGTTAATATTTTACTATTTCATAAAGTATAATATTTTCATTTATTATTATTGTTTTTGTTATTATTATTATTATTATTATTATTATTATTATTATTATTATTATTATTATTATTATGATGACTGTTTTTGTTGAAATGGGGTCAAATATTATATAACATTTACTGTTTACTATATATATATTATATAAAGTCAATTAGTTATAATTATTTTGGAATCCTCAAACTCTGCATATTATGTATGGACTCGTACATCATCAAAAATGTATATATGTATTTGTTGTTTGTGTATATTTATATTTATTATATTAATGAATATAATGTAACCCAAGAATTTTGATTTATTTGATAATAAAATACCCATAGACATACAATTAATTTTAATTTTTGACAATACGTAAAATAATATTATCATATATCATTTTGTTCATATAATTATATAATATTATTTAATTTATTAAATGTAATTAATTTCTATATATATTTACTATAATTTAAAAAAATTAAATTTATATAATTTATCTATTCTTCACATCACATTTAAATTAACTCTCCTATACAATGTAATAATAATTGTTATAAAAAAAATACATATTTAATGTTCCGCTACGACACTGTGTACAAATCACTTCTTTATAAAGACAAAAATTTTAATTGAACCTGTAGAGCTACTATAAATTTTGAATTTTAAAATAATAATCACTATATGTAATGGGGTTTCATTTTTATTTTAATCATAAACGTATGTCAAGCTATATAGAGTAAAACAATTTGCAAAGATTAAATTTTCCAAACAAAAAATTAATTGACGTTTGTTTATTAGAAGAGTTTTTAAAAAATTTACTTTTTAAAGAATGTTTACGGAGAATAATGCGAATGATGAGCGCATAATAATTTAATAATAATATGAATTAAATCATTCACAAAGCAAATAATGGTACAAATTACTTAAACTACTTATGGAAATAACTAAAACACATAATTTGTAAATAATCAATGAACGTATGTCAATTATTGTTTGGGTAATTATCACGTTAAGCTAAGGTGCTGCTAAAAAAAACTATGTCAGGAATATAATTATTTTTTTGTGTATTTTGATTTGTCGTGCTGAAACACAGAATTTCATGGAATTTTAACAGTTATTCATATAATAAAAAGTCATCCAGATTTTATTGAAAATAATTGAATTAAAATTAACATCCATAATTTTCCTTTATTCATTTTCCTTAAGTGTAATAAAGTGTATACTATCCCGTAAATTATTTTATCTATAGAAATTGTATGCCATATGTCAAATGTGATCGTATGGTGCGACCTACATATAATAATATCTAAAAAATGTTATATGATAATTTCGACTTAATATTTAATAATAAAATTTTACGAGTTTTGTTACCAAACAAGAAATAAGTTTAATTAAAATAATTTAAATGAATATTATTTTAAGTTTTTTTTATCTAATATATATATATGCACTTCTCGTATAAGTAAGATTATAAATACATATACATATTTAAGTATTATAAAACAGTACAATTAATTGACATAAGTAGAGAGTATTCGAATACCTATACCATATATAATATATTTCATAGGTATATATATTCTTTTATTATAATTTTTAAATGTTTTATGTATACAAACAATTTATTTATAATCGGCTTAACAACAACTTTTGTATATATTATAAAACCGTTGGCTTATATACTATACGGAAAAAAGTAAAAATACTAATAGTAAAAAAACTTCTATTTAAAAATAAATACTATATAAGCTTTAAGCTCTTATATTGTAAAAATATTAAAAATCAACATTTTTAAATTAATTTTAAGTCTTAATTATACTGTAAATTTATACATTTAACTATTGTATACTAATTGTTAATGTTAGTATCGGTACAATTATTTATAAAATAATTTTTCATCTATAATTTACTATACATTTTTTTTACAATGATTTAAAAGCGATCACGGTCAAAAACAATGTTTACACAGATTTGAATTTGAATCTAAGTAAGAATCTATTTCGAGCAACTCCCTTGCAAATATATAGCTTTGAAGTTATCCGGTTGAAAAATATGAATTTAAACTTTAATGAAATAATATGAGACAATTTCTAAAATTTTGTTAGATCCGTAATTCTCAGTCCTTCCAAATCCGACTATAAAGTATATTGTCTAATACGAGGTGTGATTTACCAGACACTAAGTCATTTAAATAAATGAATAATTGTTCACATTGGAATAACTATAAATAATCAAATTTTTTTTAAATTTTGAATAAATTATTATTAGTTTTGTAATTTTTTGGGGGTTGGTAACACCACCTCCATTCATCCGGAATATTTCGAGTTACTAAATAACCATTAGTTTTATATAAATTTTAAACTTAACTATTTAATGATAGGTTCTAGAGTTTGCTGGATGCAATTGGTAGTAATTTCATTGGATTAACATTTATTCGTTTGTACAATCGGAGAGTTAATATCTCTGGAAATAATAGTGCTTGAAACTCTTAATATTTACAGATTAAATATTTTACGACAGATACCACTATAAATATATATTATACATTAGAATAATTGAATCAATAAAACATCAAGCTCATATTTTATAAGATTTTCTACGAAACATTCACTCCAATGAAATTGGTAAAATACTCTACATGGCAACAATTCACCATTTGTATACTACCATTAAGAAATTGTGATTAGCTAAATTAAATTGGACGTTTCCATCCATCAACCAGACTATTCCCATAATAGAATGGTATTATATGAGTTTTTTATCTGGAGGAGTGGAGATGACATGACCCCATTACGTAAATGTATACCCGGTTTTTGTCGTATTTTCTGTATTTTTTTTTATTATTTATAAAATATTTTATCATAAAGAACGATAAACGAAATGAAATCCTTTTATGTGAAACTACTTACCATTTATTTTCCTTTATACTCGTAAATATAATAAATGCAATGAGTGGTATACTAATGATTTCTCATTGAAAATATACAATACAATATAAGGTGATGGACCCAATCTCTGACAGTGTCCCATATTGACAGTCATTATTGAAGGTAAACTTATCCCGCTGAACTATAATGAATGAATTTTATATTGGGACATTTGATGTATTATTTTTTTCAGTAATTTTTCTGAATTTATAAAGATTTAAGATTAAAATGTTTTTAGTTCATTGTAATTAAAATACAATATGAAAATAATAACATTAAAGTAATGACGAATAATTAAATCCCTGACCATTATTATCATTGTTCAAAGCGTAAGTTTTCTTCATATGACTGGGATTGGGACCATTACCTTAAATACTAAAATGTATAAGAATTATGTTCAATTTTTTTTTGACTTTATTTCCTCAGCACTTTCATTATATGCGTTTATTATGTAATAAAACCATATATTGTATTTCAACCAAATATTTTTAATGTATATAAATTCAATATTTTAGTAATCTAATAACTCTATAAATAAAACATATATACAAAAAGTACAAAATTTCTTATTTTTTCGGTTGACAATAGATTTTTTTCTTCATGGCAATTTTTTCAATAACAATAATAGTTTAGTATATTTATGCTTATATGCGTGTGTGTGTGTGTGTGTGTGTGTAGATATTAAAAGAAGCACGAGTGTATATGTAACAAGAAATTGCTTTTTATCATCAAAAGTTTTCTGAAAGCTAAAGGAAAAAAAAAAAAAAGCAGAAAAGGTCATTTTATAAGCCATTACCCCACTAATCTTGCATGTTTTATGATTTCTTATACAGATTTTTTTTTCTTCTCATTTTACTTCGTTATATCAAAAATAACAACTAAAAATATTGCTATTGTTATTATATTGCATATATATTTCATATATATTTCATATACAATAGTTTTCCATAATATAATTTCTATATTTTTTATATAAGTACAGCAGAAACGACATTACCAGCATGTCTTTAAAACAGATGATATCCAGTTAAAGTGCGTTAATCATTAATAAATTATCGAATATAGACGGTCAGAGTACAACCATGACCTGAATCTGACATTAACATATTTTAACAATCTATCTCTGCTTCTATAGTGTATTGAATATAGAAGATCGACGAAGTTAATTCCACTCCACCCCTGCGTCGTAATATAAAAACACAAAAAAAAAGCAAAAACAATGAATCAAAAAATTAAAAAAAGCGAAACAATGCAACAGTTACGTTTTTTCCATACAATTTTGAATTGAATATGCGGGCAATGCGCAAAATCATCGTATATTTATAAAATTTAAAATTAGAAACTGGTTATTTATAGTTATTATATATATATCATGTGTGCGCACCTCTCCACACTCCACACTCAACAGTCAACACTTTATAATGGCAAATACTCGCACACGACTATCAAATATCGACGATGTTGGTGTTGTACATGATTTAATATGAAAATACCATCAAATATAAAAACAAAAACCATTTAAAACACTACAATACGTTTTTTCTGTCGAAATAAATAGCGTGAATAGAGAACGATATCTATATTATAAAATAATTTTATTCAATTTATTCAAAACCGAAATAGAGTATAGTTTCTATGCGGTTTATGTATGCAGACCAGCAGATAGAGAGGTGGTGGTTACTGTTATAAATGTTAATTAACATTTTAAATTGAGTTCGCGTCGGATTTTTGTTTCAATCGGTTGGTTTTTTTTTTTTTTCCTTATCTATTATATCGAGAATGTGCTTGAAAATGAATGTTTTTTTATTTAATTTTTTTTTTTCCATGATGTTGTGATTAAAACTTAATTATTTTATTATCAATGATTAAAAATTAATATAAAATATGTATTACAAGTGTAGTAATTTTCTCTGTTTATATTCAAGTGTTAAATTAATAATTAAATAATGTAAGAAGTGTAAATTACGCATTCATTTTCAATGGCTTGGCGTCCTACAATTTTTTATCTTTCGTTTTCATGATTTAAAAGAGTTAAATAAAACTCTTACATTTAACATTTTTCCATATTATTAATATTGATTTTATTAATAAATAATGACGTTCGTAAATTGGATAAGGTATGTGTTTTAATTATTAGCTTTTATTCCAGTAATTATATTATAATTGAAATTTATTAATGCGCATGTTTAACATTTTTATTCGATCGACTATGAAAAAAGAAAAAGAAATGGGTGCACCAGTGGTGCAGCGGTGTTGTTTTGAATTTTAATATAGTATATAAAATAAACATATATCGCTATATAATATTGTTGCTCTGTATATAGCTCGATTAGTTATAAAAAAATCCGGTTTTATTTATAGTATTTTATTAAAAAATTCAGTAACAAATATTTTATGATTTTTTTTACCAATCATACACATCTTTTTTTTTTTTTTAATACACCACCTATATAATACATAACATAAATATTTACACCGTCAGGTGGAGCAAGTTGGGACATTAGTGATATTAATTATTCAATCAAATAATATTCGTTTTAATGAACATAAATTTCTGTACCAATAATTTTATTTCAATGCACCAACCCGAATCTGCAAAGACTTCGAAATATATGACTGAGAGTATTTGTATCCATATGCAAGATTAAGGTCTTGATACAAACTATTTACTATTGAGCACTAATGTATGTGAACTGTTAAGTATAATCTATGACGTTAAAAAGTAGCAATTTAAGTACATTTTGTGTGGGTATTGATGTCGCTTGAGACGCATTGCGCACATGACGATGACCAAAAACAGAGTAAAGATGACGATAATTTAACCGCAAGAAAATGAAGAGCATATGTACAACATTGAATAAAGCTAGAAACACAAAATTTTAAAGTCAATACCAATACGGATACAGATTGACTCGTTTTCGCATCGCATCAGAAATCGTCAGAAGAAATTTGCCACTTGAGTAAATATAACTTTGATCTTCAAAGTTCGCAAACGCAAAACGAATACCTTCAGATTCAGCAATTTTATATTTATTATGTTAAAAATAATGTTAACATTTAAATATATTGAGAACGACGATTTTGTCAAGTGACCAATTTGCACTTTGTTGTTATATGATGGATTTAAGCACAGTGACGAATTGTCAATGTTCAATTTTCTTGAATTGCATCGTTCACAAGTTGTTAATAATTCTCAAATTATAGTCAATTGTTTCGTAATCCCACCAAAACTACTAACATAACCTTCTTATTTTTTATGAATTATTAACATTAAATGTTATTGAAACTATGATGCTGGTTGTTTTTTTTTAAACACATGAACTTGTTCGATTAACATTATTTATTACGAATCCAATATGCAAATTTTTTATGCAATTTTAATGTGTTATGTTAAAGTGAAAGGTTATATGAGGAACTATATATTTGATCTTTTTTTTTATTTATATAACAAAATAGTTCCGAATCAATATTGGTTAGTTGGTATCAATTTCAACGGCATGACCATAGAACAAAATTTTGCCACTGCATATGTATCATTCGAAATTCAGAATTATAATTTTAGTACACTTAACAATACATTTATGTTGGTAAAATTATTGTTTCAAAGTATTTATCTCATTTAAGAACCATACTAAAAAATATACATTCTTCGAAACACTAAAAAATAAAACACGCATCTTTCTTTGATTTATGAACATTTGTGTTATGTTTAATATGCCCGAATATATATAAAAAGCTCAAACTTTAAGGATATGGATTAGTGAGTGTTTCAACTCGTGCTCATCTGACGGTACATATATACTTATAGGTTATAACGCAGGTATTCATCCTTTTACCATTTTTAGATAAGTGTGTATAAATATATGTGGATATGTTGGATGGGGTGTATTTTTTTTATTTGGGCTTCAGTTATTTCAGTTTGTGCTCTTTTATATATGATTTCTTTTACCGCATATATATTTTTACATACATATAATAAATGCATATACGTAAAGGAACTTTATACATACACCTACTCATACATATATAAAGTGTGCTCGTAAGTAATGTATAGAAAAAGTAACATAAAAAAAAGGATCTTTCTTTACACAAAACATACAGTTGTTAAAAGGGTAATAAAATTCAAGCTTTCGAATAAAAATTTATGATAGCATTTTTTATATGTTTGTGATATTATATTTTATTTTTATTATATTTATGGTATATATGTATCTTTCAAAATATAATGTATAGTTTGTGTGTGTATGTGTGTACGTATTGTTATGTAATAATAATAATAATAATAATATCAATAAAACAATATTATTGATTTAATAATAAAAATGAAAAAAAAAGGACAAAAGAAAAACAAATAAATATACTCACATACTTCAACAAATACCTATATTTTTTTTTTAAGAATTTTTCATTTCTATATGAATATAATACTCGCATAAGTGTATCGTGATGATAATCTTATGATGAAGCATATTCATTCTGAAAAGTTTAATTATTATGTAAAAAATTGTATTATTTAAATAATAATTAAATCATAAATATTTGTACTGTCACAATTTCTTAATAATTTTACATACTTAATTAATATGGGATACATTTTAATGAGTTTATATTGATATCCATGTGCGTTAATCTTTATAAGTTTTAGTTTTTTTCCATTAAGAATATTATAGGTACATTCTAAGAAAATATCATAAATTGTATTAATCTTTAAAATAATACTTTATTTTTAAATCTTGTTAAAACAATATTAAAGAAATTATAAAAAAATAGAAAAAAACTTTTAGTATAAGATACTCATTTAAAATTCATGTGTCACATTTTATATACAATAGTTTTAACATACACATAATATAATTTATATATTCGTAATATTACATGACGAATAATAATCAAAATGTAAAAGTTTCTTTAGTATTTTATATTAAAATGTAGAATAAGTGAGAGTTATTGAAGTTCTATGATTTACATTTACGTGTATGAATTTAAATATATATGTACGTAGATATACATCAATGGCGTTTCTTGAGAAATCATCGGATAGATATTGTAAAACTGATTATTCTTCAAAGTATTTTATATGCTTTAGTAAAATTAGTTTATGGAAAACTCGATACGATATAATCCAAAGGAGTTGTGTTACCGAAAAACTTACTATAGATGAACACCCAAATTTTTGTTCATAATCTAGTCTATACTTTTGTACTGCTGTGCTATATTAAACAATTGTCATAAAACATTGTAATCCGAGTGATAAACTTTTTCTCATGAGACGCTCCTGCTATAGCGTGTTCGTGTATATATAAAATACAAAAATTATAATGAAAGTAAATTATGTTATAATTTATAATATACTATATTATATAATTTATGTAAAATTTATAATTTGATTATGTCACAATTCATTTTCTTTGTATACATTTAATACATTTAATAGAATCAAAATTATCATAAGATAGTGATGAAAACTTCTCCTATAATATATTGTATATAAAAGATTTTTAAAATATTGTTAAAGTTATATGTTTTTTTCATGTAATTTTGTTATGTCGTATATATATAGAATATATATGGACGAATAGCCAAAATTCACATTAAATTATCGTCACATTATTTATTTTTTTTTTTACGGTAATTACCGCCACCTACTCCTATTTTTGTGACTATTCAAATTATAATAAATGCGTAATATATCTAAAAGGTATATTTAACATGGTACTGTTGATTGTGTATATTTCCAAATCCAAAATATCATACACAGAAGTTTCTGTAATCTAAATGTGCGGGTATTTTTCCGCACCACTTTTCTAAAACACTTTTCGGATATACCATCTGCTAACTTTATTACTGAACCACGTATATCCTTAATCAAATATCTTTATGATGGTCCGGCGGTTCTGGTGTAAACACAAATTCTCGAATTATTTAAATAATTTAAAAAAATATTTTAAAATTACTGTCTCCAGAATTTTTATATAATTTTTATAATTCTACGATACAGTTTTATATAGTTAAACTGATTAATATTAAATCAGAACTAAACTAACATTTACATAATTGATTCCGAAAACTTATAACATAATAATTGTAAAACTATACAGGATATTAATTATTTTGTTTATACGTTCTCATTTGTCGCAACGTGATAACAAATATACTGTTGTGTGTATATATTAAATTCATTACATTTTGAAAATTTTCATTAGATTTATTTATTTATAGAAAGATAAAATTTAGTTTAGACGAAAACTTTTCCAGCTTTAATATCCTTTAAATAAATTATCTAATATATACAGCCTATATTTTTTCCAAATATCAATCACATGGTAAACGATGTGCGCCACCTTCAATATAAAAATAAATTTATGACAATTTTTTTTTTTTTTTTTGACAAAATGACACTTAAATAAGGATAAAAAAATTTATATTTTTATATACATTATAATATTACTGCTGCTGCTGTAAAAAATAAACGTATAATACATTAGATAAGAAAAGATACATTAAAAAAAAAAAATTTATTACAGACTCACATTTCCTTTTCTTTTTCTTTTTAAGATAAAAACAAAAACAAAAAGTTCTTGTAAACGAATCGTATGATCTGATTATATTTTTCAGGGCAATTGGTTAAATAAAATATTAACAAAAGAAAATACAATGGTAAGATATGCACGGTAAAGTTTAAAAATAATTGTTTGTGTATGCGTATAGTATATAACAACGTACGTCAATATATAAGTACTTGCACGTACATGTGTTTATATAATATACAATGTATACAGGAAATTGGGGTGCAAGAGTGTAAAATGTTAACCGCTGAAAGTTTACCAACCGTAACCAATCACAATCACAAATTAATAGGTTTAATTAATTAAGTGTATATATAGTAATATAGTAGATACACATACATATCCACCATATAATATAACCTAAATTAAGTCGAGTATACCTATATATTTGAGATTGGTGTATAGAATATTTTTTCATTTTCTCTTTGCATATATCGATACATGGACGCTTTGATAAATAAGGTAAAAATATAATAAATCAATTAATTTTGGAATAGAATTTGTTGTGGTCTGCATATTATGCGCGTTTGTTGCATCGCGATGAATTGCAAATTTCATCCAAATCTTTTTCCAGCTATATTGGGACTTTTTCATGTTCGGAAAAAATGGAGAACGAGGAAGTACCTTTTTCTAAACACTCAATAAAAATTACACCATGTGCAAACCAAAAATCAGCTACCATAACTTTACTGTAGCTGATGGTATTGTTTTTAACATTCTTTGGTGCGTATTTCCACCAGGTTCTAACCACGGCTTCGACTGTTATTTATACTGACATAACGATTCTTTCCGATTACTTGAAAACACGCCCAATCAACGCGTTTTACCTTCATTAGCAATCCGCCATCAAATTAAAATCATAAAATACCTTAAGCAATAATTAAACTTTATAAATTCTGCAATAATTAGAAAATAAATATGCATTTTATATTGTAATTACTTTTGTTTTTTATTTTAATAAACAAATATATGCTTGAACCATACAATTTCATGTTGCATACAATTTCAATTGGGTATTGTATTATTATGGCATTATAAACAATAGTATTATATAGTTCACCTGTATATGGTGTACCTAAATATACGATTTTTAAAGTGTATGCAATCGTAAAATTATTTATGTACATAAAATAAATTTAATGAATTAAATTTTTCTGTTTTAATTAAAATTCAATATATATGCAATAATACAATACAAAAGAAAAACTATGTTTTTTGTAATTGAAATATGAACATCAAATTTGTATTGAAATAAAATAATATTTTATTGTGTATTCTTGTTTGTGAATTTATATGTAATTATAACAATTTTTAACGCTATTGGGGGTGCAGTTTCATATTAGCGTTTGTTTTCAAGTTTGTTTCGTTTAAAAATTGCTAAAACAATAATTTTTGCCTTTCACACGTTAGATACGTCATGTCATCCGCAATAGTGCCTCCCGTTTTTACGACATAAATTTCTTACATTGCAGTCAAGTTGTTGTACTACTCCGTAAATAAGCATGTAACAATTTACTAATGTCTTATCACAAAACGACATTTCATGCATTTCACATTTTATGAAATCCATAACACCAAATTAACTTATTTATCACAAAATTAATATGATTCGTTAAAGTTGATACATTTTTCGTAATTGTTTTTATGATAATAATACATTTTATTAATTTCTGGTTATAGAAATGTATCAAGCCGCACTCAATATGTTTATGCACTGAAAAGTTATAACAATAATGGACCAATTAAAAAATCAAATAAATGGTGTTATTGATATTGGGATTCGTGCTCATTTTTGCGACAAAGAGTATATTTGGCGGAAAATTGCAGTATCGAATGCGGGCGGCGGCATCATGTGTTATATGAAACATTGTTTTTCATCAATCAATAATGCCATTGAATAAACTTTTGCATGCTTGTTCGATAACCCTGTAGCCTTTTATGTAACACATAATCACAACAAATGTTTATTTTTTCTAAATAAAACCTCAATTCAATGTATATATAAATGATTGTATTGTCGTATATTGTTTGGTTATATATAGTACTATAGAATATATTTATATGTATTGTATATTAATAAATATGAACAAGGATACGTATAACAATAATATATATGCGAAGATGAAAACGGACGTTTATATTATAAGTTACTCGTAGATGTTGCAAATACATTGTATTCTATTGTAATATAGGACATTGTACAATACAATCTTTATACATATATGACAAGGAAGATTATATCCTTTTTTTCTTCAAAAATCATAAAAATGATTTGCCACATCTATTATTACATGTTATTTTGGTGTTGTTGTTATATAATATTGTACATTTTATAAATAAAAGTGTATTATCTGTTTGTACATAAAATTCGGTATATAATTATATTCCTATCTGCGTATAGTAAAGATTTATTCTATTCCACTATAATTGCGGTTTTTCTCGTATAATATTCGATACTTTGATCTTGACCATTATTTGAAAATAAGTGTTAATGTGCGTGTATGTGGGTATAAAACTGATCGCCAACAATTGATCAGTATTTGAGTGCAAAATTGTCCTTATATATATATGAAAATATTTAAGATGGGAGAGGATCATGAGTTTCTTGTCTTGTTATACAGTGATTTTGACGATAACCAATTACAATATTAATAGCGAAAATCAATATGATGAACGTTTCTGATTATATAGCAGCTACAGTGATATTTTTGTATAGAGTATAGATGTACCACAAACAAAAGTTTATATGCATAATTACTACATGAAAGTCGAGTTGTAAATTATATATTATATGCATTATATTCTTTTTACAAATAATAAATGCATAAATATATCTTGTAATTCTTTTGTATTCTATAATTTACAATATTATTATAAGAAATGTTAGGTTTTTTTTTTTAACAAATTCTATTGAATTAATGTAAAATTTCTTTTTTAATGATATATAGCGGGAAAACTCTGCAGCATTTTCATCTGTATATAGTAAATGTATATGTAAATGTATACAGAATTAATGAAATGCATCATTTGACAAATATATTTATATCAAAGACTTTTTTTTTATATAACATGTAATACATTATGAAAAATAAATATAAATCTTCGGTTGCATATAAATGGAAAAATTTACAATTCTAATTGAATATATTATCATAGTAAATTTAAATGCATATATATTTATATAAGGATATATACAAATGGTAGAAATAACATTTGATATTCTATGTCTAGCTACGTATTACGTATATGTGTATGTATTTGTTATATACATATCTATAGGTACATGAATTAATAATATTAAAACCTATACATATATATATATATATATATTTATATTACATAAACGTGGGCTGTTCAAAAATTTCACGGAGCGATAATAAAAACATTAATTTAAGTTATTCATTTGAAAAACGCTTTTCACCAAGAAATTGTTTAAGAGTTAAGAAACGGATCTAATCCGATGAATATGTTTTAACAATTAGTAAATTTTATCTTGATGTATTTTGACTTCTTCTTCCACCAAATGGTTGTATCCACTGTTTATAGACTGCGGTACTTGAATATGTTGTGTAGTGAATCAATGCTTCCTCCAGACTCCCATCTTAGTTCACATATAAATATATACTACATGAAAACTAAAAACTATATAGCAAATTATACACGGAGTTCTTTTACTAGGGCGCTATTAGATATGACTCCGCAAACAGACCTCATATTATATTACGTTATATATACAAATAATAACAAAACTAAATTTCTGCTTTATTTTTTTTTTTTTTGCATATAATAGAATTTTCCAATTTCTATTTTATATGTTAATTTTAATAAAATTTGTATTATTTTAATTGAAGTATAATATTTTCTCTAAAAACAAAAAAACTGAAAATTTGTCTTGTAATTATTAAATTGTGTATTTATGTTAAAAAATAAACGTCTATGTAAATACATATTTTTCGATTATAGACTGATGATGTTTTAACAACCCTTTCCTTGTAAAATTATAATTACGTGTTATTTTCTTTTACATTTATGAACTATCGCATATATAAATAAAAATTATCCTTACAAAATCCGATACATGTCCTTAATCCATGAAATATATATTCAAATGGATTTCATTTTTAATTTATAATTTTTTTTTCATTCGCGAAGTGTTGTTTATATGTCTAAATCCACACATTTTCTTTATTGAATCCTATAAATATCGTTGATACTTGATTCATCATCAGTTACATCTGATTGCATTTTGTAATTCATCTGCGTATCCTTTATCGTTGAAACATAAATTTTACAATTCTGCATTTATTTCTCTTTCATATAGCGTAATTTCAAAAAATATATTATTGTAAATAAATGTCCTTAATCATTGAAACAATCAATTAAAAATACAAACAGAAATAATGTATTATGTCTTATTAAGATACGAATTAATTGCAATATCATTGCACACAAAGTATGTCTTACAGTGATTAAAATTTGCAAATAAACATCGTCGTCTTGACCGGTTTGTAATTATTAATTTACGCATATCAGATGTATTAATAAATTAAATTCTAAATAAACCCCGAATTTCCAACTGAATATATACCAGTGAATATTGAATTTAATCCATACATTGGACGGCATTTCCACCAATATTTTTTTTTCAATGAAAATTTAACTCTAATCGTCGTTATGGTATTTATTTTCATAATAAATGAATGTGACTTGATTATATTGATTTGAATGGAATATTCGCCTATACCGTAAATCGCTTATATGTAATATTCATTGCGTATATGAAAAAGGCTTCTAATTTGATCAGTTACAAAACAATTGAAATTAATCCCATAGTGAACTTATGGGACTATGCGGAAGTGGAAGGATGTGAAAATACAGCAATATTGTTTTTTTTTTCTATTATTTTTTATGTTTCCTATTTTCTTAATTCTCTATATATTTTTGTTTGCATTTTTACTTTTTATTCATTTATTTATTTGTTTATTTATTTTTTTGGCAAATTATACTTTCTCTATTATGTACGAAAATAATGCCAAAATTGTTGTGTGAATACAAAATGTCGCATTGGCAAATATACAAATATAATTTTTTTGTTGTCTATGCCAAACTACCGGATCTCGTAAATTAAAAGACTTTATGAAAATATATTTATCTGCAAACATATTCGTATCTAAAGTTTTATATAGTCATTGTAGCGGTCTATGATTTCCATGGGCATGAAAGAGCATGCAAAACAATGCGGGACTATATATACTTTGTACAAAGGAAAATAAGAATATTCTATGATGGATTTGTAAACACGATGTAGTACTCGTTGTTAAACAATATAAATATAAATATTTATATTAAATAGAAAAAAGTCTTATTATTAAATAACTTTTTATTATTATATTAAACGTATTTTATACATATATATATTTTTAATTAAAAGGTTTTGATTGTTTTCTGTCGACGATGCGTAAAGACAATGACATTAATTATGTTAAGTACATATTGTATATATATAATAAATTTTATAAACACATGAGATAAGTATAAATATCTATAAATGAGTCTAATTTATAAAAGACTTCTCGAGAATTTTCGAGAATTGTTGTATTTTTATTATTATTTCGAGAATTTTTACATTTTTATTATGCTATGAATGACGACACTCACTGCAACATTAAAATTTCAATTTTATTTATGTTCATTTATGTCTCTGAGCTGAGCACTGAATTGGAGATTCGAGATTTTGAGAATTGTAACATTTCGTAAATTATTGGCTTCAATGTACGGTCACGTTAAAACATTACTTGGGGTAGACCCAACAATTTTACAAATTATCCTAATTTTTTTTTTTTAATTATGGAGCATAGTTTTAAGTAACGGGTCGCTTCTATTTGAAGAATTAGATTAAATTTGTTGTTCGAAATTTGGAAATCCATTAAATAACTGTGTCACAGTAATTGAAAAATATAAAATATATGATGATAATTTATGTAAGTTGATTTTCCGGAAAATTTATTCCTGGTGAACGTTCTCAATTCCTGTTTTTAGTTATAATTGTGTGTGTTAAAACCACAAACCCAGTCAGACTTCATGAAATTAATCATGGAAGTTGAACTATAGGTGGTGCTCTTAGTGTATATACAGTAATAAAATATTACATCGTGCAGGACAATGGAAAAACAATAGATCTCATCGGTTCAAGTTAATTTACTTTTTATATGGTACATATAAAAGTAATAAAATTAATATAATTTTCTATTTAAACAAATGAAATTAATTTTGTACAGAATTGAAATTGAATTATAAAATTCTTTTGATCGAACCGATATTTAAATGAGAAAAACAATTATTTACTATTTTATTATATCGAATAATATATTGAAATTGAAACTAATACTTATGTGGTATTAAAATTTATGACAAACATTTTACAGACAGATTGTGTGACAGCCTAGAGAGTATATAAAGTAAATTTAATTGTTAATATTTTAAAACCAAAAATTTACAAATTATTGAATGAATATATTTGCTAATATCAATTATGTGATAAATAGATAACAATAAAATGAAATATTTAATATTTATGTGAAAGCTTTTTCATATGTAACATAGGATTATATAACTGTCTGCGTATACTCTGTTTGTATATATATGTGCCTTAACACAACCGTTTGAAAAAACTAAAATATTTTATTGAAAAATTTACTAGTCCAACATAAATTAAAAGTATAAGGATTTATTGAAAATTCCTGTTATTTATTTAGGTCAAATAAATTTATAATAAAAATAAAACCTGCATATAAAATATATAACGAACGATGATGTATTTCCTTAAAAGTTCATAAAATACTTTTATAAACATAAGTATAAGTTTGGAGAGAGAGAGAGAGTAGAAGTAATAGAAGAAAGATGCATCAACCGATATAAATATGTACATTTTTTGTTTTTGTAAAAAGGAATTATGATAGTTTGTTTTTCCCATTTTATTTATAGCATAAAAATATTTTTATTTGAAAAATCTGTTCTTAAAAACGGTTGTATATAACATATATGTTTGAATGGAGTATATATATTTATATATCTCGTGCATATGCATAAGAAGTATATATAAATAATCCTTCTCTGTGTATAGAAATAAGAAAATATATAAACAACTACCACACATGGCCACAAATGTAATAAATTTTATGGAAAAACAGGGAAAAAACAAATAATATTATATTGTTTGTGTCCCAAAAACAGGGAAAAGAAAGAACAAGAAAAACATAAAAATAAAAGAATATTTTATTTATATATTGAAAATATACACATAAGTTTTGCAGACAATACTTTTATGGGTCAATTTTATCAATAAATGATTATATAGAAGCAATAAAATATATTCTCTATATCAAAATTTATTACACACAACAGCTATACCTAAACTATATTCATAATATAATGGAATGTACAAGTCTATATTCTATATATGTTATATATGAGGTATAATTGTTCATGTACAACTTGCCCGTGTATTGAATTAAAATATTTTCTAATTAATTATATTTTTTTCAAAATTTTATAAATAAAATGTATGAACTTATTGTTTAAAGTTTTATATGCCAATATCACATGCATATGATAAATAAGAATGTAGTGTTCATAAACATGCAGCAAAAATAACTTAATAAATTATTTTTCTATTGTTTTTACTAAATAGTTTATGAATATTTTTTGCTATTGTTTTTGTTAAATAGTTTGCAAAAACATTGTGAAAGTATTCTGCACTCTGATGTATATAAATTATATAAGTTCATAAATTTAATATTTTTAAAATTAAATAACAATAATTTATACTTTTATAATATATTAAAATAGGATATGATATAAATTTGTTGCCATTACAATAGAGTTTACCGTCTTATAACCAATGCATTAAATTTTAATTAATTTTGAACTATATATTAACATGACAAATAATTTTCAGTATACTATACGATTGAACACTCTCCAATTAATAATTAATTATTTAACAACAGTCGATAAAATAATAAACCAATTAATTTTTTATATGTTATTAATAAAACATATCATTTGTATTCATTGTCCCACCACTCTCCAACCTATCCAATGCAAACTGATTTAGAAGAAGAAGTAGAAGTAGAAGGTCAGTCCTGTTTATACTTTATATAGAAATGAAAAAATAATACAGAATAATTCTTAGTATAAGATTCGCAACTATAGTATTGATGAGGACTCACATTGTGGAGTTGATCGGAACGTGAAGTTGATCGGAACGTGAAGAAATTCAATAAAATTATGTTTATTTTTGAAAAATGTAAATAATTTGTTATTTTGAATATAATTGTCGTTGTACAAAAACTTTTTACCCAATATAATATTAAGAATATTCCAGTTATATTAAATTAAAAGTTTGACGTTCGTAAGTAAAAATTTTAAAGAAAAAAAAAAAAATCGTCCATAACTTAAAATGAGGTTGGTTTTTTCACCGTCTTAAGAAAGAAAGATGAATTTTGTTGTTGAAAGATATATCTTTACTTTTTCTTATTACTGCCATAACATAAGTTTTTATTTTTATTATTTTATGGTTTTTATGAAGAAAACTTAATATATAATATTTTAGAATTTAGATAAATTATAATATAAAAAAATAAACTACTCTCAACACAAAGTTATAAAATCACATCACTCATTTCCATCATAAGTCCTAATTTTATATTCACATATTATGTGTATTAAATGTATGAATTGTAAATGTTTATACCAACATAAACATAATAATATTTTGTCTATATATATTTAATTGTGATAATTTTCCTCTTATTTTTGTAATATATGTTATCTTCATATTTTTACTTAATAATAATAAACATCCCTCATTTCAATCAATCAATTTCGGAACATTTTTTTTACTTTTAATGTTAATGATATATACCATATATTGTATAATCTTTTAATTTGTGATTGATTGTGATGATTCTCCCTACTTCTACTTAGTTATTGAGTCTCCATATAATAATCACGTCATGTCTATATTTTGTTTTAAATTTTTTTGTCGTTCACACGTAAATTATAATTCAACAAAATAATATAATTATATTTCCCGAAAAAAAAAAAAAAAACTTTAATTAATAATTGTGTTTATAATTGCAACAACATCATTTTTTTTCTTTTAATTTTCGTTTTACTTAACAAATTTGTGACGTTTTAATTAAATATATTTAAGAAAATGAAAAAAAAATAATAACGTTTACCATATAATAACACCCTTCCGTTTCCTATAACTTATGAATATTTATAATTTATATGTGTTAAGAAAATAAATAAATTTATTAATAATATTTATAAGAATTATGTAAATGACATGAAAATAAATATTTATAAGACAAAGTTTATGTATATAGAAATTTTCTTGAAATATTGTTTTGTCTTTTTATTTATTTAAATTTAAATTATAAACTGGTATCATAAGAATTATATATATAATATAGTATATAACAAACACACAAACACACTCTCACACACTTAGTTATTGAAATTATATAAATATCTTTCAAGTTTTATAAACTATATTATATTATATTATATTTAGTTAGCGATTGTATATAGTTTTCATATATTCTATATAAAATTATATTGTTGTTGTAGAGTTGGCTATGAATTTGTTCATAAATTTATAGTATATAAGCGATATATAATAATATATAGTATATAATTAGAAAAAGTATGATACAACCTGTTATTATATAATTATATACCATATTATGAAATACAAAACCTTCGTATATACAATATATATATAACATCCATATCTATTTAAATAAAACTAAAACAAGAATAAATTATTTTCACCTTTTAGCATAAGCACTATCATCTCTATATATATATATATACTCGTACATATATAAATTATATAACTATTATATAATATTAATGCGTCAAATAAGATTAATTTTAAATATAAATTAAATGGAAAACTTTGCATTATATAATACACGTAAATAATATAGCCGTATAAATTATAAATAAATATATAAGTGCTATTTATATATTACATGTACCAAATATTTATATATATATACGGGCAGATCTATATAGTTATTGCAAAGTGAAAATATATTTTATTATCGTCGGTACATAATATATTTAAATTTAATTATTGTATTTAGCTGTGCGGTGGTAAACTTTTTAAAAACAAAATTTGTAGAAAGAAAAAATTAAGATTTATTTGGAAATTTTTTTTTATTAAATTTATTGTATTATATTTTCCATTGCCATTATTATAAACTATTCGATCATCATCCTAAATGATTCAATTTTTCACTTTTTCAAATCTTTTAAAGTATACTAAATTCAGCATGACTATGACGACTGCATCGATCGAAATATTGATGATAATCGAAATGATCAATTTCTAATGGAATATATATATAAATTGGTGCTTATATATAAGACTCACAATACCATTACCATTAAGATTTAAAATAAAATAATTTTCTATTGCTGATTCGTTATTTATTCAATGCTTAATTGAAATTAATTTGCAATTGTATGTGATAGTACGCGGTTCATTAACATGAGAACAGTAACTATGTTCTAAACGAAATCGGAGAAAAATGATGGTTTGCATTCTGGTTTAATAATTAATTGAATCAGTTTATTTCCTGTTTTTTTTTCCTCTTCGTAAGATTTGTCCACAAAATTTATAGAAAAAAATTTTCAATAATTTACATTTTACAAATTTTGAAAATTTAATCTATTATTAAATGCTTTAGATGCTTTAGAATATATGCGAATGTTGTATCTCTGTATCTCTCTTATAAAATGTCCATCAAATAGGTAATCAAATGGATTTGACTATTGAAATAACAATATATTATTCACAGGACCTTTTGTATATAATTTTCTAAAATAGTTGTGCTCTATCTTTAATGTAAGGGAATTAATTACAGCTGACGATTGAACAATTTGATTCCAATTATTTTCTATTTAAATTCCAATACTTAATTTGAATAGAAATGTTGTTATGAGAACACAACGTCAATGGGTAAATTTCTTTCTCGATATTTTTAAAAGTATATTATTATAATCCACTCGTGATGATAATTACAATAAAGTGGAAAACATTTTTACTGCACTGTAATCAATAATATATTAATATTTAAAAGGTACGATAAGCACTACTGTCCTTTCAGCTTTTATCCATTAGACGAAGGTTGCGTGAAATTGTTATTTTAAAAGTTTCATTACTCTCATATACCTACTTACAGAAAATTCTAAATATTATCATTAATCACTGCTGGGTGTACAAATTTGAAAGAATCTGTTGAGGTAGCGACAACTAATCTTTCAAAAATCTTTAGAGCATATCTTTAAATATTTCAGTTTCAATATTGTACTAAGGGAATAAATGATACTCGAGAAATTTTATTACGAATATTTGAAATCTATGAGAATTAGTGAAGGTAGCGTCACATACTTCAAAGAATATTCAGATCTTATCATGAAACACTATTAGTGGTGAGAAATAGTAAATATAACGGAAAACCCCCAAAAGCTTAAGTTCAAATTTTTTAGCCGATAGTTTTAAAACTATTAATATTATTATATATATTATTCAACTAATCATTTTTTATAAATGGACACTTCTCATATGGCAGGCAGGCAGGCAGAGCGGTGCAAGTGGTATAGTAATTTTGATTATATTAAAATGCATAATTATTATCGTAAAGACTAGAACTAGAAAAATTATAATTTTTTTGATATATCTAAAATTACCGATCATTTTTACGTATGTATATGATAATAGAGGATTTTTGGTTCGATTATATAAAGGTTACACTACTGTTGTCAAAAATGTTAACTGACAAATTAATAATATATTTTAATTTTTCATATAAATTTTATTGGAAAATGTGTTATATAAATGATGGAATGAAATTCTGACAACAAAAAAAAAAGTGAAATTTAAATACAATGAGGTGCTTTTTAGATTAATGTGAATATTATCTAAAAATACATATAAATATATAATATACCGCAGATACAGAGTATCTAAAATTATAATATACATAGAAATTTAATGTCAGGTCATTAGCATATCTTTTTTTTTGTTTCCAGTACATTTAAATCAAAATTCTTGATTAATATTCGCGTCAGCTAATTAATTTTTAAATATTATCTTTTCAGAAAAAAAAAAAAGAATGTAACATACATTACATGGAAATGGCATTTTATAAATTTTATAAAATTTTCGCTTTATAATATCGGGTTTAATTTTCATAAATTGAAAAGTATTTAATGAAGATATTATTATGTGGTACTGAATAAACAAAATAATTATCTCGTCTTTATTCATTCAAATACAAATTTATTAACATATTTGGTTTATTTTCAGATATTTTATATATATAGAAAATAAAAATAAATTTTTTTGCGACACATATTTATGAGACTTTTGCTTTATAAAATTCCTAAAAAATACATGTATGTTGTATGCAAATTAATTCATAAAAATTCATAAATTTATTTCCATATATTGAAGTGTTTGAATTAACTTTTGTCTCTATATAGTCTATACTCTATAGTCTATATCTACGTACACCACCTATTCATATATACAATAATATTTGAAGTGTACAATATAAATTCAAGTTTTATTTTTTGATTTTATTTATAAAACAATAAATTTCAATCGCATAGTCAAGTGCATATTATTTATATATAACATTATATATGTAAAACTAAATATAGAATATTTGCATATAAATTCTAAAACTTTTCCACTATATATAATACAATAGAATAGAATTTATATAATACACAAATGAATAGAATTTCTCGTTATTAGTGTATTATATTTATGAAATTTGTTTTCGATAGATATAATTTTTGTATTGTATATATTAATATACACTATGTAGTATGTTGTATGTTCAAAAGTACGTGAACAAACTGAAAAGCAAATTTATTTTATTATATCTTTTGAAATGATAATTATATTTAAAATGAATCTACAAATCGGAAAAAAAACATATATCCTCAATATATTTTACATAACATCATCTCTCGTTAATCACTTTTGATTGTAATTTTGGAAAAAAAATTGACGAACTAGTTAAAAATTGTTCAGATAAGAGAGTTTGTGGAGAAATTCAATGCGAATAAAAAAATATATAATACAAAACTACTAAAAAAGTAAATAGTTAAAATATTGACTTCATTATGATTTTTTAACCAAATCTAAACAAAATATTGGTATTTTTTACGAGTGACTTTTATGACTTTAATAATAGTATACGTTTCATTGAATGATATAATTTTTGTTTATGATTTTCAAATTGACAATTACCTATGAATTTATAATAGTTAATTTTTTTAAACTTACACTTTAAATTTTGCCAATAAATAAAGGTGAGAAATACGAAAGATATATTATTATACACATACAAATTAAAAGCTATTCCATTCTTTAGTAAATTAAAAATCAAAGAATTGAACAATGATTTGTTTTTTGTGAGAATGGTTGATTGTTTGAAGTAACACGTAAGTTTTCAAGAATATCTATTCGAATGCTACCACGCTGGTAAAGTGATGAGTTACGATTATTTTACATAACTTTTAGTTACGGCTATGGCTCTGAGTATATCCATAAAAATATATTATAGTATTTGTGTATACATTGAACATAATAGAATACAATTATGTTAATTTTTTATTCAAATTATTAAAAGTAATTGTGTGCTTTTAAAACTCATTTAATTGCTCATATTTTTTGTTTTTGCATACATAATACACTAAAAATATTTTTAGAAAATTATAATTTTTCTGTTTTTCTCGGAATAATAAAAAAATTTGTATGCATATTAAAAATAAAAAGACATTAACTTAAAAAAGTATACATAATTAAAAAAAATGATATGTATTTATGTTGCAAAATAAACACATATATTATTTTCATTTGAAATCATAGTAAATAATGAAAAAAATAATATAATATAAACAGTGGGTCAATTAATTTTTAAGATTGATGGTATAGATGTTGGTCCATAGTGGGTTGCCGTTAGTGTAATCTTGAATGGGTGATAAACGTTAACTTGTATATTGGGGGGCTAATAACATTATGCCCATAGAATTTGTTACAACTGGACCAACAATTACCGGGCGATTATTATTTAAATGTTTTGAACGCGTTAGACAATTGGTGTATGACAATGCTACCTAAATATAATCGTGTTATTTGGTATAATGTATCTGTCATACAAACAACACGTACTTTAGACGCAATTTCGCAAAGTATAAACTGAATTGTTATTAAATCCATGTAACAAGTGAATTGAAAATAAAAAATGACCAAAACAAATAACAATAATTTAATTTGATTTTACTGATCCAGTCTCTTAGAAATTCTTTGAAACACTGTATATGCTATATTTAGTACAATATAATAAATACAAAAAATATTTACATAATAAATTGTACACACAGAAAATATTTTTATACACATTGGTTTTTGACCACGATGACAAAGTTTTATTAAAGTTTAATGTTAAAAAAAATAATAAAACAGTGTAATACAAAAATTTTTTAAACTCAGAATTGAATTATATTGAAATAAATTATAATAAAATGTTTGACTTAATAATATATGTGTATAACATTAAACATCATACTTAAGTTTAATACATATTTGATTTGAATTTAATATGTGACAAGATAAAAACATAATCTTGAGTTACTTATACTTTAAAATCCTGACACACTTTCATAAATTTATTTCATATATACAGACGATTAAATTTTAATATATAGATTTCTCAAAATTCCATATAAATCTTTCAAATTTTTATTACAATTTTATGGTAAATTTTTCGGTGTGTAGACGAATAAAAAAAAAAAATGTGTTATGAAAAATTGAATAGAAAACAATTTCAAAGCATATTTCTATATAAATAAATTTATAATGAAAGTGCATATCGGGTTCTTGAATAATTTATGAACGTGTTGAGTTGATGTAGATACAAACAAATGTTATGTTAAATGCATTAAAAGATATTAATGCATTGGTAACTTTAACTATATAATAATAACCAGCTATAAAATAAAATTTTGTGTTATATCTTGTCACACATTTTATATTTTTATTTTTAAAATGCTTTTTTTTTTTTTAATGTCTTTCATTTATTTTATATTTATAATTTTCTTTTTAGAAAATTAAATGTTTTTCGTCATTGTATTTTCATTTTTTTTTTTTCTCTCTTAAGTATTTGCACTTTTTACAAAATGAATAAATAAATTTAAGTATCATATTTTTAAAATATTCATGTTATAAAGAAAAATTATATATATTTTAATGCAAATTTGTCGTATCTTTTGAGAGCATGTCATTTAATTTTATTTTAATACATACTGTTGAGTAGAAAATTTTATAACATATATATAAAACGAATGAATCAGGGCAATGTGTCGTATGAGAACACCAGAAAGGAGTTGAGGTAGTTTTACTGGCTTATACAGATCTGTGGCACTTATTACTTAATGTTTATAGGTCAAAAATTTAAAGATAACCAAAAAAATGATACCATAAAACAATTCTTTTTGTAGGAAATTAAAATAATACATTTTGCTAAACATTTTTTTTTTGAACCAAACAACTAATTTTAAGGTAATCATCAATTTTTTTTCATCCGTATATTCTACAATTTAATGCATAGATATATTCAATATTTATATTTCTAACGTTACAATATTATACTATTCTCTATATTATATTAGAATATCACATGCTCCCGCACATGTTTTGTTGTGCTTTTACAAACATATTAATATATAAGATATTTTTTTTTTACTATATATCCTATTTTTTAAGTCAATAAAATAAAAAAAATCGTAAACTATGTGCGATTGCATTTAATATCTCTCTGATGACCATTTTGGAAGATTCAATCATCTGAAATTCTCAACGGAAAAACTCTATTAACCTTCCTTATCAATGTGAATTAAGAAGTTCAAGTCATAAAATGTAACGACCATTGAGATTTAGCCTGTGTCTGTGTGTGTGTGTGTTTGATATTGTATTTTTTGTGTATTAAAAATATATATAAGAAACTGACTAATGTTATGTTTGTTATTTTTTTTTTGCTTCCTTTCCTATATATGATGACTTTTACAATGTTGATACGAACAAAAAAACAAAATCCCATAGACAACTTAAGCCACTGTCTTTTTTTTTTTTCTGTTTTCTTCTTATCCATTGTATTTTCTTTTTCTTTATTTTTTCAACATTATTTTTTTTTCTTTTGTTTTACTTTTATTTTTCCTTGGAATATATTTTTCCTTATTTTACACCCACTGTCTCATAAATTTCCGAACATTCAGAAAATATTATAAACTTACTGATGTAGTGTAAAAATTTCACGACATTTCATTGTTTAAACAAGCAAAGTATTCGACGAGAATCTCGTGGTAATTTTAATTGGCATAAAGTCGATTTTCACTGATGACATAAAAATGTTATTTGATTCACAATTTTGAATGCGCCGAATGTTGTTATACAACTAAAGGAGATTATTTTGAATAATTTAAAAGAATTTACTCAAAATTACTTATAACACTGTTGTTTTTATTTTTAAAAAATTCTGGAATTTTTGTGACTGAGGATTGTATGTACAATAATTTCTTGAATATTTCTGTAAATCAGCGATGATTCGTGTATGGTAAATATAAATACTATTTTAAAAATCTATATTGTTTGCGGAAATATTCATATACAATTAATTTATTTATTTATTTATAAAAATAATTTTATTATACAAAAACTATATGTGTCGTGCTCGTGCTCGATTAAAATGAATATAGCCATTATAAAATTTTAAATGTTTTAAAAACTAAACTTTTCATCTTATTCTGTTTAAAATTTCACTAGAAGAATTATAAAACATTAATAAAATATTCAAAGGACTAAGGAGGTGACCGTTATTGGTACGATAATTTTCTAATTCGAATATTTCCGATATTTCGATACACTAAGGATTATATCATTTAATGAATAAGACAATAAAATCAATAGTGGCTATATTATTTAAAATAATAAACCATTAAAGTGATCATAGTATAAATAATCGTACAATATATCATAAAATCAAATCGGTGATATGAGTATACGCCAACATTCACCTCACATCTAAATAGGAGACATGTACTTTTTCATATATATATAGTTATTTACAATTGCCGTTGATGAATACAATTTTCCATTTTCAATGATATTTTGTTATGTGTACGACGACTATGTCTGCAATTGTCATCAATGACATTTTTTTCTTCTTTTATTTATTTTTTTATTTTTCTATTGTAAATTTATATTATTATATTGTTTGTAATTTCGATGTATATTTATATCACATATATGTGACAGAATATATCATACATATATTGTACTATTATTTATATATCAGAGGTGCCCAACTTTCATACGGAACGCTCGATTATTGTATTAAATTATATACATATTCAATTTATTTGATAAGCTTCACTTGGAGTAATATGGCTGGCTATAAATTTTTAATTATCCCACTCCAATTTTAACGAATTAGTTACTGAAATTACTATCGATGGTCTGGAATCTGTTCAGTGCCACTGCGTGTAGTTAATATTTTCTAGAAATTCTCCATATATATTTGATTCCCAAATTTTTATTAATTAATTAGTTATTTAATTCATTTTTTAATACTTAAATAATGTATTTTATTTATACGAGAGCTTTTTAAAGTTGGGCGTCGCTGGTATATATACACACCAGAGTTATATCTGTCTATGCATACATCCGCTGTGTATATACTATATTTTGTTTTTATATATAATAATTCGTATCACAAATAATATTTAATTGTGCACGTTTTAATTATTATACTACATTCATTGTATTATTATATGTGAATCAAAATGATCGTTTTTCTGTAAATAGACGAGAAATTAATGTTAGCTTTTGTTGGAAAATAGTAAAATTAAGAGGCAAAGGAAAATAACATGTATTTCATTTTATATAATTGTATTGTTTGGTATATATTTATACACACCTATTCCTATATATTTATACAATATATATATGTCTAAAAATAGATATGCATTGGTACCCTATATTAGAAATATAGAATAGACTATGACACTAAAAACTATATATAATAATATAGGGTTTATTTGTGTATTAAAACCGAATTATTTGTAATATGTGTCACATCAGATGAATGTGACATTTATATAGGTATATTCGAGTATTTATTCTATATAAAATTTTAATGATTTTAGTTTTGCGGTCTAAAGATAACAAATATACCGCACGTACATTTACCATATTAAAATGTATACAAATAATATTTTTGTATCCACAAATATGTATACTATACTTAAATTAGTATTATATTGTGTATAATACACTTATGTCTGTTTGTATGCTGTTGTATTGTATCTATTATATATGTTTAGGGTGGTGCGAAACAAATGTTATGGACATTTACAAGTATTTCGGAACCGAGAAAGTAACCATGTTGTCTTAGACATTACATTTTCAAAGTCTTATTAGTCTTATTATATATGGATGTGTCTGTGTAATATTGAATATTTAAGATACCAGGGGAACATCCATTTCTACAATCTGGTCAAGAAAATGGTGTTCATGGTGGTGTAAATTCGGGGTATATGTTAGCTTTTCTTTAAAGTTAGAAATAAGTTTACTTGTAAAAAAAAAAAATCTGAAAAAAAAACACGATTATAGAAATGTTTTTTCAAAAATCGTTCGTACAACGAAAAACAAGCTATTTTTGATTAGAGTGACGCATGTGATTATTGCCACGTTAATTTTTTGAAATTTATCATGATGGATCACGATTTCATAGCATAACTCGTAATATTTGTTGCATTTTGAAATACTTTTACAATTTTCGAGACACCCTAATATAATATGATCGTATTTATATACACAATATAATTTTAATAATAATAACATACATGACCATTTGTAAACAATATAAATTGCAGTAGATTTTTGTATGTTTATACATTTGATTAATATTTTTTGTTATAAAAACAATGCAATTATTTTAGTTTTTGTATACACAATTTTATCAGAACACATTTTTAACATTCTTTTCTCTTTTATTTATTTTAGCTGGTTGGCGGCGAATTTGATATGGAATTAAATTTTGTCATTCAAGATGCACAAAATATAAAACATATGTTGGAATTATTAGATCATTGTCCACCAAATTTACAGGTAAGTTTTTTTTTCTATTCTAATAAATCTATATTGAATTTTATAATTATAAAAATTAAATAATATACGAGTATAATTGAAGATGAAAATCTTATTATTATATATATTTTCGAATTTGTGTACATTAACTTGAATATTGCTGGCGTGAGATGAATGGCATCACTTTTATTATGCATTTTTATTCAATAATTGTGGTATATGTTTATTAGTTATGAAAAATAGTAATAAGGAAGAAATGAAAAAATCTTTATTTTTAACTTGAACGATTACAACGCTATTGCTGACTTAGTTTCTTGCAACTTTAAGTGTAACTATAAATGCTATTATATTGTCGATTTCTTCTTTAGAACCGCACTCAACGAGATTTATTTTTGACGAAACAACATACTTTGTTGCACATTATTATTACATTAGTTTTTACTTTTTTTTATTAATTGTTTTATACTAGAATCAGAACGATGACGCAATGTTTCCAAAATGCCCATATGGACACCTTCCGGTTGGTGTACAACTAAAGCCTCCTTTACGGTATACGACATGATTATTATTTTCAAATTTTATATAATAAATCATTTTATATTTATACGAAGAAATATAAAATTGTTCAATCTAAAAAAATTATATTTTCTTTAGTTATTTTTTTTTTCCCTTTATGTACGAGTTAACAAAAAATAAGAAGAAGAAAATATCATGTATTGTATACAGCACCATCAAGGGAAAAACTTTGTTTTAAATCCACACATATTATAATACAGGCATCCATTGAATTTATGTGATAGTTATACGTACCGCACTAAATCAAAACCGCACAATTCGTGGGAAAATTTAAACAGACTTTGAATCCTATCCAATTTTGATCAAATTTGCTAAGCATAGGTAGTTCCTACTGAACTTCTGTGATATCGACTATATTTAAGTATAGTAGTTTTCTGTATATTCCTTTATATCAGTTAATATTAGAAAATTTTAAAGCTGTCTTCAAAATTGCATTAATGTGTATATGAAGAAATTACGATGTTACAAGAGTCTTAATTTAATTTACTATATTTTGCCTATTTATTGTTTCACTTCTGGTACCAGAACTTCCAAGATGTCAAGAATTTTCTAGAATTTGTTATCAGTGTTATCAACTAAAGAAACAACGTTTTCCATGAATTTATCTTTTCTGTTTGCATAGATATTCATTTTTATTTCAGATTGCATAATGCAAGAATGAGTCGCAAATTTATGATTGCACTAATCCAAAACCGCATAAATCAAAGGATTCCTGTACTTATATATACATGTTTTTATTATATGGAATATAAACTATATCCTGTATAAATACATATAATACACATATGTATAGGAAAATGTTTTATTTTTTTTTAGTAGAGACTCTCCCCTCTAAAGCTCACGTCGTTCCATATATTATAATCTTATTATACATAACATTTATATATATATATTTTTATGAGAAAATATATACCCACACATATTTGGAAACTGCCTTTTTTGCGTAAAATATTTTTTTATTTTCTTAAATATTCAGTTTCTCTTTTGACTTTATTTTATTATTATCATCCCTTGTCTATTTAACACTTTATTCACTGAAATAATACCATATATATTTATATAATATATTCTCGTCATATCATATATATGTACATATATTATATTTATATAAGGCATGTAAGTAACATTGACAACATGGTTCCACATATATATATATAAACAGCATAGCATCATCACAGGCAACATCATCGTCTGTATATACAATATAACAAATAATTTTCATAAAATGTCACTTAATGTCAGTCGTCGTTGAGTAACAAAAAATTGATACATGAAATGTTACTATATTAAATAAACACCTTGAAAAGTTATCATGTGTCTATCTGTAGTTATAGTTAGATATATAAAGTCCTATATAATATATATATACACAATTGGTTCGATCCTTGAATACGTCGTCGTATATAATTTCACATGATGCATAGTTATGTAAATAGCAAATAAATTGAAAGTTTAACAGTAAACAATCTTAGGAGGTTTATATTACCCTAAATTTAAATTTTTTGTTTCGATAAAATAAATATCTGTCTTTTTTTATTTCTTTTATATATTTAATTTTTACTGAAGATGTTAGATATTTCTGTGGTGTGTGTGTGTGTGTGTGTGTGAGTGACGAGTTTGTGACTGTGAATAAATATAAATTCCCTGTAAATAAAATTACAAATGTTCGTAAATCCAATGAAAATAGAAAGTTTTGTGAAGAGAACAAATATTGATATAATATAAGTAAAAGGATTAAGCACGTATTTTCGAATAAATATGATAAAATTACGAATCGAGAATAATTTGTATATTCATGAATATATTTAATTGGAAGATACTCATTGTCAGTGTATATATTTATATCGCATTAAAAAAAAAACACAGACTATCGGGTCACACTATACTCATTTTTTTGTTCATTTTTGTGAAAGTTGTTACAATATTATAAATATATTTGATTTATATTTTAAACGTTAAAATTAAAGTTTTATTAAAAATTATATTTTACTTGTTATTTTCAATGTTCTTTTATGATCCGTTTTTGATATATTTTTGATGAATATTTTGTAAATATCTTTTGTAAACCTCTTTTCAATTACTTATATGATTCGATGGTACATTTATTTATTCTGCCAAATGATTTAAAAGCAAAACTTTTCATCTTGCCAGAAAAATCGAATAAAGTTTCACAAGAGTAAATCAAAAGCTAATCATATTCGAATCGAAATGTTTGATGAATTTCTTTTATTTTAAATTGAAAGTATATTAAAATAAATACCGCAAATTTTGGTAATTGAACCCAGTACTGTTCGATTGATTAACACATGAACGCTACTCACTGTGTCACTGAGCCAATTTAATATTAAAACTATCACAACCAAACTATATTTTGGTGATTGATTAGAAAACAACATTTTTTCACGAATTTATGGTTTCATCATCATCATAATTATGTTTCTTGCTGTTACATATATAGAATTTTCCGCAATTAAAATTGCCTCGAATCGAGTCAGTATAAAAAGTGTTGTACGTTAGTTGATTGGCTGTGTATAATTTAATACCACCACATATACTTTGATAGAGAAAAGTAAAAAAAAAAAAACGAAAATTTAAATTATAAAAAGTGTACCATTAACGCTTTTGATTGCATTGTACATAAATTTAATTTTTATTTGTTTGATGTTTTTATATAAAAGAGAAAAATGAAATAAAATATAAAAGGGCATATATTATTAAATTAGGAAAAAATGTAACGATGCCTTTACACATATACAAACTATGTATACTTATTCAATTTTACATCAAATCAAACGAAATTATTAATGTCTTATATAATATATATTCGTTGTAATAAGGACTCGACAAAAAATATATACAATATACAATATTTATATAATAATAGAAAATCAATCAGTGATATATTGTTCAATATTGATTCAATATAATTATTATATTGTACGTAACATACAGGATGAACAAAATACAAGAATTGTATTAGTATATTAGATTTTCCAATTTGAATACATTATAATAAATGTTGTCGTCAATCATAACCCCTTATATGTCCATGGGTTTTTGTTTTTATATTGCATAGTGTTGCGCCCAATGATCAAATAAATTAGTAGTTTGACATTTCGACGTCGGATCAAATTTTATTTTGCTATGTGTTGTAAATGATCTGTAAAAAAACTATATTGTCAAAAAACGCCTATGCTTACCTGATAATCAGGAATATTCAAATATTTTGTTCAACCTGTACGTGTAATTATATTTATTTGTTAAAAAATTACTATATCAATAGAATGTTAAAATTAAATTGAAATTTTGTGAGATCCTGTCTTTATACTTTATGTGTAAATTTGATGATAAAACGTTAAAAGGGATGTTTAAAACAATAATTAAATTGAATGAAGTGTTTCATCTAGTGATATACACACATATAGATACATGGCCATAGAGTTTCTATATTTTTGTTATACCATTCGTTATTTCAATATTATAAAAAATGTCTTTCAGTGTATCTTCTTTTCATTAATAAATGATTGAAAAGAAAATTTTATTGTGAATAATTTAATGCAAAATAAAAAAGTAAACTTTATATTTGATATATTTTTAAAATATTAATAAAACTTATTATTTGTTCGGTTGCTTCAATTTTCAATATTAAATATTTTATGAACCAAAGGATTGCGAATAAATAATAATTTGTAAAACATTATTAAAATTAAAAAAATAAATAAATAAATCGAAATTAGAAAAATATTCAAATATTGAATATTAAAAAATAAATAAAGATTTCGATTGGCATTGAGATTTGTGGAGGTGATACAGCATCCTTCAAACATTGATCAGATGTCAACGTCGTATATATCACTCGGATGCTAAGTGCGGTAGTATATAACAATTTAACAATTGTTTTGCAATTATCAAAAAATTAATTTTCATGACGTTCAGATTTTGCCCTTTAGAATGAATACCGAAATTTCAAATTTCACATGCCAATTTAGTGAATTGAACCATTTATTTCACGTTATACATTAGTGTGGATGCTGGATGCTATCCAATCCGCCATTAAATGTAAGATTTTGAGATAAACGTGGTGTTGTTACTTGGGTGCAAATTCAGAAAACCAATTTAAAATATCGATCGATAAAAGATAAAGTAAAAAACGAAGTAATCTGTCTCAAATAATTCCGAACTTTCAGAAAATCTTATAAATCGCCTAAGTTACATCTATATATGATATTGGTTGTTAGAAAAACACATCTTTAACTGATGTTGTGTCAAAATGACTAATTACTATTTAATTTTTATGATAACTTTTTTCCAAAAAGCAAAATATCGAAATATATGTGATTAAAAATTTTAACAAAATAGTTATTCTGTTTCTGTGCCGTACTATAGTTGGACTGTAAATGTAGAGAAATTGAATGTTTTCTAAATGAATATTACTTAGATTTTTATATATATAAATACGCTGCCATATATATATATAAAGTTATGGTCAAAGGTCATTTGATGTATTTGTATATGTCATCCATATGCTTTTTAAAATATTTATCAATGAGATAACAAAGATTAAATATAATATGGATTATATTAAAATTAAACCATTGCATGCATAGGATAACAAATTGTATTTATATATTTATTATAAGTCTTAAATAATATATATATTTTTAAGATCTCTCGCTGGACTTCAACTACAACATTTTATAATATAATCTCTATATGATGAGATTATTTAAATTTTCTATACGATATACATTGTATTTTGCTTATAATAAATATAGTACAAATTTATAAAGAATCTCTTATATCTTTTAACACCCTTAAACAATATATTTTTATATACGCTATATATTTAATCCCTATATATATATATATACAAGTATATTTGTAAAACTTTCATTAGCTATGTATATACGCATCATAAAGATACAATTTGCAGAGTATATAGTGTTTTTTTTGTATGAATATGTGTTTGTATATTTAAGTCCTATATATATATTGTATATAATAAAAATAACTTAAAGCTATATATAAAATTTAAGTAATTTGCATAATGAATATAGTATATTATTATATATGATAATATAAATACCATAAAATGATGATTATACACTTTATTTATAATAATATCTTTTACATATAATTTTATTTCTAAAAATTTGTTTTAATTATACTATATAAATTCATCATATGGTGGTTTATGGAGAAAACAAATAGTAAATAATATACTAATTTACTTTATATACAATATTATATTATATTATATACCATAAACATTGTTTTATATATATATATATATATAGAAATGGTAAAGATGGTATTTAAATGTACATATAAAATAAATAAATGTATATAGTAAAAACATGATTAAAATACACACAACAAATTAACATTCTTTCTATAAATTTAAAGCAAAGCTATTTCATTAAATTTACCATACTGACGTAGCTATTATATACTTCTTCACTAAAATTACCATATTTTATCTTTAAAAAGGCACATATACAATATATATTATACACATGAAAATGAATGTGTGTGTATTACATTAAAATACTATTTTGTGGTTAAAATATATAATTGTATTACGTTTATATAAGTACATTTTATATAAGTCTATAGTTTATATATATGTGTAATGAAATTATGGAAGAATATTCTATTTTAGTTAGATTTTTAGAATATGTTATAGTTTATACTATAGTTATTAGTTTTTATATAATTATATAATTTATAATATTTTATATATTCACATTACACACATACACGCAGTTGAAATTTGTAAGATTTGTGAACAGATTTACAAAGTGGGAAGGAGTTATTTTCGGTGAATAGAGACTGTACAATTCGTATACTTTAAATCGCACAATTCTCTGTGACTCTTTTCATTTTTCCACTCCAATTGTGTTGTCTTTTTTTTTTTTTTCAACTAATATTACTAATTATTGTATTTTAATATAGTTATAGTGAAAATAAAAAAAAATGATTATGATAAAATTAATAATTACTATTTTATATATAAATTTATTACAAATTGTGTATAGTAAATTATATAATTATTGACTTCATAAATATAAATGTATAAATACTTAAGATTGTACATAATATACAACACACGGCGAGATAGAGATTATTTATAATAGAATAGAAGAAAATTAATAAGAAAAACGTGCCCCATATTATTGTAATTATATTTATATACGGCAAGTATGACATTGTGAAAAAAAAAATGATGAGTATTGGGTGTATGGTACATGGTACTGTTTGTGGTGTGGTGTGATGCGGCGGTAATAGAAAACATTATATAGAGAAAGTAAACGTGAAAAAAAAAAATAAGTTCTATCAATATAAATCAATGTGAGTGACAATCTTTACAAATTTATCTCTTTATTTATTTATTTATTTATTTCTCGTTTCTATAATTTTTTCTGTTCCTACACAAAACACGTTTTTTTTTTTTATTTTGAGCCTTTCTATTCTGTCACCCAATTATTTATATCTATTTTATCGAAATGTGAAATCTGAATTATTTATCCGACAAATTCACACACAACTTTATGCTGAGGGAAAAGTTTTTCTGATTTTGTTTTTTTTATATTTATTTTTTTTTTTTTTTGTGCGGTTGAATATCTAACAACTGATCATCATCAGCAAAAAATTATTATTGGTTATATATAAAATATATCCACACACACACACACACACACCACATCATAAATACCATACATATTTTATGTGATGAAAATTCTTTCTTTTCATTTTCATGTTCAATAAATATAATGTGTATTTGCCTGTATGTGTAACTCTATATACAATATAAATATAAAATAGCTGCTGCGTTGTTAAATGCCAATATATGCACATTGATTTGTTTGTTATTTTGTTATTATTGTAAATATATATATAAAATAGTACATTCATACACCGCCCTCTGTCCGAAAAATTAACGAAATTGATTAAGGAAAAAAGGAAAGAATTATTTTATAATTTATACAATCGAAATATTCTCAGTGCATTCAATGAATTTAATATCAGAATGTTGTTGAATATACGATGAGTGTTTTTGATCGTTTAATGTTTTGCGATTGATGCAAACCGGATTTCTTTTCATATCCAAATGAAGTTTAGGAATTAGAAAATATAGTAGCATATGGAATTAAATCGAGTGAATAAGGCAAATGTTAAAGTAAATAAATTTAATTTTTAATAAAAATTCAGTGATAATTGCTACTATGTATAAACGTGCAATAATTGAATTTAGGACGAATACGATTTTGCAAACATTTCATTACACCAAACATAATATAAAGCATTACGAAATTGCTCATTTTTTTTTACGTTTTCTTTGGTAATTGATTTCTGTCCATTTTCGAAAATATAATTTAATATTGGTTTGTTTTTTTGTGATTTTTAATAATTTTTCTATCGATGTACAAAAGCGATACTGTCACCACTTTGCTAATATAAACGAATTGTCATGAAATTTTGATAGTATGTTAAGATAACAATACATAAATAAATCAGCGGCCAATAGAAGTCGTTACCAGATATTAGATCAATAAATTAGAAGGACATTTCGATTATATTTCGGACAGAGGTTGAACTATATTCAATAAAAAATTTATTATTTCATCAACATCAGTAACAGCAATACATTTTTTTACATAATGATCCATATTAAAATAAAAAAAAAAGAAGAAATAATAAAATAAGAATGTTATTATTTATTTATGTATAGAATATTTTTTTTTTTCTACTCTTAAAATGAGTTTTATCTGTGCGTCAAGTAAAGTTTAGCGAAAAGTTTACTCATTCAAACTTTGCTTATATATTTATAAATATAAGAATACAAAACTCTTAAACTTTTCTTCTTTCTTTTTTTTTATGTTATATGATATATGAATGTATTGTACGAACGACTGTATATATGTATGTTTTATGTATTATTATCTTATGTATTTACTTTTTCATTACTTCTATATACTACTTTTGAATATACACACATACATCAACTATTACATATACTTCTGTCTTACAATTTTCTTTTTTTTTCCTATTTTCTTCTATTTTTTTTTACTTTTACTTTTTCTTTTTTCTTTTAATATATAATTTTTTTCTTATATATTTCACAAAAATTTTCTATATTATATTTATAACAAAAATTCGAGTTAGAAATGTGTTAGTAAAGTATTATTTTTTTTACTTATTGTTTCTTCTTATGTGTGGCAGATAACATAATATTTTATAGTATATGCGAGAGTATAAAGAAATTTTATTAACGCTTATTCTTTATTTTGCTATTGTTTGTAGGTGCGTATATGGAAAACTCAAGTTTGTTACGATTGAACAAAATAAAAATGAACCCGAGCAACCAAAATTCACATAGAATTGTTCAACATTTAAAGTGTACAGGCAACCCAAATTTAAATCTCTCACAGTTTTTATTTTTTTAATTCAAAAAGCTAATCACAAAAATTGTATAGATAATTCCATATAATATAGCTGCCGTATTGTATTTCATTAGAAAACGTTTAATGTTTTGTAATAATAATCTGTCCTATTCTCGAAAATAGTATTAAAAATTCGCACATGGTCTTGTGGTATACAAAAAAAAAAAAAAACTCTCATGCACTTTAAAACATTTCTTGGTATTCTCGTTTTAAACTAGTACATGTTGCAAGGCTCTTTTACATGTGCGTGAAAAGTCATTTGTGGAATTTAAAATTTTTTAACTTATCGCGCCTACGTGTCAAGACAACAAAACAACTAAATAGAAGAAATATTTTTTTGACCTATTTTTATTATTATGTGTTTTTTTTTTCTTATATTATTAATTAATCGTTTAATGTTATCATCACGAGAATATATAACTAATGACATTGAATGGACATTTTTGGATGATTTTTTCATGTGCTGCGGTCTTTTGCAAATTAAAAATATTGCGGTATCAGCAATAATAATGCGGCTATATACGATACCATTAGATTTTGCTCTTAGACGTTGTCATAATGTAGATTGAATTTTTAATGATTTTAGCAAGGCTTTCGATCAGTAATGAAACGTAAAAAACGGTTTTCATATTATAATATCACTATATTTTTCTTGTAGCCGCGTTGTAAATAAACTAAATTTTTATGTTACACTGTCAATTTTGACTGTATAGGATCAAGACAGTTTATCCTATATATGTTTCGCCTGATCTACGCCTTGTGGTAGGTAGGACCAGGTATCTTAAATATATATAAAATAAAGACAAAAATGAGGTATTTCACAATTTGATGAATTCCTAAGAAAAAGTAGTAGTTTCCGTTTTATCTGAAGTTGTTAATTTGAAGGTATAAGTTGAATACTATATAACTTATCTAAATGTTTTTTTTCCATCAGACCACAGTACCTTCTTAAACCAATATTTATGATTTACAATTTTTATTTATTTTGTATTTATCCTATTTTCTATTCATTTTTTAATAAGGATGTATATTATATAAGACCAATTTCGTGTTAGATTTCAGTAAACGTGAATTGAGTGAAATGTTTAACATTGTGTATAATGCACTAAGGTATATTATTTATTGTTCTTGTTTAGTTTATGGCTTAACATAAGTTTATGCCAGATATGGTGTCCGCGTTGTGATGTACTTTGTACGCATATGGAAAGAATAGAATCGATTCTGAGAAGATTTCTTCTTATATTTGTATATTAGTCTTCTTTGGACTAATCCTTTTCGGTTTAACTTCTTATAAAGATAGACTGTACATCTGATAATTCTACAAAATGTACTCATTTTAATGTCAACATTAATAACAAATTTGTTATGAAAATGTTTTGCAAGAAAAAAATTCATGCGTTGTCGACACAATTTAATGTGGAAAAATAAAACAGCATTTTAAAACACATTACTAAATTTCGAATACAGTCAAAAACTTTCCTCTTATTTAACCATATTTTATTTATATGATAATTAAAATAATGTTATCCGCATAAAATTTAATGTTGTTATTTATTATTTTAATATAGAAATAATTTGTATAGAAAATTACAAAATAACTTGGAAAAAGTATATATTTAAAAAAATTTTTTCACCACATTTAATTTATTAACAATATATTTAGAATTTTATATGCACGCAGCAATACGCACAGGTGCGTTAAATATTGATGATTTGATATTTTTTCACCTATTAAATATAAAACATTTCCGGTTTTAAATTAAAATCTTATTTTCAACATAAATTTGCGTCATGTGTCATAAACATATAATAAGAATATACGCTTTTTTTTCTCCATATCTTCTACCTATATTGATTTACATTTAGATGAAATTTGTTGTCAAACTTTTTTCTTTCCAATTTTTTTTTTTCTTTTCTTACTGTATGTGGATGGAAAATAAATAAATAATAAAAATGTAATGTAATAAAATAAATAAATATGTACACGCGTAAATATATTCTCTATAAATAAATAAATGATATAAATATATAAAATTTTGTGTGTATACATATATTTTTAAATTCTATTTGCGTACCTCTAAAATAAATTTCAAAATTCAATATATATTATTTTTTTTTTTCAAATTTATAACAACATTCATATATAGAAATAAATATGTTTCTATACATAAATAGTTCTATTTTTTATCATCAACATTACATATGTTTTTGTTGATATATTATAAATCTATATTCAAGTATTCGAGTCATATATATATAAATATGCGTAATATGTCACATACTTCAATCAATGAATTTTCCAGTTAAATGAATAAATAAAATATTTTCCAATAATATATTATGTGAAATTGTGGATATATATGTAAAATGAAAATTTATGCATGCATACTTTATAGCAATATATGATATATCATATCTATCTATCTATATATGTTACGCGTATGTTTATGCATAATGTATTAATATATGTGTGTATCAAATCAATATACATATGATTGTTATATCTTATTTATATAATATTATATTTACATATTTTTGTATGCATTGTATATTTTACATGTACAAATAAAATACTATTTTATAACGGAAAAGTTCGTGTAATCGAAAATTTTTCAAGAACTATTTAAATATAATATGGAATTGTATAATTTGAAAGGTATTCGGTGAAAAAGGATATTTATTCATATCAATTGATTATTTACATTAAAATACAAACAAATAAGGACTATATATATATACGAGTAGTTTCGCGAAAATTCTGAGAAAAAAATAATACTTGTTTATACAATGTTTCCCATTTATTGAATATAAAACTTTATATACAATATATAACCTCTGGTCCATTTTTATATTTCACAAAATAACGAATTATTATAAATAAATAAAACATGAACATGATACGATTATTTTTTCAAATTTTTATAACAGTTTGATATGATTTTTCGGTATGCCTGTTTTAGCTCCATCTCACGTGTATATAGTTATCGATTGGTATTTCTTTAGTCGTATATTAACTTTTTCTTTAAACATTTTGTCCATTAAATCTTTTAATATGCCTATACTTTGTCTTCAATACATTGGCCTTTCGTTAAACCAATTACATATCGATAACTGTTCTAAACTTATTTACAATTTATTTTTCTTATGAATATAATATCTTTTCTTGCGCATAGCCATAAATATTGATAATTTTTGTAAAACCGATATTTTTCCATTGCGTATATATTCAATAGATGTTTAAGCGATTTGATGTGATTTTTAATTATTATTAGAGTTTTTTATTTTTAAATTCATTGATTGTGCAGTGATTTTTCCTTACTTTTAAATGAATGAATTTTAATGTATTGGTAAAATGTTAGTAGAATAGAATCGTGGCTATGATGGGCTATATAGCAACTTTAGATAATTAACTTTAATGCTATTATTAATTACCTTAAACCATAATATTTAATTTTTGAAATACTTTCATAGAACCCACAGAAGACTGAACGTGAATACTTTATTGAACAACATCGCATGTGAGAAGGTTCAACTATTCCAAGTAACGGTGATAATAATAAATAAATAATAAATAAAAAAAATATTGCTTTCATATCGTCTAATTTTGCATTTAATTGTCGCCGAGAAAAATCCATCGATTGTGCGTGACACCTCAAATAGAATCTAAAATTCAACTCAATATAGCTAAAGATATAACTTGAAATGATAAATACGATAAGTATATATTTAAAAAAAAAAAAATATATAATTTAATGTATTGACAAAATAATTGTGAAATATCGACAACATTTTTCCATTCATTAGATTACAAACTCAATCATTTCGTTCGTCCTCCCTCAAATGTTATACATTACATTATATACAATATTTATATATATAAAGTAACTTTATGTTACAAGTAAAATATGTAAATAATGTATTTTATATTATAGATTTCGTATTTATTTTTAAATAAATGTGAAAACAGAAAGTTTTCCTTTTCATGTATTTTTTTTTTGTTTCTTTTCAATTTAAAATTGCGTGTATGTTTTATTCACAAACAAAACATAAAATAAAATACATGCGATGAAAATGGCATTGTGCTATAAAATTTAGCGAAATGTTCTTTTTATAAAATGAATGTTCATTTATATTGTATCTATGTAGATATAGAACTATATATCTATAATAAAGATTTTAAAGGTATACATACTCAGGCATAGGATACATGTGATTTATTCTGATTTACATAAATTAATTTTGTGGATTTAGATATAACCACGGTATATTATATATGTACATATACAGCAAAACCTCTGTCATATATTATGTAATCTCACTGGAGTACATAACATACAGTAGAGATTTGTCTAACTCATACATTATTTAATTTGTTATTAATTTATGACTGGTGATGTCTGTTGTTGTTGAATAATGGTCAGTTTTATGCAGGATTTATTTCCATTTTAATAATCCATTTTCAGACCAATTAATATATAATACAGATTATTTTTTGAATATTTTTTTATTTGGGCATATTTGAAGATATTCATTATAATCACAGTGGTTATATATTGAACAGTTGTAACAAGTATCAGAATATGAGTCGTGTCTCAGAAATATTTCCAGAAACTTCTAAAGATAATGCAAGAGAATAGACCATTTGTATGTCTTATCAATTGCAATTTAACAATTGAAAATTAAATGGAACTGATGGATCAAGAACATTTCCAATCTCATATATGATGGAGATGTTGCTATATACATATTTCTATATAGCACACCGATTTATAAACATAACATGTAATAAAAGAAGGAAGGAAATATAAATGCAGTACCTCTGCTTTTGTGTAATCATTTTTCTTTTATTGGAGCGTACCTCCATTTATGGAGAAAAAAATTATATTGTAAATGATTATGTAAACAAAACGATTTTATTTAAAATGTTTGTATACAAATACATTTATATTGTATTTATTTTCCGCTCATTTCGGTTTGTATTTATAAAATTCTAATGAATAGAAATGAAAAAAGTTTAAGAGAATTTTGTAAAATTTTTCATTTTTATAATACATGTTTGTGCATGCATTGCTGACAATTATTTAATTAAATCCTGATATCAGAACATGGCACATACTGACGTGACTATTGTTATGACTTATACTATACATGTTACGGATCATAATCGACAATTTAATATTTTTAATGGGAATTTGTTGAAATTGTTTTTAACGAGTTTTTCCGATCGTATCGTTTATTCTATGCACCTTATCCTGAAATAATAAAATTCATTTTTTAGTGTAATTTATTCTAATTGATGTGTGGAAGCGAACTAGAGAACTGTTTACTATTCTGATATAGATTTTGATCCTATAGTTGCAACTTTTTATGTTCTACACTTGCGATGATCTATACAAAATATATTTTTTTGATAAGAAACAATATTATTAAATAATCAAAAAAATCTCTGGATATTAACCCGCTCTCTACTCTACCCTATATATTTTCATAACATAACAATAAACATATACGAGTATTATATAATTTAATCATTTAATGCAATGATTTTGCTATATAATATTATTATTTGTTATATAAATGAGATGACGACTATATGTCAAGTACAGAAAATATATTTAAAATACATAAAATTTACATTAAATTACATGTTATTTTGCATATGTACATTCATTTACATATACATTTAATTTGTGCTAGAAAATCATTGAGTTGAAAATTTTATTTTTAATATTTATTGTTTTATAATTTCTATATATTATAATACTATTTACAAAATAGAGTCAGAATCTCCTGGGATATTTATTTATTTTTTTGTACAGAAAATGTGATATGATAACATTTTCTGACGCAACCAAAGCATGTTATAAAATAGTTTACATAATCTTATACGTTGATAAGTCATTTACGAAAAAGCATCAAACGTATGAACTAGTAGTCTTGTAGTCTATTTAAGAATGTTTGTAAGAAAATATTTATCTATGACCTATATGTATATACTTCGTTTGTGCATCGGTTTGATATGAATACCCCTATTTATTATATTTAAAATAGTAAATATATTTTTTTATTATATACTTAAGTATCAAAAAAAGCTTATATCAAATAAATATACATTTCAATCATCTATCTGCATACACGTATAATACATTTGTATTGCATATATTCATTTGAAAAATATGCAACATTCATAAAGTGTCACATTTCTATATTATACAAAATTGTAAACATCCAATATATATATATATATAATATGTAATGCAGTTGACAAGATGTATCAATTTTCAAAAATTGGTTATGTTTGAAATACACATACAAAGTATTTTTTTTTTATTTAAATACTATTCGTTATTATGGTAGCTATAAAGAAATGTACATTTTATTTTTAAAAAGTATATCATACTCATCACTCTCTGTCTGAAAAATAAACTCAATGATTTTTTTAATATATATATATATATGGATCTCGTAACGCCGTATCTATATTGAACGACAAGATTTGAATGGCGATGAACGTTTAAATCCAAAAAAGTGCTGAATGGTACGGCGATGACCAGATGAAGGAAATTCAAAAAAATTTTGTTTGGTGAAGTCAAATATAAAAGTAGAGTCATTTGATATTTGATTTTGTATTTCACAGTTGAGAAAATTTCGAATAAATAGAATTGTAAATATAAATTAATTGTTAACTTTTTTTTTTCTATAATCCATTCTGGTTATTTTTCGGACAGGGGACGGTGTACTTTTTTTTTTTATATATATGGGACAATTTTGTTGTGAAATACCATACATAATAAATAGAATTCATCTATGTTAAATGTAGATATTATATTATGCATATATTGTATATTTATATACACGAGATGTGTATAAAATGCATAAAAGAGTTTATATATATATATATATAGGAAAATTCTTTGTTATATATGTAATTTTAAAGAAACCCACATAATACATATTGAATCGTCTTCTTCAAGATTTCTGCTTTGAATAAATGCTATATATAAATATATACATATGTGTTACATATATACGTTAAAGAAATATGGTATTCAAAATGAAGCGATGTATGTATAAGACGACTATACGCAATATATATATATCTATAAAATGTTGTAAATAAGACTAGAATATGTATATACCACATTTAGAAAAAGGAAATGTTTTATATGTTTATATAACAACTGAACTGATACAAATATAGATATATAATAAATATTATATGTTTATGTGAATTTGTGTTCTATATGGCAGAATAAACGACTTTTCTTGCTTTTCCACAAAACAGTATTATACACCTATTGTTGTAAAATCTATATGTAATGTATGTTATATATGAAGTACAATATATATATATATATATATATAGGAAAATTGTGGTGGTGTATTTTCCAGAAGTAATCTATTTTTCTGGTTGATATCTAAGTGAATTTATGAGATGTATATATGTTGTACGTTTTACACTGAACATTTATAAATTATATATGTATACATAGGTCGTCGTTTGTATGTGTAACAGTAACCATAATATAAATACATATATAAATAAATAAGTGAAACATTATAATGAATTTAATATTTTATTTGTTTTATACTCGTTGTTTTTTTATAAATATTTTAAAATATACGACGATATTTACATATAATTTAATATTTACAATTTTATAAAATGGTAAAAATCAATATTAAAAATATAGGAGAACCACCGGTGGTGGGTGATAGTAAACGCTTTTTTTTGCTATTAAAGGACAAATATGAATATTGCCTTTCGCGCTCGTCCTTTTTGTATAAATATGCTTTAGAAAAATTAATTTACTTTTTAAAATACAAGAAGAAGAAAATAATTATTTTGATCAATTTATTATTGTCAAACATTTTGGTTTCTATTTTTTTATTTATATTTGAAAATATCCAAATTCCCTAAGGCTATTTTTATAGAAGAATTAATTTAAACAATTTCATTATATCTTTTTTATTTATATTAATTCCATTTTATTTACAATATTTTATGTACCTACACGTACCTTCGTGTACACGTGTATTTGTTTGTTAGAATAATAAAATAAAATATTAATTTTTCACCGGAGGGTATTTAACTGTGTACAAAAAAAAAAAAAAACAATAAAATTGAATATAATATTCGATTAAAAATTCCATTGCAGATAAAACAATAATATAACAATTTATTTATGAATGTCTCTAAAAGTACATATTTAAATATGGTGGTTGGTTTGTTTTTGTTTTGCAGTAATATTATAATCGATTGACTGTATTCCATTCTCAACGTACATACAAGGTTACATCAAAATCGAATGTATATGATAGCAAAAGTGTTCCAGGTTTCTGAATTCCATCCTCGAATTCCGGTGTTGGTTATCATTTTTAAGAAACTGGATAATAATTGATTGTATATTACTCCACACTGAACTTATATATACTTTTGCAAATTTTAACAAAATCATATGAGAAATGATTTAATTATAGCTATTTATAGTTTAAACATCATATTTGGAAAACTATTGCTTATAATAGTTTATATTTAAGCAACAGTTTCGGTTCACCACCGTTCAAATTGTCCTCATCAAGGTTTATCATTATATTATTATAAGAATGTCAATTACAAATTTAAATGAAAAAAAAATGTGCACAGATGGAAGTTTTTTATAAATTTTAGTGTTTTTTTTTACAAGAATAGCTTTCCATATTCGAGAATTAAATAATTTTTTTTCCCACTCTGCAATTTGAATCACTAAAATGACAATAACTATCTAATGTATCAAGTGACGGCTTACCTTTGTATATTAACTCAAATGATACAATTTTTAAATTTAGATTCGGTATTAAATGTTATAATTAAATTAATCATCACTTTTGAATATCACGATATTATCACCCATCCAACGTATAAATATAATGAGAATTAACACGTATTTATTTGCTTTTATATATTGTATAGCAAAAGGACTAAATTAAAATTTGATCGTTTGTATGTGTATATGAAATGAAAAAAAAGGAACCCACTTTATGTGTGATTCGTAAGTGTATTCACTTTAGCTTCAGTCACTTTAAGAAGGTGACTGCTGAAGATCAACACAAATTTTCTCGGTATTATTTTGATATAATTTTAAGTACAAACAATAATTTTTTTTTGCATAATCTCTAACTTTGGCATTTCTTTAATTTCATATTTATAAATTGTGGGTCGAGTATGAAACGTAGTCGTCGTCGTATATATCATCCGCATACAAAATATGTTGTGTATTGAAATAAATTCTTTGATAAATAAGAATAATATTATATTTTCGTTGGTTATTTTTTACGTTTGTTTGTACAGTGAAAGCGCTCATGTAGAAGAACGCCGCTCGGGGCCCATTTTTTAATGTGAAATCTTTCGAAATGCAAAAACCGTTTTAATATACAAGAGCTTCTACATTGACAGGCTTTCACTGTATAATTTATACATATTTTATGCGGTTTACTTTGCATAAATATATATATATAAAGTATATTACCAATGATTTTAGAAACATAAAATGAACTTTAATTTACTTTTAAGACATAAGTTATATTTTCATCTTTTTATCTTTTCTTTTTTTTTCCCCAATGTTACACATACATTTTATATAAATAAATACTGTCTGTTTTTTTTTTTTTTCATTCATGGAAACATAAAAAATATCCTTTTTTGAAAATATCTATAAAAATAATAACAGCATAAAGTACTAGAATAATATTTTTTCAGCATATTTTTTTAATTTTTTTATTTTTACTTCATAAAGGTTCATTTTTTGTTTTGTTTAGGCCCTATATTCATATCTCTAAATATAATATACATTTATAATATATATTTAATATTTGTTGAATTATGTGTATCTCTTTAAAAATTTGTGTGTGTGTGTGTGTATTTGTATATTTATATATTATCCCTTGTCAAAAAAAAAAAAAAAAAAAAAACAACTGGGAAATTGGGGATGGGATGATGTGAATTTAATTTGTTTTTGTGGTTATATGGATTTCAAGTTTGTATAACAACGATTTCCTCCGTCACACTTATACTATATATTTGTACACCAGTACATATATAAACATATATATATATACTATATTTATTATAGTACCTATATATATAGAGGAAAATGTATATTTATGTATGTCCTTCATATACCATATTTAGTATATCTATATACAATATATGAGAAGAAGAAGGATTATAGTAGATTTATATAATAATTCAATATAAAGTATATATAATATATGTAAGTTATAAATAAGAATGTATATAAATACTATGTATATATATTTATTTGTTGAGAGAAGGAAAAGATGATGGGAAAAAATATATCCTTTCAATTAAATATATAGTATTCATATATATATTTATATATAAATATATTGTATATGTAATAAATTGTATATATAAGGTTGTCAACTATCTCCCTTCCGCCTTTTTGCTCTTTATTCAATGCTTTATAAAAAGTGTTACAGTAATCGGATTTAGTTCAAATATGCGCCGTTTTGTTCGATAATCTGTTTCCATCTAGACTGCAACTTCATAATACCTCCCTCGTAGAAGCCCCCCTCCTTATTTGCGAAGAACTCGGACAGCCACTTTTCACAAGCCTCTTTTGAGATCAACTTTACACCACCAAGGGCGTTCGCCATGGACAGGAACAGGTGGTAATCACTTGGCGCTATGTCCGGGCTATATGGTGGATGCGATAAAACCTCCCATCCGAGCTCCCGTAGCTTCTGACGAGTCATCAACGAAGTGTGTGGTCTGGCGTTGTCCTGGTGGAACACTACACCCTTCCTTTTGGCCAATTCTGGACGCTTCTGGTCGATCGCCTGCTTCAAGCGGTCCAGTTGTTCGCAGTAGATGGTAGAATTAAGCGTCTGGCCATATGGGAGCAGCTCATAGTGGATGATTCCCTTCCAATCCCACCAAACACACAGCAAAACCTTCCTGGCCGTCAATCCCGGCTTGGCCACTGTTTGGGACGATTCACCGGCCTGCGACCACGACCGTTTTCGCTTGATATTGTCGTATGTGATCCATTTTTCGTCGCCAGTCACCATCCGCTTCAAGAATGGGTCGAGTTCGTTCCGTTTCAGCAGCATTTCGCAAATGGAAATTCGGGCCATTAGATTTTTCACTGTTAATTCATGTGGCACCCAAACATCAAGCTTTTTTTTGTATCCAGCCTTCTGCAGATGGTTTAAAATGGTTTGGTGACTAACTCCCATCTCCTGGGCGATGTCACGAGATGCCACATGCCGGTCTAACTCGATGTATTCCATGATTTGATCGGTATTTGTCGTCACAGGTCTTCCGCCGGCTGGCTTATCCATGGTGTCGTTTTCACCGGCTCTGAATCGTCGAAACCATTCCTCCGCGGTTCGAAGTGATAGAGTACCATCCCCCAAAACACCATTAATCTCACGGAACGTTTCTCTAGCGGATTTGCCTTTAACGAAGGAAAACTTTAAAATAGCGCGAATTTCGGCGTTAGTGAACTCCATGTTTACACGTCTATAACTGTTGAACGCAATATCCAAACTAATCATACATAGCGTCGTTTTGTTTGTTATGTCAAGAGCTTTCAAATTATGTACAGTGTTGCCAGATACGAGCTCTGTAGCGCTTTGTACATAGCCGCGAAATTAAAAAGACAAAAAGGCGGAAGGGAGATATTTGACAACCTTATATATTGTATAGAGTTCATTCAAGAATAAACCGATTATAATTTATGTTATATAGTATTTTTACGAGTGTATTAAAAGTTTTAGTAAAATTATATATTTTAAGTTTTGTTTTCGCATAATTTTTCATTCAAAGAATTATATAATTTTCATCGTTTCATCATCTACAACATTTTCCGTCTTATCGGTCAACAAGTGGATTCCACTATGAAAATATATATGTTTCGTGACTTATAATATATTGTATTTTTTATTATTATTTGATAAGTTTTGCATTTTTTAGTATATAGTGTTGTTCTTAAAGATGTTTTGTTATGTAAATTTAGTGAATTGAACTCGGTGTTCATTGACTATAGAGTTTAGCATGAACGTTATATTCACTAAGCCACTGAGTGTTGACTGTTGCATGAATATATGTAATATTGTGCAGAATAAAATTAATATTATTTTATCTCTGTAATTATATAGAAATATTTTGACTAATTAATCTATTTATAATAAGAAAATTTTTTTAATAATTGAATAATGCATTTTATAAATTGTCGATATTTACTAAACTTTTATTAATTTTATTTAACTAATTGAATTCTGATTTTTTTTTTTTTGCCTCTCCTTTTCTATTGAATTAAATGGGAAACAAAAATGTTTTACAAACAATATAAAATAAATCTGTAATTTGTAAAGAAAAAAAAAAAGGTTTTCTTTTTTCATTATTTTTTTCTTTAAATATTACACATGAATGAACAAATATTTAAATTGTGTCTAGACCTTTGTGTTTATATATATTCCTTGATTACAAAAGGCACAACATTTAAATTCCTATAGCTTAATTCATTGAATACTGTTTACTGTTAAAGTTATATTATTTACTTTACTATATATGTTATTAGAAATATTATTTCAGTTTATTAGATTCATATTCATTCGGGGTGGTACAAAATGTCAGGACTTTTATACACTTAATAAAATCACAGAATACATCTTATGATTGTTGACAATCTACACATATGTTGTTGCTTCATGTTTTTATATATATATATACAACATATATTATATGTATTGTCATGTGTTGAGCGGGCAAAGTTAACATATTTAATTTTTTGTTGCTGTAACTTTAAATTTTTTGGACAATGTTTTTGGATTTTATTTATTTATTTTTTCATTCCTTGTGTCACTTTCTGTTGTCATAAAGTGTTTGCTTTTATCGCCTGCATAGTAGTACAATCAAGAAATGATGCGTAACAGAAATTGTGGCAATTTTATAGCAGGTTATTACGATACACCATAAACGTTAAATTTTTTTCTGGGTTAATTGCATACGTTTCATTTTTGTTTTCGACTCTATAATTAATTGTCTATTTTTTACCTTTTCTCATGATTATATTTATTTGTTCTCAAAAAAATTGGACACGAAATTAATACTGTCGTAATATATTATTTTAGTTAACTCTTTTATTATTTATATTACAATTTTAATGGAATAAATTAGGGAAACAATCTCTCTTTTTGATAATTGCAGCAGATCAACTGAATGCATTTATGGGATAGATATTATAATTCATATGTAACATGAAGTAACATGACTTGATGATGATTTATAAAGATAATATTATGCAAATTATCATATATCTATAAAAAAAAAATAAAATAAATATCATGTCAATATCTATTTAGAGAAGAAAGATTGAATCTATAATTCCATTAGCATATAAATATATACGATATGATACGTGTATGTATATTATTAAGGATATAGGACACCTTCATAGTGTTCAATTTATGTATGAATGAATGAATAACAAACAACAAAGTTTTATTATATATTAATATTTACAACAAACAAACAAATCTAATATAAATGCAAATATTTTAATTTTAAACATAAAAATCATATTCATTTTCATTCTTTATATTATATGGTAATATATATAGGTTTAGTCTAGTCTCTATCTATCTATCTATCTATCTATCTATCTATCTATCTATCTATTGTATACATAGTCTCATCTATAGCCTGTTTATTTAGTATTATATAAATCTAGGAAATATACACATAAATCTTTCGATATGTGTTTACCTTATACCCAAAATATTATCATCATACATGAATTTATTCATAGAAAATATTTACGATATTTCTAAATTTTTATATTGCATATTTTATTGTGTGTATGTGTTTTGTGTATGGCGTGTTGTTATTCGAAAAATTTGTGTTTATATGTCAACACATCGGTCATATTCATATATAAACTTTCAAGGGTCATCTAAATATCATCGCTCACAATTTATACAATATATATAGGTATTATTATATTATGTTATTATATATACTCGTAAATTAGGTACTCGTATTATATATTGTATTAAAAATATAGTATATTTTCAATCATTGTCTATTTTTCTATATACATATCTTTTTATTATGTTGTTATTGGTATTATCTTCAAATTTTTCTTTCTCTCTCATAAATCATATTCCATTGGGTTGCAAAGGTATATCAAAATATATGTGTTTTGGCTATAGTTAAAAATTATTGGCAATTGTCAACAACGGTATGGTATGGTAGATTGTAAACTGTTCCTGAATAAAAATTTAGTATATTCACTCGGATGTTTGATGTGATTTTCCTTTTTCGTCTACGAATCGATTCTCCATATATGGTCAGTAGAGTTTTCTTACTCTTCTGACTCGATCACAATTTACGAAATGTGACACAAGCACTGCCGGTTGCTGATTTCTCTATAAAATTTTTGGCCGTAGTTTTATGGAGGTTCAAATTCTATTCTCTGTCAATTGTACTTACTAGAAGAAATTTCATATATCTAATTTTTTTCTAAATAACGTAAATTACTTACATAAAAATAAGCAAGCTAAGAAAAATTTTTTATATATTGAATTACACATATAAAAATTAAATAAATTTAAAAACTGCGCTATTTGTATTTCTTTAGCTATAACTTGATGGTATCAAGTAAAGATATTTGTATAATATATTGATTGCCAACCAGAAGACATTCTATAGCATATACAATTTGTGTGACGTTTAGTAATTGCAAAATTGGTTTTTCATTATACTATTTATTCGTTTTATACTATACCCATAATTATTTTCGCTCAAATTAAAACCCAGAAAGTTTGCATTTAAGTGAATTTTTATTAAACTTTAAATTAAATTAAGGATATAATGTAATATTCTTTTTTCCACACCTACCTCTATATAACACAATAATTGGGTTACACATTTTTTTCTTCAGCCATTCTCACGTTATCATTACATGCGCATATTATTATTTATTCTATTATTATATATATTTATCTAAAGTCTATCGCCACCATATGTCCGATAAAAAACCGGAATAACTTTTTAATATATTGGCTGTTGATTGATTTATGTATTGTGAAACGTTCTTTATGAATTGATAGTAAAATTTCATGACATGTCTTTAAATGTAAGTCAAAATGTAATGCATTAAGTGACACTAGGTTTTTGTGTGTATGTTTGAAAAATGATTTTCGAGAACAAAGGGGACCAATGGTAAATTTTGTTTGTAAAAATAGGTTACTGCAGCACTTAAAATGAAATGCTTATTTATTCACAACATTAACAAATGTATGATTCAGTTGAGAATAAATTTGTCCGACAAGTAATCGAAATAACAAAGAATTGTAAAAATAAATTAATTGTTTACTTTTTTTTTTATTAATCCATTCCGGTTATGTTTCGGCCAAAGGGTGTATGTGAAAATAAATGTAGGTGTATATATAAACCAAGGTTGAAAAAGTTTGTCGTGTCCTTTTTTTCTTTTAGAAAAATGTACACAAATACACACACATGCATGGCATGTATACACAAGACGGAAGATATATAAAAACTGTATATGCATACGTAAAAAATACATACTTTAATGTATCTAGTATAAATATATATATTGTATATATGGTATATGGGGCTATCTATCAATGAATAATCTGTCAAAAACACGAAAGTCATGCTAAGGGTGTTGGATTTTCTTTTTAAAAAATAAATTAATATTATTTTTATTTTTTTATTTTTTTTTTCTTTATAATATTATTATTATTATAAAAATGAAATTATATTATTTCTTTAATATGACTGATAATATTTCTAATAATATATATTGTAAATATAGAGTTGATATAATAAAAACAGAAATAAATTGTATTTTATATATAAGAAATAATATTGCCATAGCCATATATATAAAAAGAATATTCTCAAATCATTCTCATAATATCCGCATATAAAATATAATAATAGTTAAACCATAAAAATGGTGACTGGTTATTTTCTTTTGAATATTTTTCTTTTCAATATATCATATATAAAATCATATGTATATGCATATAATGATGCTGTATAATGTCCTTCTATTTCCATTTTGTTATACATCATTATAAATATTGTATATTCGCACATATACATTTAAATAAAATAAGATGAAAAGACAAATATCATTTTGTAGTAATTTTATTATAGTGTACCAATGTGCGATTACCTACGCTCTTCCAATCTATCTATATACGGCTGGTATTTTATAAATTAAATTTTACGTTACAAAATATAAAATTAACCCATGTCCTTCGTAAATTTTATTTTAACTTATTTATAGTATTTTTTACTTGCTAAAAACTCATTTTTTTCGAAAACTATATACTATACTTAAGCACACGATCTTTGAGTGTAGCGTTTAATGTTAGTATATCAAAATAAATGCGTAATTATGAAAATTTCATAAAATTGAGACTTAATACATTACAATTGTATAGCAGGAAAATTTATCTTCTGTATGACTAATTTGAAAATGTCACTTCTCTACGGTTCACATTAATCTGTTTAAACTGAAATTTTTTCAATTTTTTATAATTGATTTCTATTAGATTAATTTTTAAATCTGAATTTGCTAAATAAATATACACTATTTATTGCAAAATGTTATAAAATTTGGATAATTATGATTTGAATTGAAATATTTAACATTGCATTGCATTGTAATCATACATTAAAAAATTCATTTGTATGTCCTGGATTATTTAAATTGTATTCTATTTATATATAGCGAACATACAATAGATCACATATTCTTTGTAAATCGATCGATGTTGTGTATATAAATAATAATCATTGTACGTACCATCTATTATAAATTAATTAATAAAATATGTACATGTAGGGATTAGTTTCAAAAGAAAATAAACAATAACTTGTTGTTTTAAATATTAAATATATACAAAACATAAGCTGTGGTTTGGTATAAGTTTGGAAAAATTTGCATATTAATTATAGAAATTTTAATTTGAAATTTTATTTTTCTCATATTGTGTCATATGAGATGACTTCTTTTCTGCCATATGTAAATAATTAACTCAATGCAATATCTTTGAAAATCATAAAATATATAACTTTTTAATTAATTTAATAATATTTATTATTTAAATAATTCTAATACACCATCGCAACAAGATAATAACTGTATAATTAAAAATAACATCACATTCAAAGGACTGTTTCTTTTGAAATGCATTAAATATAATTTCCCTGAAGATATCCATGTAGTTTTATATATTATTAATATATATATAACATTATATACTTATTATTATTGTATATAATAGTAATATTAATATAAAATAATATTCGTATACATAGAACCCAGCACTTGCAAATAATATATAGAGAGATAGATATTAAAATGAATATGATAAAAACTTTTAATGATATTTGAATTTTAATTATTTAATGTACATTGAGGTGATGGTTTATAAAAGTATTTCTCTGAAATATAAGCATATTTATACTTCCATATAGAATTGTATAATAGTATAGCAATAATTATATAATTATATAATGCATACATTCGTATATTTAATAATACATGTTACAGAAAGTGTTTATAAGTAAATTATAAATTTGTTAAAAAACAAAATGTAATTGCTAAATTGTAATTTTTTTTTATTATTTGTAATATTTTCAGGCTGAAATATGGAGTGTTTTTATTGCAATATTACGAAAAAGTGTAAGAAATCTTCAGGCCTGTACGGATGTTGGTTTAATTGAACATGTATTAGTTCGTTTACAACGTGCTGAAACTGTTGTTGCAGGTAATATATTATATATTTATTTATTGTTTTTTATTGTTTTTTAAGTCATATATTGCACCAAATGGAGCTTTATGTCATCTAATAAACCTTTCATTACAACCAAGTTGGTAAATTACTCCACACATGGGAGTATATAACAATTTACCAATTGTACTGCAATTAACGAATGATAGATGTTTTCAAAATTCTATTTTTATGATTAGCCCCTAGTGATGTGTAGACATTGTTAATCTTTGAATAGCGTCCAACTCAATATTTTCAAAGACATCCATTTTTCTTTTTATTCCATAAACAAACAAATGGTCACCCGCAACAGTGAAATTTGAGTATTAAAATTTCCTATGAAAAATAGAGAGAATTGAACCCGCTATATTTCATGATTAATAATATTTATTTCGGGGCTATGCCACTGCATTACTAAGTATTTTATTTATTTATAATAATAATAATTATTATTTAAACGATTGCATTTTAAAATATTATGTTATATTTAATCGATTAGTTACGATTAGTTACATATATTAGTCACGCAAACTGAACAACACAATCTGGTTTATGAAACTGTTTTGAGTATACATTGTGAAGGAAGTAATTTGTTGGTGGAACTAATTATTTATGTAATTCCAATCTAAAGTCGCACCTACAATATTTCATTCAAATTAATCATGTACAAACATTTATGGAAATCATATAAATTGTATTGGAATTATTCTAATAATTCTCAGGTTTTATCGGAGCGGGAGAGATGATAATTTGTTGTACTAGATAAAAGTTAAATAAAAGCACTACTTCTGATAAATTACCTAAGCTTATTAATCTAAAAAATATAAGCCTATATCTTTTAAACGGCGTTTAAATTAACCCCTTAAGGTTTTTGCACGAGCCAGGCTCGTCCTAACGAATTTTTGAAAAAAGGCATATAACGAGTCAATATAGTTTGATCTCGTCGTTTTTCCACTTTTTAAGACTTTCATCATAAAAGGTCAAGAACCTTAAGGGGTTAATATAATTTTTATTTATTTAGAACACATTTTTCTTATAAATTCCATTGAATTTTATTTATGTAGAAAATTATACAATACTCAATGGTTATCTAAAAGTTCAATACTTGCATAAAAGTTCAATACTTGCTGGTATTTGCAGAGCCCATATATAATAGAGAAAGTTCACTGTTTTATTTAATTTTTTTTTTTCTCACACAAATGTGCAAAATTTTTACGAAAAAATGTTGCCATATGGCTCATTTATAATATGCAAATATAATATATTTTCACATATTTATATTTATTATATAATAATATAATTAGCAGACAGCAATAGCTTATTATTTTAATAGTTTAGTTTAGTTTAGTTTATCCAATTTACAATATTATATACAATATAATTATATATCAAATATTATTATAGGAGTCATTTAAAATATTTATTTTGTGTTGTGCGTATACATTATTTGATTAACAAAAAGTTATGTTTAACTTTATTAAATAAATATAAATTTATAAAATTGGAGTGAGTGTTTGGTTGTGCGTGTAGAGATGAATTTGTGTTTAAATTGCAACATGATGATACAATATAATAGAGGAACAAATAAATTTAAATAATTAGTCTAATTTTATACTATAACAACATGAGAGATAATCGATATATTGATTGAAAATAATTTTATGTGTAATAAATATAATGTATTGTATATATAGATGTGGGTATCTTTTTATATAAATTGTTTATATATTTACTATATCATCATTATAATTCGATATTTTAATATTTGTAATTGGATGATATTATACGATATTCATGTTACATATTTAATCTATGTAATATTATAAAATTAAAATTAAACACGAATTCTCGTATATAATATAAAATAATGAATTAAAAACTTTATGTATATAGTTATTGATATGGTCATGTCCTATTTTTATTTGCTTATATATAATATATATGGGAATGAATTAATCCTTTAACTATATATACCATTAAAAAATTATTTTATATATATTATATTTTGTTCCGCAATTATAAAATGAGTATACAAATATATGTAATATATTTTATTTACAATTTTCATATATATTTGGATTGAAAAACAATTTCACGTAAACTCCGAACTATGAAACTCAGATTTTAATTATTATTATAACAAAATAACAAAAATATTGACATAACATTTGTGTTTCACTTTACGACCATTATCAAGCTACAGAAATTTTTATGTTGTCATTTGTTTTGTTAATGTAGATATTATAAATTTTCTATAAACTATAGTGTAATAAAGAGGATATAATTTAATAAAATTATTTCGCTATAATTATTTAAAATTTTATTAATTTCTATTACCTCAACATTTCATCTTTTATGCGTTGTCTATAATATACACGGAACTTTCCAATTATCGTCTAGATGAAGATTTTCTATTGATTTTAAAAAATATGTGTGTGTATATGAAAAGGTACGAATTGTCCCTTTTTTATATTCTATTAACTTATTTTGGAATGTCCTGATTGTTTGATGTACGCTGTCGGACATAAAAGCCATTGCGTTATTATTTTATTTATATAGTTTTCCTTTTGATTTTTGTATAAAGTTTCAAAATTTTATCTAAGATTATTTTTTCAATAAAAAAATAGATAATTTTTAAGTTAAAATGTTCCTGATTTTATGGGAAATAATATGGTAGAGGAACCTTTTTTTTATTTTATGTTTACTTTCTATATATTCAATTTTCTTTTGGATAAACCATTTTAAATACACATTTGATTTTACCATATCTTGGTGTGATTTTTATTATATAGATAAATTCGGTCTTTTGAGATTGAACTAGCACCGTTTCAGTAATTATTTTAGACTTTGTTTTTTTTTTGTTGTAAAACTGTGTTGATATGCGTACGCGTTTGTAGGTGTGGAACCATTTAACTGTAATATCATTGATGTTGGTTCTGGGTAAAGTAAAGAACAGATTAAATTTATCGAAAGTGAAAATAAATATTGTGCCTATTTCATTTCGTTGTGGTTATTTATGAATATCTCTGCGGCCTCTGTTTGTCGGACCCAAAGCATGTTATGTATCACAAATGAAAGCTTTTGATTGTGGCAAGTTTTGACACTTATACCGAGAAATTTTTTTCTCATATTTGAGACAATTGCGTTATCTTCTTATCCGCAATTTGTAAAAAGTGTATCAACACTTTAAAATCAGTTAATTTGTTAATGAGATATTGAACATTGGATCCAGAAGAGTGGAAAAAATGGTTTGATTGAAAATTCGTGTAACTTCCCAAAATGTTATATGATATTTTTTCCTCAAAATAATCCAAAGATCCTAGCGTTTTTCACAAATTGCCACACGCTGTATATATTATAGTAAATACTTATATATTTCTGCAGTTACATGTGTATTGTATATAAAGCAGAAAATTTTCATAAATATATCAATGGCTAAAAATTTAAAACAGAAAAGAAACAGATTTTCATTTTATATATAAATACTCGTCGTATTTCCTGTATTCGGTTTTTTTTTTTCTTATAATATTTATTCTTTCCTTTCGTTCTGTTTTCATTTTTTTTTTTTTTTCCTTTATTTATATCATCACAACGTGCCATTATTCGTTCCATATGCAAAAGCAAAAAAATTTATATTAAAATACAAAGAAAAAGGAACTAAATTGAAAATATAGAATGTGATATGCCGGAAGCTAAGAAAAAGCTTGGAAAAATATAAAAAAAAGATAAAATACGGAAAATCCAAAACGACAAACTGCTTTCGCAATATATTCAACGTTTTTGTTGTTGTTGTTTTGTTTGATACATTTCTCTCTCTCGCTACATCTATCTATAATATATATTATTAAATACGATTATGTATTCGAATGACAAAACATATATATTTATGTATAAACAATATATATTTATATGAGGGAAAAAACGTTGATGATGGTAAATCAATCAAATTGACATGAATTTCAATCGGTAACCGATACCTACTGCTTTTTATTCACTTTTCTTGATACATAGACATTACCATTTTTTTTTTTTTTTTGTGTCTTTCTTTTTATGTATATTTTGATTTTTTTTCCAATATATATTTTTTCATTTGGAAAATATATCAAAGGATCTTATTATTATTTTTCCTTTGTTTCAATAATAACAATAATAATAATAATAATAATATCAATAATCGTAATAATAATATATAATATGATATATTGGGTGATATAAGGAAATTCTTGATAGAAATTCCATTCTTTGATTAAAAATAATATTTGTTCTTTTCCTTATGTCATAATATATAAAAATAAACGTATGTACGTCCTTATTAGATTTTTTCCTTTTATTTATAATCTACCTTATTCATCCTATTATTATGTATTTGTATAATATAGTACAATCGATTTATTCTATAAGCAAGTTATAAGGCGAGTTCTTTATGTAGGAGTGGTTTTGCTTATAGCGGGGTTTTCTTCATAACTTGGTCATTTCGTAACCGATTTTGTAGATATTTTGAATGTAGGTTAAAAGTTGATGATAAACAGTATCTAAGAAAATTCTTGAAAATTGATAGTCAGGTCAGTTAACTTGACAAATCAATACCACTATCAGATATTGTGTTGTGTTAATGAATTACCATATACTGAATTTAAAACTTAAAACTCTAACAACATACCTAACACTTTTCTTATAATTCCACTTTAAATCTACATATATAATATAAAATTTCATTAAAATCTATTGATATAAAATTTCAGGCGAACTAACCTGGATGTTAATTACCCAACATTTTCTTAGAAACTGTCCGCAGAATCCCAATTTTAACCTGCATTCAAAATTTCATCAAAATCGGTTAAGAAATTCTCAAAAATTACAAAGTTCTGGGAAGAGATATCAATTCGTTAATTTTCATATGAGCAAATTTTCATACAAATTTATAATAAAACACAATTTATTTGCCTATCCAGGGCAAATTGCTTACAGAGCACTTTGTTTATATACGATTCGACTGTATTATAAAATAAATATAATATAAATCATGAACACAAACCAATCAATGTTATTATGTTAATATATACATAATATTCTTGTCATATCCGCATATACACGACAATAATAATGGTGTAATTGAATGGAAAATGATTTTTAAATTCTTATCATTTTATAATGATTAATATTTATTTATTTACGCGTATTAATTTATAATTTATTTTATATTTTCAGATTTGTTAATAGAAATGTTAGGTGTATTGGCCAGTTATAGTATTACAGTAAAAGAATTAAAATTATTATTTGGTGCAATGAAATCTATGAATGGCAAATGGGTATGTGTTATTTGTTATGTTTAGAAATTATTCGAAACAGGTTAATTAAAATATATATGTTTGGCAATAATTATGTATACATTTGTTAATTTTTCAACAGCCAAGACATTCAGCAAAATTATTAAATGTATTACGTCAAATGCCACATAGAAATGGACCGGATGTATTTTTTAGTTTTCCTGGCCGTAAGGGTTCAGTAAGTAAATTTTTTATTTATTATATTATAATTAGCTATATATTAAATAAATAAAATATGAAAATTCCTACATAGACCTAAATAGATTACATCCGTCATCATATCAACGATTTTTATATACAAAAATGTAAATTATATTATCAATTTGGAGTATTTAATAGAAGAAATTTTTAAATAAAATTACTTCATGCTTTAAAAAGAATTTTACTGATATTAAACGGAACATTTCGTATCGTCATTTTTATTATTTAAATAATGTGGTTGAGAAGGTTAACCTGTAAGCAGTATCACTCTAGTTATTTATAAATTTCCAAAAATCCACAAGATTTCTTCTTAAATCAGATTGTATCTTAGATAAGTATGAGGGATAGTTACAATATAAGTTTTCATAAAATTCATAACAAAGAATAGATAGATAAAACGGGAAGTCAGAATTTAAAGCTGAATTACAATATTCTTATTCGGCCAATTCCGAATGAATTTTAATTTGTCAGCAGATGTAATAAAATATCCATTAATGCACGTTCAACATCACTAGTCAAAATCTACCAAAATTAAAATTTCATTGCCATCAGCAACATGACATAGAACATACTCGTATATAATCAACAAATACGATCTAGAAATACATTTTAAAATAAAGGTATCACAATCCGTTGGAATAATGTGAACACAAACAATAAAAATATACATAAATTAATATTAGAATTTTAAAAACCAGTCACGACGAAAAACATGAAATTCATGATTGCTGTAGTTATTCTATGAAATTTCAGTTGCAGTGTAGGCAACGGGTCGATTCTTAAAATGACCAAATAGCTATTTTACGAGTGCTTCAGATTCGCTCGTCGAAACCTCACATATAGTTTTCAATAAAGTTTATATGCGAATTTTACCATTTGCTAAATGATGATTGAAAATTTAATTTTAATGCTTGTAATTAAATGAACCTCTATATATTTTTTTTTTTTTGTTTGAGTTAATCCAATAATACCGGGAAAGAAAACAAATATTTGTGTATAAACAAATTTTATTTTAATTTCCATTGTTACACTACACTCAACGTAGGTATACCATAATATATACAATTTTTTTTTTTCAATTCTATTCTTGTGGTTATTTTATGGTATCCATTAAAATAAAATCATATTCATGCAAAATATATTTATTTATATAAAAGCAAACAATCAATATTATATCTGTATATTTAAATGTGTATTTGTGTGCGTATAAATTATATATGGTATAATGATACAGGCATCCCGTTCAACTGTTCCATTCTATTCTAATTCGAAATGATGAATAAGGCATAGGACATAAGATACATAATCCGGTGTTATAGGTTATTTTTTAAAAATTTTATTTCATATCGAAATATATCCCTGAATGTTAAACTGTTATCTAATTGTATAACCATGTAGAATCGATGCTGCATAGGTGACTGATCTAAACAACCCTGTGTGTATTTACTCTTATACCGTATATATATATATATATGAAAGATGAAAATCATTTTTTCAGTTATATAACTTAATTTACATATTATTTACAAATCTATTTTAAAAATTATTTTATTTTATTATTTTTTTTCCTTCTGATATATAATTTATAACGTGCAAAACATAAATATAATAAAAGTGACAGAGAAAATAGAAAATTTTTACCATAAGAAAATTTAACGTTGCCATCGTCGGCGTCGCCATGCCAAAACATGAAAAATGAATGAACAAACAAACATAATTTTATTCGTTTATTCGTTTTTTTTCCAAAATCACATAATCGTGATCTGGAATTTAAATATACCATTTCAAATTTAAATTAATTTTTTTTCTAAAAATTTCTTTTTAGTGGCAAATTCATTCTTATTTATTTTAGCTCGCATATATACGTGTTTGGATACGGTCTTATGCAATCCGCTATATGTAGGTAGACGTAGCGTATAGCGTCGAGTCTATAATATATTATAGATGCCATGCCATATATAGACTGTCATTTCATTTATTTGATATCAAATTATCTTCTATATAATATATATAGTTATACAATATATAGACCGACGTTTTATATTTTTCATGAGCTTTTCTTTTCATTTTCTTTCCTTTATTATTTTTTTTTTTTGTGTTTGTGTGTATAATATTTATAAAAATTCTGTAAAAAAGAAAATTTTATGAAATTAAAAATATTAAAACAAATAAAGTAGAGAAAAATTAATTTATAATACTTATGTAGACTTATACTTTTTTTTTTCATATATCACGTTACGTGAATGTACACATTTTATTTAATTAAATAATCCATTAAAATTTAGATTATATTTATAGTATAAATTTATTAAATATATATAACCTAATTAAATAATGTACATTTAATTAAATTCAAAACGATTTTAGATGTTATTATATACCATAATATATAATACAATACAAAAATGTACGACTGGCTTCTTGTAGAGATATGTATGAATATACATTGTTGATTTTAAATATACGATTAACAATATGTTCGGATTTCAAGTGGATATATGATGAAAGAGTTTGGAAATAGGTATCACATTTATTTGAACTTGAAAAGAGTATCAAACATTTTTCATTCCAAAAAGTTGATAAATATATTGATTATTTAAAATGCAGTGCTAAGATTAAACCCGTAAACAAATGTAAGAGCAGACAACACTCTTTTAAACTCGATGTACTATGAGAATACTAATACTAAACATCCTTTACCATAATATAGTATAAGTTTTACAACCATACCATGACTATACGAACTGGCTATATCGAAACTATACTACTTTTGCGGATTTAATGGAGTCTCATTAATTTCATATCAGGATTATTTTCACTATATTCATGTGCGACAAATATGTTTATTGAAGCAATGGTTTTTTTACCAGTAATGAGAATTATCATTGAATAAAGTAAAGTTGTACTTTATAAATTTTATTATAACTGCGAACACTGATAATAATTATTAAATAATTCCCTGTTATTATATATTATGATTGAAAAGTATATCATACGCTTAAAAAATACTCTCTTTATAGTTAATAAATAATATAAAGGATTTTAAATTTTAATAATTTTTATATAATCATAATCATACATTTTCGTTCCCATAAAATGTTCAAACAGCTTTTACATTCACTTTACATTACAATTTAATGATGAGAGAAATTGAAAATATAAATAATATTGAATTTTATTAATAATTTATTTTCTATATATTCGTATATAATATACATAACAAATCATATTACATAATGTATAGATAAACAGAAAACAAGGACATATTTTAATGTATGTATTTTTAAAAATATAGAGTTATAAAATAAAATATATACCATACGACATATTTTACATATTTATAAAAGCATACACCACCATCACCACCCACTCCCCAACCACCCACCCTTAAGCGATATTATAAAATATGAAATTCTATGTCATTTAATATATGTCGTATTTGCATATGTACGCAATTTTACATATATTGTATGTACAGCAAAACCCCTATTATACGTAATCTCACGGGAGTACTTACATGATATAGAGGTTCATACAAAGCATTATATAATTAATTAATTAAATCATGACAGATGATGTTTGTTGTAAAAATCAGTATGTACAATTTTATTGAGGATCAAGCAACAGTGATTGTAACGCACAAATTCGCATTGTAATATCTTCTTTTTTTATTTATTTCAATTTACTAATAATATTACTATTTTTAATATAAAATTTGGGTCACTATTAAAAAGAATTTGCATATGGATAATATAGGACAATTTTTAATAAAATCAAAATTGCAGTCAGTCAAAACATTTATATAAGATCTCCTCTATGGATAATTCTCGAACTATCATGTAGTTTGTCGTATGAAAAGAAATTAAATAAAACTAAAAATTAAAGGATCAAGAACCACTCAAGGATAACTCTCAAAAATAAGTATGTGTCATATCTCGTATGAATGGTAATTAAACAGGGAATTGAATGAGAATGTGAAACTTGTATAGAACTTTGTAAGGATAAATTTAGTAAATAACCATGCAATATATTTTATGCATGTGAAATTACACAGAAAATTTAATAAAACGTAAAACTTGAACCATCAATCTTATTTTCGAATATAAGAATTTTATCATTCTTATGAAAAGGATTTAAACAGAATATAATTCTTCATAATATACCCTGTTTCTTTGGGGAAGGAAATAAATTGAGTTGACGATTTAAGAATTTGTTCCAATTATTTCATATTATATATATGAATGAACCCGCAATAATGAAGATGAAAGTATAAAGAAATAACAATAACAAAGTAGATAACATTTCGATGGCAAATTTTGCACTTCCATAAGATGAAGCTTCCGTATGATGTATTCACATGAATAATACAAGGAACCGATCATTTTTACATACGATAGAGGTTTTTCTCTGCATTGTCACATATTTTATATAAATAATATATTATATAAAGTTCAAAACCCTTCACAAAAATATTAGTCAAATTTAATAAAATAAAATAAAATATGTCTGTCTATAATATACTCTCCAAATATGGCTATATATATATATATATATATGCAATTTACATATGATGTATATATAAATATGCATATTTAAAAATATGGGAAGAGGAGGCCATGATTATACATGTAATGTTTATGGAATGTGTACAATATTTAAATATACATGCATATGATGCTATTCAAAATAATATGGATAGATTGTTGAATTGCCTTAAGGTAAATATGTTTATATATGTTTGTGTATATTATTATGTAATGTTTAAATATACCATATATATGTAAAATAACTTCAAAACACATAAATCTTTCATAATAATATGTATATAATATACGCATATTTATATAATAACAAAATGAAAAACCTTTTCGTATTTGTAAATATGTTGTTGTTGTTGTTGTTGTTGCTGTAACTTTGTTTTGCTATTTTATCTTCATCTCTAAAGGAATAAAAATATACGTGCCTTTTCATCAAATAATATACGTAACATATATTATAATATATATTTGGAAACAATAACAACAGCTACAATATATATATATATTACATCACACGCACCCTTCAGTGCTGACGAAAACATATATCGCAAATAATAATAATTTTTAACAAATTTATTTCGCATACAAAATTATAATGTACACAACAGAACACAGGGTTATAGGGTGTTCAACATTACTATATATTTATATACATTCAGTCAAATAAGTACCCGGAAATTTGAAATAAAACACAAACAACTTATCAATCATCTAAATTTATTATATCCCCTTCAAAATAGGCCCCTTCTGAGGCAATACACTTCTTCCAACGAACAATCCAATCATCGAAACACTTTTTAAAGCTATATTCCGAGATGGCCTTCAATTCTCGTTGCGAATTAGTTTTGATGTCTTCAATGCTCTCAAAACGGGTTCCACGAAGTGGTAATTTGAGTTTTGGAAACAGGAAAAAGTCACATGGTGCCATATCTGGAGAGTACGGTGGTTGTTCGATGATATTTGTTGAATTTTTGTTCAAAAACTCGTTAACAATGATCGCTTTGTGCGCTGGTGCATTATCGTGGTGCAAAATCCAACTGTTGTTCCGCCACAAATCTGGTCTTTTGCGACGAACATTCTCTCTCAAACGCTTCATAACGCCAAGATAATATTCTTTATTGACGGTTTGTCCCTCCGGTAAGAATTCCGAATGAACAACACCACGAATATCGAAGAAAACGGTCAGCATCACCTTGATTTTCGATTTGCTTTGGCGCGGTTTTTTCGGTTTCGGCTCATTTTTGGCGCGCCATTCCGATGATTGTTGACTTGTTTGCATGTCGTACTCGTAAACCCATGTCTCGTCACCAGTTATGATGCGTTCGATGAACGTTGGATCTGAATTTACGCGTTCAAGCATGTCTTCAGCCACCTTACTGCGATTCATTTTTTGAAGAAAATTCAGATCTTTTGGCACCAATCGCGCTGCGACTTTCCGCATACCCAAAACATCAACCAAAATATGACGAGCGGTCTCATGAGACATGTTCATTTCTTTGGCTATCTCTCGCAAACTATTATGACGATTTTCGAGCACCATTACCTTTATTTTGTCGACGTTTTCTTCAGTTGAAGAGGTCGAAGGCCGTCCTGAACGTGGCAAATCGTTCACTTCTTCTCGCCCCTCTTTGAACGATTTATACCAATCGTAAACTTGAGTTTTCGACATGGTTGAATCACCAAATGTTTTTTTCAACATTTCCAATGTTTTGACACAAGAAATTTCGTTTGAAACACAAAATTTCACACAAACTCTTTGATCGATATTTTTATCCATAGTAAAAATCGCAACGCACACAAAAGGTTGACTTGTTCCTAATGACGCCGTAAGCAAACTAAATCACACATAGCAATAAAAATTCACAGAATGGTGGCTGACAGTTGTGTCAACCTGAGAAAAAAATTTTTTTTAAATATTCTCAGAGAGAAAATTAAAAATGAGAATTTCCGGGTACTTATTTGGCTGAATGTATATATGGAATAACCTTGAAAATTATTCTTCACATTATTTTATTGTTGACATTTTTTCCATTCTATTGTTTGCTATTGTCGAAAGATAAATGACGCCTTAATTTCATTCCATCGTATCAATTGCAACGTTTCAAACAAAATAGTATGATTGAAAATAGGAAAACCCTGTAGCCTTTGTATTGGCTATATATTTTTCCTACACATGAACATGACATGACATAGGATTGCATTTGTAAAATTAATAATCCATTTATATATTCTTTATTATACACATACGATTCGAGTTATAAATATAGTAAAGCGTTATTTTTGAAATTTATTGCTATATTTATATGAATATATTTTTTTTTTTCGTATAATAAATCATTAAAATGTGTTAAATGGAAAAACTTTAAATTTATGTATAATTTATAAAAAATTTTACTCGAAATTTATGATGTTAATAATATATATATATTTCATTATACATGAAAAATATAATTGTATTATAGATTTTGAAAAAATCTTAATTTAATTTTGGTTCGTCTGACTGATAATTTATTCATTTAAAAAATTGTTTCTATATTGATTTTAAAATTTTACAATAATTCAAACAACTATTTGTTTAAAAATATATGTAGTTTCTGTGTGAACAATAATAAATAATAAAAAACGTTTACTATAGAAATACTATTTGCTTTGGTTTTCTAATGTATTTTTAAAAACCCAATTAATATTTAGTGTTTGAAAATATAATGTGAAATGGAACTATACATTAGAAATGTATGCACATTTAACTCAAATTTCAAATATTAATTAATTGAATAACTCGACGATTAAAGTCATCAGAGAAAATCGTGCATGTAATACTAAAGAAAATTTAAATAATCGCTTGGATGTGTTTCAGAAATTTTGACCAAATTATACATTCACATTCAGATAATAGATGTTGAATTAAGATAAACAATAATAGATAATAAAATCACTAGTTTACAGTTTGTTAACCAGAGATTATTCGTCTCGCTTAAAATTTCTTGTGTTTCCACTGCGATTTTAAAGATAACTAACTGGATAAAACAAAAACAAAACTAATTAAATATACCCTTAACAAAAATGATAAATTAAAAAATGAATGAAAATTTTTATAAGAAGCCAACTAAATTTCATCGTATAAATAATAAACCGGCATTTTTTTTATTATTTTAATAGGTGCACAAATATGAATTTGCTCTTTTTGTTTTTTAATATCGATGTCGTCATAATATAAGGTTGTCAACTATCTCCCTTCCGCCTTTTTGCTCTTTATTCAATGCTTTATAAAAAGTGTTACAGTAATCGGATTTAGTTCAAATATGCGCCGTTTTGTTCGATAATCTGTTTCCATCTAGACTGCAACTTCATAATACCTCCCTCGTAGAAGCCCCCCTCCTTATTTGCGAAGAACTCGGACAGCCACTTTTCACAAGCCTCTTTTGAGATCAACTTTACACCACCAAGGGCGTTCGCCATGGACAGGAACAGGTGGTAATCACTTGGCGCTATGTCCGGGCTATATGGTGGATGCGATAAAACCTCCCATCCGAGCTCCCGTAGCTTCTGACGAGTCATCAACGAAGTGTGTGGTCTGGCGTTGTCCTGGTGGAACACTACATCCTTCCTTTTGGCCAATTCTGGACGCTTCTGGTCGATCGCCTGCTTCAAGCGGTCCAGTTGTTCGCAGTAGATGGTAGAATTAAGCGTCTGGCCATATGGGAGCAGCTCATAGTGGATGATTCCCTTCCAATCCCACCAAACACACAGCAAAACCTTCCTGGCCGTCAATCCCGGCTTGGCCACTGTTTGGGACGATTCACCGGCCTGCGACCACGTTTTCGCTTGATATTGTCGTATGTGATCCATTTTTCGTCGCCAGTCACCATCCGCTTCAAGAATGGGTCGAGTTCGTTCCGTTTCAGCAGCATTTCGCAAATGGAAATTCGGTCCATTAGATTTTTCACTGTTAATTCATGTGGCACCCAAACATCAAGCTTTTTTTTGTATCCAGCCTTCTGCAGATGGTTTAAAATGGTTTGGTGACTAACTCCCATCTCCTGGGCGATGTCACGAGATGCCACATGCCGGTCTAACTCGATGTATTCCATGATTTGATCGGTATTTGTCGTCACAGGTCTTCCGCCGGCTGGCTTATCCATGGTGTCGTTTTCACCGGCTCTGAATCGTCGAAACCATTCCTCCGCGGTTCGAAGTGATAGAGTACCATCCCCCAAAACACCATTAATCTCACGGAACGTTTCTCTAGCGGATTTGCCTTTAACGAAGGAAAACTTTAAAATAGCGCGAATTTCGGCGTTAGTGAACTCCATGTTTACACGTCTATAACTGTTGAACGCAATATCCAAACTAATCATACATAGCGTCGTTTTGTTTGTTATGTCAAGAGCTTTCAAATTATGTACAGTGTTGCCAGATACGAGCTCTGTAGCGCTTTGTACATAGCCGCGAAATTAAAAAGACAAAAAGGCGGAAGGGAGATATTTGACAACCTAATATTATGGAAGTGCTATTCAGAGAGTCTATGTGTGTCATTCATTGGAACAAGTAGTAATAGTGTGGCGAACAACATCTGGAGCAAATATACGATTAGTGAAGTTCCCAACTAATTGCATCTCTTCGCAACAAGTATTTGAGTATAATCGATCTTAATGAAAAACCATTTTATCTGGTTTTTGATAAATTCTGATCGTTTTTTTTTTACAATGATCACTGTAAATTGATTTTTTTGTATACATATAGAGGAGCGGTTACTATTAACAGTTTTGTTTGATTTCTACAGATTTAAATGAAGATTTAAATGAAGCAAAAACTACAAAGCTTCCAGGCATAATTCACGTTCATTAGATGGCACATAACTTGACTGTATCAACAATCGATATTATAACGCCATTATTGAAAACGATGAGATTCGCATCTATTGTTCAAGCGACAAATCATATTTGTATACCAATTATAAAAATCAGTTAATTAATTAAACTTTAAAAGTAAAATAAATAACCATTGAACCTTATACTAATTATCTACAATATAATACCATATACAATAGTATAGGTATATATATTTAGTAAATAAAGGAGAACACCTCCATAGTGGAAAAATTTGTGCTGGCATCTGGTTATAAATACTTCCCAAATGTTTCATGTTCACTTATATAATTATATGTCATCATTATTATTTTATAGAAACTTCATAAAAATTGTTTATATTAATAGTCCCATTCTTATTTAACATAACAAGATTTCATCATTTGTTTCCGGCATGTATGCATTTTCCTGGCGGATCAAAAAACCCAGTACCATAAATTTATGTACAAAATATAATATTATATAATTACATGATTATAACTATTATCTATTTGAATAAAAGCATGTATCCGTAATGATATTTTGGTTAATTCCCATGAAATTTCAATATGTTGGTGTTCTGCTGTATACGTATTATACGAGTATATAAAAAATGGTACATTATGAAAATCTAATGTATAAATTGCTATGTAAATAGACATAAAAACGACATAAAAAATCCATTATAAAAGAAAAAGTTTTTGTTTGTTATAAATAAATATAAATATAGAACAGCAGTACGACGCAGGAGGAAATCTATCCTCCATATATATGGTTTTTTTTTTCCATCCTATTAATTCACTTCCAATTTTTAATCAAACCTATGTATTGTGAATGTTTATATTCCCGTTGATTTTTTTCATTTTATTTCTATTTTTAATTTTTTTTTTCATTTACAGGCTGTTGTACTGCCACCATTAGCTAAATGGCCATATGAAAATGGCTTCACATTTACAACATGGTTTCGTTTAGATCCCATCAATTCAGTTAATATTGAACGTGAAAAACCATATTTATATTGGTAAGTTTATACACACCTATATTTTTTATATATATTACACTGGCGTATTATTTGCATCTCTTTGTTGTGTGTTGCATAAACAAATAATTTCAGTTTATTTTTTTTTTGTTATGTTTATGGTTTTTGTTGTGTGTGTGTGTGTGGTGCTGCAATGATAAAAAAAAAATCGTTTGCAACAAACATTAAATTTTATATAGATATAGGAAAAGTTTTTACCATCAGCTACAAACACCAACAACAACAGCAATACAAATAAAATATTGACTGTTTTTTTTTTGTATTTTTCTCTATATGAATAATGCATAATTTAAAATGCTAAAAACTTTATTAAACACAATTATTTTTATTATTAAATTTTCTATTAAAGTAAAAAAAAAAACTATGAACATTTGTAAAGCAGCGACTGAGTGTGTGTGTGTGTTTGTGTGGTTATATACAAACAAAATTAACCTAAACTATAATTTATGAATAAAATTTTTATTTTTATGAAGAATTTTATAGTTTAATAGCAAAGTTTTATCATATACATAACACCTGTGTCCGAAAGATACTCAGAATGGTGGCTTTCTAATATATGGATCTAGCAAACCTTTATAATATTTTATTCAGTATAAGCTAAAATAAAATACATTCTGTGACAGTAGTATTTGTGTCGTGGCAGTCGAAAAATATATTGTAATGAATTTTAAATTTTGCTTTAAAAATAATTAAAAATTCTGCTTAAAATCGTTTATGGTAAGAATTATGTTTATCCAAAACACAAGTTATTGAGTGAAATCGAATTAAATTTAAAATCAGCAGAAAAAATGTGGATGATGTGATTTATGACCGCAGGCCGACGATAAACAACGATTACGAAAGAAAATACGGAAAAAATGCGTGATATCGTGAAAGTTAGCAAGAAATCTTTAGTAAGATTTATGGAATTGGAACTTGATACACTAAAAACAAAATTATTATATTTTAACTAAAAAACATATTGGTCCGGAAAGTGTTTGTCAATTGACTGACGGATGATCAAAAATTGTATCTAATGGATCAATACCAAAGACAGCATTAAAAACGCTGGAATTGACGATAATTTCTTAAAAACTCTTAAAACTACATGGTGACGAAAAATTGTGTTTTCAAACTCAAAGTGTAAAAGAACTGAATATAGGAATTAATGAAATCTAATATTATTCCAAAGTTATTATCTCCACAAAGAATTTGTTCCAAGTATATTACAAGTACAGCGGTGAAACCTGTGAAATAGCATTCAGTTTACCATATTGATATAATTTTGTTATAGCCTAATTACACTAATTTTTATAAAATAAACTTTGAGTGTACACCGAACTTAATTTTCCGGAAAATGAGCTTTTATGAATTTACATCTTTTTCCGGACCATTAATTATATTTTGCATCGAAATCAAACCGAATTGTTTGATTACATTAAAGGAACGTCATATATTTAACAAACATTTCAATCAGCAGAGAATATATCGTGCAAATCAATGTATTCAATTTAAGAAAAAAAATACTAATAATTTTGTAAAAATAAATTTATTGTTTGCTTTTTTCCATAAATACCATTGTCTGTTATTTTTCGGACAGACGTTGTTTACATTTTTATTTCTATTTTTTTTTTCAATGTAATCATTTATATTATAAAAAATTTTATATAATTTTTATATATAGCTTTAAAACGTCTAAAGGTGTTGGTTATACAGCACATTTTGTAGGAAATTGTTTAGTACTTACATCTATGAAAATTAAAGGAAAAGGTTTTCAACATTGTGTAAAATATGAATTTCAACCGAGAAAGGTATGCAAAAATAATATCATTTATCATAACCATAACAGAACATTTTATATCCGTTATGGGGATTATATAACTTATAACCATTGAATTTGAATGATTAATACATATATTTTCTAATTAATTTAGTGGTATATGATTGCCATTGTATATATTTATAATCGATGGACAAAAAGTGAAATAAAGTGCCTAGTAAATGGACAGTTAGCATCAAGTACTGAAATGGCTTGGTTTGTTTCAACAAATGATGTAAGTTGTTTATAAATTATTCTTATTGCTATATTTAATTGTTAAATATTATGTACTCTTCTTGTACTTTTTTTTATATGTAAAATCACTTAACAAAATATATTTACCATTTACCATATTTTAATGTTCCTCACTTAAAAAACAAAAATTATTATACTCGTACCGAATCGATGTAATGTAAAAAATTAGAAAAGTTTTTACCTTATGTACGAGCTTATTTTTTTTCTTGTTAAAGTTAAAGTATACACGAATAAGAAGGGGTACTAATAAAATAATAAATTGAAAAATTATAAGAACGATATTAAGAAAATTGTTTTGTGTTAGCTCCTTAAAAAATATTTTTCTTTTAAAACTTTTTGTTTCTGTTTTGTATTTTTTTAAATTTACTTTTGTATTTAATATATTATTATATATATTTATAATACATCCGTATAGAGTTAGAAAGGTGAAATTGTTTTAATTTTTATATGTAACATAACATTTAGTACTATTTTTATATTTGTGCATATTTTTTGTGGTAATCTAAACAAAATGATATATGGAAAGCGATGCTAATTTTGAAATTTTCTTGAAATGACTTTGATTCGTAAAACATAAGTTGGACTCAAATTTTCGTTTAATTCTTTATCGCATGAAGTGCATAATTAAAAAAGTGGTATTATTTTAATGTCCTTGATCCTTCTTATCTAATTATCTTTCAAAGGAACTGTATCCCATGTATAATTAAAAAAAAATATCCTTGTACGTCCTTAAAACATCCTTAATCATTGACACACCAATTCTACTTAAAATCCTTGTTTAATTCTTTGCCATATGAGTTATTACTTGCACAATTTCAAAAAATATCTTTTTAAGGTTATTGAAATATCCTTAATCCATAAATCAATATTTCTATTCGAACCCTATAATAAAATTCTCTTTCATATGTGGTATCGCATGCACAATTTAAAAAAATATCCTTTTAAGGTTGTTTTGATATGTTCTTAATCTTTTTAAATCATCAATTTCATTCACAATCAGTTCTAAGAATGTCTTTATCCATTACGGTTACCATTAACATATAATAGTTATGTATAGCTTATGAAAATGCTATTAAATACTTAAACTCTTTATACTGTTCGGATTCAATTTATGTGTAAATATTAGATTAATAAAATTATATCGATAAAATTCTGGATTGTAAGACATTAACTGAAGATAGTTTCGGCTGGTGAAGCGTAAAACAACGAATGGTTCATGCAAGAATAAAAAATTTAAGTTAAAACTTAAAACGTCTTCAATTCGATTGAATATTAATTTAAATCGATTGAATTTTTATGTACGTGAGGTCTTTCACTATAAAAATAATTTAATTTCCTTTTTTCTTTCACTCACGCGTAGCCATTCGATAAATGTTATATTGGTGCAACACCAGAATTAGATGAAGAACGTGTTTTTTGTGGACAAATGGCAGCTATTTATTTATTTAGTGAAGCATTAACAACACAACAAATATGTGCTATGCATAGGTTAGGACCAGGTTATAAGGTAAACACAATTTTTTATATTCTAAATTTTTCATATTTAATTAGTTTGTAATAAACGTTAGTTTCTTTTCTTTTTTAAATATTTTATCGAAATACAAATATAAAACAGTCACAGTTTCGATTTGACAACGAATGCTATTTAAATTTACCGGATAATCATAAGCGGGTGAGTGTTAAATCTTCTGATGAACCGGCCATGGCTATTACTACTGGTGAGGCCGAGGATGTTCAAGCACCTGCTACAGCAGGGACTATAAATACCCTGCAGTCTGCAGGTGTTCAAACAAAAGCCAACACCAATATTATTGCTAGCGACGAATTTGATTTTGCATCAGTAAGCATGCCCTTTATTATTTCGTTTTAGTAATATTATTTTATTTTTTTTTGGTTAGATTATTATTTTTTGATTATTATAGAAGTACTATTTTTATTTATGGGTATTTTAGGTATTTTTAAATACATTTTTTAAGAGTTTATATATAATTATTACATATTTTATAAATTTTATTTCTATGTGCTATATTTATATATTTTGGTAATTTTTGGGAATTGAAAGAATTAATAATGATAAGTGTTAATTTATGTTTGGCCGCTGGTATGACCAATCGTAAACCGTAAAATTACTAAAACTATTTTAACTACCATATTTTAAATACAGAAATATAATTGAAAGTTTAACGAGACGATATTTTATAATGAATAATATAAATTGTTGTGATGCGAGGCTGGTGTGTACTCACGGCAAAGACATGGTGAAATCTCAAATATCAATTTTATATTAATTGTGTAATAATTTGTGTCCTCATTTTTGTTCTCTGAATAATTTATATTATTTAATTTTTTGTTTTTATTGCGTATATATTAATTAAAAAGCAATTATAATTCGTCCTTTTTTTTTCGTATGCATGTGAAAATATAGAACAATTTGTAGATTTTTCATTAAGATGCTGCTCTCTGTGCGCGCTTGATATTTATATATAAACTGAATGAATTTGACTCTTTAGTCTTTATATATTTAATTATAATATTTTAATTACAATTTAATTTTTGAATTTATTTGTTGGTTATTATTTTATATAGAGATATTTTATAGTGTGGAATGATTTTTTGTTTGTTTGTTTTGATTATTAAATTCGAATCCTTTTTAAAACAAATTCATATGAAATAAAAAGGTACAACAACTAAACTATAAATTACGAATGCATATGTATATATGAAAAAATTAGATAATATTTCGTTCATTTTTAAATAATTTATATACTACAAAATATATGTTAGGATTTTAATTTAGTTTCCAATCGTATTACATCAATTTTATTTTTAACTATAGTCGCAATGAAATTCAACCAGTAATTGTTATCAATTGTATAAACATTATCTTGTTTTATTCTGTGAAAATTGGAACCCAATGAAGTAGAAAAAGTGTAGCAGAAGCTTATCGATTGCTTGGAGAATGTTATGGTGATCAAAACACTGTGGACAAGGGAAAAAGTTCAACCACAACTAATTGTTTTATTGAACGAAAATTCAGTACAATGGCTTGGAGATTTTGGAGACAAGCTTGAATTTACTATTGTAACAGATGTTTCCAAATGTTTAATTCTATATAGAAATAAAAAAAATTAACAGAAAATGACGGTATAACATTGCGTTGTCTTTGCTTTACCAGCAAAAAGAAAAGAATAGTTTTCAGTATTGTAACTGGCAATGATAAATTGATCTATTTTTTATAATCTTAAACGTAAAAAGGTTGGATATATCCAGGACAATCATCAACATCACTGCTTATGCGGAACATCAACGGTCAGCAGGTAATGGCTTTGAATTTGATGGAATCGGGCACAAAGAGATATCAAAACATATTATATAGAAATATTACTGGTGACATTTATTGTATATTACCGAGATATTACAGCAATATCACAGATTTTATTTGAACATTATCGAGATGTAATTATGTATTCTGAAATATCTGTGAAATATCATTTGGATAATATATGTAAATAAATGTATAGTACCATTTTTATCAACTCTCGTTATCACCACATTGCCACCAGAGATGGGAGAAAGTTGTAGTAAAAATGAAGGAAAAAACTTTGAATGAAATAACTCGGTACGACTATCTATCACAATAAATTAATTTGTCTAACGCTCGGAAACTAAGTTAAAGTCCTAATATTATATTATGTAAATATATATGAATCGTATATGTGTTCCCTAAAAAAAAAAAAATATTTACAACATTTTATAGGCTAATTATGAGAGGTATCAATATGGAAATCATACAGAATCAATATTAACAAAATTATTTTCAACGGAATTATTTTATTTTCGTATGGCAAATGATTTGGAGGTATGTTTTTTTTTTTTTTTGTATTCCGGTATATAAATAAAAAAAAAATAGACGTTCTGTACGTACAAATAGAAAAAATAAAAAATTTATTTATTCATTCATAATAATAATGTTTATTCATCGGATTATTTCTGTATTTTATTATTGATTGTAAACTCCATATCTATTTTTTTTTATTTCATTTTATTTAGCGCAATATTATTATTATCCATATTTTGTTTTCATATTTTCAATCATTATTATTATTATTATTATTATTATTTTAATATTTATTATTATCAAAATACATAATCGGAACATTTTTTTGTTAAATTTAAATATTTACAATAGTTTAATAATTTGTCATATATTGAATGAGAGAATTATATTTAAACTTTATATGGCAGTTCATATTACATTTAAAAATAATTATTATGAACAAAAAAGTGGTTGCTGGTGGCAGCAGATTACTTTCGTATAATTGGAAATTAAAATATGGTTGTTTGTGAATGAAAATGTGTGTTGAATAGTAACGAATATGAGGCGTTACTGATGGATGATGTGGATAGACATTTTAAAAAAAATTTAAATTACATTTTTTATGCTATGTCATTGCGGTAAATCACATGATATTGATGGCTAATTGTTTATGAGCACCATACATTTCACGAATCCGTGTACGATACGTAATACGAACTGTTTGATAGTAAATTTTCACAATTTCTAACCGTTGTTTTGGCGTTAAACTGTTCATTTTGAATTGTTAAATTATTTATCATTTACCATTTACAACAGAATTTTGTTGAGAATTCGGATACAAGAATGGCAAGATGCACAGAAAATATCTTTATGTCTTTATATATTAATTTTTCCTATTCTATACTAACTATATTTGTAAATTGGGTGTACATTTAAATTCTGTATTTTATTATATTTTAACATTATGTTTTATTTCTTGTTATAAAGAATAAATAGTTTTAATTTTGTATGCAAAATATTCCTTTCTTTTCCCATCTTTTAATGTTATTTGTAATTTATCATCATTATAAATATGCGCTTTTGTAAGAACAATGTGTTATTTTATTGTATTGTATTTGTATGCAATTTTTTATTTTTTTTAAAAAAAATAAAATATGAATAATAAATATTTATTTGTGTGCTTTTATATGCTAAAAACCAAAATGATTATGTGAATGAAACCACCCACTTTCTCTCATCATCAGTATGAATGCTATATATATCTACCATACATAAAATAGTAACTTTATTTGAGCTAATTTATTTAATTTCGTATATAATTTTGCTCAAACTTATAGTTGTCGCAAATTTAAAAAGGAAAATTAATATATAAATAATATTATAATTTTTATAAATTATATTCTATAATTAAAGTTTTCTTTCAATAATATAACAATTGCATTTAAAAATATTATTATATTATTATTTAAATTAATTATAAAAGTGGTTTCATAAAATCAGCTATATACGAATACCGTTTTCTATAGGTCTTCGTATCGTTTTACCATTTAAATTTTTCCACACACATGTACTTCTAATCTAAAAATGATGTGAAACACATAATTTTCAAATTGAGATCACATCAAAATGTTTAGTGTAAAAATATAAGTAATATATGGAAATTTCCGGAACGAGAAAATTTTGATAAGTTGTTACTGTTACGCGTGCACGGGGATGGGATTGCCCGTTTAGTGTCTAACTTTGAAAAATCAACTATATTTATTATAAATCTTGATACAAAATAATATAACTCTAGTATTTGTTATTAATTGATATTGTATAGTGCCTTTTATCAAGAATTTGTGTTTAAAATTCGCATTCATGCGGCCTAAATGTCATTGTTTATCTGTGAATTAATTATTAAATATTATTTATTATTAAAAATTCTCTATATATTGTAATATAAAAATAAAATATTTTATTATTATATATAGCTTCATTATTTTATTATATTATTATTATTATTATTATAAATAATTAAATTGTATATGTATTTGTTGTTATTATTGCGATGATGTTATTATTTATGTTCCATATGTATATCGTATTTCGTATTATATTAATATTTTATATTTGATGTGTTTCCATTTTTAATTTAAAAAAATCCTTTATAAATCCTTTATCATTCATAAAAAAAAAAACACAACCAAATAAAAAAGTATTTTAAATCGTTGCGCATAAATAAAAATAATTATTTATTAATTTTTTTTTTTTTTTCTGTAATGATTTCATCTCTACCCGAGTATATATTATAAACCAAATATCATAATATTTTCAGGTTTTGTACGATGGAAAACTATCAAATGCTATTGTTTTTATGTATAATCCTGTAGCAACAGATGGACAATTATGTTTACAATCAGCACCCAAAGGAAATGTATCTTATTTTGTACATACACCACATTCTCTTATGTTACAGGTAAATATATTGTATTCTAAAACTTTATATTATAAAGAAACTATAAATTTTTCCATCTTAAAATGGTGGACTATTAGTAAATATATTGTATAATAAGCAAATAATGTGTGTTTTGCAATACCATAAAATATAAATGATTGATTTTTTATACCTTATTTATTTTCTTATATTTATTATTACTTTTTTTTCTGCATTCACAAATTCAAGTATATTCATACGATAAGAAAATAAATAAGCAATAAGTATTTTGTTTAGTATCTTTTTAATATTTAATTTTAATGTCATTTTGAGAGAGGTAAAATACGAACAAAATTATATCGATGCGTATAATAAATAAAAGATAAAAGTGGATAAAAGTCTATGTTATTGTCATGATAATGTTTTGTACATATTTAACAAATAAATTTGGTAAATACAATTATCCCAACAAATATTTTATGAATAAAATATTTATTAATTACATTTTATTGCGTTAATATAAATAATATTGTAGTTATTTGTGACAAAGCGCATGTATTCAAAATATATTTGGAAATTTACTTTTAAAGTTAAAGAACAAAAAAGTGATCATGTTTGGAAGTGGAAATAATAGACTGCAAATGTTTCAGCAAATATTGTACATTAAATCTGGCAATTTTTCCATCGCCAAGAGATTTTTGTATGTGACTTTGTTCTTTTTTCATATCTTTTTCACAACACCATCAAATTCAATAATTATTGTAAATTACACTGAAAGTTTCATTTGTATTGTCTTTTATCTTGATACTGACTGCGCTAATTGTTTGTATACTTCACCAAAAATACTCAATGAGTGCGATAATCATTTACAAAACTCCATTTTAAACTATCAATTTAATATATATTTGATGGCTTTTAATTCAAAATTATAGTACATTTCAATAATATACATTAAATGAAATTATGTTACGCCTATATAGGTGACAAGTCAGCGTTTGGCTTCATTCGGATCTAAACCTAAAATATAGTGTGAATGAACTTAAATGTTATAATAGTTAAACTAATATATGTTCACGTATATATAAATAATTAATGTTTATATCTTTTTTTTAATCTTTTACCATAATAAATTACTAATTGTTTTATGTTTCAAACATATTTATTGGATTATTACACGTGTATGTTGGTTTTTCCTTCAATTATTATATAAAACGTTTTATATACGATTTGTACATATTAAATGAATAAATAAATAAATGTACAATTTGTAAGTTCATATAAAATGAAATTGTCCACTGGGAATAGGAAATGTTTTGTATAACAAAAATATAAATTTTAAATGAAATAAATTTAAATGAGGATTTATTGAATTCTATGTACAGACACAGAGGAACAACGTATGTACAACGTACAATTCTAAAATGTATTATTATTTTTTGTTTTGTTTTTTAAATTGTATACTAATGTTAGTCTCTTAAGTCAACACTTCATACTTATTTCGATGGTCATGAGAATTGGAAAAAATAAAATACACTGTGTTTAATATTTTTTAATTTATTTAAATTATGAATAGAGTTAAGAATAGTGATATTAAAAAAGATTAAATAAGACATCGGCTACATTTCTACGAACATGATGATAACGTTTTTAATATATAGATCAATTTAACTATTGTCTTAAACTTAGATTATTTAAAAGTGCTGCTAATTAATGAAATTGAAAGTATCTGTTTATTGCATTCCATATAAATTTTAAAATATCTATTGTATTCAACGATAGAAGTCTCACCTAACCAACCTATGCAGTATATTATCATGTTTCATTTTTTAGTCAAATTTATCATTGAGTTTTTCCAGAAATTCGCATATATTGTCTAAACTCTGGATGTTTTTTTTCTTCAAATTTTTTGACCCATTTCATTAATATATTGTTTATTTCAACGTGTTCATACACATTACTGTTTCCTATTCTATGGAAGTGGTACCAGACCAATGAAAGATATTGTTTATTTGCATGAGTGAAGCCTTTTTTGTTACACATAATAATATACCACGACCTCATATATAATTGACACGCTATTACTTTTGCAAGATCGTTAATCGTTCCCTGATCGAATCAAAAGGATCATTTAAATCTCATTTATCACATACAGAAATTATATTTGTGATAAGAATGAAAATGAATTGTTAAACTGTTTACGTTTAAGATTTATTGAACATTTAATTGTGGTAATGTTTGGTTTTTTTTGTTTTTTATATAGGATGTAAAAGCTGTCGTAACAAATTCAATTCATTGTACATTAAATTCAATTGGTGGCATTCAAGTTTTGTTTCCCTTATTTTCACAATTGGATATGCCATATGATGGTTGTGGTGATATTAAACGTGATCCTGCATTATGGTAAAATTATATATTGAATATATATTATTTTTAGGACACGATTATAATAATTTATTTATAATTTTTTTCTTTCATATTTAAGTTCTAAATTATTAGGTTTTATTTGTGAATTAGTTGAAAGCTCTCAAACAGTACAGCAACATATGATTCAAGTAATTAATACATTTATTTTAATTTACATATAACGACTTAAAAATATTTTATAATTTAATTTAAATTCTGTTTTTTTTTCTTTTGTTAATTTATAGAATCGTGGTTTTTTAGTTATATCATTTATGTTACAAAGATCATCTCGAGAACATTTAACATTAGAAGTATTAGGTTCATTTTTAAGTCTTACAAAATATTTGGTTACCTGTTTATCAGCCAATAGTGATTTATTATTAAAACAGGTAAGTTTATAAAACAATAATAACATTCCGTTTCATTTCGTTATTATTATTTCTCTGTTTTGTTTTTTTTTTCTACTATTGTTTTTCTCTAAAAAAGAAAATTTTTTTGAAATTCACATTTGGTTATTTAAAAAGTAGTAAACGCATTGAGTCTCTATTTTAATAACAGCCCGAACTCAGAGCACAAGATTTACTATGAATTAAGAAAGAAAAACAATTTTGGTTTAATTATATTTTACTGTAAATGTAGAAATCGGTTTCTTTCGTAATATTATTAAACTTAGATCATGTTAAATTATAATTCGCAATTGCGATACAAATGCGATACAAATTATTTTAATCCATATATTTATTATTTTATTTACAATACATTTATTAAATGATAAACTATAAATTATAAATATTTCAAAATTGAAATTACATTACCATTATCCATTAATTCCTACACATATTAATAATAATTTCATTTTTATATTAATTAATTATATAAAACTTTTTGTAAAAATAATGATTGCACGAATTTGTTATTTTGCTGTTTTTTTTTTATTCTTTATACTTAAATTAATAATTTTATAATATAAAAAAAAAACGCGCATGAAAAATTCATCAAAACTTATTGAAAAATAAGGGGATAAGGGCCCAGCAACAAATGAAATATTGAAATAAATTATGGATGATTTAATATAATTTATAAATTTTACAGAAATTAAGTAAATAATTTTAATTTGTCCATAATTTTTTAATATTTTTTTAGTGGTTCTTTATTTAAAATTTACCACACAATTCAAACACGAACGTTAATGATTTTTAACAATATATAAGTAATGCTCAAGTAAACCTATGTTAGAGTATCAATTAAAAAAAGTTCCATATAGTTTTCATACTTGATTTTATATTTGGTGTCTTAGAACACCGAAAAATTTGTTTGTGAAAACTTTAATGTTTTGTGATGTATAACATTCGCTTGTTCGTAATTTGACACAATTAACTTTTAACTAAAAAAATTAGCAATGCGATAATATATTTGAGACATATTTTTAGTGGTATGTTTGCCTGATGTTAATTATCATTTTCTATTGCAAAAATTCTTCAAACAAGCATGCGGTATCGAAACAAAGATATACATTGACAATACGGCAAACGGAAAGTACCGAGAGTAGTATTATATCAACTTCCACATACTTTATAATTTGATCGATATAACCATTCAAATTTGACTATAACTCTCCCGTTTGATCCTTTTAGTTGTAATTAAACAAAAATTTTGTGGAAAATCAGGCGTTCGTGTTTGTTTATATGATATGAAATATAATGGATACGGGCGTGTATTTTACTCTTCTACCACGTCAAAGCAAAAAAAAGGTATGTAAATGAAGTATTATGCATAAAATGTGACATCGAACACTTCAAACTATTGTAACACTATAAATTAATAGATAATTTTCGGGCATTAATTTGAGTTCAAAGAATTATTTGTTGTCCAATTACTATTTTAGTAACAACCGTCGGCTATTATATTTACAATGAGTTCGAGAACAGTACATCACCACCCATACCGTATCTATTATATTTCTCTATCTAAGAATTTGGTAAATCTTTTAATTTTTTATAACACATTATTTATTTTGTTATAAATTATCTGTCATTATTATAAATATAGCATGGAATTATAAATTTTTAATTTTTATTTATACAAACGTTTTTTGATATTGAATTAATTTTTTAAATGGTTTTTTTTCTTAATTGTTGTTTGATTTTCGTTGTTTTTATTTTTACCTTAATTTTTTATTATTGAAATTTGTTATTTTTTTGGTATGCAAAATTAATTTTATTTATTTATTTTCGATTCCTTAAAAATATATTTCCAATTTATATAATTTTTATAACGATTTTTTTAATTTTTTTATAATTATTACATAAATTTTTCCGTAAATTTCAATCAAAAATGGAAAAACAAATAGCTTTTTATGTCTAATTTTTAACAGAACAATAATAAAAATATAATCGAAGCTTTTTTTATTAATTTTTAACGTTATTTTAATTTTATTTCAATTTTTTAATATTTTAATTTTTTAATTTTTTTTTTTTTGAATGAAATTTTTGTTGTTTTTTTTTCTTGATTTGATTATTTTACATATTCTTGTTTGTGTTTTATTGCTTGCGTTTGTTGTTCTTGCTGCATGCCTTTTTTCCGGCTTGTGGCAGAACAGTTTATACACAGCTAATGGTAGCTATTTTGTTTTTCATTTTTAACATGGCAGTTATTGGATCATGTCCTATTTAATCCATCGTTATGGATTTATACACCGGCCAATGTACAAGCACGGCTATATTCATATTTGGCAACCGAATTTTTAAGTGATACACAAATTTATAGTAATGTACGAAGAGTTAGTACCGTTTTACAAACAGTACATACATTAAAATTTTACTATTGGGTTGTGAATCCACGTGCTAAAAGTGGTATTATAGCAAAAGGTTTAGGTAAATATATATACAAATATAATTAAATTATATAAATTAATAAATAAACTTTAGTTTTATATAACGTTTTATGCACTGTGCAAATATTAATAATTTATAATATATTCTCGTACACACTAAATGTATTTGTGACATAAGTTGTGTATTGTAAAATGTGTTTGTGGACAATTTTGCTGGTACAAATTACCTTATTTCAGTGACAATTTATTTAATTTAATGTCATTTCATTGAGAAGTTCACCTTCATATACAATATAATATATATTTTATGTATAGCTGTATATTCTTCTTATATCCGACTTAAAAAGTAGACGAAATGGAAAGGGAAAACATTTCCGTATAAAAACGAATTTTGGGGACATTATTCTAAACGAATTTTTTATAATATAATTATAATTTCCGACAAATTTTCATATAAAATATGCGGTTTTAGCCTTCTTCAAGCGAAACCGAACCTATTTGCAGCTAAATTCTATCAATCCCGAATATTAAGGATCTTTTTTCAAAAGATTTCAGCTATCAAATTCTTTTTATTTCATAATTCTATCTTTTAAAATAAGAAAATTATGAAAATTTTAGTGAAATGATATTATTTAAATTTAAAGTAATCAAATATTGTGATAAAATTTAAACATGCATTTTAACATGGTCCCACCCTACACGCCTTTTATGGAAAAATATTCTTAAAATATTCCTCAATTTGAATAACTTTAAAACAGAGAGTAAATGACAAAAATTTTGAATTTAGGATCCACCAAGGTACCGTGTACTAAGAATTTAAAATTACAATAAATATAATATTTATTTTAATGTGTTTTGAGAATATATTGAACCTATGGTCACAGTGCATAAAATAAAAGCAATAATAATAATTAATTAAACCTTAAAAAAATCAAACAAAAATATTATACAAATAGATGGTCCACGTCCAGCACAAAAAGATATTTTAGCAATACGTGCATATATTTTATTATTTTTAAAACAATTAATAATGATTGGTAATGGTGTCAAAGAAGATGAATTACAAAGTATTTTAAATTATTTGACAACAATGCATGAAGATGAAAATTTACATGATGTATTACAAATGTTAATATCATTAATGTCAGAACATCCTAGTTCAATGGTACCTGCATTCGACATAAAACATGGTGTTCGTAGTATATTTAAATTAATGTGTGCCGAAAGTCAATTGATTCGTTTACAAGCATTAAAATTATTAGGTTTCTTTTTGTCACGCAGTACACACAAGTAAAATTTTTTCTATCATATCGGGTAAAATGTGCTCCAATGTTGACCACCACTTAATTTCAAACAATTATATTTTGACCGATATTATTTTAAAGAAGTGGTCGGGCATGGTGGACATTTTATCCAATATGTGTTATATAACAATTATCGAATTTTATTTACGCACAATCATTTCCTTTTTATAATATTATCATATAAAGACGAAAATATGATGTAATGTCACCACATAATTTATATACATTATTAGCTGAACGTTTATTATTGTATGAAGAATCATTAACAATACCAACTTATAATGTTTTATATGAAATAATGACCGAACATATTTCACAACAAATTCTGTATACAAAACATCCGGAACCAGAAAGTCATTATCGTTTAGAAAATCCAAGTATGTTTAAATTACTCATCTTTCTTATATTGTAAATTTATACAATATTTATTTATTTTATTGAATATTTAATTAAACGTATTTATTGAAATTGAAAATTTTTAATAATTGTATAGTGATTTTAAAAGTTGTTGCAACGTTAATACGACAATCAAAACAAACCGATCAATTATTAGATGTTAAAAAAATATTTCTATCTGATATGACATTATTATGTAATAATAATCGTGAAAACCGTCGCACTGTATTACAAATGTCTGTGTGGCAAGAATGGTTAATTGCAATGGCATACATTCACCCGAAAAGTAGTGAAGAACAGAAAATTTCCGATATGGTTTATTCATTATTTAGGTAAAATGATAAAATTATTTAATACAGCACAGCATAAATATTGCTAATCCGGATAAGATACCAAAATACCATATACTTTTCGCGTATCAGTACGGCTAAAGCAATTGTTCTCAATATTTGGATGTAAGCATTTGTATATGCATAAGAGTTTCACGTCTGGTTACCAAATATTTGTATCATAGGTTAACTCCTTATATGCACACCTCTACTGTAATGTAGGTATTCAGATGATAAAGTCCCTTAAAATTGCTACCCAAAAAATCTGTTTTTGTAAAAAAATACATGTAAGTAAGTAATAAAATGAAAAGTTGTTTATTAACATAAGCGTAGATCGTCCGGATTAACGATATTTGCTGTGTAGTTGTATTTTTTGTTTGTTTTTAACCATATAACATATATCAAATCTTTATAACTTTTAAAAATAAAAAAATAGAATGCTTTTGCATCACGCAATAAAACATGAATATGGTGGTTGGAGAGTTTGGGTCGATACATTAGCAATTGTTCATTCAAAAGTATCTTACGAAGAATTTAAACTACAATTTGCACAAATGTATGAACATTATGAACGTCATCGTACTGATAATATAACTGATCCGGCATTACGTCGTGCGCATCCAATAAGTACAATATCGGGTTGGGAACGTGATCGTGATGATCGTGATACTGCAGCAATTGATGCAAATAAAATTGATGCCAATGATGTAGCCACTAAAATACCGGCGTCAACGTCAGCCATAGCAATGACAACATCAACATCAGCGTCATCTTCATGTCCGACAACTGCACTTGCAAACGGTGAAAAACTAAATAAAAATCTACAAACAGATGATGTACATGAATTAGAAAATGTAAAATGTATTTGTGCAGATGATGAAGAACCAAAACATGAAGATATAAATGATGACGAAGAAGATCCAAAAATTACAGCATCGGATACAACAAACAATGATGATATTGGTCCAAAGAAAAATGTATCAGTTATTTCAAATATAACAGATGTTTATAATAATCAATTAAAAAATGATACCAATCCGGATGTCATTTGTAATGGTAATGTAAATGATGTATCGGAAGAAGATGAATTAGCTTCACCAAAACATAGACAATCATCAAAAGCTGAAATTCCATTAGAAAGTGATGTTGATAAAGGAAATAATAATAATTCAAAAGAAATTGTTGCCGAAATTATTCAAGATATATTGCAAAAAACAGAAAAAACATTAGATGATGATGACGATAAAAATAATAATAATAACAATAATAATAATATCCACGATTCTTTTTCAACACGATCATCACCGGTTATAAAAGATGATGAAATTGAATTGGCTGTTAGTGAAGTTGTAAAAGGTGTTATGGAAATAGAAAAAAAAGCAAAACGTGATAGTACTAATGATAATATAAAAAACACTGCACCAGCAGTTACAACAATAATATCATCAACATCGTCTACAACAACAAATTCTCTTACAATTTTAACTTCTACAATTACAACTACTATTGCTCCTGCTATTACTACTACTACTAATACTACTACAAGTAATGCGGATAAAATTAATAACATAAATACTACTAGTAATTTAAATGCTGATGATAATCAAAAGACTGATTTATTATTATCAAGTGCAATAAATGTAAATAGTAATAATAATAATAATAATAATAATACAAATGATAAAGATGATATCAAAGAAGTGGTATCGGAAATTATTAATGAAGTTATAGATAATTGTATTGAAAAGACCACATCAAAAAATAATAATAATGAAGACAATGAATTATGTGATAATAATAAAATTAGTGATAAATTATATGATAAAAATGAATTAGAATTAGAATTAAAAAATGTTGTTGATGAAGTTTTGGATACAGCTGTTGAAAAGGCTACATTAAAAATGGAAACTAATGAAGAAATAGCTAAAAGTATTTTATATGAAATTGTTGATAAATGTTGTGAAGATAGTGATAATAAAAATAATAATAATAATAATAATAATAATAATAATAATAATAATAATAATGTTCTGGAAAAATTAAATATTATTAAAAATGATAAAATAGAAGATACAACCGAACAGATGAATATTGAAGATGATAATGATGATGATGTTGATGACGATGTTGACGTTAATATTGTTGAAAAAAAAATATTAAAAAATAAAATGGATATAGAAACAAATAATGATGATGTATCAGCGTCGTTACCAGTACCATCACCACCACCATCAACATCATCATCATCACCACCACCACCACCACCACAATTAAGACGATCACAAAATGCATCAACAAATACACAACAAATTGAAAATAATAATAATAATTTTGGTAAATTTGTATTTTTTGCTAACTAATTATTTAATAATAATAATTTAAAAATTAAATTTTAGATCAAAAACAACAATCACGTCCAAAATCCGGTTCAAGTCGCCCAATGTTTAGTCCTGGACCATCACGGCCACCATTTCGTATACCTGAATTTAAATGGTCTTATATACATCAACGTTTATTATCGGATGTTTTATTTTCATTAGAAACAGATATTCAAGTAAGTGGTTATAATAATTTTCAATTTTAGATAACACTATACTATTAATAAAATCTAAATAAATATTTCTGCTTGGATAACACTCTAAAAGAATAATTTTCAAAAGATTAGCTAATTCTTAATTCCGACACCTCTCTTCGATTTATATTTTCAGCAGAATAATATTCTCCTATTTAACATGTTTAGCTTCAATAGCAGTCCTTTTATGTTTATAATTAAATTTCACATTTATAAATGCGTGAATCAAATCTTATATTTGCTTTGTGTGTTTTCATGGGACACAGGATGTATTTGTTTCCGAAAACATTATCAAAAATTAACATAATATTAATTTATAGGTTTGGCGAAGTCATTCCACGAAAAGTGTTTTAGATTTTGTAAATTCAAGTGAAAATGCAATATTTGTTGTAAATACTGTACATTTAATATCACAATTAGCCGATAATTTAATTATTGCATGTGGTGGTCTATTACCGTTATTAGCTAGTGCAACTTCACCAAATGTAAGTATTGAATAAGTTGTTGGTACAGTTGAAACTTAAGGCTAATATGTGAATTTATTTTTCCCTTTTTATATCAGTCTGAATTGGATGTATTGGAGCCAACACAAGGAATGCCACTTGAAGTAGCCGTTTCATTTTTACAAAGATTAGTCAATATGGCCGATGTTTTAATATTTGCTAGTTCATTAAATTTTGGTGAATTAGAAGCAGAAAAAAATATGTCAAGCGGTGGTATTTTAAGACAATGTTTACGATTGGTGTGTACGTGTGCGGTTCGGAATTGTTTAGAATGCAAAGAACGTAGCCGTTATAATAATAATGGTGGTACACAATTAAGAGATGTACCCGGCGCTGTACATTTACAAGCATTAATACGTGGTGCACAAGCGTCACCTAAGGTAAAATAAATATTTTGTCAATTTTTAAATATTAAGAAAAAATGTTAATGTGTGAACCGCATAAGTCTCTAGATACACACATTTATGTTTTTATCGATCACCATTTATTGTTTCACGTGATAATCACTAGTGTTGTTTGGTTCACACAATCTGGCGAGCTGTAGCATTATTCAGTTTTCAGATCACATTATTTTAAAATATATTTCTATTATTTAAATTAGAATATTGTTGAATCATTAACGGGTCAATTGAGTCCCGTTAAAGATCCAGAAAAACTTTTACAAGATATGGATGTAAATCGTTTACGTGCAGTTATTTATCGTGATGTGGTAAGTGTTTTTTAATTTATTTTCAATGTTCATATACTTCATATATATTTTACAATATAAATAATAGTTTAATTTTTTTTTATATTAAAATCAATTGATGAATGCATTCATTAAAATAATTACAAATATAATTTTATATAAACATTAATGATACAAATAAAAAATATTGTTATAAGAAACGTATGTTCCAGGAAGAAACAAAACAGGCACAATTTCTTTCGCTTGCAATTGTGTACTTCATTTCAGTTTTAATGGTATCAAAATATCGTGATATATTAGAACCACCGGCTGAACCAATTGCAAGAGCAACGTCCCCAATACTACAACATCAACATCAACATCAACAATCGCATCATCATCAACATCAGCATCAACAGCAACAGCAACAGCAGCAGCAGCAGCAGCAACAACAACAACAACATCAACAACAACAACAGCATCAACTACAACATCAACAACAACAACAACAGCGAATATCACAAACCCAAGGTAATGTATATGAATAATTAAGTTTTTTTTAAACACTATTTATTTTCTTTAAATATATGTACTTTTGCGTTGCATTTATTTTAAATAGATTGAAATTATATTTATATTTAATCCCAATTTTTTTTTTTTTTGTTTTTTTTTTAATAATTAATGCTAAACGATATTATAATAATAATAATAATTATAATATTAATTAATTAATTATTAATTATAATAATAATAATAATAATAATAATAATAATAATATAAATAATATCCCTATAAAAATGGTATTTCTTTTTATAATTACACGCTGCGCTTTTGGGATAATCATTTAAAAATGTTGTTTAATTTTGTATTTGAATTTTTTAATGTTTTATTTTATTAATTGGTTTTTTTTTTTCTATATTTTTTTTAATATAATTTCTTGCAATTTTTTGTTGTTAAATAATTAATATTATTATTGTTTTTTGTAAAAAATAATAAAATAATATAAAATTCAACTAACTTAGAAACAACAGCTAGACCATTATTTCCTCAATGGTCAAATCATGTTTATCCACAATTTTTACCAAATTCACATCCAAATTATCACCAATCACAAACAATTATGCATCACAGTAATATTACAAACAATAACAATATTATTAACAACAATTATAATAATAATGTTAATAATAATAATAATAATAATAATAATATTAATAATATTAATAATAATAATAACAATAACAATAATAAAAATAATGGTAATAATGGTACGTCGTTAACATCGTTACAATCACAACATAATCATATTCATAGTAATCACAATAATCATCATTATAATGGTAATAATAATATTAATAATATTGATAATAATAATAATAATAATACTAATCATAATATTAATAACAATACTAACACTAATAATAATAATAATAATAATAATGATAATGATAATTTTCATCATCATCTTCACCATCATCATATTCATCATCATTATCGTGATAATCATAATTCAGTAACAAATACAGGATCAACAACATATACACAATTAAGGAATCGAAATAGTAGTAGTAGCATCATCAAAAATAATAATAATAATAATAATAATAATTCCATAAACAATAAAAATATAAACAATAATACTATTAATAATAATATTAATAATATTAATAATAATCATAATGCTATTAATAATAAAAATAATAATAATAATAATAATAGCACTATTAATAATAATTATCGATTTCGGAATACGACAGGTGGTATTGGCCAGATGATGTATGGTTAGTTTAAATTTTAAAATTCTGAATTATAATACGATTTTTCTAACAAAAAAATCTTACTTCTTTATTATTTTACATATTATTATTATATAATATTATTTATAAATTTATATTTAATTTATATAATAATTTTTTATTTTTAATATTTATATAATTAACCGTCGTACGATCGGATCATTTAAAACACTCACCAGTGATGCGCCGCGTAATGGATAACATTCGTTCATACACTGAAATCGATTGGGATGAAATCCAGTTTTCGTAATTTAACATTCGAAATTTCACAACCAGGAAATGACTACAGCAGTAATTGAATTATTTCTCGTCGGTTTGTATGGCACTAGGTCTTGTTAAAACCACATGTCGTCCGCTGCCACGAATAATTTAATGAAATAAAATGTCTTATTGCAACATCTGCATTTAAATTTGTGACGACTTGAAGTAATTTGAATATTATGTTTGTTGATAAATAATACATACCAATGATAAATGATGGGTTTTAATAAAATAATTAATGTATAATTAATATTTTATAATTGTGTTAATGTGGAAATTTAACTAAAAAATTACCATGATGAAGACGCATACACATTTGCGTGTGGCGGGCGGGTGTGATCCATAAATGATCGTACGATTTGGTTTAAAACTTATATAATTAATAGCTTCTTCTTTTTTTTTTTTTTTTAGAAAAATTATCTTTATTTTGAATATTAAATTCATATATTTTCTTTCTAATATTTTGTTGATCTCTATCTCTATATTATTATTATGAGTATGTAATTACTATACCTTATTATTATTATTTGTATATACTTTGGCTTTGAATGTATATTATATTTGAAAATTTAGTACTTTTGATATATATAACAATAGTTTAAAAGAAAAAAATTATTAACAGACCTTTATGGTTGCGTGAAATATTTGAAAATTGCTAATTGTTTCATAATTGATTTTTTCAATGACGTTACTTTTAATAAAATTACATTTAAAATATCTTTTAATTCAGCTCAGCTCCATCAATTTTTTCTTGTTTTGATGTTATGATCAACCAAATTAAAATACAAAATATTAGATGCTAATTGTTAATTAAGATTTAATATTTTACTATATTTACTATGCCAAAATTTCATGTTGATATCCCAATATTTGATTATAAATTATGAGCAATTCCGTATACACATGAGCAATTGCATAATGAAAAATGAAAGTCTATTAAATGACGCTAAAATGTCATCAGATTCAAATATTTGGGACGTCGATCATTCTTTATTATATACAATAAAATAACTCATTCCTCATATGAATTACATCGACATAAATTGGTTGAATTATTTTCGTAAATATATTATTGTGTATATTATAAATAAATTGTTTTCAAAATCGAAACATTTTGGTTTGGACGGGTTGATCATTTTAAATGGACAGTGTTATACAATCTGTTCATAACAGCGTTTGTACTGCAATTTTTGAATTATTATATTACAAATGTAATACGAAGTATATACTGATACAAATTTAACTTCTTTCTTATATATTATTATTGATTGATTGCGATTATATATTTATTATTTTGCACTATATATGGTACATATAATGAATGATGCTGCGATGCTGTACAAAATATTTTGTTTATCTTAAAAGATTATCGGAAATTAAATTTATTATTGCGCTTTTTTTTTTTATATATATATTGTATATATTATATGTTGTTGAAGTATTAGTTGCATGTGATTATTTATAATTATTTCTAAAATAATATTCAACTCTATAGCAAAAACGAAGGATTACGCGGTGTTAGCAAATTTTCGGTCAAAAATAATATATTTCATATAAAAATTTAATATAAATTTTCATCCAAATTAACGGTGTACGTTTGTGGTGCCGCCTGTAAAAACATTTGCATATTATCATCAATTATATTGTTTCATTTTTGATCATACTTTTTTGCACTTGTCATAACTTTCATTATTTTTAACATATTATTAAAATTTATGTAATATGTATTTCTTTGAACAGTGATCCAAATGTTATGCTTTATTATTATGTGTAAATATGCTTTACATATATTTATTCTCTGCGACAGGTTTTTGGATTTGTGGTGGTGGTGGTGGTGGTGATGTATAGTGAATTTTATAATATTTTTGTAACGACCCCGTTTCATTTGTCGTTAACATTAAATTTACCAATGTTTCGAATAATATACAAGTATGTGTTACCTCTATGACGGAGAATTAAACACCGAATTAAGTTAACTTTGTGTTTCGAGAATGAATGACATTTTAAGGATATTTGTTGAAATTATATGAGCGAATTGGGATAATTTTTCCATAATTTAATTTTAACATCGATCAAATTATATGTCGAAATTATTGTTTTGTCGACAAAGTTATTATGCTATCAAATTTATTCTATTTTATCTTTATTATTTTCAGTATTATTTATTATGTGTTGCAAAATTTCGATTTTATAGGTTTTAGTGATGAATACACATATACGGAGTAATTCATCACATAGAAATGACATTACGTAAACGTTAATTTTGATTTGTTCTATGTATTTTGCAATTTTTCGGTTCCATCAACAATGCATTTTGATTGTGTAATTGATCGAATTCTGTGAAGTATTTCGGGTTTCATGTGAAAACCACCATATCATCACCATTTTAATATCTTATCAATGTTTGGCATACAGGAATATATGTTTTCAATGGTTCAATTTCAATTTAATGGTTATATTGTATATGGGATACGATTTTCACAATACCGGTAAATAAGGATTCAGTAGAAAAGAGGACAACCTTCAAATTGTATTTCTGGCTAAAATTTCATTCAACTTCTTCTTAATTTTTCCATTAATTATTAACAACATGTGATATGAGAGTAAAGAGATAAGATAAGATTATTAGAAAAAAATCCATATATTTATAATGAAGAATTCTTCACTTTGTCGAAGGCTATTTACTCAAAAATATCCATTAAAAATGCATCAAATCTAACTATTCCTTTTATGTTAGCAGAAACAGGCAGAGCAATATTTTCTTCACGCCACACCATATACCAACACCACAAACCCATCCTGTGTATATTATTAATAATAAAAACGAAACTTTGCATAACCAATAACTTAATGTATTATTAATATCAATTAAAATGATTGTCTACAAATTTCGATTTTTTATTTCATTTCAAATTTTATAATTATTTTATTATATATTTATATTATTTAGGTACACGTACTATTCAAGACGGTGACTATGAAGTTATAGTTGTTGATGAAAATAATTCATCGGTGTTGGCCGATCAAGATTCACATTCAAGTGGTCCGCCATCAATAAAAGTAAGTTAATAATTTTAATTTAATTTTTCCATATAAAATTCGATACATATAATTTTTTTTTGAATTAGAAATTTTGATTGTATATTTTTTTTTTTCAAAAAAGCATGTTTATTATTCTTTTTATGAATTTCTTTCTATACATTAAAAAAAAAATATTTATTTTAATTAATATTTATTAATCGCAGGTGTCTTGAGTAATTTTCGCAGTAATAATTAAATTAGATTTTTTTGTAATAAATAATATAAAAATGAATGAGATAATTGATTAATGTTATTTTAAGCTTTTCTCATATTATCTATATAATATACATAAATATATATATCATATACAATATTTATGCTAATATATATACAGGTTGATTCTGACGAATTTTGCTAAAGACATGTACATGACATTATTATTAACAAGTTAATACGAATATTATGAGATAAAATTTTACACAGATTGACTCAAAGACAGTAGTATTATTAACTATGAAACATTATTATTTGATTTCACAATCTTTGCGAAGTTTAAACTAATATGTTACGTTATTTTTTGAACGCAATACACAATAATGTTATTTGTGAATACATCACCAAAGTTCGTAATTTTGTAATCAGTATCATCCAGTGTATAGATATTAGTATAGATATTAGTATTATATTGTATATTTATAAATTTTTCTTTAAAATATATTATATGCTAAACTTTTTTGATGCTTATAATTTATTTTCTTCTTATTAATTTTACATAACTTCTACGTCATCAATTATAATAAATAAAAATAATTATATAACTCTATTAAATTTTTATCAAACTAATTATAATAATATACAAATCACACCATGACATTACATTTAATATTAAAATTTATATATATGTACTAATTTGCATGATAAAAATAACAAACAAAACAAACAAAATATAAAAACAATTCAACAAATGCCATAAAATAGACAACTGCTATAAAACAGCAGGTATCTACATTAAGTGGTGATCATATACTACATTTACAACCATTATCACCACCAAAACCAGTTTCATATGAAAAACTTCCAAAGGTAATATTCAAATTAAAATTTGGTTTTTTAATTTATTTATATATTTATTTTGTTATCAAAATTATATGCTTTTGGTTAAAAGTGAATTTTTTGTGTATAAAATACGTACAAAAATATTTTACATATTATTTATAATCAATAATTACACCACCACGTCGTATACACATTTACACAATTACCATACAATAATAATAATAATAATAATAATAATAATAATAATAATAATAATAATAATAATAATAATAATAATAATAATAGCGATTATAATATTATAAAATGCACCTAATAATATATTGCAGCACAAAAAACACCTATGCAATTAAAAATTCAAAAAATGTTTGCCTGTAAAACGTAATGTGCAGAACCGCCAACAAAATAATTAAATTTGTGAAAATTATATAATTATAATAAATTTATAATGGAAATTCCTTTTTGATTTTATGCAACGCCTTTCAATTATATATAGAGGAATTTTGGGTAAATTATATAAAATCGCCTTATACAAATTGTAATTTTAATGTCTCTACTCGTTCCTGTTGCACACCCATTCACTACTCGCATATACACAATAATTTTATATGAAAATTATAATCCCATTTTATAATTTCGGATTCTGAATTTATAAATAAATTTAAATGAGAGCAATTATTCAATATAATATTCTATTTAAATAAAATTAAAATTTGTGTTGATGGTGTTGTTGTGCAGCGGTGTGGTGAGGTTGAGATGGAAAAATAAAATAAAATTTATTATAATTTATATTTTAATTAACATATTTTCATATTTGTGTGTTTATTGCGGTTTTTATATTATTTTATATATATAAATATTAAATTTTTCTATCGTTGGAATTGCATTAATAATAATAATAATAATCTTTTCATTAAATTTATGAATTTTACTTTCTGTGCACATTTAAACATTTAGTTTATAAACTATAGCGTATTTAATTATATGTTTTTCTGGTCGTATGCCGATGTTCTTCTATTAATATATTGTATATTAATTAATATTTCCTAAATGTTCCAACGATTTCTTTTAACGAATATATATTTGGCACATTTGTTACCTTATTAATTAACTGCGGCTTGTCGATCCTCCTATGCGCAGTTCAATTCAGTAAATTCTTATATGTTTCAAAATATATTTGTATATATAGATTACCAATTCGCTTTCTAATGAAAACTATGTGGTTTTCTGCCCAATAACTATAATAATTAATAATAACTAATAAAACTTTAATCTCACTTTTGATGGTCACATGTTTCTGCTGTGCATGTTAATCTTCAATTGATGGTCCATGTGTCTTGCCGAAACAGACTGTGGTAGAGTTGTACCGTTCAATTTCCATCGAACAGATGAATATTTCCATGTAGTGAAAGCAACACAGACTTACTTTCATTTGCTATGATTCTTCAGGTTTTTCAACTTTTTTCTTTTGGAATTTATTTGTACTGATGCAATTTGAGGATACATACTTGATGTCCGGGGATGACCGTATCATGAACAAATTTTTATCATGATTTATTAAAAACTATTTTATTAACTTAATTTTCTTGTGTGTGTTTGTGTGTGTGACAAGCAGTTCTTGTGACACCATTATTATTCGTTTTTTTATTCAATTTTCTTGTATATAGGAAGTGTCATTAAAATAAAAATATCCTTGCAATATTCTGAACCTTTGTTGAAACACCATTTGTATTTTAATTCTTAGCCAATTTCCGTTCACATGAGATGTTTGAACGGTGTAACGCTACATATTTGTACATATAACTCTAAAACAACACTAAAATGTATATAATAAACATATTTACAAGAGATTTCCTATAAGTTCTCGTGCTACCAAGTGTTGTGTATATTCAAAGATAATATGTATTAATATTTTTTTTTTATCATTCACTAAATGAAACATTTATACAAATTAATTATTTCACCATACATTAAGTTAAAGAAGAAACTTATGATAATATATTATGAGACATTTCAAGTTATGTATTTATATTTATATTTTTTTTTAACACTTTACTACACCATTTAAAAAGATTTGTTTATAATATTAATATAGTTTACTCGCCGGTCTGTAATAAACTTTAATGGGACCGAAAATTTTGTTTATTGCATACAGAGTCAGCATGTTTTAGAGTAGAATGGATTTGTTTTAAAAACTTATTTAAACTATATGTATTAAAATTATCAATTCAATATAAAAGTTCAAATCTTCTGGATGATATTCTTATAATGAAAATTCGGGAATTATCAGTATTATTGAAATACTGGAATTCATTTAGTTATGATGATTAAATGAGAAAAAATGTATAAAATAAAATACATTTTCATTGTACTTAGGATAGTTTTCAAGTTATTTTACTACAATTAAAGCAAACGCAATTCAACAACGCAGACATCATATTATTTCATCAGTTCCTATGAAGTTACTTCAAAATTGGTATCACTTTTTATTTCAGACAGATTTAGTATTGGATTTCATATGAATGCTTACATATACAGGGTTTATTATAAGTAGAGTTACATACAGCGTTTGTAACATGGAATTTTCAAGGGGACTTAAAAACTCATTTATTACTACAGAGTTTTTCTACATAAAGTGTTTATTACAGAAAAAGTTGACTGCATATATGATATATGGGAAATTGGGAAATAAAATCAATCGCTTGTTATTTTTTTGCCTGTAATTTACTATAACAAATTTTAATTATTTGAATGAATATATTATGTAGTTTTGTTTAATATGCTTTCCGATTAGACTTTATACATAGTAGAAAAAACAAAGCATAATTTTTCTATTCATAAATTGTTTGTAGTTTTTATATTTGCTTCTCTAATACATTATATAAACTGTTTTTTTAGTGTATTTTCTATTTGCTATTTCTATATAATTTTTTATAAATATAAAATTGTGTTTTTCTCATTATAAAATTTAATTAAGCCAGTAAATTTATTTTTTTTAAAAAAATTGTTATTTATTTTAATTAAAAAATTGCATAGAGTAATGATTCTGACGCTGGTTCATTAAATATGAATTCAACCGAAAATGAAGTACCCGAAGTTGAAACATCGAGTGAAATTCTCGTTGATGATAACAAACCAACTAATTCAAATGATGAAAGTTGGACTGATGTTAACCTCAACGAGGATGGAAACGATAAAATTCGGGACATTGAAGGGAATATGCATCATGTTGGTAAGTATTTTGGCGAGAAGAGCATATTTAAATTAATTAATTTTAAATATATACATTTTTTTTTTATTGAAAAGGTTCTGAACGTGATGATAAACCACTTGATTCAGAAATATCTGTTGTACGTATACCATCCGATAATTATACACAACAATCAGGTGGTAGTGGTGGTGGTGGTGGTGGCAGTAACAGTGGCGGAAACTCCAACATAGTTGGTGGTGGTAGTAGTAGTGGTGTTGGTGCTGGTAATGGTAATCGTTCACGTTCTGATGATATACCCATTAAACCACCATTGGTTGGACAATTACCATTAACAACACCATCACGCGAAGCTAGCCTAACACAAAAATTAGAAATTGCATTAGGACCAGTTTGTCCATTGTTACGTGAAATTATGGTTGATTTTGCACCATTTTTATCGAAAACATTAGTTGGTTCCCATGGCCAGGAATTACTAATGGAAGGCAAAGGTTTAACAACTTTTAAAAATAGTCATTCAGTTGTTGAATTAGTTATGTTATTGTGTTCACAAGAATGGCAAAATAGTTTACAAAAACATGCTGGTTTAGCATTTATTGAATTGATAAATGAAGGTCGTCTGTTGTCACATGCAATGAAAGATCATATAGTACGGGTTGCAAATGAAGCGGAATTTATATTAAATCGTATGCGTGCCGATGATGTATTAAAACATGCCGATTTTGAATCACAGTGTTCACAAACATTAATGGAACGACGCGAAGAGGAACGTATGTGTGATCATTTAATAACAGCAGCTAGACGTCGAGACAATGTTATAGCCAGTCGTTTATTAGAAAAAGTACGTAATATTATGTGTAATAAACATGGTGCATGGGGTGAAACTTCAAATTGTGGTATTTGTTTAACGGCCAGCACTATCAACAACAATAATAATAATAATAATAATAATATTATTAATAATAATAATAATAATAATAATAGTAATATTACCAATGGTAACAATATTAATAATAATAATATTATTACTAATATCAACAATTCAAATAGTACAATTAATAAACAAATATTTTGGAAATTGGATGCATGGGAAGATGATGCGCGTAGAAGAAAACGTATGGTACAAAATCCACGGGGTTCAACACATCCACAGGCTGCATTAAAAGCAGCCCTAGAAAATGGTGCACCCGATGATGCAATATCACAAGCACGTGAAGAATTTCACTCACAAATAGCTGTATCACGGTCACAGCAACAACAACAGCAGCAACAACAACAATCATCACAACAAACAACCGATTTACTGGATGATTCCGAATTATTAATTGAAGACCGTGAACTTGATTTAGATCTTACCGGTCCCGTTAATATAAGTACAAAAGCAAAATTAATAGCACCCGGTTTGGTGGCACCCGGCACCGTATCGATAACAACAACCGAAATGTATTTTGAAGTGGATGAAGATAGTTTAGAATTTCAAAAAATCGATACCGATGTTTTAAAATATTGTGATCATTTGCATGGTAAATGGTATTTTTCGGAAGTACGTGCAATATTTTCACGTCGTTATCTATTACAAAATGTTGCTATTGAAATATTTTTAGCATCACGCACATCCATATTATTTGCTTTTCCTGATCAGCATACCGTTAAAAAAGTTATAAAAGCGTTACCCCGTGTTGGTGTTGGCATAAAATATGGTATACCACAGACAAGACGTGCATCGATGATGTCACCGCGTCAATTAATGCGAAATTCAAATATGACACAAAAATGGCAACGCCGTGAAATTTCTAATTTTGAATATTTAATGTTTTTGAATACAATAGCCGGTCGTACATATAATGATTTAAATCAATATCCTGTATTTCCATGGGTTCTAACTAATTATGATTCACGTGAATTGGATTTAAGTCAACCCTCAAATTATCGTGACTTGTCAAAACCAATAGGTGCATTGAATCCTAGTCGCCGTGAATATTTTGAAGAACGTTATGATAATTGGGATAATGAACAAATACCACCATTTCATTATGGTACCCATTATTCAACATCAGCATTTGTATTAAATTGGTTGATACGCATTGAACCGTTTACAACAATGTTTTTGGCATTACAAGGTGGCAAATTTGATCATCCCGATCGTTTATTTTCATCGATTGCATTGTCTTGGAAAAATTGTCAACGTGATACATCCGATGTTAAAGAATTGGTACCCGAATGGTATTTTTTACCTGAAATGTTTTATAATTCATCATCATATCGTTTGGGTACACGTGATGATGGTTCATTGGTGTCTGATGTGGAATTACCGGCATGGGCTAAAACACCCGAAGAATTTGTTCGTATCAATCGTATGGCCTTAGAATCAGAATTTGTATCATGTCAATTACACCAATGGATTGATTTAATATTTGGTTATAAACAACGGGGACCTGAAGCAATACGTGCCACAAATGTTTTCTATTATTTAACGTACGAAGGTAGTTGTGACTTAGAAAATATTACCGATCCCGTGATGAAAGAAGCTATCGAAAATCAAATAAGAAATTTTGGTCAAACACCTAGTCAATTGTTAATGGAACCACATCCACCACGTAGTTCGGCAATGCATTTGTCACCGATGATGTTTAGTGCAATGCCCGACGATGTTTGTATGTCAATGAAATTTCATTTAAATTCACCAATTATACATATATCAGCAAATACGTATCCACAATTACCATTGCCAAGTGTTGTAACTGTTACCGCTGGTCATCAATTTGCCGTTAATCGTTGGAATTGTAATTATGCAGCTAGTGTACAAAGCCCTAGTTATGCTGAATCACCACAAAATCCGGGAGCTAATTTACCATTAACAATGGATCCAATTTTATGTAAGTTTTTTTTTAATTTATCGCTTTATCACAATTTGAACAATAGATCAAGTGTTCGATAAAGACAGTCACTTAAAATATCTTTGTATTTTCTTTTTCTTAGTGCAAACAAATGGACATCATAATACAAATCCAACGATACGCAGACATTTAGGTGATAATTTTAGTCAAAAATTAAAAATACGTGCCAATTGTTTTGTTACAACGGTTGATAGTCGATTTTTAATTGCATGCGGTTTTTGGGATAACAGTTTTCGTGTATTTTCAACAGAAACAGCAAAAATTGTGCAAATAGTATTTGGACATTTTGGTGTTGTTACATGTTTGTCCCGATCAGAATGTAATATAACATCAGATTGTTATATAGCATCAGGTTCGGCTGATTGTACAGTATTACTATGGCATTGGAATGCACGCACTCAAAGTATTGTTGGTGAAGGTGAAGTGCCGACACCACGTGCAACATTAACCGGTCACGAACAAGCCGTTACATCTGTTGTTATAAGTGCTGAATTGGGATTAGTTGTTTCTGGTTCTATAGGTGAATGGGAATTAATAAATAAATAAATAATAAATTTTAATTTATATTTAAAATTTTTTAAATTTAGATGGACCCGTTTTAATACATACAACATTTGGTGATTTATTACGATCATTAGAATCACCATCCGATTTTATATCACCCGAAATAATTACAATGTCACGTGAAGGTTTTATTGTTGTTAATTATGATAAGGGAAATGTAGCTGCATATACAATTAATGGTAAACGTTTACGTCATGAATCACATAATGATAATTTGCAGGTATGTTTTTAATTCATTTTTTTTTCCCACATAATGGATGATGCTATTTGGTGGAGTAGTAGTCGACCAGATGAGATGGTTTTAAGATAAATGAATTTGTTAAACAAAGATGCTTGAAATGATTCCTCCTATATATTTCTTTTTGCATTGCACTTGTATTTACATAGCAGAATGAGATGATCGCCTAAAAGTTTATAGTTTATTAGATGTTTATTGAAACAGCTTTTGCATTCAGTTAGAGACCTATTAGCTCCCTAGGATTGCCAATCAATTATTCAGAATATTTTGAGTCAGTAGAACTGAATGCGGTCTTCTGATCCCCAGACAGTAGAGTACAATTTATTTAAACCTGATGAAATTAAATTGAATTTTTTCCATTTGTAAATATAATAGTGGTCGACCAAAGTTTGTGGTCAGTAGTGGTGGTTTACTGTTTATGTTATTCTAATACTCGACTACTACTACTCCTCACGCTGTATCCAACAAATTTTATTTATATTTCTATAAAAATAATTTTAATTAACATTTGTTTTACAAAAAATAGTGCATGTTATTGTCAAGAGATGGTGAATATTTAATGACAGCAGGAGATCGAGGTATTGTTGAAGTATGGCGAACATTTAATTTGGCTCCATTATATGCATTTCCAGCATGTAATTGTGGTATTCGTTCATTAGCATTAACCCATGATCAAAAGTAAAATAAATATTAATATAATTTAATAATAATAACATAAAAATCAGCAGAGAACAATTTTATAAAAAAAATTAACTTTTATTTTTTTGCAGATATCTTTTAGCTGGACTTGCAACTGGTTCAATTATTGTATTTCATATTGATTTTAATCGATGGCATCATGAATATCAACAACGTTATTAACACATATATTATTATTAACTATATATAGTGTTTTTATATAGTGTATTATATATAATAGGTACACCGACCGTACACAATAAATATATAATGCCAAAATTATATTAAAATAAAATAAAAAATGCTACACAATTTTAAGATAAAAAAATATATTAAATAATAAATTGCGGCCAAAATAAAATAATAATAATAATATAGATTAAAAAATAAATAAAATAAACTATTAATAACATAATTTTCATACATTCAACAAAATAATAAGGTAAACAATTTTAAATTAATTATTTATATTTATGGTGTGCTGTTATACTTTTAAATTCAAATTGATAATATTTTAAATTAAATTAATGATCTCTTTTATATTTACACATACACACACGTATACACACACTCACACACACACACACACACAAACCATACATAACACATCTACCTTTATTTCAAGTCCATTATTATTAAAATTTTCCGAAATTTTTATTAATTAAAAGCAAAAAAAGAAATCAGTAAAGACAAACTATTATTTTCTAGTCCTTTCGTTGTACTTAATACAAAAATTATTATTATTTATATTACACGATAACTTCTGTTTTCAAAATTATAATTATATAAATTATAATTTGTTTTGTTGTTTAGCATCACACACAACAACTACATTTGCCAATTTTAAAAGAGTACTTATGATGTAAATATAATAATTAAAAGTATTAAATTAAATTAAATTAAATTAAATTAAATTAAATAAACAAATAAATAAATAAATTAAAGAAAAAAAAAATAAATAATTATAATTATTATAAATAAATATTCTATTTTAAAAGATTTATTGCCATTATACACACGCGAGTACGCTATATTTTAATTATTTTTATTTTCCCATCTAAAATATATTTATAAATTATTAATCACACAATAATAATAATAATAATAATAATAATAACAAAAAAATCAAATAATAGATAATTATAATAGAAAGAAAAGAAATAAATTGCATGCTTTCTCAAAAAAATAATATTTTGGGGGAGGAGGTTATAAACTTAAAACAAAAAAAGCATGGTTTTCTGCATATTGTTCTCTTTGAATTTTAACCGCGCCATAGAGATATCGCAAAAATCATAACATTTAATACACAAAATATACCAAATATAATAAATCGGTATCCAACTGATCCAACAACTATAATAACAATATGTAATAATTTAATAAAATTCAGTAATTTTCTTGTTTTAGTTTGAATCTTTTATTTATACTTGTTGTAATATCGACATATTATAATGATGACAATTCTTCGGATTTTCATTAGTACTGTAAATTGAACGCAGCAACACCAGCTGCGCCATATAAATTCTAAAAATTTTCCAAATTCTTATTCGTGGCGGTACCCAAAAAAAGATTCAAATACACTTGTAGAATCCAATTATTACAAATAATATTTGATTTTCTTAATCAATCAATTTTTATGGTATCCTTTAGTGATAGGATTGTAGGGAATCACAAGTTCAAAATGTCGTATGTGGCGAATCAAAGTCTAGTTCACGCTGAGTGTACCTATTACAAGAAACCATACCAGCATATATGCCCATATTTTATTTCAAAATGTATTTTAATATGTGTCTTGGAATAGGTACACCCATCATACACTAATAATCGGAATATTTCATTTAAAATAGCATAAATATTATGAACACATTCGCTTTCATATAGTGTCTAGAAATAGGCACACTTATAGCGAGTACAAGTGTTCTGTTCTGTGTTTTCATAAAATGTGAGATATAGTTGTCCTGATTGTGTCTTTAAAAATGCGAGACACAATATGGTCACATGTGTATGTATGGTATGTTGGAATAGGTGTGCCCGGTGTACGCTGGTAACCGAATATATCTTTTAAAATAGCGGACACAAGATCTGCATGTTGTCGTCGCATTAGTATTATGCACTCTATGTATCTTTCGTCAATATCATTACATTTCATTATTAACATAATTGCAAATATCACTTATGGATTCGAAAAATCATAATTTTGCGGAAAGTATTGCTTTTTTTTTATGCATAAATTGCAAAATTTATCGAATGTTTGTCAAAGCAGCTTAAGCAGCTTATGGTAACGAACAGAAAACATTTTTAACGCTTCAAAAGCGATATGTGAATGACAAAAATTATGGAAAACCATTGAAATAACTCGAAGTGCGTAACGTCGTATCTGCAGCAATGAAGCCGAATTTCACATACGAACAAGAACTTTAAGATATAAGAAATTTTGCAGTTGAACAGTTGAATCTATATTTTCCTTATTTTTCGATTATCAATGCAATAAAAATAAATGTAATCCACCATAATTAACTTATTCTATATATATATATGCTTAAAGTATTTGACTTGAAATTATAATACTATACAATCATACAAAAACATAAAGGTTACCGTAACATTTGAGAGTATCCCGCTCCATTTTATTTAGGTATTTTTTTTTATTTTTTCTTTTATTACAAATACACAAATTAAAAACTGGTGAGATTTTTTATACCTCAACAAATAATAAAATAATAAAATTATAAAATTATTCTAAATAAAATAAAAATGATAACATAAAATTAAAATGCTAATTAATCAATAAATAAATGCAATGCAATGTACAATATGTCTATGAGCTTTGTTTTTGTTATGATGACTGATTGAAAGTAAAAAAAGGTAAAATAAAATAAATAAATAAATAAAGACAATTTTTAGAATACTTTTGCTCACAATAATTTCTTTCATCATTTTATTACTCCATTAAATTAATTAAAATATACTACAATTTCATTTCAAATCAACTATTTTATTAATACACACACAGATAGATATATTAAAAATCTCTTAATCCCTGATTGTTTTTTTTTTCTTTTTTCTACACACACTTTTTTATTTTATCAAAATATAATGCAATCACACAATTTTTTTTTCGAGTGACAATTATTATTTTCTTAACAACACATAAAAACTTTTAACATTCCACCATTCAAAATATTTAAAAAAAAAATTATTTTAGTAATATATAAAAATAAATTTATTATAATAAATATATAATAAAATAAATATTATGTATTTTTAAAATACATTTTTGCTATTCTGTCCAAATAAATAAATATTAAAATAAATAAATTAATAAATGTATTGTAAATATTATGCAAGAAGAAAAAAAAATAATAAAAATAAATAAATTAATAATAATAATAATAATAATAATAATAATAATAATAATAATTAACAAGTTTTTTTTTATTTTAATTATTATTAAATTATTATTATTATTATTATCACATAATTATTTAATTATAATATATTATATATCTCTATATTCATATTTCGGTGTTGGGAGTTTTTTAACACAATATTTAAAATTTTATGGGGAAATTATTATTATTTTATAAAAATAAAAAAAAAAATAAAAAATAAAATAAAACCATTTTTTAATTAAATAAACAAAAAAAAAAAAAACTAAAACATAAAAAATAATAATTTTTAATAAATGAAAAATAACACATGAATTTTATTTTAATTTAATTAATTTAGGCAAAATATTAAAAATAAGTTTATAAACAAATTTTAAATTAAAATTAAAAACGGAAATATTAATAAATGAAAAAAAAATATTTGTAAATTTAAAATATTGTAATTATTTGTGTGGGTTGTTAATTTCTTTTTATATTGCAAACTGACGAAAACTGATAAGAAAAAAACAAAAACGATTTAAAGAAAGAAATAATTAAATAAAAGAAATTGTAATTAATTTATCAATCATAGAAATTTTACATTAATTATATTATAATAAAATAAATAAATCTTTTTTTTTTTTTTTTTTTTCATAAATAAATTAATTGAAAATTAATCAATTTAAAATTTAAATTAATAATAACCAAAAAATTTAATAATAACGAATATAAACAAAAAAAAAAAAAAAACAAAAATGGTTTAAAAACTGCATTAAATTAAAATAAATTTAATTAATATAAATTAAAAAAAATTAAATAAATAATGTTTAAAAAAATATATATTAATAACAATAATAACAATAATAAAAACATTATATAATAAATAACAATTGATTTTGTAATAATGCACAGCTAATTATTATATTTTGTCAAATGATAATGAAATAAAAAGATAATGTTAAAAAAAATAAATAAATAAAATGTTGTTTTTAATGCTATGAAATGATGAATTGAAAGTTCTTAAAGGAGCCAGAGTGATATTCAGAAAAGAAGACGAAAAAGAAGAAGATTATACACTCCTAATATTTGAAATTTCTCGACAATGATCTGACATACTGAATCAAAATTTCTTAATGATACCAGAATGAAATTCAGAAAATACTACTGAATGAAAATTATGCTCATTGGCTAAAGCAGAAATACTTTCTGAATTTCATTTTGGTATATTTAGTTTGGAAATCAGTAATTTTCATACCATTTTCAAGAAATTGTATCAGGAGAGCATATAATCATCAGGCAATAATAGTTTCTGAATTTCATCCTGGTATATTTAGCTTCAAAATCAGTATTTTTCATACCATTAATTGATTATTGAATTATATACATAGTCAAGCATCATATTTCACGGAAAGATTTATTTTCTAATTATCAAGAAAATTGATATATGAAATCAATCGAATCATATTAATTACATTTTTAGTTTATAAATACTTTTGTTAAAGCTAGCACATTAAAATTTTAAGTCTTTAGATAAAATGAAATAACAATAGTTTAAATCAATAAATGAATTTCCATATTACTGAATAATAAATCTGGAAATATATAATAAAATTAATAAATCATTTATTTCCGATATTTACTTTTAGAATATTACTACTAAATCAATAAATGAAAATTAGATTTAAAAGTATAAAATGAAAATTTCCACTGAATTATTATATACTTATAATATTCCAGAATTAAATATATTAATACTTTTTTATTGAATTTATTGCGTACACTATGAAAAAAATAACTTTACTATATTATCAATTCTAATTATTTTATATTATTTTTCATTTCCCTTAGACACAACATATTTACATTTACATATATTCGATGCAGTTTATATTTGTGTCGATGTATAAAAAAATACAGGAAATGATGCAGAATATATCAGAGAAGCACTTTGTGCTATTGATGGTTGTGATATATTTAAAAGCGTCGAATATGTGAAAAACAGGACTACTGTAAGCCATAAGTATGAAATAATAACCAAATAATGATCCAAAATATAAACAAGATTGGTATATAGATGTGCTATTATGGGAACGTTTATTAAAGGAACATTGTGCTTGATGCTATACAATTGCAAGATATTCAGGTGAAGCTGTATTTTTAAAATTGTATCATAAATGCTGCTGATTTCATGTTACTAGAAAATGTTTTTTTAGTTTTCGTTTAATACAAGATTGTCCAATACATATATAGATTATGAAGATAAGTATATGGTATGTTATGCTGTTCAAGATGTCTTATTTATCGAATATGTTAAAAAATTTGTTAATAATATAATAATAATGATATTGGGATCAAATTTAAAGAGAAAAGAAAATGATATAAGATTAGCACCGTCAGTGTAGTAATCAAGTGAGAAAGCTCTGTGGTGAAAATATAGAATATTATGCATAGGATAGGTGTGCTAGGTATATAAATATTTTTAATTATGCTGGAGCCATCTATATTCAAAATAAAATATACAAAAATTTTACCTGTGGGAGAAAAATTTAACTTTCGACATTTCGATTATTTTTTTTTTTGTTATAAAACAAAAGTCATCACTCATTACTCAACACTCAATCAAGACAAGAAGTCGAAACAAAACTCAAAAGGCTCAAAAGTCAAAGTCATCATTCAACACTCTACACTCATCAAAACAATAAGTAAATAAAAGAAAAAAATGTCGAAGCGGGAGAAAATAGGCATTATTGTAAGTATGAATTTTAATTAATAGAAAAAATGTTATTAATATTATATTTTTGTAAAGTATTAAACGAATAAGTGCAATAAAATAAGTTCTTATAATATTTAATAGACTGGTAATGCAATACCAATATTGAAGATGAATTCTCTGAAAATTTATTTTTAACCTATAAAATATGGATGGCTTTTATTTACCACATGGCGTTTAGTGGATTACCAAAGATTTATCACAAAACAAAAACTGAATTATTACTACGTACAAATAATACAACAAATTCAATATTTTAGTACTGCATAAAATTGTAAGTGTAATTTATAAAATTTTCCAAAAACAAAACATCTTTTAGTTTAATCACCTTAGGTATAATTGATTTTATATTCGGCTTGTACTTCGAATGAATCAATTTTTATCATCATCATCATTTCCAACAACATAACTTAATTATTAAATCGTTTTTTTAGTTCATTTATTGATTGCGAAACCCTTATGTATTTATTCTTTTGTGTAACATGAATTTTATTTCCATATTATACTTCAATCCAAATGATTCATGTCTACCAATTACAAAATACATTTCCTCAGTTTCAATTAAATTTCATAAAAATTTCTTCACATACTTTCTTTGTAATATTTTAGTCAATATGTACATCATATTTGTATCATTATAGTCATCTGCAAATGATGATTTATAATTCTTAATTTTAGTAGATGATTTGAATTTAAATTGCTGAATTGCATATATAAATTTACTTACAGAATATGAATGATGAACATTTTTAATATTTACAGAAGTATTTTGGTGTAATTTTAAAATCATTCTAGAAATTTGAATCAATATACTATAATTTGATAAACATTTGATGAGATATGACTTAGATACCCAGATTTCCAGAATCTGTTTCAGAAACTTTGTATTAGGTATCGTTTTGTAGGAATATTATAAAAATTAAAAGTATATTGCCAGTCGCAAGCTACATACCAAATTGAGATGAGAATTTACAAACTTACAACTATGCAACCAAATATTCAAGAAAATTCAATATTGTAAATATTGTAAATATTGTGCATCAGAAGAAAATATCATCTAGAGTATGTATGGTCTCTGAGATATGGTCAAAATAAAATAAAATATCATTGATATATACTATATCAATTGATTATCTTTATTCTATTGTGTGAGACAGGAGGTAGTGGGTTAACTTACTGTTTGAACTATTTGTTTATTTATCAAAATATTTTATATTTAATGTTATGTGTAAATGATAATTTTATATCTTAATTAAAGGTACAAAGATGCTGGAATTAGTAAAGAAGAATCTGTTGTTAGCGATAATGGTTATATACATAAAGTGGAGCATCATTATCAGCTTTAAATACCATACTGGTGAGAATTGACTATTAATAAATTATGATTCAATTTTCACATTATCAAACATCAATTTCAATAGTATGCAATAACAATAATTATAATAAATTCCAGAACCGAAGTACAACAAATTATGTCATCACATTTATATGCAAAATTCTGATGTTGAATGCTTCTAAACTATTTATTTCGATATCAACAGCCACATTATTACCTGATATGTATGTTTTATTTAAAATAATTATATTTAATAACTGTTTAAATTAGATTTATTTAAAATAAATTCTATCTATTCAGTTCCAACCGCGCAAAGAACCAACTATTAATTTAGATATAGATGGCATCTTATATTGTTTCTCACTTCAGCAGTTATATATAACAAATTTAATTTTATTTCATCTATCGATCTTTTCATTAATTCAGTGAATTTATAATTACAATTAATTGAATTTATATTGAATTACAATATTTTCCTCACAAAATCAACAAAGTGAAAACGATTGCAAATAAAATCTCAGGATTGTATTTAGATGCGATAATACTTTTATCAGAACCAAAGGTAAAATTTCATAAATTTTGTATTTAATCCATATTTATATTTAATTTTTAATAATATTTAATTAAATGTTATTATTTATATTTTAGATTACAACTTTATGAATGTTTATGAATATTGTTGAAGACTTAGAAAACAATAATATAAGATATTTGCATCAATTACAGTACACAATCAATATATGAGACAGTAAGGCGTGATGTACTTAATTAACAGAGGTGAGTGTCAGTTAACTAATTTTTATACAAGTTATCATTATATTAGCATCAAATTAAATAAATTGCATATACTGTGCCAATACCACGCATGACGAAGTCAATCAATCGCAGCCCATCTCGAATCAGACCACTATTTGCATCCTTTTTCGTCCCCCTACCAAGTATTACATGGGTTGGTTACTAAGTCATGCACCAAGTCATCCCTTTATAATAGTTCCTCTCACTTTATGGCATAACTATCTAACATTGCAGTCGGGTTGGCAAATTATTCTTATGAGTGAATTACCCATAACGTTGTGTATAGACAGATAGTTAATCTCGGAATAGCGTGTAACACCATATTTTCAAAGATATTTGCTTTTGGTTAATACGCGTTAACCGTGTTTACCAAAGTTGCATGATATATGGTTTCCTGTCCGACAATGTTAATATTGTGGCCGGGCGCATCTCCAACACAACCTTTACCTAATTTTTCTCAGTACTAGTGGTACATGTGTTGATAAAGGTCAAATTGAAATATTTCGTTTTTACACGTAGTGTACAGTTGTGCTCATCAATCGGATTAAAAGTTATTACTGAACCCTTTTCCTTATATCCTATAATGTGCCTAGAACTATTTTGTCGTAACGAAAATAAATTACTGATTTGTTTTTTCACATATTTTCTAGAAAATATTTCATCTAATATTCAACAATTCGAAATTTTATGAGAATTTAATCAACGCAACAGTTTTTTTTGTAGAATTCCTACAATTTATCATTATTATTTGCAGTATATTAACTTACGGAATTTCACAAGAAAATAACATATTAAAATTTAGAATTTTTTTATATTGTGTCTTTTAAATATAAGTTATAAATATAAGTAATAAAATTATGTAATAAGTAATTAGTAATTAAGAAAAATAATTAATTTAATATGGTATTTACTGAGTAATTTTATTTCGATCAAACTAGTCCAGAAGCTTGTTTATTTTTTTAATTGAAATAATAAGCGTTCTGGATAGTTGAAACAAAATTTACCAATTATTTCCTCAATAATTTTATTGGTCTTCCCTCTATGTGTGTAGTCGGATAACCAATAAAAAGATTGAGTTTATAATAGATTCGTGATCACGTATTTACAATTTATTCGTGGATTGAATTCAATTTAGCTTTAATTATATATGAGTATTTTTTTAAATGAAATTGTTAAAATGTTATTTTTTGTCATATTGTTGGATTTTTAAAATTTAAACTTCGGGAATCATTTTGCCATATTATTTTAATATTTTAGAATTATAGTACGGGCATTATCTCCTCCCAGAAAAGTGATTAAGTGTTCGGGCTCACACACAAAGAAATCTAAGCTTTTCTCTAAAACCGTTCTGAGTTGTGAATGATCAAGTTTTTATTTTGTTCGATTCAGACCCGTGGCTTTTAATACGCTTCAAACACCTTCGCGGAATGTTACAAATAGTAATTTTTAGGCTGACATTATTGAATTTCAACAGTAGTGTAATCATTGGGAGCTACATTATCTAACTATTTTTTTCCATTGTTAATAGGTTTTCCATGTTATGGCCGGGGTCGTGGCACTTATCAATTAGCGTTAATTGAGGCCTGGCACGCGCACGACCCTTGTTCTGGTTGCGAAACGATTATTCATGTGATTGTAGACATTCATATTCAGAAGAAGGCAAATTTGCCCTATGTAAATAGGTAAAAAACACAAATTTTAACCTTTGTTTTGAATATTGGTCTACTCTCGCATGTGCAGTAATTTTGTACTCATAACCGGCGAATTATATTACATGGAAAATTATATGTTACGTTGTAGTCCCATGTGACGACCACGTCTGAATGAAGTTCGTACGGAATCCCTATTTCAATATATATACATCATTATTTTTTGTAATCATGACCTTGAATATAGTCGAATCTAATTCTCTACTTAGGGGTTTCGTGGAGAATATGTATAATCTGTTAAAATTTGGAATTCCCTGTATCACAATTTTTAATTTTTATAAATATATGTGATTAAATCTTCGGGCTCACATATAAAAGAATCTCAGGTTTTCGATAAAACCGTTATGAGCTGTGAATGATCTTTTTTCTTTTTTTTAGATTCAGGTCCGTGTATAGATTTGAATATGTAGTACGAACCTAAAAGACAATTCATAATCGTTTCACAAAATTTGTTAAATATGCAAATTAAGATTATATTAGGTACACTCTATTGAGTTGTATATTTTAATTTATATTTCATTCTATGTTGTTATCTTTTGCCTATAATATAATAGGAATAAGAATTTAATAGTTAAGATTAAGTTTAAGTTATATGTAAATTTTATAATTCTTTGCATTGTATAGATTCTTTAATTTTAGTTTTTATTTAATAAATAAAAAAACAACGACAATTAAATGGTTTAAAAAGGAATGGTTGAAAATTTCTAAAAAATAGAAAAAACACAGAACTACTCCTACAAAATTTTATGAACTGAGTTATAAAACAATTATTTTATGATTTGGGTCGTAGAATTTTGCAGAAAGATGTAACGTTTTGAATATGTTATTATATTTTCTTAGAATTTTGAATCTTCCTGAAAGTATTGGGCGAGGCCAGGGAAAAAGTTAAAAATTTTTTTTTTTTTATTATGTAATTTTTTTATTAATAAAATTTATCTACAAATAAACAATGTTGTTTTATTCTTAATACTAAGTATCTATCTACATTCTTACCGGCCGAAGGCCGGTTGTCGGCCTACGGCCGACTTAAGTTTGTTGCCGGCCGTAGGCCGGCTGTCGGCCTCCGGCCGAATTAACATTCTTGCCGGCCGAAGGCCGGCTGTCGGCCTTCGGCCGACTTAAGTTTGTTGCCGGCCGTAGGCCGGCTGTCGGCCTCCGGCCGACTTAAGTTTGTTGCCGGCCGTAGGCCGGCTGTCGGCCTCAGGCCGACTTAAGTTTGTTGCCGGCCGTAGGCCGGCTGTCGGCCTCCGGCCGACTTAACATTCTTGCCGGCCGTAGGCCGGCTGTCGGCCTTCGGCCGACTTAACATTCTTGCCGGCCGTAGGCCGGCTGTCGGCCTCCGGCCGACTTAACATTCTTACCGGCCGGAGGCCGGTTGCCCGCCTCTGGCCGACTTAACATTCTTATCAGCCTCAGGCCGACTTAGCAATCTTAGGCAGACACAAACCTAGAAACCATTACTTTGGTTATTATTTAATATGAAAAATGTATGTGAAACATAATTTTCCGTAATGTTTTGTAGTTTTGTTTCTTATAGATTCTTAAATCGTTCAGAGGCGGATCGATTGTTAAATAAAGGGTGTTCAAATCTGAGTTAACTTTCTAAATTTGACGTAATATTTAGCAATGTTGAAACAACCAATAAGCGTTGGTGTTTACTTTTATTAAAAAACTTATGCTAACTCAAATTTGAACATCCTTTATAGAATGTTACATAGAATCTTAAATCGGTCGGTCCACAGGTCTTTGGTATATGTAATAATATTGTTTCTATAATAAACTTTACCCGAAGATATGTAACCAAGTATACATACAAACTCTCCGAACACCTATATACTTTAATATCCATTCGGATATATTCTATATAGGTCTTTAATGTTAATCTAAGTATTTAATTTACCTTAGATACACATCTGAATATTTATAGGTATACAGGGACCCTTGATATATGTCCATTGGGGCCTGGACGCATATTTAAGTATCAGTACTCGGATACGGGGGCGCTAGCTACATACTTGAGTTTATTGTTTAGATACAGTCCATTATTACATATACCATTTCCCTGTTTTCTTAAATATATACTTAAAATTAAACTTAAATAAAACTTAAATATATACTTAAAATTAAACTTAAATAAAACTTAAATAATAAATAATACAACTTAAATAATAAATAATAAATACTAATAGATAGACACAAACCTAGAAAACATTTCTGATACTTGTAACAAACAAATTTTGTGAACATAATCTTTGGAAGCTAATGGAAAATAACCTGGTAAAGCACATTTTCTTTAAAATTAATTTTTCTTCCATTTTCATTTTGTCCAACAGACTATGAAAATTTAATACATTTCTAATACTTAGTGAAAAGTACATGATAGGTTCATCAATATATTTCCTAGTACTTGGTGGAAAATTCATAATATATATATTAATATATTTCCTGTACCTGATGTTAGTTTCATGAGAGGGGTTCATGAGTTTGGAAAATTCATGATACATTTGATCATGATGTTTTCAACGAATTAAGAAAATATATTGAATTTATCATAATCTGTTTGAAAAATTAAAATAGAAAAATTTCATTTCTCCAACAGATTATGAAGATTCAATACATTTCTAATCCTTAGTGAAAAGTACATGATAGGTTCATCAATATATTTCCTAGTACTTGCTGGAAATTTCATAATATATATATCAATATATTTCCTGTACCTGATGTTAGTTTCATGAGAGGGGTTCATGAGTTTGGAAAATTCATGATACATTTGATCATGATGTTTTCAACGAATTAATAAATTATATTGAATTTTGATAATCTGCTTGAAAAATTAAATTATGAGTAAAATTAATTTTAAAGAAAATGTACTTTTCCAGACTATTTTCCATTAGATTCCAAAAATTGGGTTTACAAAATTTGGTTATTATTTAATATGAAAAATGTATGTGAAACATAATTTTCCGTAATGTTTTGTAGTTTTGTTTCTTATAGATTCTTAAATCGTTCAGAGGCGGATCGATTGTTAAATAAAGGGTGTTCAAATCTGAGTTAACTTTCTAAATTTGACGTAATATTTAGCAATGTTGAAACAACCAATAAGTGTTGGTGTTTACTTTTATTAAAAAACTTATGCTAACTCAAATTTGAACATCCTTTATAGAATGTTACATAGAATCTTAAATCGGTCGGTCCACAGGTCTTTGGTATATGTAATAATATTGTTTCTATAATAAACTTTACCCGAAGATATGTAACCAAGTATACATACAAACTCTCCGAACACCTATATACTTTAATATCCATTCGGATATATTCTATATAGGTCTTTAATGTTAATCTAAGTATTTAATTTACCTTAGATACACATCTGAATATTTATAGGTATACAGGGACCCTTGATATATGTCCATTGGGGCCTGGACGTATATTTAAGTATCAGTACTCGGATACGGGGGCGCTAGCTACATACTTGAGTTTATTGTTTAGATACAGTCCATTATTACATATACCATTTCCCTGTTTTCTTAAATATATACTTAAAATTAAACTTAAATAAAACTTAAATATATACTTAAAATTAAACTTAAATAAAACTTAAATAATAAATAATACAACTTAAATAATAAATAATAAATAATACAACTTAAATAATAAATAATAAATACTAATAGATAGACACAAACCTAGAAAACATTTCTGATACTTGTAACAAACAAATTTTGTGAACATAATCTTTGGAAGCTAATGGAAAATAACCTGGTAACCTTCCATTTTCATTTTGTCCAACAGACTATGAAAATTTAATACATTTCTAATACTTAGTGAAAAGTACATGATAGGTTCATCAATATATTTCCTAGTACTTGGTGGAAAATTCATAATATATATATTAATACATTTCCTGTACCTGATGTTAGTTTCATGAGAGGGGTTCATGAGTTTGGAAAATTCATGATACATTTGATCATGATGTTTTCAACGAATGAAGAAAATATATTGAATTTATCATAATCTGTTTGAAAAATTAAAATAGAAAAATTTCATTTCTCCAACAGATTATGAAGATTCAATACATTTCTAATCCTTAGTGAAAAGTACATGATAGGTTCATCAATATATTTCCTAGTACTTGCTGGAAATTTCATAATATATATATCAATATATTTCCTGTACCTGATGTTAGTTTCATGAGAGGGGTTCATGAGTTTGGAAAATTCATGATACATTTGATCATGATGTTTTCAACGAATTAATAAATTATATTGAATTTTGATAATCTGCTTGAAAAATTAAATTATGAGTAAAATTAATTTTAAAGAAAATGTACTTTTCCAGACTATTTTCCATTAGATTCCAAAAATTGGGTTTACAAAATTTGGTTATTATTTAATATGAAAAATATATTTGAAACATAATTTTCCGTAATGTTTTCTAGTTTTGTTTCTTATAGATTATTAAATCGATCAGAGGCGGATCGATTGTTAAATAAAGGGTGTTCAAATCTGAGTTAACTTTCTAAATTTGACGTAATATTTAGCAATGTTGAAACAACCAATAAGTGTTGGTGTTTACTTTTATTAAAAAACTTTTATGCTAACTCAAATTTGAACATCCTTTATAGAATGTTACATAGAATCTTAAATCGGTCGGTCCACAGGTCTTTGGTATATGTAATAATATTGTTTCTATAATAAACTTTACCCGAAGATATGTAACCAAGTATACATATAAAATCTCCGAACACCTATATACTTTAATATCCATTCGGATATATTCTATATAGGTCTTTAATGTTAATCTAAGTATTTAACTCACCTTAGATACACATCTGAATATTTATAGGTATACAAGGACCCTTGATATATGTCCATTGGGGCCTGGACGTATATTTAAGTATCAGTACTCGGATACGGGGGCGCTAGCTACATACTTGAGTTTATTGTTTAGATACAGTCCATTATTACATATACCATTTCCCTGTTTTCTTAAATATATACTTAAAATTAAACTTAAATAAAACTTAAATATATACTTAAAATTAAACTTAAATAAAACTTAAATAATAAATAATCCAACTTAAATAATAAATAATAAATAATACAACTTAAATAATAAATAATAAATACTAATAGATAGACACAAACCTAGAAAACATTTCTGATACTTGTAACAAACAAATTTTGTGAACATAATCTTTGGAAGCTAATGGAAAATAACCTGGTAAAGTACATTTTCTTTAAAATTAATTTTTCTTCCATTTTCATTTTGTCCAACAGACTATGAAAATTTAATACATTTCTAATTCTTAGTGAAAAGTACATGATAGGTTCATCAATATATATTCCTAGTACTTGGTGGAAAATTCATAATATATATATTAATACATTTCCTGTACCTGATGTTAGTTTCATGAGAGGGGTTCATGAGTTTGGAAAATTCATGATACATTTGATCATGATGTTTTCAACGAATTAAGAAAATATATTGAATTTATCATAATCTGTTTGAAAAATTAAAATAGAAAAATTTCATTTCTCCAACAGATTATGAAGATTCAATACATTTCTAATCCTTAGTGAAAAGTACATGATAGGTTCATCAATATATTTCCTAGTACTTGCTGGAAATTTCATAATATATATATCAATATATTTCCTGTACCTGATGTTAGTTTCATGAGAGGGGTTCATGAGTTTGGAAAATTCATGATACATTTGATCATGATGTTTTCAACGAATTAATAAATTATATTGAATTTTGATAATCTGCTTGAAAAATTAAATTATGAGTAAAATTAATTTTAAAGAAAATGTACTTTTCCAGACTATTTTCCATTAGATTCCAAAAATTGGGTTTACAAAATTTGGTTATTATTTAATATGAAAAATGTATGTGAAACATAATTTTCCGTAATGTTTTGTAGTTTTGTTTCTTATAGATTCTTAAATCGTTCAGAGGCGGATCGATTGTTAAATAAAGGGTGTTCAAATCTGAGTTAACTTTCTAAATTTGACGTAATATTTAGCAATGTTGAAACAACCAATAAGTGTTGGTGTTTACTTTTATTAAAAAACTTATGCTAACTCAAATTTGAACATCCTTTATAGAATGTTACATAGAATCTTAAATCGGTCGGTCCACAGGTCTTTGGTATATGTAATAATATTGTTTCTATAATAAACTTTACCCGAAGATATGTAACCAAGTATACATACAAACTCTCCGAACACCTATATACTTTAATATCCATTCGGATATATTCTATATAGGTCTTTAATGTTAATCTAAGTATTTAATTTACCTTAGATACACATCTGAATATTTATAGGTATACAGGGACCCTTGATATATGTCCATTGGGGCCTGGACGTATATTTAAGTATCAGTACTCGGATACGGGGGCGCTAGCTACATACTTGAGTTTATTGTTTAGATACAGTCCATTATTACATATACCATTTCCCTGTTTTCTTAAATATATACTTAAAATTAAACTTAAATAAAACTTAAATATATACTTAAAATTAAACTTAAATAAAACTTAAATAATAAATAACACAACTTAAATAATAAATAATAAATAATAAATACTAATAGATAGACACAAACCTAGAAAACATTTCTGATACTTGTAACAAACAAATTTTGTGAACATAATCTTTGGAAGCTAATGGAAAATAACCTGGTAAAGTATATTTTCTTTAAAACTAATTTTTCTTCCATTTTCATTTTGTCCAACAGACTATGAAAATTTAATACATTTCTAATACTTAGTGAAAAGTACATGATAGGTTCATCAATATATTTCCTAGTACTTGGTGGAAAATTTATAATATATATATTAATACATTTCCTGTACCTGATGTTAGTTTCATGAGAGGGGTTCATGAGTTTGGAAAATTCATGATACATTTGATCATGATGTTTTCAACGAATTAAGAAAATATATTGAATTTATCATAATCTGTTTGAAAAATTAAAATAGAAAAATTTCATTTCTCCAACAGATTATGAAGATTCAATACATTTCTAATCCTTAGTGAAAAGTACATGATAGGTTCATCAATATATTTCCTAGTACTTGCTGGAAATTTCATAATATATATATCAATATATTTCCTGTACCTGATGTTAGTTTCATGAGAGGGGTTCATGAGTTTGGAACGAACGAATTAATAAATTATATTGAATTTTGATAATCTCTTTGAAAAATTAAATTAGGAATAAAATTAATTTTAAAGAAAATGTACTTTTCCAGACTATTTTCCACTAGATTGCAAAAAATGGTTTCACAAAATTTGTTTATCTAATAAGATAATGTTTTCTAGTTTTGTGCCTGATGAATAATATGAATAATATGACTGATAGGGCATATTATCTATATATTTTTAGGATGCACCTGAATATATAACTATGTATCTATATCAGATAATGACCCCAGCTACACATTCATGTCCTAGGTATACGTAATATTAATGTATCTATATGAAACTGGACCCAGAGTTATGTAACCAAGCATTCATATAAAATATCCGAACACCTACCAACATACGCTCATCTAACCTTTTGGGATTAGTGGGGTTTGAGACGTACACTCGCATATAAGTATTATATATGCATAGGTCTTGAATATGTGTCAATCTATCTAATTCACTAGATACTTAACCACGCGACACACATATGAAATGTTTATAGTGAATGCTGGGACCCTTGATATATGTCTCTGTGGGGGGGGCCTAGACATAAATTTAAGTATCAATACCCTGATACGGGGGCACTAGTTATATATCTCAGTTTTTTTTATATAGATACATTAATATTACATATACCTACGATCTGAATATGTACCTGGGGAACCATTATATGATATAGATACTTGTTTATATATTCAGGTAATATCTCACATATATCTTTCCCTACATTCTTAAACATATACGTAAAATAAAACTTAAAAACTACAAAATAAACACTATCTACAATATTATAATGTTGATTGAATATTGGCTAAAATTGCTGTTTTATTGTTATCTGTAAAAATATAAAAATAATGATAGTGTAAGTATGATAAAATAAATTATAAATCAATGTATAAAATTATGAATTTTTAAGTATCAATAATGATGATAGCATAATGCCAATAATAATATCAATTTACTGTAAATATAATGTCACCTAGCGATTATAGTAGTAAATTTATGTTAATTAGTATAAGCGTATTAGTATAATGTTAACAATGATGATAGTATTTACTCCAAAATTTCATAAAATATATACTGTAATAAAATTTTATTTTTAATTTAAGAACACGACGTTTATATTTTAAGTAATTTGACGAGTGGTGAATTTAATTGTTTTTTTGGGATTAGATTAGATGCTTATGGGTTAGCTACGAATAAAGAATAAGTAGCCGCGGACAATCTGGCTGCTGTGCATGAGAATTAGTTTGGGGTGTTGTGTGAAAGCAGCATTCGATTAACACTGAGTTAATGATTCAGTGATTACACAGTAAAGGCGAATCAGCGGCGCCAATGTAACTGCTTTCGGCACAGGTGATATACCAATGTGAATGTCCCTACGAATTTACAGAATGAATTATTAGGTTGGACGTATGGTTAACTACCAACTTCGGAAAAACAACAAGTTATGAACTATACAACACGGCCTCGGATCGGACAGGATAAACGGCAACGACTCAAGCAACGAAAATTTAAGGACAATGATTTAAAACTTGCATCTTGGAATGTTAGAACTTTGTTACGACAAGTTACGTTAAGAGCACTTACTGATACACGAAGAACATCCAAATTGGATATATAAAATTTATTGAAAGGAAAAGGATACAAATTTTATTACAGCGGCAACGATTGTAGTAAAAGAAGGGAGTTCGGAATTGGTTTCGTAGTTTTTGGTAAATCAAGAAATTCAGTAATTGCTTTTAATCCAATTGATGAACGCATTAAGGATGTATTTTATGAAAAACTGATGGCAACATATAGAGTTGCACCCGGCTACGATATTAAGATTGTCCTAGGCGATTTTAATGCCAAGGTTTGACAGGAAAGAATATATCAACCAACTATAGGTCAGCACAGTCTTCATAAAACAACGAAAAAACCTGGAGCGGAATGAAGACCTTGACAAACATTTCTGTTCTACCTTTTTTTTATTCCACTACTGGTACAATGGTCCTAAATACGATTGACGGCAAATAATAATGTCTCACTAAGATAACGTAATGGTGTCAGTTCTGGCACTATGATATATGTCCATATATGCTCAATATAGTCTTAGGATCTCCTTATTACAGGTTATTACATTACATTTTATATTACTTATTACATTTTAAAATTAAAATTTATACTCACTTTTATTTTGTTCTGCTGCTAATTCTATAATAACATTTTTAAATATATCTCCAATCGGCAAATGTTTTCCTCCGTCATTAAGCAACTTACAAAAAGTATAATTAATTTTAATTGTATAAAATGTGACTTTCCATGGATCTGTAAATAAAAGACAATAATTAAATTAATTATTAAATTTTACGAATGCATTTACAAAAGAAAAGATATAAAATATTAAAATACCAACCTTCGAACATGTTCGACACTAAAACGCAGCTTGTAATTTATTATCTGTTTCGGTTTATTAACATGTTTGTACTTCCTTTACTATATTAATAAAGAAAAAAAAATTGGTTACCCTTAAGTTATTTATATATTATAAAATTAATTTTTACAACAAAACAAGCTGATAATACTTACAATAAATATATAATAATAATACACAAGACATAACATTGTCTCCTTTGTAGTTTTTTTTTTTAATTCAAAATATTATTAAATATTTTTTACGTTCTCTCAGTTAAGTGTATCAATAAAGGCACATCTAAAAAATTAAGAAGAATATATAAATTATTACAGGTATAATTAAAGATAATTATACTTTTATTCAGGTATGAATCTGAATTTCGTAATTAAAAAATTGTTCAGTCAGTACAAAGTACTGATTTAAATTTGTTTCTTTAAGCATGTGTTAAACATTATTCTTTAAGTCAATACATACAAAATAATAGTTGAAGGTTTTTATCTCTATACAAAATAATTTGGATAATTTTTATTATTGAATCAGATATTAGTAGTGAAATTCATCTAAATTATATACGCGTTCATTCACACATGAAATTTCAAGAAATAAACAATTCAAAATTATTTATGGTTGTTAGTAATAGGGGCATAACGGACTGTTATATAAATTGAAGTGACTGCTTTCACAACATCAAATTTAAAATACAGATACAATAGTTAATAAACAAATCAAATTGCAACGCCACAACAATTGCTGAAGATGTACCGATATAAAACTTAACACCCAATCAAATATTTCACATAAAATTATATGACCATATTTAATTGCTGTGTTTAATACTACTTTAACAAAGAATAATAAAATAATATATACTATATCAGTTTTGTATAATATCTATAACAGACTGAACATAATAAACTAAACTAAAGTAAGTAAACTAAATAACGTAAAATTAATTACCTTCATCCCTCCATAACTCTTCTTTCAAGTTTGGTAAAAATTCCTCAATATGTTGGCGTATTTAATCCTAAACACCATTTGTGCTGTATACTTGTATATAATGTCACTATCACCAGTTATTTTACATCATAAATTTGTTGTTTCATTGATAATTAACAATTTGGTGCTTATTGTTTAGTGGGTACAATAAAAGTTGCTTCCACGAATGTATATATATATGTAACACAACATATGGAATTGCGTGAACATGTTGTTGCGTCCGATGCATTTGTATGTTGACTTGGATATTATATACAATAATAGTTATTGGATACTAATGACATTGATGATATGAAATCTGCATTCTTCTTTATTAATAGTCAATTTTCAGCTCAATATTTGAAGCTATATACCACACTATGTATATAACCACGATCAACAGCTAGCTCCACATTATTCTATTATACACAATTAATTTTCATTAGTTCAAACTTTTTGCAGAAGTGTTACAGGAACGGCAAAATCTTGTAGAAATCTGAAATTGAAATATGTATATGAAAAATTCCACATTATTATTCATATTCTGTATGCAAATTGATATATATCAGCAATTTAGATTAAAATCATTTGCTAAAATTATCATTAGCGGATTAAACAAATGGAACAAATATAATATTGACTACAAAATTACAACGAAGGTACGTGAAGAAATTTTCATTCTATTGTTAAAGGATTTATTTAATATATTTACGTAAATATTTTATACTTTTTATTGCTTTTTTTTGAAACAGTGAAAATGTATTTTGTAATTGGCAGACATGAATCATTTGGATTGAAGTATCAAATGGAAATAAAATTCATGTTACACAAAAGAATAAATACATAAGGGTTTCGCAATCAATAAATGAACTAAAAAAACGATTTAATAATTAAGTTATTAAAGTAGTCGTATTTTAAAATAATTTCTGATGTTGTTGGAAATGATGATAAAAATTGATTCATTCGAAGTACAAGCCGAATATAAAATCAATTATACCTAAGGTGATTAAACTAAAAGATGTTTTGTTTTTGGAAAATTTTATAAATTACACTTACAATTTTATGCAGCACTAAAATATTGAATTTGTTGTATTATTTGTACGTAGTAATAATTCAGTTTTTGTTTTGTGATAAATCTTTGGTAAACCACTAAACGCCATGTGGTAAATAAAAGCCATCCATATTTTATAGGTTAAAAATAAATTTTCAGAGAATTCATCTCCAATATTGGTATTGCATTACCAGTCTATTAAATATTATAAGAACTTATTTTATTTCACTTATTCGTTTAATACTTTACAAAAATATAATATTAATAACATTTTTTCTATTAATTAAAATTCATACTTACAATAATGCCTAATTTCTCCCGCTTCGACATTTTTTTCTTTTATTTACTTATTGTCTTGATGAGTGTCGAGTGTTGAATGATGACTTTGACTTTTGAGCCTTTTGAGTTTTGTTTCGACTTCTTGTCTTGATTGAGTGTTGAGTAATGAGTGATGACTTTTGTTTCATAATAAAAAAAAATAATCGAAATGTCGAAAGTTAAATTTTTCTCCCACAGGTAAAATTTTTGTATATTTTATTTTGAATATAGATGGCTCCAGCATAAATAAAAATATTTATATACCTAGCACATCTATCCTATGCATAATATTCTATATTTTCACCACAGAGCTTTCTCACTTGATTACTACACTGACGGTGCTAATCTAATATCATTTTCTTTTCTCTTTAAATTTGATCCCAATATCATTATTATTATATTATTAACAAATTTTTTAACATATTCGATAAATATGACATCTTGAACAGCATAACATACCATATACTTATCTTCATAATCTATATATGTATTGGACAATTTTGTATTAAACGAAAACTAAAAAAACATTTTCTAGTAACATGAAATCAGCAGCATTTATGATACAATTATAAAAATACAGCTTCATCTGAATATCATGCAAATGTATAGCATCAAGCACAATGTTCCTTTAATAAACGTTCCCATAATAGCACATCTATATACCAATCTTGTTTATATTTTGTATCATTATTTGGTTATTATTTCATGCTTATGGCTTACAGTAGTCCATGTTTTTCACATATTCGACGCTTTTAAATATATCACAACCATCAATAGCACAAAGTGCTTCTCTGATATATTCTGCATCATTTCCTGTATTTTTTTATACATCGACACAAATATAAACTGCATCGAATATATGTAAATGTAAATTTGTTGTGTCTAAGGTAAATGAAAAATAATATAAAATAATTAGAATTTATAATATAGTAAAGTTATTTTTTTTCATAGTGTATGCAATAAATTCAATAAAAAAGTATTGATATATTTAATTCTGGAATATTATAAGTATATAATAATTCAGTGGGTAGCGTTCATTATTATCAGTCGTGATGTACCAGACACAATTCCCGAAATTATCATATTAGAAATGTGTTAATATTCTCGAAAAACTTATGAATGATATAGTATTAAGATAATATGATTGTCGTAATCAACGTTTATATATAATTAGGTTACCTATACCGAAAATTTTATAACAGTATGTGTTTCAACTGTGACGTCACATATTCATGATTAAATTTTATATTCATTATAAATTACAGTGAATATGGTGTATTTTTTTTTTGTAAAATAAAGAATTGTTTATTATAATATTATTTTATATTATTTTGTTATTGTAAATTTTAATTTAATGTATTTTAAAGTTTTTAAAAATTTGTGTGTAGATTTTTTAAATTTTATTTTCCTTTAAAATTGTATTTAAATATTTAATTCTTAGAAAAGTTCTTATTTTAATATAATTTTTTATAAGGTCTTTCTCCCAGTCAATTATTTTATTTTTTTGGTAAAACGACACCTATCAACTTTTTTTCAAGTTGAAAATTGTTTTACTATTTTCCAACAATTTAAACTTATTGACAGACAAAATATTATTTTTATAGTTCTAATTGATTATTTTTATTTAATTTATAATTTTATTTTATATTTTGTTAGAGCAGTGTCAATACCATGTGGCAATCACGCAAAGTTCTAATCTTGCAAATTATATTAATATAAGTTTTAATGGTTAAAAATTATACAACACAATTTCCAAATTCGAGTACTATAAATATACAATATATTATATATATATATATTCGCATGAATAAAATCAGAGTACTTACTAAATACTTGGATCAAACAATTACCATTTCGTTAATTAGTAAATTTTTTTAAATTGTTTGGAATTTAAAATCCACTAATATTCAATGTTGCTTGGATTTTCGCTTCAGTATCAGGAATATAGACATATTGTTGCATATTAGTTAGGATACGAATTTCTGTCCCACGTCTTACCCTACTTACAAACCAGATCTTTCGCCTTTACAAATTATACCTTTGTTCAAATGTGTGGGTATATATTTAAGATATATAACAACATGTTCATCGACCACAACAATCTGCTAAATTTAATTTAATTTTTTTCAGCATAAACACTGGCAGTTTATATACAAAAGCACTCGCGTTATACTTATCGAACAATAGAATTAATTTTCACTGTTTCATAAATTTAAGTTTGTTAACAATATAATTATAAACAATTATACAAGAAAAAAAAAATTATTCTACAAAAATAGGGTAGAACGGGGTATTTTTTTTTAACTGTAAGTGTTACAATCCAGATTCTGTAATAATCCAATAAAATTTCTGCCAAAAAGGTGATTTTTTAAAATAATCGATAGATTTCTGTCAATACAATGTTTCACTGGCGTCACGTATTAATTTTTCTTCGTCAGACACACTTTTCCTAAACATACATTTAATAAAATAAAATTTAATTTATTAATTTAAATTATTATGCATTGAATGGTGAATGATGATGAAAAAGGGTAATCCCGTGTTATTATAAACCTAAATGTAAAATTTAAAAAATATTCGGCATTTAGACCGTTGTGGTCGCCCTAACGAGTTATTCCTGGAAGCGTCTGGTTTCAGATATGAATGTGTGTTATAAATGATCCGTTCATTATGGAAAGGTCCAGTGTCTATTTGCTATAAATATCCTCCAGTGATTTAATGACTAGACACAATGTTATGGCACAAGCGTGCCGTTTACTAATAAAACAGTAAACGAATTTAGTCGAATATAAGAAATTAATATAAAATTCAATAAAGTATTATATTTTTAAGTTTATTAAATCAAAGTTAAACAACTTTATAGTTCGTAGGTAAAAAATTAATTTAATCAGTTTATATATCAATGTGAAAACATAATTGTCAAAATGTTTTTTTTTTAACATTTTCTGCTTATTATTTTGTTTTACCGAAATAATTGAGGTGTCACCATACCACCTCAGCACCCGTCTACCCTATGTCTACAAAATTTTTTCCATAATTATAATGTAACCACATGTTGCACCACAATTTCTATAAAAATATAGCTAAGCTATATATTATTATATATACTCCTGAAAAACATATTAGATATATATTATATATGTGTAGGTGCTTAATATAATAAAATTTAATATGGGTAATTTTTCTCTGTTCAAAACAAACACCCAATAATTTGTAAAACATTTCAACTAATTTACATTTTGTATATACACGCAAATTAATATAACTTTTTTATATGTAATATATACGGCGGAGGCGGCGGCGGCGGGTTGTATTTTAGTATAGGTCATACAATTTATTAAGCGAATATTTCTATATCTATTTGTAAAATATATTTATACATGGTGAAAAATTTTATTATAATATTATATATACTATAAAATATATTTGAAAGGACCATTCTTTCCAAATTTATTTTATTCAAAGGATTATTATGCACAATATATTAAACCTTTTTCTTTTTTCCTTTACCCAAATGTAGGTGTATGGATGTAGGTATACGAGTGTGTTTATCCATATATGTGATATGGTAAAAGTGGAGTATATAAAATATAAAATCTCAACTACATAATAACATGTATTTTATTTCATAGATTGAATTTCCCATGATAATATACTAATTTTCTATATATGTGGCTATTTTCTGTTTTGTTCTTCTGTATTGTGTATTAAAAACTAAAAGAAAATACAAATGTATATTGTTATTTTATATATTATATACATATTTGTGTAATAAAAACCAAATAATGGATTATGTGGTCTTTTATACTTATCTGTTTCACAAATGTAGCAGTATAAGTAAAAAATCATTGAATTAAATATTGTATAACTATAAATGTGTATATATTATATTAGCAATTTGAAAATGGTACCAAATCATTTTAAATCCCATATAATATTTGTTTTTATTATTTTTTCTATATAAATATAAACAAATCTCATATAATCTTTGCCTTTAATTGTTAATTAATTGTATTTTTTATATGTAAATATACACACACTGTTCCAAAAATAATTAGGCTGGATTTATAAAATTTATATATAGAACCAGCATATAAGTTAGCTACTAATTTTTATGGTAACTAAATGTACCATGCTGTGGTCACTGCGTTTCATTCATGTTTTACCGGAAATTTTAAAGACGCACACATTTAAATAAAAATTTTTGATTATAGTATGGAAATTAATTTTTATTATTTTTTAATAGAAGAAAAATGAATTTATGTTCCAAAATAATTTAATTTTAAGATTTAAATTTGATTTTAAAATTGGTAAATATACCATAAACAAACGTATGATTGAGTTAAAATCGAGGTGATGTTGATAATTGAATGATTGACAGACGGCACGGCATCTATAGGTGATGATGAATGACCATGTTGATCATATCTGACACAATAACTGAAGAAAACATTGAAAAAGTGTGTAATATATCGTCAAAATTTCTAAAAAATCTTTTATTGAATCGTTTGATAAGTCGTATTCATTGTGTTTAATGCAACCTTACACCGTTCAAGAATTATTAATGATTTTTTGAATAATTTTTTTTCCTTATTCATTCACCAAGCTTCTTCTGCTACCACTTTCTATTCCATAAACTTCATAAAAGAAAACCGTTTAGCTTCAGTTGAACCCATTCTCAAAAGCTAACGACCCAAATACTCAACAACCATTCCACATAATTGACATAAAAAAAAAAAAAGTCATTTGATGTATTTGTTGAATGTATGTAAATCGATTTTGTTTTATTTGAAGTAGAATATTTCGAATAAATATAATAATTTTTGTCAAATTTAATTAATGATTTGCGTATTTCCTTTTATCCATTCTCATTATTTTTGGTACAGAGGTATACAATATATACAAAATAAAACAAATGAATATATATTTATTAACTACAATACCATTTGAAATTAGTTTTATTATTGCGATTGGGAATGATAATATATATTAAGAGCATTGAAACATAATGTGAGTATACTAATAAAACTATGCTAACATACAGTATAGTGTGCATATAACTGAACCAGACATTGTTACATCGTACTTGCTTTGATAATCAGGGCATGTTTTGCTACACAAAACATTAATTAAAATTAAACAATCAAACAAATATAATATACCTTCAGTTTTACTTTTTTCAATTACCATATCTGTAATGAAATTGCAATTATGTTAATTCTAAATTTTTATTTATTGTAAAACTGTTCGTATGGCTATTAGACACAAACTTTGAAACCTGTACTAATAAAAGATAAAATAAAAATAGTTCTAATGATTGGATTTGGGCAATACATTAATTTTGTAAAAAAAATAAAATATTATTGCATGTATTAAACATGAATTTTCTTGCTAATGCCCAGTCATTTATATCTTTTGTATAGTACAATATGTAGATAGTTATGAACACTACTGTACATTTATATAATATTTTTTATTCATCTATACACATACAGAAATACACCATCGTAGTGATAATTAAGCGACGTTGAAAAAAATTACAGTTTGTTAAAGTTATCTGAGCCAGCAATAAAACTCTTGTGAAAATCAATGGTGGTGCAAGATCCATATGCTGTTCCAATTGTGGAGAATGTTTAAAACGCTTCAAGTGTGGTGATTTTTATTTTAGAGGCAGATAACGTCAAGGTTAACGACTATTGACAAGCATTATTGCATGACGACGATACACAAACACAACAGCTGGTGGATTCATTCAAATGCAAGTGAATTGAATGAAAACAACTTCCACCCAGGTAAGGTCGACCGCATTTAGCATAATCTGTTAAATATATACTATTTTCATTTGACTGCGGCGAGTGGTAGCACATCACTATGGTGGTAAAGTTATATCACTATAAATGTCATCACTATGGAACAGTTTCACTTTATATATATACCAATAACACATATTATATATGTTTATGTAAATTATACACATATATAAAATGATGATTTAATTCTAATAAATAGTTTTACTTATAGGAATGAAATGGTTTTTGTTACATAGAAAATAAATTTTAGATAGAAAAAAAAAAAAAAACATGATAAAATATTTTATTTAATCATGACTTTGTATTTATTTTTTGTATAATATTCATTTGGATTATGTTTATATGGTGTGATTAATATCTTTTATATTACAAAGTGTTCACAGAGAGCGTTAAGAAAATATTATATGAATCGCATGGATAATTAATAATATATATTACCTATACAGAATATTCCATCATTTTGTTGGGTATATATCTTAAATAAATCCTTGTCTACCAAAGTATAGTCGATGTAAACTATTAAATTTTGTAAATATAATTTATTTGAAGTGTAACTGTTTTAAAAATTTTCCGATGTATTAATTATAAAAAAGAAAGAAGTATGCTAAATTTGCTACTGATGATAAAAAGTGGAGAAACTACGATAACCTTAAGCATCTAAAAGCATAGAGAGGTAATAAAGCCAGATGAACCAGAATTGAATTACATTTATGGAATAGAAGTAAACACAAAAAGTAAATATCTTTGAAAATACTGTTAATGGAATTGAAGCTATTTAGAAATTGAATTAATGTTGGGATGTACAATGGACTATGGATTAATAATCCGATTATAAAAATAATTGAATTACTGAAATATCTACACTGAAATAAATAAATGTGTACACAATTTCAATGAATAACGTTTATAAACCCATTTTTCATTGTTTCAATGAATAATGCATTAATATTTTTTTCATTTTTAAAACTAATCTTAATGTACTTGTTCGTTGAATGAATGAATTCGCGATCATTAATTAATTTATGTTCAGAATAATAAGTTAATAAACAAAACACGTTGGAAAAAATGATTAATATTCATCAAAACAATTATACAATTCTTTAAACCAACGATAAGTGGATTCATTGAAAATCAATAATTTTCGATATTATGTTTTAATGAATTATTACGTTGATTTAATAAATGTTATTTCATTTTAACAATGTGAACCATGTTCCTTGGAGCAAAATTAATTAATATTTCATTGTTTTGACGTTACTTAATTGACTCCATGTACATTTTTTTTTTCAATATATACTAACATTGAAAATCGGATTTAATAAAATATACCTTCAGTGGAATACCAAATCGTATAGATGAACAGATAACAGATAATTTAATGGTAAACGAATAATAACTATTGAAATTGAAGAGGAAAATCGTAATTAAAAAACAGATGCTACCATGGGCTAAAACAATTAAATCCAACCAAAAACATTACAACAAACGAAGGATACATATTCGCGGAGCATATTCGGTTGAGTTAAAGAACATTACAAAAAAATAGACAAAAATGGCCTAAGAAGAAGACCTAAGAGGCTACAAATGAATAGATGCAGTAAACTGTGATATTACGATTCTTAAAATTTGGAATTGAAAGACGTTTGGCAGCAGATAGGTTGAAAAATCTTGTTGGTGAAGACTAAAACCGCATCTGGTTTTTTTAATGCTATATGCAGGAAGTAAGTATACTTCACTTACCTCAAAATAGGAAAATCAGTCGTATTTTTTGAATGCGTGTACCGATTTTAATAATCTCTTCTATAAAATACATGGAAATTGATTAAAATTTGCAATTATAAATACAAAAATGAAAAACTGTTGAAACTATAGCCCATAATAGATAGAAACAAGGTAATTTATAAAAGTCAATCTACCGGCAAACCATAGAAAAATATATTGTGCTATTGTAATCTGAAAACATTTTTTCACGCTTGGGAAACAAAACGGATTAATTATATAATTACAATAGTTTAACTTGTTCACATATCGCATCGAAATTTTATATGCCATACAAGTTACACAACATCATCCCGAAATACTTATCAAACATTAAATGTGTTTCGGAATTTTTTTCTTTGTACTCATGACACGATCTGGCGCTGAAGCTAGCCGATTAAAAATATATTGTAGTTAAATAAATAATTATTTTTCACTGCAAATGAATTACATTTTACATATAATTAAAGGTTAAAATAAAAAAACATAATCAACAACAATAAAATCTATAGAGATTTCAATAATGTTATTTGACATTTATATCCTAAAAAATTTCTTTAGATTTTTTTTTCATTCCATTTATAATAAAAGAAATGAAGTATATAAATTTCCACACGGCAGCAATATTCAATATTTATACTCGTATACATTATAATACAGGCGAATGTATATGAATTCCTTGTTTTATCGAATTTATTCTTATTTTTTTTTTGCATCGATACCTAAAAATGGCATGTAATGCCTTTGTGTAATACGAAAAAAAAAAAAAAAGGAAAGACTTTATCCTATTTTTTTCTTTCTTTCTTTTTATATTACAATACATAAAATATATAAATATTTGGTCTTAAATATTGTAAATTCATGATGGGTATAAAGCAACTTTTTTTCGTATATTGATGATGCGTTCCCAAAGGGCTTAAAGTTTTTTTTTTTTTTTTTTATTATTCCGTTTTAGAAAATAAGAAATAAAAAAAAAAAAAATTGAACTAATAGAACAAAAAGTTTTTCATGGAAAATTGTAAATTTTCTATAAAGTTTTATTTATAATTTTTAATCAATGGATTAACATTTTATGGATAATATACAAAAATGAAAAGAAAAAAAAGGATACCATCTTCATAATTAAATAATACAAATTTTCCTTTTTAAAAAAGAGATATAACCAAAGATAGTATTTTCATTATTTATCAACAAATTGTATAAATATATATATTTTGAAATTTAATATTGTGCACAGCTTAAATAGATACAACGGAAAATATAGCCGCACACAGTTTAAAAAACGATTTCAATTTCTTTCACTAAATTAGGCAATAAATTTATTGTTACTCATTTTTCATAAACACATTTTTCCATTCGCACAAGTAAAATACTGGATTTATGTTGTAGTGTATCATCTCATATAATATAATAACATAAAATAAATGGTATATATATACAGTTGAACTTCCTATTTACAATTAATGATGACTTTTATAATATGATAACTTCTACATTGTGATAACTATCACGGCACGTTCAGTTTTCATATAATATTGAGTTCTACATAGTCATGTCCCTTGAAATTTCTTTCTATTGATGTAAATTAACTTCTATATACGTATAGTGATATTTGTTTCCCGCAGAAATTTGATCATTTCTTCATTCCATGGAAAATATATATTGGAATTTGTCCAAATAATGTGAATAGATTTTCAATTTAATATAATAGTATTTTATTTAGGTCAATTGAAATCTTTGGCTTAATATGTCCAACATATATCAGAGGTATTGTATTCCTAATTTATTTCACCAATTATCCAAGTCAGTGGGTTCAAATTTTGTATATTTCGCTAAACTATAGATATAATCCTCAATTTTTTTAATTTATTTTCATAATTTTTAAAATAACCAGCAATTCAAATCGATATATTTCCTATGAATTTTGGATTTTATCTGCGGTTTTTTGTTCTTGTTTATTACAAAAAAAAAAATGCACAATCGATTAATTTTTGCCGTCATTGTTTAACATCTTCATTCCACGCTCATAGTACGTCTGGTCTATCGATAAAAAACTGAATCAAACCGCGATTTGGCATCATCGTCCTAAGAAAATTTATTCTGCTAATACGGACCATTTACGGATATTACTTGTCAAAAATACATGGACGATCCAAAGATATTTTTGTCAAAATCCGTAGATCTGCTCACCAAAAATATGAATATAAATTCTATTGATATTCTGTGCCATAATAGCAACGAAAAATACTTCTAAGGAGAATCCATAGAAATTATCATCGGAAATATACGGATAATCCAAAGACATTTCTATATAAATATCCATGGACAAGGTTGCACTATAATCATATAAAATTCCAGCGGACATCCGTAAGAAATCCATAGATATTTTCTCGGATTGAAACTACGGACCGCTACATATACTATGCGGAAATTTTGCGGACAAACTACGGACAGTGTTACTAGGGTAGTAACACAATTGTGTTATTTGAGTTAACCATTAATAATTTAGTAATACAATTATTTTCAATTTTGTAAATGTCACCAAAAAATTGCCGGCTTGCTGGAAATTTTGTAAGGGAACCCAATCATCAATTTCTAAAAACCGCATAAAAATTATTCATTCAATATTCTATTGGAAGAAAACTTTATCACAAATTTGTGAAAGATTGACCAATTTTGAAGAAACTTTGATAACTCACATGGTTATTATTTTATAATAACTTCATAAAAATTATTTTTATAAATTCCATTATATAAAACCAAAATACCAAAATTCATTAATAAATAATCTAAAATTATTGTGTTACTGAAAACTGCAATGGTCACACATAACTTCATAAAAATTATTCGAATAGTCTCATCCTAAACTTAAATATCAAATTTCAACAAAATTACTAAATAAATAACCAAAAATGTCAGTTTACTGAATACTGTGGTGTGGTTCATTTTCAAGGAAGTTCATAAAAATTCTTTATATACTCGCATTATAAACTTACGAATAAGATCTCATAAACATTGGATAGATGATAGGCCTAAAACATATGATTAATTTCTATACATCTGATATATTGTTCAAATTCCTTCAAATATCACTATGTAGCAGTTCAACTGTATATATATATGTGTACATTGTGTATGCAGTGTAATATATAGGTAATGTGATATGAGGCTATTATGAAGGTAGCACTGATATTCTATTAAAGTATAAAATAAAAAAAAAATAAAATGATATAAAGAAATCTAACGAAAAAAAATTTCCATAAATGATATACTTTTTTTTATGTTATGTAAAAAATGAATTTGAAAAATAAAGAAAAGATTCATAGAATGGGATAGGATGCACATACATATTAACATATATAGATTCTAACAGAGAACCGATGCTCTTAAACATATATTTATCATTTTTATTGTTGCATAAATATAACATAAAAAATTTATGTGTGTAGAATGAGAAAAAAAATAAACTTAAAATAACTTTTAAATGTATAGAAATGAAATTTTGTTTTATGTTGAGCTTTAAAATGGGAAATATCTATAGAATACCATCCAAAATATACATATTATTTGAATTAATCATTTACTCAATATATTTAAATACATTTACACCAAAAAGTCTCAGCAGGGTTGATATATAAACAAACACCTCTAAAATAAGAATAAGAAACTATAATATTTAAGCAAAAAACAATAATAATAGATTTCACCATCAATATATATAGAAGAACAAACAACTATGGGCGAGAAATGATTAAGAAAAGTTCACAACCACAAGTGTTTTTGACCATATCTATCACAAATCTGTGTTGAGCCAGAAAATAACATAATAACTTAGCCTACCCCGCACCATATATCAAATGGATGTGTAACAACCAAAAATTTCAGAAAATTATAAGTATAAAAAATGTAATTAAAAATGAAATTAAACCCAATAAGGTTCCGAGGGTTATGAACTGGTTACGGGTAAAATACATTGAAAACTGATAGTAAAGATTTACAGATACTTAACATATGTTTTAAATGCTGTACCAACGATGACCTATCATCCAGGCCAATGGCAAATAACACAGATAATACTTACACCAAAAACAAGTTAAAAATTTGCCTTCCACACCCATACTACATGAAATTTTGAAATCATATCTGGCTTGTATAAGCACTCTGTGGTAAAGGACATGAATGATTCATTTAAATTAATATAGTATATAGTTAAAAATTGCATATGATTAAAATAGCAAATAATTTAACAAAATATATCGATAATTAGAGTGACAATACTTTACTTAAGATTCGATTCGATTATAGATTGTGTTATACATATGATAACGATTTTAATATAATCGAATATGATGAGTATTGTATGGAATTAACAATCGAATGGAAAGGTTAATGGTGTCGGATTTATGTTATATATGAAACATATTAATATTTTATTTTAATTTTCAAATCATATTATTTTAAAAATACATTCTTTATCGATTTGATACAATATACAATATAGAAAAAACAATAACTACGAAAATTTCATACTTTCAAATAAAACCATTTATTTTTTATATGCAATTTATGATTTTGTACATTTTTTCTTTTACAAAGTCTAGACGCGAATAAAGAGTAATTTATTGAACATTGTACCGTACCATAATATAATAATGTTTTAATGTCAAACGTCATATACTTAAATTCAATTATATATGATTGGAATAAATGAAAATTAAAATATTTAAAGTTTTAAAGCTTTTATCCATATAGAAATTATTGATATTATGACTCGTAGAAAATATGCTAAAATTAATAAATTGAATTGATATTATCATATAGCGACCGGAACAAATGATAGTCTAAATATCATGGTGAAAACAGTGGTTTGGGTACCCATTTCCATGCTAAAAAAGTTTATTTGATTACAATAAGATTATATATAATTCTGGTATTATTTCTATAGATAGAATTATATACAACATTTATATTATAAATAGAGATAGTTGAACAACGATTACATTTTTTTTATTATATTATAATACTTGAATGAAATCATAGATATAATAGATACTCGAAGAAATGTATGAGATCAATTAAAAACTTAAAGAAAATTATCCCTTACATCTATATCTTATATAGAAGCACAGCACATTATATTTTCTGTTTAAAAAGTGGAGCAGTTCATAAACATGTACTGCTGGTACTCCCATATGTATAGAATATAAATACTGCCTTTTATTCGTTCACTTTCTCTATTTTTCATTTACGTATATTATATAATAATATTAGATTCATCTCATCAAATGTATACGATAAAAGCTTAGGCGTCTATATGTCGGTATCGGTATAATACAATATTATATATACATTATATTGTACTAGTAGATAGTTATTAAAGTTAATAGTTATATATATATATATTTACTTGGCATATATATAGTATATGTATATGCAAATGTGTGTATATACATGTGTAGATTAACGTACGTACGCATACGTAACAATATGCTGCTCAAGAAATATTTAAAGTTACACAAAATGATTAGAGGAAAGGACAATAACAAGGCAAATTATTATATATATATTTATGTAAATATAAAGGATTATATTAAAGCGGATGTAAACATATCTCCTTTTAACCACAAACATGAACAAATATTCATCATACAAAATGCAACTCTAATTTTCTCAATAATTAATCCTTATATAGCAGCTTATATGTTGTATAAGCATATAATCTGACTATGTAATATATATTATATATATGTACAGTGGTGTGCAAAATATTGTGGACACATTGTTAACAGTAATCAAGCGCTGAAGTTTTTCAATCTTCTTTTTAATGTTTAAATAAATTTTTGTATTATTTTTTGATTTTTCAAAAATTTATTTTTACATAATGAGAAAAAATTTTTTGAAGAATTACCAAAATAAAATGTGTATATGTAATGGGTGTGAAAAAGGTTTCTATCAACTATTATTATCAACATGAGACTTAAATTTAAGCATGATGTCAATATAAACACCCCCAGATCAAGTAGCCAATTGTTCAAGAAAGTACCACACCAAAATGATAGGTAAAAATTAAAGTCAAATTTTTACGTGTAAAATTGTTAATCTTATATTTGTTAATATTTAAGCACATTTTGTTTATAAAGTACACCATAACCATTCCCGAAATGCATTCAGATTTATCTGAAGTATAATTCAGTATTATTTAACGTCTCAATAGATCTGTAAATTTTAACATCATCTGCATATATTTTACATTCAGAGTGTTTAAAAATATTCAAGTAATTAATTTATAAAATAAATAAAATAGGAGCCAAATGGCCACCCTGGGGAACACCAGACGTTACTGCAATAGAATTAGACAATACATCATCCAATGGTATACAAGATGAATGATCAGTTAAATAGAACCAATCCATGAAACAAAATTCATTCCAAAATCAATCTTTAATAACTTTTTAACCAGTACTGAATTACTCCTTGATATGCAAAACGAACGCTATAATTTTACTCCTCAGATTACGAATATTTCTAATTTCGTTATCATACCAAGACGGACGAAATGAATTTATAACATCAGATTTTAATGGTACAGCATATTCTATAGAACTACAATTATATAGAAAAGCCGAATCAATTAAAGTAAATTTAGTATTCAATTTGTTATAATCAGCATTTTTGAAAGCAAAATCATAAATAATTAGTGTTTGGAGATTTGCATTCACATCAAAATTAAGTGTCATTATTCAATAATAGAATGATAAGCATTTTCAGACGCTATATTAAATCAGTAGAACGATAAATATGAAAATTCAATTCATGTATAATCAAATATATAATCAAGTAACTTGTTATTTTGATATATATTGAAATTGAGTAAACATCAGAGACCAAGCGATATAACTTCATCCAAAAACGAGGATTCCAACTCACTGGTAACATTTAAAGGAATCAAATAATTACCATTTTGGGAATATATATAATGGCAAATTGATATTTCCCATATTCAAAATTTCATCGTCAACAGTATAAATTTCCATAGACAGTTCACGAATACATTGTTCCAAAATATCATTGAGTGCAACACCACCAACAGAACAGATGATATATAAACACACACAAATAAATATTTCATTCACTTAATTCACTTGTGTGTGTGTGTGTGATGTTTTAATATTTTGTATGAAATCCTTTTTCTTAATAACTTTATTTATTCAAAATTAGTGGCATATTGACTTAACAAGATTTTTTATGAGATACATTTTTATTTTTATCATCAGTATAACGACCACGCAACGATTAAAGCCTATTTTGTTTGTAACCGACATTTACTTAATTGAAAAGCCATGCCAGACATCAGATTTAAACCGAATACAACGATATTTTGGTCTATCTGAAAAAAGAAATAACCAAAAAGGTGTATACAATTACCAGAGTATGAGTTGAATTAAAACAAAATTATTCAAGAAAAATGGTCAAATTGTTCTAAAAATTTAATTTCAAGAAAAATAATGTGTACATGCAAAAACTTTTTCACGCCGCTGTATATATTTTATAAACAATAATATAGATATGGGTCAAATGTACATATACCAATTATAGCAATATGTATTTAGTTTAGATCTAATTTAATTAAATAATTATAATAAATTCAATGATATAAATATATCTATAAAATTAATTTAATACAATATTCAATTACAATGTACTCTATATGCGTGTCCTTATAGTATTCGTTAGATGGGAGACACTACTGGTGTAGTTTCCTCCGATTGACGCAGAATATGGTAAAATGTGTCGTCAGAAAATTCTCGAGAATTCAGTGCCCAGATACACAAATAAACATAAATAAAAAATTGAAATTTTAATATTGCAATGTCATTCATTATAAAAATGCAACAATTCTCGAAAATTCTCCAGAGTTCAGTGCCCAGATACATTAATAACCATAAACAGAATTGAAAATTTAATATTGCAGTGTCATTCATTATAAAAATGTAACAATTCTCGAAAATTATCGAGAACATAGTGCCCAGATATATAAATAAACATAAACTAAATGGAAATTTTAATGTTGCAGTGTCTTATTAAATTAAGCTTATAGTTACTAAATGTTATATGGGCGTGGGACGTGAATTTAAAGTTAAAATGAATTCGTATAAAATTATAGCATATATCTCTAAATACATTTGTCACACTAAATTCAATAACATTGCACATTTCTATTATGATTTACAATTTTATTTTATATGATTCAAAAGCAATAATAATATGTTTGTGTTTATGTATTTCAATTCCTTATATTATAAATGTATACAAAATAATAAAAATATCATATAAAAAAGGATATAACCAATAAAATATAATACAGGAATATTATAGATAAATTTATTTATTTATATTTTTTCTCTATACACAGCAGCTATAAAATGTAATTTATTTTATCGGTAAGAACAAAATTGCATATGTATAAAAGTGCATCCATATATGTGATATAATCCTAGTGATATATGCAAATTCATTTTAGTATTTTATGGTTTTTAGATATATATATATTTTAAAATAAAATATATAGGTATTTTTTTTAATGCATATATTTTTATGTACGTAGAAATATATGGAACGTAATATAAATATGTCTATCTATAATGTATAGTGAACACACTCTCGTAATAAAATATAAAGTTATCTTAATATAATATACCTACATATATTTAATATTTATTATGAAGCGATAAACTATTACAATATTTCATTTTAAATTTAATAATAAAATAGATATGTATTTTTAGGTGTTTAAATAAATTACAGCCGCCGTTTACAAATATTATATTTCCGTTTATCTTTCATATATAGCAAAATTAATAATATTAACACAAGGCCTGTGGACATGGAGTGCACCATATGACCACAAATTTAATAATCATGAAAAAATTATTGTATTGAATAAAACATTTAAAGAGATGGTAATCAAAATCAAGAATCTATTTCTTTGTACAGTACAGTTTTAAATTTACTCTAATTTTAAATATATTTAAGTTTACATTTAAAAAAATTAATTCTATAGTAATCTGCAGTAATCATTATTAAACAGTGGTATAGGTATCACTTCACTGTGTGAAAAAATTGGACAAAAACAATTAAATTGCAAACAAATTTTTATCATCATAACTCAAAGTGTTGAAATAAGAAATAAAAGCACGAATTTGTGAATACATTTTATGCTTATATGGTATTTTTTAGGTTATTTATAGCATGCTCAAAGTATTGAACCAGGTAAATCAACGCCAATACGAGATATTCAACAGATTAGTTTGAAGCGCTGATTGCAAGGAAAATCGATTAGAATTTGACAAAAGTATACGAAAAGTTGTTTATCAATATGACAATTCATGAACCGCACATATCAATCAGATGTACCAAATAAACAATAGAAGCAATTGATCGTGATATGTTATCACACACGGTGATATTTATCAAATGATAATCCATTAGAATATTCCACATGTCCAAATCGATATCACATATGTATCAACTCTCCAAACAGTATATAATATTATAAAGATGTGGAAAAATTGATTCGATTTTTAGAGCATAAATTAGTAAAAAATGTAATTAAAATATGCAGAAAGCAATGGAAAATTGTAATTGAAAGAAAATTTACAATTTCTTTTAAAATATCAGTCTTTTATTTCCACAACAAGAAGGAAAAAAAAACGGCTGTTATTTATTTAAACACATTAATGGCCACATGTATGACGTAATATATATAATATTTTAGTACACAATAGATAAAATCTTATATTGGTAGTTATACACATATTATTATTTATGCGTTTATATTTATAGTAAAAGGAAATAGGTATATGTGTATGAACATACACAGCGCGTCAATTAATTTTTAAAATAGTCAGACCAAAGTGACACACAAATATATGATGAACCTCAATGATCAGCCGAATTAAAGTCAAAACTATTGCGCATATGTTAAGTTATGTTTGATACATATTTTTGAAATTTGAAGGTTTTTACAAATCTTGGATAAGAACCACAAAATTTGTATTGTAATTTTTGAGAGTAACAAGCATAATCAACCAATCAAAACAAATGTTCAATGAACAACATATTAAATGTTTATACGTACATTTAAACACTAACATAAACGACACGCGTATATAATGAAATAAAACTGTTGAATAAAGAGCTGTAATTAATGTTAAAACAAACAATTACCAGTGTTTATTATTTAAATGTTTTGATACATTTAATGCATGCAGAATTCGTTATGCATTCGTCTAGCATATAGGGAAGAAAACATAGCTGCTGGTGACTTGCTGCATGATAATGCACAGGCATAATCGAATATTTATCAAATCGTTGTTACAAATGTTTTGAAACCGGAGGGGTTTATTTTGGATAAAAAAAAAAAACATAAAAATTCTTTGACACACTGTGGACATATATTTTTATGAGCTATAAAGATAGAACGGTATGCATAACCTTTTAAAGCTCCTTTTGAAACTACATTTTTAATTAAAGTTATTTCATCTTGACTATCGATGAATAAATATTCGTAAAATAGTATCATAAAGTACCCATTCAACTATAATAATAATAATTTAACATTGTAAATATGTATTTGATGTTGCTAGCATCATGTGTGTAATAAATTTTATAGAATTTTTAAAGTATAAAATATACTTGTAAATATATGCAGAATATATTGAAAAAATTTCAATCGATATAATAATTATTTATAGACATTGACATACACTTATAGATAGATAGATGGATAGATGGATAGTACTTATAGGAATTTTAATATTGTGTAATACGTGTATTTACAAAAAGTGAAGCATAAAATATACATACAATATATTCAAATCAAATATTTTCACAATATGCTTTAAATGAAGTGCGACATATTGCATATAAGAACATACAGAGTGTACCAATTTAAAACAGTAATACGGCAAACGCTACTTCAAATTGGGTCACAGCTTACTTAGTTATTAGATGATAATAGTATTTGTATCGTATTCAAAGTAAAATACTCGAGAAAATATATTTTATGAAAATAATTAAAATAAGCATAAAATACAATAACATAAAAATGGTTTAATCTCAACAGGAATTCATTAAAAATTGTTAAAAGTGTATAAGGATGCATCATACCTTCTGTTTCCACTAGGCCGAAAAAATGGGATACTCTGGTCGTATTGTAAGCAATTTGTTTATGCAGGCAATTTTATTTAAAATGATTTTATATTATAAAAAAAAGTTTGTTCACGTACCTTATTATTTTGTATTTGTGATTCAATTTCACAACTTCTATAATATATTCAGCCCCGATGAGTTCGTGTCCTTGTATTAATAATTTATCCATTTCAGGATAGTTGATCTATATGTAGATAAAAATGCATTGTGCTGTAGTTAATGACGTCGAAAGCTGCAATAAAAAAAAAAAAAACAAAGTAAATTATAATTTTAATTAATTAATTATTAATAATTGTGTTGGATGTAGGATATTTTAAAGTCAAAACTATGAGAATACCATGTGAATAATATTAGGAATATAATTAATTTTTTTCATGTTACCAGGCTACAGTAGACCAATGTTAGAAAGTCATATATTGAAATTGTGTACCGGAAGAAAATTTGTTTGCAGGAATTTCAATAATTTTTAAAATTTTAAATTCGATTTTATGAAAAAAACCTATTGCATCTAATTATTATTATTTGTTTAATCACTTTCAGAATACTCATCGCAGAATTATTGAATATTGATTCTATAAAATATTTGACACATTAAATATTAGTGCTTTTAAATGCTATTCTAATTAAAAATGTCATTGAAAATACTATCAACTTTCATAAAACAATATAGACTTGAATATCTTTCTGATCTTCTTAATTTCCCATTTTATTCCGATTAACTAAATAGGTGAGGTGAGCATGTTTAAATAAATATTTTATAGTTTGATATTAACCGTTTTCCGAAAGCAAAAATTATATTTTGAGAAAGATCAATATATTAAAAAATTCAACAAAATTATATCAAGTCATATAAGTTACATCAAGTGGAGTTTATAGCATTTAACAAACATTCATTACGCAGTGTGGAGTTGATAAATTACTCCCCATATTGGATATATAACAATTCATCAATTGCTTTGCAATTATCGAAAATTATAGATGTTTTCTTAATTTCATTATTTTTATATAACTGATTAGCGCCATAATTTATAATACAATACTAAATTATATATGATTAAAATAATATTAAAATTCAATTGTAAATTCAAATTCTTCATTATCCTATATTTACCTATACAGTTAAAAAATTTTATATACAGTAAAGAATCGATAAGTTTTTTTTAATTTAATTCAGGATTAAGGTATAAAAATTCAGAATTTTAATCTTCCAACGAAATTGATTTTATATCAAACACGGAATCGCGTACAACTGTTGCTTTAAGGATTATGGACATTTCAGGGACCTTATAAAGATACGTTTTTAAATTATATATGCTATACCTCGCAAGAAATATACTTGATCGTTGAAACTCAAATTCTATACAATTTCTCGCTTAATTCTAATAAGTGTAAGTGTAAGTAAATAATTAAATATACCCGATGTCGTCTACCCAAATAAGACAATGATCATCGTTATAAAGTCATGGAAATGTCACATTCATAAATTCACAAATTATTATTATAAAGTTTATAAGGTAGTCGCATTGGTTTTTCAAACATCAATTCTTCTTTCACACAGGAGGTATCACATTTGCATAATTAAAAAAAATATCCTTCTCGGTAATTTGAAATATCCTTGATTCATAAAACATTATTTGTATTTGTAATTTCTTGACTAATTATCTTTATAGCATTAGGTGTCTCATACATAATTGCAATGAAAAAACTCTTGTAATGTCTTTAATCCTTGAATCGCATCTATTCCACTAACAATCAGTTTCTGTGAAAATGTCTTCATCCATTATGTTATTAATATTTTTCAAAAGATATAATTTGTATAGAAATCATATGATTTTTTTTTTAATTAACACAACGGATATTAGAAGTAACACTCATTCAAATTTTACTGTATATTATAATATTTAAATTTAAATAAATACACATTTATACAGCAAAAAGTTATAATAATATAATATTAAAAATCTGAAATTAAATCAAAAGATATATAGAAAATTAAAATATCAATTTTTGATGTACATTAAGACATTACCAACCAGCACAATATTTTTATATATTAGTTAAGTAGGTATAGGTGTATAAACCTTTTGTCAAATTTAATTCCATTCATTCAATTTTCTTTATCTTTAATACTAATAATATATTTATAGATAGATGTGTATCTATAATTTATATATTACGTTATTATTACAGTGGTTGTATGGTAATTTTATATTTCATTATTTATTACAATGTGGATACTTGTAAAAAAAAAAAAAAAAAAATTGAATGCCTAAATATACACACACACACAGTCATTAAATTTATAGAAAATATCACCCTTATAATATTACGAAATAAATAAAATATTTATATTATATTAGACACGCACGTGTACCTTACGTGTATATATTTAGGCATAAAGAAAATATAGGTATATAAACCCCCAATGGTTTCAACCAATTAAAATACAAAACACAACATTAACAATAAACTGTCATTTTTACGTTGAAAGAACAACAGTAAACAAAAATGTATATATTGTTGACAAAGTAAATGATTTAAAATAATTTTCTAATTTATATTATAAGCAAGTTTGTTGTGTATTTCATTTTAAACGAATAAAGGCATCTCGCTATTTAAATAAATATATGAATACATATTGTAGGTATTACTATATAGATATAAAACACATATACAAAACATGTACAAAATGTATATTTAAATAATTTATTAAAATATACCAGAGTACCAGTAATTTATATGTATTTGTAGTAAGAGTAACAAAAAAAAAAGTAAGAGCTTTTATATACTAAACTAAATCTTACTATAAATTCTATCTAATTCTAAAAAGAAACAGCCATTCAATATTATTAATACACATAACATATTTTATTGGCATACATATACCACATGCTTTGGCAGGCTTGGCACTTGCCAGTTGACTAAAAAATTATACAAAATTTTTTAATAAAATATAATTGTACAGAAACTTTTTTATTTTATTCCAAAATTATAGTAATATATTCTCATGCTCGATTATTATCACGATTCAATCTATATGGCTGTGAAAACTCTCTAAAATAGAATATAATTTTCTTTAAACATATATAAAACGCATGCTTAAATTTTCCTCACACAGAAATATTTTCACCACTCATCTCTATTGTAACATATGCAGAAGATCATCATCATCATCATCATCATCATCTATATATTATATTTTGTAAATAACGCAGAGAGGAGGATAAACACAAAGTATATATATATAAGTACAATAGAATATTCAGCTATGGCATATATAATTATAATATATGTTGTTGTGTAGTGTAACAGAAGAAAATTTAATATAAAATACCTATACACACACTTACAATTAATAATTTCCTCAATACAATGATTTTTTTTTTACTTTAGTTTACATTTGTATATGTGTGTAAACATTGTATAACAATCTAAATTCTATGGAATATGTATGGAAGTAACGAAATGCGAAATAAATCTGTCGAAATCCATTTTTTTTATGTAGGTCATGATGATGTCATCGATGAGTTCTTATCAGAAAATGAATTATATGTACATAACTTTTCCTTCAGTATGTTGTTATTTATATTAAGTATAATAATAATAATAATAATAATAATAATAATAATAATAATATGTCATCATTTGAATGTATATACAATATATATTTTATTTTTGTATATATGAGAATGTGATGATGATATTAAATTAGGCTGCCAGTATACCAATAGGTCTAATCTATATATACTGTAAAATAATTAGACAATTTTTCGAATTTAAAGACGGAATGTGAAATGGTTGATTTAAAAATGTCACAATTATTAGGAAACCGATGTCAATCCAATACTGGATATAAAGTTATATTGGTATCATTTAATTCTCACATTGTTTGGGGTAGGAGATGTAGGTTATTATTCCATCGCTTCCATATCGTATAAAAATTTCTTATAAAATAATTAACAATCAAAAGATTCGATAAATCAACTAAACGCTTCTACAGCTATTATAAAATATATTTGGTTAGCCGACAAAACGTTAAAACCTACAACATTAAATGTTTAAATTCAAAAATTTCAGAAAATCCGATAAAAGAGACACTGTGCAACAATTTTATATTGATAAAAATTTTCGTACTATATATGCAAAGGTCCGTGGAGTGGGAAGAATTGCCAACTATGTCTACAAAACGTTACACAGCATTATAATAAAAATCCGAAAATACAAGAAAATCAGATAAATGATAGCAATTCTAGTTGGAAGTTATCATCGCCGCAGATCTTAGGAATTTATCATAAAAATGAACAATTTTAAAATTTGAAAATAATCAAATATGCTCTAGCATTTCTATTGGTATCACCTTTTACAATATACTTAATCATCATACAATTTATTTTAAAATTATAAAATATATAAACGGACAAATTGTAGATGAGAAATTGTATTAGAATAATTGGATTATGTATGGTATTACCGGGAAGGAGTGAAAGGTTCAAATGGATGGAGATGTTTCTCATCTAAGATTTCTACAAACTTAATGCCACAGCAGAAGTCTATCCCAAAATGTCATAACAATAGCTCATCGCCTTCAACAAACATTTTGCAGATTTGTTGCAGATTTCTTCATAAAATCTCTTATAACGTATAGTTACAACACTATTATATACTTTAGAATTTTAGATGTCTACTTATAGTTAACATTTATATTTATAGGACTTTCTGTAATATTAGATGTCATCCCAATAATTTTCTTACTTTATCTCATGTACATAGATAGAAAGGCTATTTTGACATTATATAATTTTTAAAAAAACTAGCAATTTCAATATTTAAAAAAGTAATTAGAATTACATCCTCTGATGATACAAGGAAATTTCAATTAATTTACAATTCTTACAAAAAACAAGAAAAACACAAATATATAATTTCAAATCTTGAAATATTAATTTAAAAGAGTAAAAAAAAATGGAAATGGGGTTTTGGTACAAATTACTAATAAAAATCACAAATGAATTCAAATCTTCAGTGCTCAAATTTTTGGACGAAACTTTTATTTAATAAATAGTTGCCGATCGGTTTGTGTGTCAAATAATTAAAATATTATAAATTAGAAATATTTTTTTATTTTTAATTTTTTCAATTTTTTCTACAAATTTAATTTTGTTACGTAGTTCTTTTATTGTAAATTTAAAATATAATTTACAAAAACTATATATAATTTATTTGAGATGATGTGATGAAAATTTATGAGATTTCGTTGAATCTAAATCTAATAAAAAATATCTATAAAAGTATAAACTGAAACTTCATGTGCGTCATTTTAATCATTTTGTGATGATATCTTATTCGAAATATGTTTGCCCCCGCATATGAGGCAATATTGTAAACTTATAGTGGCCTGTACGAATACCGAATAAAATCTCATAGATGAAATACATTCAATTGAAAATACTTTTAAATTGTATTAGTCATTATGGGGACATTCCTTCAAACTAAATACTATTTCGTTAAGAAACAAAAATACAAATACGTCTTAAAACCCAGCAACATTGCACCGTGCTACCGTAATTTTTTCAATACGAATCTTTAACTTACTTTACTACTTATACCGCCTGATATACAATACTAGGACATGTGTTAAACTACAATACGGAAATTATCATAATGTTTCATACAAAACAACCGAATACATACATTTCAAACATAGTATTACATGGACCTGATTATATATTAATAAACAATCAAATTGTAGTATGTATATTGTTTCCACTGATTGTAATTTGAACAAATAATAATAAAAATAATCGGTGTTTTTCCTTTGTTTTATTGATTTAAAAATAAAAAAAAAATTGTTATCATCTTATATTTGTTATTATTTCTCCTCATGGCCTCTCCACATACAGGAAATTCAGTTTTTTTTTCCCAAGCTTTTATTTTATATTCGTAGATTCATATATACCAATGTCATGTAATAGCTATATCTATATATATTCATATTTAGGTATGGATATGCTTATAATACATTTTATGGCATGGTGTGTATAAGTATTTTATAAAATCCAGTCAACAATACCTTTTAAAAATGTATGTATATTTTGTGACTGTAATTCAAGTTGAAAAATGTCACAAAGGAATTCAAATATATGTATATGTAAATGTATAATATATAATAATATACCAATGCGGAAGAAGGCTTCTTTTGGTATATATAATAATATACAATATTTATACATTATATACAATATTTATACATTATATATAGGTCTACATTTATACATATTTGCCTTTTAGGCTTTTACAATAATATATATATATGTGCGAAAAGCAAAAGAGAAGATATAAAGGTGTGTTCTGGTGTAGATGTAAAAGAACATAATGGTTACGGTTTTGTTGTATAATATTATTATGCATTATTTAAAATGGAATAAGAAAAATGGAAATCCACAAGGGCCATATAATATATATATACACAATCAAATTCATACCCATTTACATAAATAACATACACATGTACCACAGTAACATAAATACACATGAAAATGTGAAAAATATATAAATAATATTAAATGTTTTTAAAGAGACATTACATTACATAAAATAAAGTATAAATTATTATATTGTATTTATTCGTATGAAAAGTTTTGTACATTTTGCCAATTTAAATATTAACATATTCACTAATATGGGGAGGGAATGCAGTAATTTATAAAATGAAAAGTGATTTTTAAGAATCATTTTCTTGGTTGACGTTACGTATATGTACATTGTTGTGTATAACATCAGTACGTCAATTATTGTGGCATACGACCTTGACACATTTTGAAAAAAACCTATCCTAAAATCTGGATTAAACCGTTGAACTCAAATTATTTTCAAAGTTGTTTTTGTGCATAAATGACTTGTATTAATTTTAAGAAGAAGCACTCATTGAGCTCATAACTATGATTCTTTGTCGAAGCATATATTATTAATTCAGTATATAGTATAAGTGATTCCTAAATAAAAGTCGTATACTCTTAATATTTTTATAATGACATCAACTGATGCATTATCGAAAGCACCACCAAAATCGATAAAAACACCGAGGATACCCTCAATTTTCGATTTATCAATTGCTGTAGCGCATAGTCTCAATGGAATTATACTTTGGATAAACAAACTGCAAATTATGAGCTTTTATTTTATTCCAAATAGAGATTTTTATTAAACTCTATAGAATTTCATGAATAAAACTTGTGAGATTTATTGGTGGGAAAGACGAAATATCAGTATATGTTTAGCTTCGATATGAATATGGCATTGGACCGTCTGAAGGATTTGTAAGTATTTACTCCAAAGCTGTAAAATCCCCTCAATGGTAATAGAACAACCTTCCCTACCATTTGTAAATTAACAGATAATATGCTATCCATATACCGGGTGTTTTAAAGGAAGCGAATGATTTTATCAATGTTTATCAATCCCGCTGCACTGTTTACCTGTTAAGGAGAAAAATCATCGATTAATTTTGTGTCATTTTTTATATCATTCCCATGTATAATCCTATACATTCCAGAAACAAACGCAGTAATATACTTCATATTGTAAGTTCAATTATTTATATTATTTTTATAATATCCACGCATATTTACCACTTTTTCACACGAATATTAATTTTTTTAAAAATTCAGATTGCATTATAATTATTAGATATTTATTTATTTACATGTGATTTTTAAATATTGCATATAAAAATACATGTAAATGCAAAAGTTTGACAAAGGCTCTCTACGAAAACTGCGCCATCACTACATTGTTCAATTCAAAACAGATATTAAACACACATATCCGCCAATAAAACAATGTAGTTACAAAATACACAATTAAGTATATAGCCGAAATCCCAGCTCAGTGAAATAGAACATAACTGACGCACAGCTACCTTCGTTCAAGGAAAATCGATATATCCTTATACTTTGATCAAGTAATTCACTTGATTTATACAATAAATTTTTTCGATTCAAAGGATACTCGCACCGAAACTGTATACCTTAATTACAGAAATGGGTTCCAAAATTTATGGTTCACCTGCTTCGTATATGCAAAAATAAAATTGAATAAAATAAATTAATTAATGAACAAATATACATTACTAACTAAATTTTTGTTACATTTCTTCAGAAGTAAAATTCACCTAAATATTTATAAGATATTTCACTTTTGGGAAACTCTGTACATATTGAAATGTACATAAATGGATATAGTATCAATTTTTCACATATTATTATTGGCAAAATTTATCATATATAAACGTATAACATATTATATTTATATTGATATAACAACATGAAGATACGTATTAAAATTTTTCCCTAGCGGCAATCCATTTTCAATTTAATGCATGATAGCTTGTGATCGAGTAAATATTTATGTATGTGTACTTTTATAATATACATTTATTTTATATGCAAATGAAATTTAAAATCATTTATTATTAAATATTATATATTTATTATTTTAATGCATAATAATAATAATAATAATAATAGGTGTACAAATATAACTTTTCACATAATGATGGCGATGGATCAAATGCTAGCTGATGTTTATGTGAAAATATACATACAAAAAACAACGTAATTTCCAGAAAAAAAAAGTTGCTTTAGTTTCATTATAAGAAAAATGATTCCAAAACTCAATGAATTCTTAATGCTACTATTCACTATTCACAATCCAATGATTTGGATCACAATCATGTGTAGCAATTAAACTAAACTGTCAATATTGAACTGTATACTTGCAACAACTCAACACAACTAATCCATTGGAAGCAATCATTGCAAGTAAAACGACGACAATAATCAAAAACAACAATAATAAACTGCGTTTTCAACACGAGAATATTCTTAAAACATATATTCCGATTTTTTTTTTAAAATAAAGCAAAATTTAACGCCAAGTCATATTTGTTCACCTATTATTAATATGGATAATATTTTATTTTATGTTATTATATTGTAGTATTATATATTTATGTTTTTGGGCGACTAAAATTAGTAACATGTTTAAAAAGTAATACGAAACCATAAATTTTGTAATTTAAATTGCAATCAATAATAACACAAAATAAAACATATTTTTATATATAAATTTTATATTTATTTTATAAAATCATCATTGCCTGAGGGAAGTGGAAACTTTGGTCACGCTAACCAAATTGTAAGTGGTTGATGGTTCATCCAAATATATGTAACTCGTCGTGTGACAGAGTTTATTTATGTATTATGGCAGTTTTCCTATAATAATAACTAGCAAACAATATCAGGTTGGGAAATTCATATAGAAATAAACACTGGATATTGAGCATTATATTATTGGTATCGATATGGTGCATTATATAAATAGTATAGATAAAATTACGTGGACTCTTTACTTAACTTCTTTGAAGAAATAACTATGCATTTGAGCACGCAGATGACATATAGCGATATTGGTAAGAAAGGAATTAATGAATAAGTACTCTTACTTACCTCTAGAAAAATTCTGTATTATTTATCTTCCTCCTTTATTATAAGAACATCGATTTTACCCGCACTACCCTATTTCGCAACTACATCACAATAGATAAATACAATATTCAAGTAGAGAAATTTGAATGAGCAATTCTAATTATGTGTAGTCGACAACCATACGATGAATATAATAATGGTGAAACAATGACAAATGAAAATCTCGTTCAAAGTCAACAAACATTGAATATAAAATGTAGATTTCATCATAAGTTCAGTCAATTAATAGTAGGTATTTCATGAAATTTAACAATTCGAATTATTGTCTACGCAGGGTTTTTGTGTTTAGTAAATGTGTATATAGAAAATAATTTATGATACAAATTTGGGAACGATTTAAATTTTCTGAAATATATTGAAATATATTTTTAAATTTCACGTCAAATTACTAATGGATTTTTACAAGCTTACAAATACAAATTTCTTACAGCTACTGAAATTTGAGTTAATTTTCAAACATTTGCCACCATACACTGTGGCAGAAAGCATATGGAGGGCAAACGACCGGAATGGATTAATGAATGGTTGACCTCAAAAATCGAAGAGTTCTATGGACGCAGTATTCACTATTTGCTAAAAAGATATAAATATATATTTAAATATTTAATTTATGTCAAAAGTTGAATTTTCTCTTGAAACTTGTGCAATTGTAAATACATATGGACTAAGAATAACTTCAACATATAAATATACATATCTGAAATTACTTATATTCCATTGTGAAATTAATAATGTAGTTGCGTAGATGGAAAAATAAACATATTTGCTATTAATATTTCAGATACTTAATTCAAAAATATTTCATATTATTATCTATCTTCATACTAAGCATACATCACATATTAAATAAAAGATAATATAAAATAAATTTTACAAGTATGTAAACAATTATTAAATATATTGTACATGCACGTACATGTACATATACAATTTTGTATAGCATAACAAATACACGATCGGTACGAAAAATATTCGAAATGGATTTGATTTACAAAAGAGGAAACATATTTTTACAAAAATAATTGTATTTATTCGCCAACAATTGAAATACTTCGATTTTAACGTTCAACATATGGTGCTTCAAATTATTTCTTTAAGCCACTGATTGGAATGGTAATGTTTGACTTTAATTTTCGTACACCTATTTTTTCAGTTAAAATCTCATGAATTATTGTTCTTGGTATTCCAATATAAGTTCAATATCCATGAATCTCACTGAAATGTTAAGCAAAATTTCATGAAATCACAAACTTTTTGAATGGTTTCTTTTTCATCCACTTCTTCTCTGCCATTTTTAAATATGATTTATCACTTTAAACGATTTTAAGGATTTTTACACACTTAAGGAAATATAATGAAAATGTGAAGTTCTGTTCACAATACATAAATCAATCAACCAGATCCATATATCTGGAAATAATTCCGGTTATTTTTCGGCCATAGGTTACATATACATTTTACAATGAATATTAAATATGTTTCTAGCTTATTCGTAGTCCCTATATCAGCGTGTACATATGTTACACACGTAATATATGTATAAGTTATTTTTTTCAAATGCAAAATATAATTTCAATTTAAAAAAAAAAATTGTTTGTTTAATAAAATATACAAAAATTTAAAATATTTCATAAAATTTGCATTCATATTCGCATTAACGTAGACGACCCATTAAATTCTTGATCTTAAAACGACAAAGTTATATAATTTTTCAATTTTCATTTTTCTACATATGTTTTCCTTTAACATTTATATATCCAAAAGGTCTGTAAAATTTTCATCTAAAGCTACCTCAGCATTTGATGTGAAAAGCTGTTTGCTTAAGAATCACTTGCTGTTTAGCTAATATAATGTTTTTGAACAGTGAAGCTGAATCTATATATAGCTATGTTATACACTATATATTTTATGTTCATTATTCGTATGTAATTATATTTAATTAAATTAATGCCTTCCATATAGTTTGAAATATTTATGTTACAAATGATAGTTTGCATACCAATTATAATATATGAGTTTGCTAGGTTTGAGCTTAATTATATAAAATAATACTTCTATATAAATAGCAGTAAATGCAAGAAATGTGAGATAAATAAAATTTGCATATATAAACTATGTCAAATATTTAATTAAATTAGATGGAGATATTTTCCAATCCGGAAAATAAAAATCAGAGCTGCCTTAAAATATATAATTTTTAGTCTACGAATTTTTTCCTGCTGCAATTTGTTGTGACCATATGCGTTTTCAATTTTCTCAACATTTACATAATCATTAACAGTCGACGATGATCCGTTACATATTATCAAAATTATTGTGAAATGGTTAAATTAAACATTTTGTAATGACCAAGATGGACAGACCTTTAGACACACAATTCAATATTTGTGGACCTGGATAATTGTGAACAATAACAATGGGTAAACGAATATGCGATTCAAAAGAATTAACCATATTTAATGGAAATTCCTAAATGCATATATGATGTGCGAAGTTAGATAGAACGTAACGAAAAATGTATTTCGAATAGAATACCTTTTATAATATACAGTTTTGTTTGATTTACTTGATTTTCTGATTTTCTCTATACTGTAATTTAATATTAAATCTATTGATCAGGACATCTTTTCACTAAATAATTGTCAACACTAAGTGTTCCGAATTCTCCTATTTTGCCACGGTACCACATTTACTTTTGTTGACCCTACTACTGTCTCTTGAGTTTAATGGTGTCAATGTGAATGGTTTTATAATTACAAAAATGACTCAATTTCAAAATGACCTGTCTCATTCACACGTATAATATATACACAATTGACACTTGTTATATTCATAAATAAATCACTATTATATTACGTACTATAATATTAACGTTCTCAAATTAATATATAGTTCATATATACCATTAAACATTTAGAATATAGATAGACGCTTATTTGCATATATAGATAATAGATAGTATTGTATTATAAACTATAAATAAAGGATGTGCATTATATAAATATGTGTAAGGTTTGGATATATATCTATATATATATGCATATTTATATTTACCTATTGTATATTTTATAGCCAAGTAATTGATATTAAATTCACATTTATGCATTATTATAAATATAATATCTCTCTATATACATATGAGTAACGTCTGGTGGTAATTTGTATTGGATGAACGAAAAACCAGTTAACAATTGATGACTTTTATAATGGGTGTAAAAGGATAGACCACATATTGTATAAATAACAGGTCACAAAATAATGGAAACACTTGGTTGAGATATTACCCCGCCAGAGCTGTACTCACCAGATGATGTTTCATCAGATTACCATATGTACAAATCGATGGTACATGAACAACGCTTTCAAAATTAAGAAACGTTGAAAATTGGTTTCATTTTTGGATAGTTACATGTTTTCTTAAATTGACAAAAAATTATAAAAACGAGCTAATGATATTCAATATAAATTAATTTCCAATTTTTTCAAAATAAACGTATTTTTCTTAAAAAAAATTAATAAAAACTAGTATGCTCGACAACAGATGCCATTGTCACGTATTAAAATTTTTAAAAAATTGCAACTTATAGGAGGTAACATGTCATAATATTCGCCAAAGAAACATGGTGAGGTTTCAAGTTTTTAACGATTTCATGTAAGGATGATTTTGATGTAAATGATAAGTGTAATGGAAAAGCACCCAACAAAAATCTGTGATACATACAGAATTTTAAACATTAGTAATAGATGAAGCAGATGCAGAATAAAATCGGACATATTCACAAAAAGGTAAGTCAACAATAATGTTTTACGTCTAATCTTTTACGAGCAATCAAAAAGATTCAAAAGGATATAGAAATGTGTTAAATAAAAAATTGGACTTTCAACTAAATTTTCCAGAAAATCGACTTTTATGAATTATGTATTATGTTTTTTTCAACTACACCAGACCATTGTTTTTACGAATTTTTATTCCTGTTAAAAGAATTATCAAATTTAATCAATTTTGAAAAACCTTTCATCTATGCAAGACATTTTTAAAATCGATTCATGCTTTCAAAAGATATAACCGAGTGTAACCGAACACCTCTCAGAATCAATTTGGTATAGTGACACTTATGGGATTGTGTGTGTAAATATGCATATCTCTTCTTTTTTCTGAAATATGACAAATTTAAATTCAAATTGTTTCCTTGTAAAGTTCTTGAATTGATCCTTGAAATTTAAGTTATTCATAGTTTCTTGTTTAATTCTCTTTGTATATATGAACTGCTTTGTGTACCTAAGTAGAATAATCATTTTTGCAAAGTCTTGGAAATGTCGCATGCATAATTTAAAAAAAATATTCTTTTAATCTCATTGAAATTTGTCTTTGATCGCCGTAAAACATAAAGTTATGTGAATTTTTTGTTTAATTCTTTCTGTTTTTTTATTTTAAATCTAAGGACCTAAATAGTTGAAACATCCCATTATAATCGAATGTAGAAATTTAAAATAAATAAAAACATATCCTTGGTAGTATTGTAGTTGTAAGGTCCTTAAAATTTCTTTGCTCCTTGAAACACAAATTCTACTCGTTTCCTAGTTTAATCCATATATGCATGTATGTGAGTTATCGTATGCATAATATGAAAAATAACATATGTTTTAAATTATCGCCTTATTCCATTGAATCATCAATTCCACTTACAAACAAGAAATGTAAAAAACCAAATAGTATTAAAAGTTGTAGCTTAGTTAAATGATATACAAATAATATACATTGTTTAAAACAAATGCAAGAGTGACACAAATCGGATCGTAGAAGTAATTTGTGGCAATTAGTAGCGGTGATCCTTAACAGATCTTTAGTATATTAGAATTTATTATATATTATAGAGAGAAACAATCTTCAGTCTATATAGTTTGTTTGTGTTTTTTTTGCAGAAATTTTTCAGATTGTGTAATACACACCATGCACACCCAGAAAAGTCGACACTGGTCTTTATATATATCTACATAATTCATATAATTATTATGATAAAGGAAATGCATATATACTATACTATACTAATACATATGCATGCACCATTAAAGGTCTTTTATTATATGTTAAATATTTTATCTATGTATATATACAAACCTACATGTAATACAATATATATAGAGACTTATGAGATATATATATATATTAAAGAGGATACATTTATAGGATTTACATCAATTTATTCGTATATATATATATATAAAACATCATTGCATCAATGGATATATTCTTAAAATTTATATTGTATATAACAATCATTGAAGATGGTTGTTTGAATTTAACACACATATTCATGAACTAAACTAAATTATTATATACCATGCAATCATTAAATATTTATAGTTATATAAATATGTATAATATATATGAATAAATCATGCCATATACAAGTATAGATTATATACTATACATTGTTATAGATAGATAGATATAGTAGATACTAATACCATTTATATATATATATATACTGACTGAATACAAGAGTATATACATTGTGAAAGATAATATTATCTATAAAATTTATTTTTATTGTTCTATTTTATTTGAAAACTTTACAATTACTTTATAGACATTTTGTATATTCTGTTTATAGGTAATATATACTATTCGTTTCCTTATATCCTCGTTTTATATTTATAAACAAATTATAGTTATGGATATATATTTTATATTCAGTAAAAAATATTTTATAAACGAGTATAACATAACATGTAACAGAAATATATACGAGTGCATACTTTGTTTATACAATATATAGTTATATTGTATCACTGTAACAAGTATTACAGTATATAGTTTTTCCAAGCAAATATAATATAATAAAACATTAACATTTACGTTACATCGTTATGAAAAATAAACTGACTATTGTATGGCAATAAATATATGGAAAAATAATAATAATAATCCGTATTCTTTACAAATTTACCATAAAACAATTATATACTTCTATTAGAAATTAGATATAAATTAATTGTTTGAAAATAACACTCCATTTGCTGTATAGAGTTTAGTTTATAAATAAAAAATAATGCTTAATTGAGATATAATAGAAATTGCCATTAACAGATTAAAAGTTATATAAGATACCTTTGAAAATCATGAAAACAAATGAAGTGATTATTAAATAATTAAAGTTTCTAATATTACATATAATAATATAAAATAATATTCTGAACTTGAAATGAAAATTGTCGAATATATAATATAATAAGAATAAACTATAATTTTAATTTGTAATGCTTTTAGTTTTTAAATGCAATATTATTAATTATTAAATTAAGGAAAATTAATTAATATATAATAATAAAAAATTTGCATAAAAATATATTTTGTTGGAAATTACATCTTTATTAAAAACAATTGTGCAAATTAATTTCCAGAATATATTCAGCATTCATTTATGCTTAATTTAACGTAATCGACAAAATATAATTATGCAAAGTATCGAAAATCGTTTTCTAGATATGACTCTCTGGTATTACATTACTACTGTGCCACTGCATCGATAGGAACAAGTGGTAAACTGATGGAGTATCATATGGTTCGAAACATCGGTTGGGATAAGACGACTCACCTAAGTACCATCAACGTTTATTTGATGACTTTTGTAAAATGGGATCGAGAATATTCATGTTGACAATCACTTTTAATATATCCTCCTCTTTTTTTCCTATATACATTGCGCTGTTCATATTGATAATGTTTTGTTGTTATAGCATTAATGCGAATGACTTTTTTCACTTTGAATTATCGTAATAAATCCACTTTTTATCACCCATAACAATTCTATGCAAAAAAAAAAACCATTACTTTTTTCCCTTTGAAGTAACATTTCACAAAGGATTTTTCTGTTTTTTTTTTTTTTTATATGCCTTTCATTCAGTTCATTTCGCACACAATAATTTTCCTTTTTCAATCATTCCCATATTACTTTCCAACGATGTAATATTATTTGTTGTGTATATAACATTTAATAATTCTACCAATTCATATTGTGATTGACATGGATGGATTTTCATTCAGTAATGGTTTCAATATACTTGATCTTCAAAATTTTTTTTGGTTGACCTGGCCGTTCTTATTAAATATTTCTTTTGTGTACATATTTCGTTATACATTGAGATGTTGTAATAAATTTTTCAATTTAAAAAATTTAGTATTTGTATTTGTTGATGAAAGTTTAATAACCGAAATAGTTTTACTTGTATATTTTATTATTATATTTATAAAGTCAATAAGGTGTAATTATAGATATTTCATTCAATTTATACTTTCTAAATAATAGTATTTAATAATAAGTAATTTAGAAGGTCGTATTTTTATTTTTCGATGCGTCATCATTGATATCAACGACAAAAAATATTTCAGTTCATTGATAACTACTCAACTGAATAAATGAAAAAATTGAGTTATAAAGTTTTGAGTTTTCATCAAAAAAGTGTTCAATTATTATTTTGTTTAATTCAATAAAATGCAATTAATTATATATAATTGAAGATAAAGATTGTAACAAGCAGACAATATATATATTTTTTGTGTAACCAAATTAGGAAGTAGAACAATGCCTTTAAATGACGTGTTATACACAAAATTTACTGATTAATCCTTCGTTTATACTCGAGTATAACATATATAAACTATAGGCTGTATTTACATGGAGTGTTGTGATCCATCTTTCTCGAATTGATTTAAAATAAATACTTAGTTTCGACACACATGAGAAAATTATTGTTATTATATTTGTGTGTATAACAGTTTCCCCATACTTTACCCATTTCATTTGTTGGACTGAATCTTGAATGAATGCTAATAAGAAATTTGAATATAAACTAACTGCTGCTGCCTATAGCGACACAATAACATATGGTGGCCATTCAAGTAGATATATCAAATAGAAAGAAAATGTTTTCACCATAAAATTTGAGCCAAGAAAATGCAATGTAGAAAATGAAAAAGAAGCTTTGAAAATTGTTACGCATAGTATTTTTTTTTATTTTATATTAAAAATCCTTATAATTTGTACTAAAAACCTTATGAATTCACTTATTGTTCATATTTTATTTTATTGTATTTATTTTTTTATAGATATTCAATGTACTCTTAAATATGAACATATATTGTATTATAATTTACAAAGATTTTTAATTTTTTAGAAATTTTTGAATTAGTTTTTACTTCCATTCTGCCATTCTTTAACAACAATATATAATGTATTGGTAAAAAGAATACTCTGTACAAGACTTTTTATTTCGATCATATGTGAGTGTAAACAAAGACAATCATTTTTAACGATCAAAAGAAAAAAGTTAATATAACTTTGTCCAATAAAATTGTATATTATATGAAAAATAAAATTGTGTAACAACATTTCAATTTCCTTGTAGAAATTATAAAAAAAAAAAAAAATACGAAAAGTTATTATAACAAATTTTGTTGTGTTCTCGGAGCTCATGTATACCAAAATATATATAAATTGTGTGGAAGAAGTTTTATGTATACAGCATATTATTGATACAAAATATATACAAAATATATATATAGAGATGAACAAATCTTTTATACACATACATAATTTCGATTATAACTTAAACAAAACTAATATTATAATATATTTGAATACATAGACAATATTCTCATGAGATAACTAATTCTAATAAATATTTACAAAAAATGTATTCATTTTTACATTGTGTCTGCTGCAGGATACAAAAATATGGATAGATATACAATATATATATAGCTGCTGTATATATAAAGCTACAACGAAAGGAATCACATTCAAATATTTGTTTTCTCAGTCATTTTTTGTGTTCAGAGTTCACATTCAATATATTGAAAAAAAATATAAATATATATAAATACTATAATTCTGATTTTACGTTGATAGAAGGATTCATATTCAAATAATGTATATTATATAGCAGCATCAAATGAAATATATGAATGAATGTGCTTCATGTTTGATTTGGATATATATGCGAATATAATATTTGTGTACACACAATGCATTCAATTCGTTCACATATATATATATACATACACTTTATAAATGATCTGTAGTATTATATGTATATTAGTACTATATAGGGTATATCAATTTAAACTGAAAAGGGTAACTAAATATATTCTCGTATATTTATTGATATTAAAAATATACCATATATAATTTATGTATGTACAAAATGATGAAACAATATTTACTCGCTAGTTCTATATTATTCTATTAGAGAATACTCAATGTATAATACAAATATGTATAAGCCTACAATAATAAATTAATATATGCTTTTCTGGCTCTTTGATGTGTACTTAAACTATATAAAACTTATAAACAATATTATAACAATTTTTGATGGCTTTCTGTTTAATAGTTTAAAATTTAAATGGTATTTGTTTTATTTGGATAATTTAGATTTCTTATATTCTATATATATACAATATAAATAGACGTGAGTGTACTAGAACGGAAACATAACATGTGTAATTACAACCGTATTTTTAATTTAATTAATATACTATTATGGTTACATTCAATTATATATAATCAGCAAAATTTTGAAATGATCAGCCAAACGGCAGCAATTTAGTTTTACCCAAAAGTTCTGTTATATTTTACAAGTCACCGCTCGCTCGTATGTGTGACTATTACCACGAGAACGCTTCTTAACAAATATCATTAAAATACAATCAATAAATATAATAGTGGCAAAAAAAATATAACCTAATTTTACTGCAATAAGTACACACAAGATATGTCTAAATTGCGATTTTTTTCTCTTCAAATTTTCTTCTAAAATATAACAATATAACAATAATCACCGCTAATAAATTCGATGCTTTCAAGCAATAAATAAATTTCAAATAATAAAATGGCAGTAAATTCACATATACAAAACGCCATGAACTCACACAGAACGATGTGCGATGTTTTGCCACACAGTTTATGATGGAAAAAGCATTTCAAGCATATTTCGATATGGTATTATATATACAATATAGTATATTGACTAATACGTCGGTCACCCCATCCCCTTTTTGTACAACTTAATAATCTAAGATAACCAAGCAACAATGAATATTTTCCTGCTCTCAAATGAAATGTATTGTATAATTGACATCAAAAATGTGCAAAACAGTTCCTGGATATATAGAATGTTGTAAAACTCCATTCAATCTATCAATTACGTTTTACATATTCCGATGTAATTTTTATTGACTGCTGGACGTGTCCCGGATAGCTGGATGGAACGCTGGTAGAATTAATAATTTCACTATGGAAGACTAACATCGTTCTGCGGAAAGACCAAGAAAACGTCTTTAAAAAATACAACAACCGACTATAATCATATACTAAAAACAGGCAAATTCATGCGTTATCTCTATACACAATCTGTAATCTAATAATTTAATTAAAGTTAAATGTACTATCAAATTATGGGCAGAATAAAATGGTCTATAGTGGTAAATTCAGAAATAAGACAGAATTGGCCGACTGGAATCAAACTAATATTTGGACATAAATATTCGACTATACAAATTCAATTTAGTTTCTTATCAATAATATCTTCTCGGAATAAATACAGCTCCTGGTTGGGCAACATCTTATAAATTGTAAAATATACGATTAACTGCAAACAAAATAAAAATCAAGTTTGGCTGACCTTCAACAGATAATCAATTAATACACTCAAGGGTGCAATTACAGAGCAATGTACAATAAATCCCATAGTTAAACGATTGAAATGCAATTCGTACGATCTCTGTAATTATTAACATATAGTTTAACTATTTTCTATACATATAAAGATCACTTGTTTGTTTTAAAAACTGATTAGGCTCAAGTATTGAGATGCAATCACAAATTGACTAACAGGCTTCCGAGTAGAAAGTTTCCACCGATAAAGAGCCCAATCTACCATACCATAATAGATAAATTATTTTTAATTATTTAATACTATTTTTATAATTTGAGTAAATTATTTTTTACATAATATTCCGATTTGTGTATAGTTGCAAAATCACATTTTCTTTCCCTTTAATAAATCACAATGCCAATATTATAGTATACATGTGTGCGGTACTACATGTTGCAGTTTATTATGTACGACATATTTATTATAAGAACATACAATTACATATTTAAAATACATTCTTATTGCACTTGTACCATATTACACAATTAATCTTATAAAAGGGAACATACAAGTACAATAAAAAATGCAGAATTGAAATATATTTGCTACAACGTTGCAACAATTTACTCTATTTGAATATATATCGTATACCTGCAGATGTACACACATAAATATTATGTGCTGTTGGTACTGTATACTGCATTTTCAGTATACACAAACAAGACATAATCGGTTGAATGGAAAATTTATTGTATTTTCTTTATAATATTATATTAAAATTAAGATCTGTGATTTATTATTTACAATATTTTAACAGATGATGCAAAATAAAAATGCAATTTTAAATGCAATATTTTTACTAACAAAATTTATTTTACAATAAATATGAATGTAGGAATCCGTCCTTTTATTATGGTGAATATGCTCCATCGAATGTGATCGTGTTAACTAGTTAACTGCGTTTTACGTGTATATTTTAAATTCGGTATATTGACGTGTATAATACACGTCGAACGCAGTTAAAAGTTTAAGAGTACTTTTTAAGATTAAAAAAATTAATATTTTACATGTGCAATAAATATGTTCACTTTTTGTACTCCAAATTCAAAATATAAGAAATCTGTTTGTAAGTTTTAATAATATATAAAAAAGCAATATTGAATAATAAGTGTGTCCATCACATGATTGAGTTCTAATGATAATGAGAAGTGTCAAGTATTTCCTCCTAGTAGTATTGCTATGCAGAGTGTGTAGTTTCCAATAGAGTCTAGCAAAGTATCTCAAATACTAGCATTTAGAATTATTATATATATATCGGTTTGAAAGCCTTAATTGTCAAGTTATCAGATCTATATCTTAAAAAAAATTAGAACGTTGTTTCGCAAAAGAAGACATCGTCTGCGTGGTGAAACTGCATTTTATTGATTGAGATCTGACTGTATTGAATGACCACACAAATTTCTAAAATCCTCTATCTCTGTGGTATAATTGTACACTTAACAGTACTATAATCACTTATCTAATCTCAATAAATTTGGTGTATTGTGTTATTATAGAGATAATTATAATTAATGTGACATTAATATGCATTGCATAAATACCTAAAATTAGTTTTGTCAAGCACTATTGAAATACGATTACGGATTCTAAATTTGAATTATAAAATTTAGATTATCGGACAGTGTTACGCATCTGTTCGACATTTTGCAGTTAGCATATTTATTTTTAAATTTATTACGATACTTTTGATTGATATTTATGCAGAAATTATGTATATTAGTAATTTGAAAAAGCATTGTACAATAAATTTTTTAACTACATATTTTGTGAAAACAGGATCAAATCTAACATATATACCAACGGACCGTTTTTGAATATAGACAAACCGATATTCCATGTATTATACCAAATGCATATGGATTCTGTTTTTATTCAAAAACGCTTTTGAGCCTTAACTAACACCCCGTTTTTTTATAATATAATTAAAATTTATAAAAGTATTTGATAAAGCATCTCAAATAAATATGAACATTTTAAAGTATTTTATTTTAAAGAGTAATTAAACCACAATTCAATAGTATTTTTAAATTTTGTATTTGAAATAAATACAATTAAGTGTGTAAAAGTATTGTGATACAACGAATCGGCGGTATATTAGTTTCAAAAGTGTATATACTGATTTGCAACAGGGAATCGATTCACACATGATTAAAGGCGTTAAATGTTAAATCGACACAAAAAATGGAGCAATCCGTAATATTTGGGTGTATATAGAGTTACATTTGACCTACTCATCGACAACAATATGGTCGGTAAATTATTTACACATCTAAACAAATAAATAATATGGGTAAATTTTTGTAGCGAACGCATAATATTTAAATATTAAAATTCCGGGAAGTTTTCGATCAAACCCAATACCGCATACCATGCCGTAAGTCGCAACACTAAATCAATATTAATAACATAAAAAAAAAATTTATAAATTGGTTAAAGTTTTAACATTATTATAAAAAATTTTTCTCATAAAAATATATTCTATGGTCTCAAATATTAACAAATAAATTTTAACCATTGCAAAACCTAGAAAAAACCCCATTTTATATATATTTTACATGCATTATATTATAAATTATGATATACACAGCAAATCTACAATGTTATAAGAAAACGTATATACATAAACCAAGATATAAACTGAAATGTCTTCGCGGTATTATAAGATTAATATATAAACTGTTATATAGCAAAACTTATGTACCACATAGTACAAACCGAATGAAGGATACAGCCATAGATATTTATACCAAACACAAATATAGCGTAATACGAAATTAGGTTGTTTTTCTTATTTAATCTGCGTACAGAAGATTTTCCATTTTCTTTATATACAATATATTAAAATATGAATTTCAATAATCCAAAATGCAAATGAAAAACGAAAAAGCAACAACACCAAACGAAAATAAATAAAATAAAAACAATAAAAGCGAAAGTAAAAAAATGAAATCAATAAATTATTTTAAAGTAATTTATAGACATTGAAAAATGAAAATATTATATCGTTGTTGATAATTTATTGCTGTCAACGCATTTCCTATATACATTACAACAGAAATATTATATATTTCTTGTATCGTTATCCCACAACAACGATAAACAGAAATATTGTAGGTGTTGTAGATATACGGTAATATAGTAGATTTTAGGTACGAAAATAAAGATAGAAGTTAATATATACCGCCAATATATAATATTATACAGAAAAAATTCATTTAATTTCTATTTCAAATGTAATAATATACACCGTCGATCCGAAAAATAACCGATTTTCTAATATTTAGATCTGGTAACGCCATCAATTGATTTGCTTATTGATGTATGTATTGTGAATCCATCTTAAAATACTATATGACATTTTCTTCAGTATAAAGGTGCCCTTTAGACGATACAAATAATTCACATATGAGTTATTCACTATAATTTACCATCACATCCTCGACGATTTGCATTGCCAACGAGAAACAAATTTGTAACTAGTGGAGAACAAATTAAAAATCGAATGCTAATCGTCGGTTTCATTGTATTTTAAATGGATATTTCATGAATCGAATTACTAGTGCATGAATATTTGAGTATATAACAAGTAAGAATGAATCTCGTACTCCTTACTGAATTACACTCGTGATAATGGTTTTCATATATGAATACTTTAAAATAAGCCATATATACTTATGTCAATTTGCATTCTCTAGAAATTGAACTTTTATGTACAAGCATGAGTATATTTAATGAGTGACCTTTTTGATCCATTAATAATTTAATTATATATTATTTCAAAAAATTTCATTAATTAACAATAAATTGGATGAAACTGAATTGTTGCTTGTTAAAACTGAATAGTTGCTTGTTGTTTATTTATAATGCAGAATATTATGTGTTGAATAAATATAATTATCTATACGAGTCATTTTCAATATATTCTATAGCAGAGTAAAAAAAAAAAAAAAGGATACTGTCATGAGCAAGGCGATAATTGGTATGTACAAAATTTATATTAGTGTCAATATAATTTCCACAGCTTCAGATATAAAGTTTGCTACTTGATTGAATTTGTCAAATTATCCATTAATATTTAACCTAATAGTTTATATGTTACTTACATGTTTACTTTTTCTAGTGCAAGTTTTGAGGGAATTAATTTTTTCGAAATATCTTTTTCTCATAGTTAAAATAGTTAGAAAGGAGATATTCTAAATAATATATTTGCACTATTTATCCATTAACATTTTTAAAATGTCGTCTTCCCATTTCTTATATGTACTATACGAAAACTCTTTATTAACAGAATTTTAAATTCAAAGATGTATCACCTCATAAAGAAAATAACATTTAACTTTTGCACTAGTAATCAGTGTAGAAAGAGTAAGAACACCATAAGTGTCCGAAAAATAAGCGAAATGGACTAAGAAAAAAACATTATTATATGTTCGAAAAAATTAATTACTTTTATAAATTAAAATTTCGGAAAATTACATTTTTGTTTTATAAATATAAGTAGTTTCGATTCTGTGAAAAATTTTTATTCAAAGCTATTAACATCTCATCTAGACTACTTGAAATATTCAAATATATATGGAAATATTCTAAAAAGTGCATATTATTTATATATGAATAAACTTTTGAAAAATTTTAATAATAATGGAAATTTTCGGTGGAATTAATTATTCTAGGATTTAAGGACCTTAAAGAGATGTTTTTTTTTTTTAATTGAACATGTGATACCTGATATGAAAAACAATTAAACTTAGATTCGAGTAGCATTGCTGTTTGAAGGATTAAGAACATATCAAGGACCTTACAAGGATATGTGTTGAAATTGTGCATACGATTTTACTACATATATGAAAGAAAATTAAACTGTATTCGAGTAGAAATAATAAGTGACAAATTAAGATCATTTTCAGAACCTTACAAAAGATATTCTTTGAAATTATGCAAACAACACCTGAAAAAGAATTGTATACAAAAAATTTGGTAAAACTTATATGTTTTATGGGTCAAAGACATTTCAAGTACACTTTAAAGATAAGTTTTAAGAATTTGAATCTTAAAAACATTAATTGTTTGTATTTTTCTTAATCCATTCCGGTTATTTTTCGAGCAGATCGTATATAATATGTATTTTCTTTATATAAATACTATACAAAATAAATAATATATATATATATATCTCTATTCTAATAATATACGTGCCTATACCACCAACTGCTTTAATAAGAGAGATACAATCGACCATTTTTCCAAGTTTTCCCATTTTCTTTGTTTTCTTTTATACATGGACTATTATATAAATGTATATATTAACAGGCAAAGACATATATATATATATATAGATATCATTAGGTAGATGTAAATACTCGAGTACAATTCTATGTTTATAGGTGTATTGTATATATATATATATAGACATATATTTAGCATAAAACTCTTGAGGATAAACCTTTAGCGCTCATTTATAATGAAATATATTTGCATAATTACATCACTTAATATGACCATCATTTATTAATATTTTTTTATTAAATTGTTATTCTATTATATATTGTAATCAATGTAAATTACGCATAAACTTCATATAGGGATATATAATATGGAGTATACGGTAAATGAAAGACTATAATGGAGTATAATTAACTATATACTATGATTTTTAAGTAAATATAATTCAATTATAATAAAATCGAATTTTATTAACATAATTTATATAGGATAGATAGATAGATAGTTGCTAAGAAATTACTATAATTATACTTTTTGTGGATATACACGTATAACTTAAAATAGATATAGGTAAATATGGGTTTTTCTATATATTTATAGGATAACGTTTTATGACCTAGTTTTGTAAAATTTGGTTAGTTCGTAAATACATTTTATTACTGCATATTTACACCATATAAAATTACCCTTTAATAATCTATTACCGAAATCAGTCAGAGAAAAAAAAGTACGCTGTATACACCTTACAATAAAGAAAAAGTATCATTCATTAATTTGATAGTTTATTATATTAATGAATATAATTACCATACAAATAAATTCTTATGATGGAATGAATTCCTGTCACAAATAATAACAATTGGTTCTTCATTATTTATAGAAAATTTGCTATATATTGAACTAATAATTTCGTATATAGACAAATATTTTATGTAAGTGTGTAACTTTCAAATGATAGACAGATATTATTATTTTTATATTTGTATTATGGCAAATAAAAATTGTATAGCATAATTTTTAGGCATCAATTGAAAATCAAATATTAAATGAAAAATTTTAATTGAAAAAGAATTGATACGAATAATTTAATCCTTTAATAGTTCAGGAATTGATTGTGGATTATTTTTATAACCATAATTTTTCACCTCAATTTCACAACAATTTTATTTATTAACATATACACCAATTTCAAAATGTACATCATCGCTAAAGATAATTTTTTGGAAAAATCAGCTCATAATGTTCTTTGATGCTATTGACAAATACACAAAGTTTTGAATAATCAAATGGCCTTAATTCCAATGTTATTTGAATCTTATAGTAATCCTAATCCTTTTGTAAAATATGTTATGATGTTGTGTTAAGTCGACTAATGGACAGGTTTAGGTTCTTCAACAACCTGTATATGAACCGACGGTCACAACTTTCAACAATTCGATTCATAGCTGGACAATTAAGTTGACCGGTAAATATTACGTAATTTTCTATAAACATTTTTTCATAACATAATTCAACAATTATAATACGTTGTTGTATTGTGTACGATGCCATTTTTATAAATATCATAAGTGTCACAAGACCTAGGAAATCGTCATCGTCATCTGTGTTTTATTACAAATTTTCAAATACCCAATTCGAACCTGAATCATATACTATCTATATATGCGATTATGTGAACATATGAGCAAGTTCATCTATATAGATGAGAACATAAAATAATAGATAATTGTGTTAAATAATATTTATAAATACTTCTATGGAATCAAAAGAAATAAGAAGTTAATTTAATTTTTGACAAAATATGGTATTATTTTTGTATTACATAACAATACAATAAATATTAAATGCGTCTGTATGAAAAACACAAAAGTTTATTATAGGTATATTTGTCCGCCACCACATTATAACAAATGTATTATAGATTGACACATTAATCCCCTGTATTCTTATTGTAAATATTGAACTTGAACTTATATACATCAGTAAATATATCTTTATTTAATTAAGTCTTATATTATAATGTAGATATATGTGTGAACATTTGGATATAGAAAAAGGTAATTTATTATATATGTGTATACAACATCGATATAGATTCTATCCGTATCTATTAATAAGATGTAAAATTTCCATAAATGAAAGAATAATTTATGTATTGAATAATTAATAGACGTTATATAGCACAGGATAAAGATAATAATTAAATAATAATAAATAAATATAAATAACACATTAAAATATATACGAGTACAAGTTTTATTTCCCTAAAAATATGTACATTGTTCAGATAAAGGGAAACAAAAAAAAATATATATAGATTCGTAATTTCATGTTAATAAATTCTTATTTAATTCGATTATTTTCCTATTAGTGAAAATGTTTCAACATCATTTTGTTCAATTTATAAATACTTCGTATTCGTACATAGTATAGACTATGTATTTGTATATATATATTGTGTATATCATGTACTGTGTACACGTTAAGATTATGTATTTATATATAGCATTGTATTACATCCAAAAGCAATATGTGTATACAGACGATTAAATACAAAATAATGAATGTTGGTATACATTATAGGTCTGATCTGTCTTGTCTATCCTACATACAAATACAAGTATTATATGCTTTGTTTTGTTGTTTGTTGATACACATAGACATAAGAGGTTTATGTTTATGGAATAGAATTTTTTTTTTTTAATTATAAGAATATATTAAGAAATATTTTATCCGACTTGTGTATTATAATAGATGGAAAATCTATACAGATAGCAATCATTCAGTGTACTCAAATACATAATATTCTCAATGGAAATATAATTACAAAATTTGAATATTCAAAAGTATCAGAAAATTTAAGGGTTACTTTTATTTATTATTAATTATATATTATAATAAGGTATAAAAAAATGTATATAATTTTTATTTTAAATATTCGTAGATTATTTAATTGATTCGTCGTTGTTTTAATTACAATTAAAATAATTTTTACATTTTCATAGTATAAATTAATATAATGCCATATAAAAAATAATACGTATATAATCAACAATCAACAACTGCTGAATATTGTCATCATAATCATAATAATTTATTTTTGATGCTCCGCGGGGGAACATAGAAGATCACATTTTTCCCGTATTGTTCTCGGAAATCACAGTTCTGCCCTATATGTACCTCTTGGACAGCTCACCCCATAATGCCTTGTGAATTACTCTCCAAAAATTCCTTTGTTATGCACTCCACTGTGATCGATCCATACCCATTTACGTGAAATAATTTGAATATACCAATCCCGGTTTGTTTGCACCTCGTCCAAATCTTCTCAGGCCATCGAACAAGAAGCATTTTTCAAAGGAATTTATTTACAAAAATTTCGCATGCGTATAACCAAAAACTTTTTTCAAGTTAAAGCCAAAAATCCGTAAATATAGACATTAAGTCGCACATTTCACGACATCCAGATGTTGTGTAGCATATTAAATTCAACAATCGGGTTTTACATATTCTATTTTTTTAACACCAACCTCCACACAACCATCAAATTTTGCCATTGTAAATTCAACATCAGATCACTGTTTGAGTGCCAGCAATGAGTGAAAACAATGTTAACATGCTATATATGATAGGTACTATCAGAATCACTGCCTACTCTGTTCCCCAAATTTAACAATTTGTTTGCGACACGTTGATTCAAAGACCGGCGCTTGCTTAGAATACTTTTGCAACAATTGTATTTTATTTTGCATGCTCTCAATGTACAGTTGATAACAATGCGCATACCAAGTGTAGAACTTATAATTGTTATCGGTTTTAATAATATGGTCTCTAGTAACACTGTCCTTAGTTTGACCGTAAAATTTCCGCATTACATGTAGTAGTCCGTAGTTTCAATCCGAGGAAATATCTATGGATTTCTTACGGATGTCCGCTGGAATTTTATATGATAAATGCAACCCTGTCCATGGATATTTATATAGAAATGTCTTTGGATTATCCGTATATAGCCGATGATAATTTCTACGGATTCTCCTTAGAAGTATTTCTCGTTGCTATTATTTCACAGAATATCCATAGAATTTATATTCAAATTTTTTGTGAGCAGATCCACGGATTTTGACAAAAATATCTTTGGATTGTACATGTATTTTGGCAAATAAAACCTGTGAATTGTCCGTATTAGCAGAATAAAGTTTCTTATGACGATGATGCCAAATCGCGGTTAGATTCCGTTTTTTACCGATAGACCAGAAGTTCTATGAATATGCTGCCCTAACGATGGCTAAATTTCATCGATTGTGCATTTTTTTTTGTAATAAACAAGAAAAAATAAACCACGAATAAAATCCATGCAAAGTCTTACAAAATTCCTCGAAAATATATAGATTTAAGTTGCTGGTTTTTTTAAAAATTATGAAAATAAATTAAAAAGAGTGAGGATTATATCTAGAGATAAGCGAAATATACAAAATTTGAACCACTGTCTTGGATAATTGGTGAAATAAATTTTGAAGAATACAATACCGCGCGGATATATGTTGGACATATTACCCTGACAATCCAAAGATTTCAAGATCTAAATAAAATACTATTATATTGAGTGGAAAATCTATGGACATTCTTTGAACAAATTCTAATAAATATATCTTTTCCATAGAAAACATGTTGATTTTTTTTCACAGAAATTTTCCTCATTTTTCAAATTACGGACAAATCGTTACTAAGTTATTCGAGTTATTCAATATTTTTAGGGAATTTTGTTGTTCTATCTAGAAATTATATTAGCCGCTATTTTTTGTCAGTCGATGAAAGTATAGTTTTCCTTCAACAAATACGGATAGTGTCTGTGTCATAATATTGTATATGTTATTTGCTATGCTTTCAATACTATACGATATAATTAAATTAGTTTTTCAAAATGATTAAATGTTCATTAGGATTTAAGATGAAAACATTATGTTAAATAAATAATAATAGTATAATAACCATATTGCTACTATGTATCAATAAAATATCCACAAATACGAGATAATATATCCTTTTTTTTTTGTATTTTATGTATATCCTTTTCATAAATAAATTCATAGACTAAAACCCATATATATATATATATATATGTTTATATAATACATACATAATCCATATAACAAATCCTTTTTTTTCACATATAACAATTTAATGTACATAGTTTGTGATCTGTTGAATGCACATATGCAATGAATTAAATACATATATGATATATATATTTATATATAACAAACATGATATGAACGGATATATATATATTTTAAATTACTAATTTATATTTAAATAATTAAATAATTCAATATAAACAAATATAAGAGGATATACGTACGTTTAAACAGAGAGAAAGGTTTGAATAATATATTGGTACACATGTTTCTTATATTATTATATTATATAAATTTTATGTAAGTTATATAAATTCCAAACAGGTGAAAAATTTTATTATATAAACTTTCCGATAGAAAAAGGTATACAATAAATATAAATTTAAATGTAGGTCAATAAAATATAAAATAAAAACGTGTATTATTATTACATACGAGTGTAAATATGTATATAAATGAATATATATATATATATTCAACTAAATATATATAATATAAATACAAGATCAAATACAAATATATAAAGACAAGTAACAAAATATGTATATCTCACCCATATTCATTTTTATATACTAAATGCACCCCTATTTATATTTTTTCTAAATGTATATATTCCACATATTAAATATTGTGATATTGTTAGTGATACCAACATTTAATATATAAATTTTCCTAACATTTTTCAGGGGTTATTAAAAATCATTTATATACAATATATTGAGCAAGCGCATTTTCATTCAATATATTTTAGTATTTTACAATTTACCCTTAAAATAAATTTTGGAGAAATATTTTCATAATATTGTGAATTCTTATTTCTTCTTTTTTACTATATCAAACCTTCCAACCACTTTCAGACAATTGTGTGGATGTTATGTTGATGATGAAAAATTATAACACTTTTTAATTTGATAACAAATATTATTGCATATAGATATTAGGTATATAAATGTGTATATTATATACAATATTATATCTCTTATATATATATATATATACTACACACAGGTATCCCTTGAATTATGCGATAGTTACGTACCGCACTAATCCAAAACAACATAATTCGAGAGACAATTTAAACAGACTAATATTTACATATTTTTTTAATATATCTATATCGAACCAGAGAATATAGAAATATGAAATAAAGTCATATTTTTTTCAAATAATTAATATATCTTGGAAATTCTGGAAGTAAAAGTGGAGCATTGAAGATTCAACATATAGGAAATGAATGATAAAATCAAGGTATTGTAGATTCATAATTTTTGTATTTATATCCAAAATTGCTGCGGCGCTATTATATGCACATGCAATTGTAAAGGTAATAATTGACGATTCATTCCCAACTCGTTTTCCTGGACCAGCTTCTTTACGCTGTAAAATTTGGCCAATTCCTGTCCAATGTTGATCAACTTTGGAAAGCGTAAATTTTAAGTGCAATTTTTATAATAAAAATAATTTATTAGTATTGATTTAACCCTTTCATATAAAAAAACAGTTCTTATCTTCTTCTTTTTTTGTTCTGATAAATAAAAGTGTGTTCATCGTCCTGTGATATAACTAATTTCAAAGTGTCAAAAACAAACTAGTTCTGTTGTATATCTTAAACTCATTGGTTAAAAGTTTTTGGATTAGTGAAACCAATTTTTTAAATACAACGTTAACAATGTACAAAAGTTTGTAGTGGAAATACGAAAGAGTAATTTGTTTTCTGACAATATATAAATAATCCCAGATAAGTGAGTGACACAATTTAAGTGGTTCTTATATGGAATTGTGTCACTGGATGGTGGGGTGAATTTTAATGGTTGTAATTAAAGTACCACCACCACAACCAGAGTCGCCATTCCTGTCGTGTCTACGATTTTTATGTGATGGGTGCGAAAAACTATGTATCCAATATAGTCAAACAATAAGGCCAGGTTTTGATAAAAGGTGAGTATCTGTGGTGTCGGATTCGGAGTGTAGGAGCAGGCAACTTGGATTTAATCGTGAATTTAATTATTCTCATATGCGGGTGAAGTGTTAATAGCGTATGGTGTGTGTATAAACTTTGTGAACTGAAACTGTTCCAATAGCATATTTTCATATACATTCACATTTTGATTCCGCATAAACTAACTTACAATGTACGTACAAAATATTCGTTTAGAAGATTAAATAGTTGTTATTTTGATTGCAAAGATAAATCACGGTATGGGGAACCGTTCAACGAGAAAAGTTTCGAAAAGATATGGAAGGAACATGACGTTACAAACATCTACAAACATTCACAGTGGTGTATTGTAACTGGTAAAGAAAAGTAGATCTACTTTGACAATCCAACAACGAAACAATAAAAAAAATTATAGGTGGACCCATAGGAGAACCATCAACATAAAGGCAAAATGAAACGATACAAGGTATTTAGTAGAATCAATAAGAAGGTATACACTATACACCAATCCTTGATTCTCTAGAAGCCAATGAAACTGTTACTGCTATAATGGCTACCAACGTCAATTGAACTAATTCGATTGAAGCAACTGTGTCTATAGCTACTAGTACACGCTTACCAAATATTAAAGAATTGTAAAAATGGATAGATGAATGAATCGTCTTTAAGCAGACATCGTGTTATCGACACGGTATCACCGCATAGTTGTAGACAATGAAAGAAAATGCATTGGTTAAAATAATACTTGTATCAATTTTTCACAATAAATGTCTCAGTTCAAAATGGTATAAAATTAATTTCCTAATATTTATGTATATTTTATAATGTAAAATTACATTAAATTAGATTATAAGGTTGATATCGCTAACTATATATATTGTTCCTCAACTACTGATGATGGTACCCACGGCACTATTACTATTTTAATTTCATAGAACAGCGGTTATTTTGCTGGGAAATTTAGAGAATATTTGTGGAAACAAGGTTATAGCTAATTCTATATAACACAAAACTATATACACGCAAGCTATTTTATTAAAATAGGACATGACATGCGACATAAAGTTACATTCAAGCTGATCCATATATATAAGGTTGTCAAATATCTCCCTTCCGCCTTTTTGTCTTTTTAATTTCGCGGCTATGTACAAAGCGCTACAGAGCTCGTATCTGGCAACACTGTACATAATTTGAAAGCTCTTGACATAACAAACAAAACGACGCTATGTATGATTAGTTTGGATATTGCGTTCAACAGTTATAGACGTGTAAACATGGAGTTCACTAACGCCGAAATTCGCGCTATTTTAAAGTTTTCCTTCGTTAAAGGCAAATCCGCTAGAGAAACGTTCCGTAAGATTAATGGTGTTTTGGGGGATGGTACTCTATCACTTCGAACCGCGGAGGAATGGTTTCGACGATTCAGAGCCGGTGAAAACGACACCATGGATAAGCCAGCCGGCGGAAGACCTGTGACGACAAATACCGATCAAATCATGGAATACATCGAGTTAGACCGGCATGTGGCATCTCGTGACATCGCCCAGGAGATGGGAGTTAGTCACCAAACCATTTTAAACCATCTGCAGAAGGCTGGATACAAAAAAAAGCTTGATGTTTGGGTGCCACATGAATTAACAGTGAAAAATCTAATGGACCGAATTTCCATTTGCGAAATGCTGCTGAAACGGAACGAACTCGACCCATTCTTGAAGCGGATGGTGACTGGCGACGAAAAATGGATCACATACGACAATATCAAGCGAAAACGGTCGTGGTCGCAGGCCGGTGAATCGTCCCAAACAGTGGCCAAGCCGGGATTGACGGCCAGGAAGGTTTTGCTGTGTGTTTGGTGGGATTGGAAGGGAATCATCCACTATGAGCTGCTCCCATATGGCCAGACGCTTAATTCTACCATCTACTGCGAACAACTGGACCGCTTGAAGCAGGCGATCGACCAGAAGCGTCCAGAATTGGCCAAAAGGAAGGGTGTAGTGTTCCACCAGGATAACGCCAGACCACACACTTCGTTGATGACTCGTCAGAAGCTACGGGAGCTCGGATGGGAGGTTTTATCGCATCCACCATATAGCCCGGACATAGCGCCAAGTGATTACCACCTGTTCCTGTCCATGGCGAACGCCCTTGGTGGTGTAAAGTTGATCTCAAAAGAGGCTTGTGAAAAGTGGCTGTCCGAGTTCTTCGCAAATAAGGAGGGGGGCTTCTACGAGGGAGGTATTATGAAGTTGCAGTCTAGATGGAAACAGATTATCGAACAAAACGGCGCATATTTGAACTAAATCCGATTACTGTAACACTTTTTATAAAGCATTGAATAAAGAGCAAAAAGGCGGAAGGGAGATAGTTGACAACCTAATATATATTGTATATAACTACAGTGTGTATTAATTTTAAGCAAAATAATAAAAAATAGCTATATAATCCATTACAAAACTACATTTCAAATTCAGTTAGCTTAGGTCAAGAATTGGTCATATAAATATAACGACTATACTATCTTACAGGCCAACCCTGTATTGTAACGAAATTTCTAAACAATAAGACATAAAACATTTTCATCAGAACACCACTATCAAAAATAATGCTATATTACATATTAAAAAATTATCGGTAAAGCGCTAAAAAGTACCAAACATAACGAGACGAATTCTTGTTTTCCGATCGTGAATGGGTTAAGAGAGTTTCATAAGAATTCAATCAAGAAAAATACAAATATTTACTATAAAAAAGCAATTTGTGTTAACAATTGAAAGGTTTTTTTTATAGTTAATGAAAATTATAATATATATATCGATATTCACTAAATGTGGATGAGTGTCTATGTTTTGGCATTTTATTTTAAAATCTTTATATAATATAATATATTTTATGCTATTATTTATATATTATTTAATTTGAAGTCGATTAAATGAAATATAACAACCAGAAAATATTAATCCGCGAAAATTAAAACAAATAATAAATAACTAAAATATAACAACAGAGAAATGTCATAAAAGATTAATTACTATATAAAAGATACCATACAATAACTAAATATATATTAATATATATATATGTAATCCGTTAAGTACGATATCCTTGATATTTTTTAAAGGAGATTAAAATTATAGTGTGTATACATACATTCAAAATAATGTCAATCGCAAGAGTGATATTAAAATATCAATTGATTCTTAAAATATGTATTTTAATAATAATTATGTTATATTCTTATACAGTTCTTGTTATTATTATAAATTACTTAATATTGTTAATTGTTTTATATTAATATAACTTATTTAAAAATTATGCCGATAGTAGAAATACAGGCATTATGAAAATTTTCTTATCAAAACCAAGTGGTTTTATTGAAATATGTTTAGTAAAACTTTAGTATTCATAACGAACGGAAACACAGCTCTCTTCCATAGATATATATATATATGCCTTTACTTAATACGAATTTTAAAAATATATTTATATTCTTTTCGTTTTTAACTGTGTGTTTGTTGTCATATAGAAATTGTGCGTACAATCTAAAACAATTTAATATTCGACGAGAAACATTCATAACAAACATTTATTTATTGAAATTGAAATATAATAAATAATTTTAAATTATAATTGTGTATGCGAAAATAAAATTTAATAACATTTGTGATTTATTGGTGTGATAAAAGTGAATTTATATAAACATATGTGTTGTTGATATTAATTATTAATTAATTATAATTATTATAATTTTCTTTTTATCGAATAAAAAAAGGTTAGTGGTAATTAATTATTAATTAATATATAGAATTTTCAGTTAAACCCCTTTTTTTAATTCGGTAATAAATTATTTATTTGCAAAAATATTTATTTTTTTTTCAGGTTCGTCGCTTAAATCTTTTGTTTTTTGTGTGCTTTTTTTTCATATAGAAAGAAATTCAATATTTTTGCATGTGAAAATTAATGTGTGTATTTTTTATTAAACAAAATATTCGTGAAATTGAATAATAATTAAATTGAAAATAAATTTAAATAATAAATAAACGGAAAATTCGATTGAAATTTTAATTGTACAATTTAAATATTATTAATACATATTTGAAAAAATTTAATTAATTAATTTTAATATAATATTTATTTTAATATAAATATGTTTACTGCCAACTATTAATTTTTTGTTCTATAAATTAAAATTTCGATATTATTCATGTTATTGTGTGAAATTCACGATATTTATAGTCAATCATACGCTAAAATATATAAAATTAATTAATTTTAATAGATAAATATTGTACGCATGTTTTTCTTGGAATAATATTAAAATCTTCTAGTTATTTTTATTATAACATATAATTAACTATACACAACAAGAAAAATTATATTAAAATATAATTTAGTTTTCATATGGATATGAAAACTACATGAGGTTCACTTACACTAGTTGACATAAATATCAAAACATTTTTCAATTGTAATTAATGTGGAAATTCAAGTTTTTATATTAAAAATTGGTTTTTGTATATAATTTTTATTTATAATTATAATAATAACAACAAAACAATTATATTTTCATAGATTAAATTTTGTGACATCGACCTTAAGTAAAAAGAAAAGAAAAAAAAAATAAAAATAAAAGACAAGACACAATTGGAATTTTAATTAATTTTTTATTTTGACTCATTTATATAAACGTTTTACTATACTCAAATCACATTTATTATATGCTATTGACATTTTATAAAATATTATAAAAATAGTTTTTATTCGGTTGAATGACAAATAAATATACTCATAGGAAAAGTTTGAAGTGATAAGAATGAAAAAATTGTTTACCATAGAAAAATGTCTCACACTGTGATTAATTAGAAATTATATTGTAATATTATTTACCCGGGTGACATACACACATCCTCACACTGTCGTAAAAATAACCGGAATGGATAAAAAAATTAATGAATTTTGAAGGAAATAAAACCACTATTTGAATACGCATTAGCCAACATCTTTAAACTCATTACCCTTTGTACAACTTGGAACAACTTCTTTGTGTATAATCGTATAAACAAATGAGAATTGTTCTGATTTAAATTAATCAAATAAGATTTTTTTTTATTTTAAAATTATAGTCAATTCCTGCATTTTTAATGGTGTTTTTACAAATGAACAATTCGGTACAATTTTTAGTCATCGCAGTCAATTGATTTGTAAGAAACTTTGAATTAAAAATCATAAGAATTGTTTTTTTCGGTATATACCAAATTTCATTTCACAGAAGATGTGTCATGTAAACTTTTACGAAACCGCTCACTTTTCAGATGTTTTCTTTTTGTAATCGCTGTTGATCTCATCTGCCAACTATGAATCGTAGATGCCACTTATAATCTTTTTTTTCCATAAACGATTATAACCATAAGCGATTTTAAGCATTTCAAGTGTTTCTATTGCATTTTTACTAAAATTTAATGCTGGTTTTTTGTTCTTTATATTCATCTTTCTATCAATAAATTATACAATTGGAAGCTATATTAAATGGATGGCTAATACTTCAGTTAACAATTAAAGATGTGTAAGGAAAAATTATTGCAAATAACTATTTGGTATAGATACCACAATATAGACCAGAGTTGCATTTATTTGATTTCATTCTGATGTAGCTTTCGAATTAGATAAATTATAAATTTAACAATCAAATCTGTATTTAGATTTATGGCAAATACATTAGGATTAGCAGTGAAATATAATATGAGGTCAATTTCCATTAAGTTCTGATACATAAAATAATATATATTGTAGATAAAATGAGTAAAATTTTAGTTGTAAATTGGTGTCATCATGTGTGAGTTCGGCCACAACAATGTAAATTGTAACTTATTGTAAATTATGTTTTATTAAAATAATTATATAAATCACTTAAAAATGAAGGTTGAAAAAGTTAAATTTCATTGAATTTACATTTTATTCACTTCTTCATATTAAATAATTAATTAATTAATTTTCACGCATAATTTATTTATTGTACAATATATGCATAAAATAAAATAAATAATAATTGAACATCTTCTTTTATCAATTTAACTTGTTTATGTTTATAAATGTGGTATTTTTGAATTAAACTCGCGTATATTGAATAATTTATATACAATAAAGTCATTAAAATTTCATTCTTATCGTACATACCAAATATACGTGTCCATATATCGAATTAATTTCACTTTTATCGTGTTCCAATTAATCTTTATATGTACTTGAACTATACCTATTATTAAATATTATTAAATTTTAAAAGAAATATGTATGGTATTTTAATTGTTTAATTAATCAAAATGCATATATTTGGTTATGTTGCGGTACGTATACGTACTGTTTTTTCTTTCTGCTCATTTTCAGAAAATTTATTAATTACATAATAATGTAATGCTGTGTAATTTTCACTGTTAATTTTATAGTAATATTTTTTGGTTTTGTTTGTGCGACTCATCTCATTTACTATACCCAACAAAAAATATTAAATTTATTAGACAATGAGAGATGCGTCATTTTTCCACTTAACTAACAAATTAAACCTATAATGGCACTTGCAATTATTAAATATAAATATGCTAATTTATTCTGAAAGCTTCATGTACAACCTAAGCAAATTCTGAGAAAAAATCAAATAGCTAATAATCTAATTTTCCACTTGTAGCTTGTGAAAATTAAAAATAAAAAAGTTGATATTACTAGCAACTCTATCAATAACAATCTCATTTTTAATTATAATGATTCGGGTAATGGTCAACCCATTCCTGCCGTACGTGAGATTTTCCAAAACTCCTTATTCATACACATCCAAATAGCTATCTGTGAGTATCTGACCAAACGTTATTATGGTTTGAACTATACAAAGGTTAATTTTGCCATAATTTATTATTATATTTTTATTAAATAGCGATTAAGAATATATAAAATTTGAAATCCAACAGAAAAAAGTTCTGTCTTTTATTTATATTTTTGTTTACATCAAATTAGTGCAATAATAATATAATTTATTAAAATACGCAATATTATATTTATTCATTTTATGTTAAAGTCAGATCAAAAAGTATCCAGACTAGTTAGTACTGAAGTTATTACAGAATTGCAAATATTTTCTAAATGAAAACTCAAAATTCAACGTAAATTCCTCTTATTCACTTCGCACACAAATAAATCATTTATTTATAAACCAAAACAATGATATGATCATTAAATTATGTATAAAAATCAATTTTAACTACGCCTTGTTTATAATGATCCAGTTGTGATACTTTTTGATCTCAATATTGTGCATATATATTTAAATAGTAGTGTCCGAAAAATAACCAGAATAGCAAACAATTAATTTAATTTTACATAAAATTGAAAAGTAATTTTTTGGACAGAAAATAACCAAAGTATATTATGTATTTTTGTTTACACTGACTACAAATTGTCATGAAAATTGGACAGTTTTCTAAGTTTGGGTTCACAATACAAGAATCAATAGGGCAGACGACATCTAGATATTATAGTAAGTCATTCTGGCTGTTTTTCGGACACAGATTGTACATTAAAATACGGTTTTATTATAAAATTAAAAAAAAAAAATTGTTTACCAAAAAAATAACATATTTTTCTTTCACGTACATTGTCCTCTGTCTTCAAACGATTTGCCGATATGAAACTTTATATTTATATCACAATAAACTATCAAAAATAAATTCGTTTCTAATAAAATATGCATATGCATATTTTTTATTGATGAATTCTTCTGGTCTACGTATATTTAATTCTTTCAAAATAAAAAAATGTTTACAAAATACAACTAAATGATATTATTGTTAATTTCTATAAATTCCGTTTAATTTAACAAATATGCGAGGAGGAAGATAGATTTTAATTAAGATTAAGTTGAAATTATATAAATTTGAAAAAAAAATCTAGGATAACCGTAAATTAATGTAAAATTTTAAAATTAACATTATTTTAACACAAAATCTTTCCAATGTTATGCATTTTTGTTTTCTGCAAATTTATGTTAAGTTTGTTTGGTTTATTCTTCACTTTATAAATATTGGTATATTAAATAAAATGCGATGTATTAAAATGAAAAATTGTGACTATAACAATAAAATTAATTTTTTTTTAAAAAAATAATACCACAGGTGCCTGAAAAATTCTCGATCTAACATATAATAAAAGATAATTAATTTTGTTGACGTGGGGGATATGTTATATTTTTCAATAAAATCTCAATACATTTATTTCAATGTTATTCCCACACGGGTTGATCATTTTATGTAAAACGCTTGTCAGCCAGGAATTTTTTATGGTTTGGAAACAGATAATAGTCGCAGAGTTATAGCCTAATCTGATTGTTCAAGCAATTCGTATTTTAATTTGTTGAATTTTGCCATTATCAAAACACTTATGTGAATATGTGCATTGTCTGGATGAAAACTTATTTTCTTCTTCTTTAAAGCAGATTTTTCTCATAAATTTTTGCATCCATCTAATGCAAAAGGTTATAATAATATTGAGAATTAATTGTTTTACATTTGTGCAGGTAATCGATATACAAACCACATTTCCAAAAATGTTGCCATACGCTTTCTTGATGCAATCCATTTTGCTTTAATTGGTACACTAACACCCGCCTTAACTTATTTTTCTAATTCTTCTTTTTCTCTGGTGTATAATGCTGAATCAAAATTTCCTCAACAGTTTTGCAAAGACTTTTGAAATCGATTTTATTTTGCTTTAAACATTCCGAACAGTTTTTTTACGCCCTACATTTGTAGACCATAGCATAGCAAGTCATGCTATGACCAAGTGAGTGGTATACATAACAATTAAGTCATTGTACTGCATGTAACGAAAGATAGATGTTTCCTTAATTCCGTTATTTTTATAAGGGTGCGATTAGCCCATAATATCGAACCTCTAACACCGCATATATTATGAAGTTGTTGAAAGATTAGTTGTGTTATAGCCTCTTTTGTATCATCTGCAAGTCTACTATTTTGACCAAATTTAAAAAGAACGCAATTTCTATGTTACAGGTTAAGAACTATTCCGACAATCTATCTATGTGCGTATAAGAACACATTTTTGGTCAAACAAGAATTGATTTTTTTTTTAAAAAAAAAAAGGACTAATTTTTATTTGCGTCACAATATATAAAATTATAAAAAAAAAACAACCAATAAATAAATATAATTTATAGACATTAATTAATTTTATATATTTTTAATGTAATACGAAAAGTCTTTGTTTTTTGAAGCAGATAATAAAAATAAAACATACTTAAATAAAAGTTGTTTATGTTTGCTGTGCTTTTTTTAATTAGCATTTTATTGATTACAAAGTAAAAATAAAAATAAATAAATGCAATTCCATTTGAGGTCCCAGACCTACAATTTTTCTTTCTTCAGAGAATAGTGTCGTTCTTTTTATCTGTGTGAACTTAACTTAATATTCATTCTTTTTTCAATTTTTTTTTTTGTATATTGCACCATAAAATTAAATGAAACTCAGTTGTTAGACTTTGTTCTTGACCAGTTTTGTATGCATAAAATCAAAAATCGAAACGACTTATAAGTTAATAGCATATTAATATATTTACTTGCATTCTTGTCAAATCCAAATGCTCATTTTATTGCTGTGGCAACAGTTTCTATTGAAATTGTTTTCATATATCCATTATAAAACGGAAAATAAATTATATGTGAAATGGTTACAAAAGCAAAAGATTAAGCTACAGAGAAACGAACACACTTTTTATCGTAAATATAAAGAATTTCGTATAAATGTCTGTTCAACAAGTGACTTAGTGACCCAAGACCCAGAAATAATAATTAAATATAATAATAAACATTTAGAAATTATTGTTTTTTAATTACTATAGAACCTGAAGAATTTTCAGTATCGTGTTTTAGAATTTATACAATTTAATTAAACATGTCCTCATTGGCGAACATATAATAATGCTTCCTTTTTAAATTTATCTACATGTATTTTTTGAGTTATACGATTACATACGTACAACTCATTACAACTCTGTGTAATCGATTCGATTGATAACGTGAAACTGCAATTTGATATTAATTAAATATGTGGTAAAAGTTATAATTGGAAAAAAAATCTTTGTACTTATGCATCCAACAAAATTTTTCGAACAATAAACTCTTATAATTCCTAATTTATTCAAACTATTATTTACACATTTCCAAATTTCCCTTCAGAAAAAATACCGTATCTCGAAAACAGAGTCCTTAATCAAAAAATGTCAATTAGTATTTTTGACTTATTGTTAGTTAGAATTATGTAACCCACCCCATTGCTTTCTTGCAGACATCCATACTCTCGCTCGTGGACACACTATATATTTTTATTTATACCAAGAATATAAAATAAACAAACCTAATACAAATGTGTCATCAACAATTCAGGAAGCATAACAAACATATATTATTATTATTTTATATTACTCGTATTTATAGCAAAAAACAAATAAAAACATAATTTACTTTCAATTTTTCATAAATATATGCAATTTATATGATATTGGAATTTATGCAATGTGTGTTTGTGTGTCTGTTCTGTGTATGTTTATGTTTTATTATATTATGATAAATGATATTAATTTTATAGAGACAAGGTGATAAAAACCAGTCGACATGAATTTAATTAATATTACTTTTTTTTGCTCAAGATTATTATAAATAATGTTCATCTTCATCTTATGCCTACTGTTTACATACAAATATATGATAAATTAAAATTTTAATTAATGTTACTCTTTCTATACGTGTGTGTGTATGTAGGTATATCATAAACATATATTTAAATTGCACAGCACGACTAACAACATGTTTTTTTTTTATTGATGATTTTATTATTTTATCCAAAAGTATAAATTTAAAATTAAATATTCATTTATTCTATGTTCTTATTAATGGTAACAAAAAAAATTCTGTAATAAAAATTTTTTTTTGGAAGTTCATTAACATAACGAACCGTTTTTCGGTGGAATTTAGCATATTTAACAGACAATGATTATTATATATAAAGTGGGTGCACCATAATTCGCATGATCTTGGACGGCATATTCGGATCAAAAAAAAAATGAGAAATTACAAGACCAGGAAAAGGCTAATGCAGTAATTAAATTGTTTGTCTGGCTGTATGGCCTATGACACCGTCTTGTTGAACACACCAGTCGTCCACATCCATATCTTGTAATTTAAGCACAAAAAACTGTATTAATTTCGCGATATTGAGAATCATTATCTGCTATTTGTTGAACAGCCACATTTTCGATGAAGAAGGGTACGACGATACTTCACCAGCACAAAATCCGAACGTGAAACGTCGCGGATGCTATTGTTTCGTAACATTCACCAAAAAAAATATTGCTCAACAATGAAAAAGATTTGTTCTTTCGCATAGCGCTCCATTTCTAATAACTCTGAACTGTTCGATGTCATCACTTTACCGCAAAAATTGCAAAAAAATACAAATCTTGCATGAATTTTGGAACATCCTTTACATTAAACATATATACGATTGCATATGTAAATAAAAATTTATGTAAATCTAACGCCTTCGGTTCTTTTGAATGTATGCGTGATTATTTTTTTAAATTAAACATAAAATTATCATATTATAACATGAGATTAATATAATTGTACAAAAATGTTTATCTTTATGGTTACAAATATTATGTAAATTTATAATGTATCTTCTCGCTGTATATATAGCGGAATAAGCATAACCTACATTTGTTTTTTTTTTTAAGTCTTATTGCAAATTTAAACCGTATATTGACGATAACGATATAAATTCACAAAAATATATGTGATACCTGACCAAAAAAAAAAAAATACGTATTTTAAAATATTATAATTCGTATTTATGCAATAAAATCAAAAAAAAAATCACAATGCAATGTGTGTACACGCATTGACAGTGAATCACAAACCACTGAAATCACTTCATATCTTGTAATTCATTAAGGAAATGGGAAATGGTGTGGCAACTCTGTGGATTGGAAACGTACTATTTAATGAGTCTAGAAAGTTGGGTACAATAGATCTTTTAGGTCACAGTACTTTTAAAACCACAAAATTTTATCTAAATTTCATTCGGAATCACTAAATAAATATATAGTTATTTTTATTGTAAAATTGGTCAATTTTATAGTAACAACATCGGCATATGTAATACAATTATATTAATGTCAATCTATAATGACACATGATTTAGTTTACTTAGGTAAAGTAGCAACTTTAAACAAATATTTTTCTTGCTTATTTATACACATAATCATTTTTGAAAAATCGACAAAGCTAGTTACTAATTTAGAAGAATTTTTAAATATACTTTAAAAATGAACTATATTATATGAACCATACAGTTTTTCTGACCAAATGACAAATTTGGTCATTACCCTACTGCAACCCTTTGATGAAATGTTGTATGTGTAAACACATATATAAATTAAAAGTGAAATTCTATGAATACATGTTGTAATACTAATGCAGTTCTGGAATATCAATACCCATAGATAATTTTTTTAACCATAACTTACTGGAATTTGGTTATTTCTCAACAGATGTTGATGTTATAAAAGTGAAATTATATATAAACAGCTCTTTAAATAAATTGTGGTAATTTGATGTTCCGAGTAGTTTTCCCGCACCAGTGTATATGGACCAATAAGACAAAATGTTCTCAAATTAATTCTACATTTACTACATAGTACCCAAAAGTTGAAATAAATTAATTGGGATTTTATATATGTTTCATCATTAATTGTAAACTATAAATAATTTACTATAATTATTATTTCTGAGGGTAAAATAATTTTGTAATTCCACTTTTGGATTTGATTTAACAGAAAAAAAAAATATTCTTTAATTGAACTACGAAAATTATCGTGTAATTTCATATGAACTACTGAAACTTATTTTTTATTAAAAAGATGTATATGACAATGAATGTTTATACGGTGCACTGATTATTGAGTGGTTCAAGCGGTTCCGAGATGGTCGAGAAGATGTAGACGATTATGCACGCTAGGATCGCTCTTACATCACGTCAAAAACGAATAGAAATGTTGAAAAAAAGGGCAAAATTCTACATAACAATTTTAACATGCAAAAAGTATGTGAGAAAATGGTGCTTAAAAATAAAATGTAGGAGTTTTTATAGCCAAGTATTTCATCCAAGTGTTACCATGTGACTTATATCTATTCGCCAAGATAAAATCTAAATTAAAAGGTACAAGATTTCAGACCGTGGAAGCTGTGAAAGAAAAATCGGCACGCGTCATGACGAAGCGCACAGACGTAGACTTTCAGCACTATTTTGAACAATGGAAAATTAAATATATTTTTAAAATGAAATATTTTACAGCAATAGTATCGTTATTTTATAGTCACACCTCGGACTTTGATCCGTTGAACAATTTTGTTATTGCTGCTGTCGTGGTTTTATTTTATTTGCCACTTCGTTGTTTGTATCATAGAGATAATGTACATTATAGGTATAGAGAATGCATACAAACTATTTTTGATACCAAAATGTTCAAACGCAGATACCGTTGAAAGATCATACTCATATACGAAATGCATCACTAGTTTGGTGCAACAAATGTTAACTGAACTAACCATTTCCCTTGTAATTTTTTTGTGTTTCGTTTAATCTATGTAAGTATTTATAAGAACAGAAAATTTACTTATGAATGATTAAGGGGGATACGTTCTCAAGTATTGCAATATATATCTCTGTATTGTTTGAACATATAAATAATCATTTTAATAGAATTTACACATGAATGAAATATTATTATATTATTAAAAATTTGTATATTTATTTTAATTTTGGCGGTACATAAAAAGTTTTTTTACTTTTACAATCATTATTTAAGTAAATATTGATTTACATTTATATCATGTTCGTGTACATAATTGCAAACAAGTTGTATATATTTAATATTTTATTATGCGATAGGTGATAGCTGATCGGTGAAAGATTTGTTCATTAAAATTAATGCGTATTTACTTTTCTTAATAACATACAGTAACCAAAAAAACAAAATATTGTATATATGCCGAAATTTTTGAATTAGCAAACAATAATTAATAATTTGTTTGTGGAAATCAAATACATATAAATTTGTGAGTTCAATGATATTTATTTTGGATAGATGAAAAAACAAAAATAAATAAATAAATAGAAGATAGAATTTAGAACTCTGCAATTATAATTTATAATAAAACATCTAATAAATTACCATACAATTACAATTAAATTAAAATTAATTGAATATGAAATAGTTATGATTGGTATTTGTCAATTTACAAAACTTCTTCTTAGATTTTGCATGTAACGTAAAGTTAGGCATGAAATTTGAATGTTCAATTCCATAATAATTATGTTACAAACACCATCTCCCTATATCCTTCATTTAATTAAATTTCAAGTTTTCATATATTGTTTTACACAAAATTAACATATAATAATACAATTTACTATATTTAAAATGCAATTACAACTACTTTTTTTTCTCATATAATTACAGTATATTTTATTACGATTAAATATGATAATATTTTATAAAACCGCATATATGAACATGAACCTGAACCTGATTATAGATTTTGATGTTGTTATAAATAAAATAATGTAAAACTTTTTTTTTTTTTTATTTTAGCAGAAGCAAATTAAAAATGAATAAAAACATGATTTATGTTATTAATATTTTAATGATTGTTTATATTAATTTATAAATTATAGTATAAGTATTTGTACAACTACAATATACTATATTTATGGCACATGTAATAAAGTGGATATCAAACATTTTAATTAAATTATAATATAAATAATACAGTCACATTTGTGTGCATGAATATTATAGGACAAATAGATTGAACTCATATTAATATTTTTGTGTTGAATTTGGTTGCAAATAAATTTGCATTATCTTACCATGTTGTCAATACGTTTTGTTTGTTAAAATATAATAGAATATTAAACATCAGAAACAGAGGACTGAACTTAATTCTCTCGTCTCGGTGTGGAAAAAGATAATGGGGAAAAAAAAATTGAATTTTTACCGAAAATCTCAATATTTATGGATAACAATGTTTTTTTGAATTACGCATTAATTAATTATTTATTTACCTATTTTTTAATTTTTAAAAACAAATTTTCTAAATTCAATAAATTTCCAATCTTTTGTTAAAGAATATTTCAAGATCGCTTCAATTGCTCAAAAAATATAACCGCTTTTTCCTAGAAATGTTGTATCTTGTATCAATTACTTGTATCAATTACAATACCTTGTAACAACAACTATAACATTCCCTGTTCAAATATACATAGACTGTATGAATAGTTCTCGGTCTAACAAATGCATGGCGTACAGTAAAATCACAATTTGGAAAGGTTCCTTCCTTTATACATAAACATAATGCACAATTCTATTTCGAACTGACAATTCATTACAATAAAGTAGCATATGGTGTTTAATGAACGCCGAGCGAAAGTGAATAAATAGCTGCAAGGGTATCTCAAACGAACAAATTGAATATATTTTAGACGACAAAATGTGATTTACGAATAATGGTGTTGGGTTTTTTTAAACAAAATAAAAACGACGTTTAACAACTGCTGATGAAACTGGAATCCACCGTATTATAGACTACAAAGTAAATGCGGTTTCATCAGCAAAAAAGTATATAAGTTTTTGGGGTTCCAAAGGTGGTCGATTAACAATCGATTTTCTTCAGAAAATTAAAACGATTAACTTTGAATATTATTCTAATCTTTTGGATCAGTTAAATGTGGAAAAAAAATTGTGAAAAAAAGATCAAGTTTAAAGTAGAAAAAAAACATGTTTCGTCCAGACAATGCACGAGTTTACACAAGTATTTTAACAATGGCAAAATTTAACAAATTAAAGGTCAAATTGCTCGAACATCCGCTATCTCTGACTATTATCTGTTTCCAAATCTGGAAAAAAATACTGCCGTTGAAAAACGTTTTACATCAAAATATGACGAATCTTGTGCAGTCACCGTAAATGGACGGATATTTTGCAGACCTTCCGAAATCACACTAGAAGAATAATGGTATTAAATTATTGGAATAAATTTATTGAAATTTTATTTTATTGAAAAATGAAACATATTTAAGGTTGTCGTCAACAAATATCCGTGATTCATTGTTAGTAGGTCGAGAATTTTTCAAGACACCTCTTGTTATAAATATATAATAATATATTATGTGTGGGCCCTCGGCACCTATATGTATTATTTATAATAAACATATATACGCATTTTATTGTTTACGTTTTATTCTTTTGGTGGCAAAAAAAATATAGTAAAATATATAATTATTAAAAAATATATTTTATTTATTTATAATAAATAAATAAACTGGATTATTATTTAGTAACTATATATTTTAATGTATAATTATGTATATTAATTTAATATATATATAATATACATATTAAGTTTTTAATGATACCATACAGATATTATTATATACATGCAATTATTAAGATACAATACAAAAACAAACAAGTTATTATAAACCCGGTGTTCGATAAATAACCGATATGATTTTTTAATAAATGTACGCATTGCGAACCAACCGTAATAAGACCAGATTAAGGAAATCCAAAAAAAAAACCTCGTTCGAAGAAGTCAAACACAATGCTTTGTTTTACCTTGGATTGATGCAGTGCTTTTGCTATAATCCATATGTATCGTGTTCATTCTGAATATCGAGAACCGCATAGGCAGTCCCATTCATTATTATTATTATTATTATTATTATTAATATTATTTTGCATAAACCCTTGCCAATATTTTACGGACAGAAGGTGTATTATATAGGTACGCATCTTAAATATTGTTTGTATATATTATTAACTGCATATATTGTAGATATTTATTAACAAACAAGTAAAAAAACTGCACTATACAATTATATTTATTGTGTGTAAATAAGATATAGAAGAATATCAATTATGCGGCGGCGGCGGTGTGCGGTAAATGATTAATTTGTTCAATATGACATCATAATTAATTATTAATTAATTATTATTATTAAATTTATAATTGAACTGTATAGTTAAATCTTATGGATAGATCAAATCAACTTTCATTTTAGCTAATATTAATGTATTGATTTTACAAATAACTCCTGCACAAAAATAGTTTGGGATATTTATATGTTTTCCACAAATATTTAAGAGTACAAATCTGAGTTATATACGATAATGAATTTTATAAATTAATGTTAATTGCTTATTTTTAGAAAGATTGAAATAGATATCGGTACAGGTGAACTAATCATATATTATATAATGCAAGTGTATGATTGGTAAATAATTATATAAATATTCTGTTTATAGTTTTTAATATTATACAAATTAATGATTTTATATAAGCAGAAAATATTATGCGGTTTTTTCCCAATTTTGTGTGAACACCAAACGGAAGATAAATTGGTATATTAACTGACACAAATATTCCATTAGTTTATAATCACGATTTTAGATTATAAATTTTTGTTTAAGAAATGGTTTTGTATATTTTTATTTATTGAATTTTGCAAATACCAAATATAAATTCGAGTTAAGCTATATATAAAGAAATGCGTATATTATTTAAATTTAAGTGCTCTTCTATCTGTTTTGTAATTATATTATCGGTATTACTAATTTTTTGGGTATTTTTTAAACGTGTGACATAGTACGCAATAATAAAATATATAGTTAATTAATGATATTATACTAAAATAACTGCGCAAGTATAAAGTTTGGTTAAAAATAATAAAAATGTTCATCATTATATATGATAATATTATACGGAATATATTTATATAGTAATGTAACAGAGTTGGAGTGTTACTTGCAATTGGACCATAGAAAGAAAATAATTTATAAAAAAAAAACCAATACCAATATAAAAAAGAAGGCAAAGAATCTCGTAGACAGACTACCGAATTCAATTTTATAACTATAAATTTTATACATAGAAAATTTGACGCAAATGCAGATTCTGTATAGGTCGTCAAATGCAACTCCGGTTTATATACTCAAATATTGCTAAACATTTATTTTATTGACCTTATATCTGTATATTAAAATTCAATTATTCAGAACATATAACATTGTCAAATTATACAATTATTATTAGAAATTATATACTTCTATTGTAATTATAACGATCTCAAATCATTGCACTATAATTGCGGCCTGAATATATGTATCGCAGATTACCTCTCATATAATATACAAAATACAATAATAATTAAAATAATATTAAATAAATATTTATGGAAACATAAAATAGTATTACTATTTTAGACTTGTTTATTTCATTCAAGTTTAATCAACCTTCATAAATGTTATATTAGTATTTGGTTGAAGGTCGTCGTCATCGCACAATATCTATTATTTCCTTTAAATTAATACCACGCGCCAGTGTTTATATATATACACCACAGATGCATCTTGCAACCGATGATACCGATATGGTTAGATAAAAATTATAGATATGTTTCTATCGGTGGCAAAGCGTGAGAAATAGCATACTACATTTCTATCCATTTCTTATATAATCTGGATTAAACGGATTAAACTATAGACTATTATGCGTCTTTACCGAATTACATTTTTCGTAAAATCAACTTTTATGAATTTTTATCTTTTTTAATTACGATCCGTACTTTTCACAGAATCATCCTCTTTTTGTATACAGTATTGTAAATTCTAATTAATTTCTAATATTTCAATGAATCGCTTATTAAAATTGCTTCAAGCGTATCAAAAGATATTATCAATTTTCCATTCGATTTTCCAGCTAATGCAACGAAATTTGTTTTGCTTAAAACTATAGTTGGTAATTAGAAAAGTTGATTTTCTGAAAAATTTATTATGTCCAGATATTCAAATGTTTTTTGTCATAATGTAGCCTACTTGCAACTTGTTTACCAGAAAAATATATTGATATTACAATACGAATGCATATTTTATCACGCTATATTGCGACACTCGTTTCAATGTAAATACAATTTGTGAAATTTCAATGTTCCGTATAATATATTCCAGTGCATAATATTATATAATTAATACAGATCTAGTAAATTATACCAATATTCTAGTGACTATAGTGAAATGAATTTTCTTGGAAAAGATAACGTATGGCATAAGCACACTTAGTTTAAATATACATTTACCTATCAATTTAAAATAAATAAAAATAAAATTACCATAACCTTTAAATAAATTTAATAATTTTATTATTATTATTAAACATAAAATGTTACATTAAGGTTCAGAACTGTAATCATATATTTAAATACTGTAAATGGTGGTATGATAATCAAATATATTTCCAGGTAGTTGGTTTATTATTATAATGCATATTGAATTCACAACAATTACATCAATTTGGTATAAAATTAATTGTATGATTGATCAAAAAAACTCAAAACATATAAGTTATTCATTTTATTTTTAATTATATAGCCCAAAGATATTATGGATATTTATTACAACTAAAATAAATATAATTTACTGTACTAAATTTCAGGTCATATCTTCCACTTTGTCTCAAAAAATATATTGATTATAATAACAAATATTACATAATAACTTCATATGCTATAATATTTATATTGACTTGAGATTGTATTTAACGATTTATTATACGACAGTCTTTATTTATTACAAAGATCTGAAAATAATTAAGTTAGGTACCATTAAATATGAAATATAATTTCAAACAGAAATATTTACACGCCAACAAATACATTTATTTATATATCATCAAAAGGTCAAATAACTCTATAGCGATGCCGCTTCTGTCGTATAATGTCATATGGAACAAATATTATTATGCATTTTCATTGATTCAGATGAAATTACCAATGTTATCACTCAAGAGTATTTGTCTATTTGGTAATTGACGATTTTATTTAATCATTGAAATAATTTTTTCCATATATATTTTCTTCAGTTTTTGATGTTGATGGACGATACCATTAGGTGTTATATATACTATTTAGGTTCATGATTCACAATTTTTCAACAGTAAATTAGAAAATTTAATATAAATTCTTTGTTCAATCATTTCTTCCATTGCAAAATGAGACAAAATAAAAAAAAGGAAAAAAGATTTGTTCATAAATTATTGTTAAAATTTCATGTCAACAGAAGTTTGATGGAATCGTAAACAATCTAACAATAATAAAACCGTAGTTCTTATGTACAAAATAAAGACACAATATAAGATCGTTCTAATATTTTTAGTTATTCATTCACATCGCGACAACGCAAAAATGATAGTTTGTGTTGTTCATTTTTGTTGAATCTGCAGAATATAATTTGTTGTTAATGGATGGATGAATTTGAAAAAATATATATTAGGAATTGGTTTAAAATACAAAAAAATAATTAATGCACCCCATATGTCATGCAGATAAAGAGAAATTAAATATTTTTGTGTGGTGGTGGTGGAGGAGTGATGACAAAATTTAAAAAGAAATAAAACTTTACACAACAATTTGCTACCGTGAAATTACGTAATCGCTAACACATGATACATTTTAATTGTTATTTTTCTTGAAAAAATACATACATTTTCCAGTAACATTTTATACATTTAAAAATACATGATTTTATTTTAATATTTCGGAGGTTATTGAAGCAGACCACAATTCGAGTCCCTTTTCGGTGAATAAATGATGTCCTTTGACATTTTATTCGAATGAGTACAAATTTATTTGTCATGTGTTTTTTATATATTTTATTTTTAATAATTATTAATATTTTTTATCATATTCCCCCACAACGAAAACTATACTTCAAATTTGCAATTTCATAGATGAGTTTACTTGAAATCGCTAGTCAAGTGCGATGACAACATTGTCGTCGCAAAAAGGTTTGCGATTTTGCGAATATGTGATACAAAGATATGTGAAATTTGAATAATCAGCTCAATTCCTAAGTTTGATAACGTTACGAAGATGTGAACTGTAAAATATGGGATACATTTTGAAATTTACATAAAAAATTTGTCATTACAATGTTCAACAAATATTAGTAAAATTATGTATTGTTTGCAACACCAATAAAATTTGCAGTTTTTTCTTTTCTGCAATTACTACATTTTTTTTTCAAAATAAATTATTATTTATATAAAATTTTTATATTTATCAATTATTTATGCACCACCATATAATTAAATACCTGACTGAAATGATGCGTATTTATATATATATTTAAAAAGTACGTATATGTAAATATAAATAATGAACATATATGGCGTAAATAAATACTGATATAAATAAGTTTATATTTTATTTTCAGATAACTTAAGTTATTGGGGTTAATTTGGCCTTCATTTATTCAATAAATTTAAACAGGGTGTTATAATAAAAACACAGTAAAAATTATATCGATAAAATTGTAAACAAATTAGAATCAGTTCAAATAAATAAAAGTATATGCGATCTCTAACATAGTATATAGTTGCATAATTGGTTATTTATACAGAAATATAGAGTAGGCCTAAGTAATGTTAGAAAAAAAATAAAAACCTAATTATTTCGAGCAAAACTTTTCTATGCAAAAATATAAGAAGAGATTGATAAATGGTAACCAAAACATGCTCCAAAATTTCCATTATATTAAAAACAAATTTTACATAATTTAATTGTGCATGCGTAGAGTAGAGAGATCGACAATGTAACACCATATAGATATGACCTATGTAGTCAGTGGATGAATGATTGAAAACATTTCTATAAATATTTAGAATACGGTTCAATTTTAATTAATTTGCAATGAAACCCAATCATATATAGATTTCAATTCCGAATTCAAAGAGGGAATATGTGAGCCAAGGAAACAAAACAATTGCGATAAATTTAAATATATCATCAGCGAACACATACTATATATGGAAAGTAGAAAAGATAAAACGATTTGCAACACCCGGTGTATAACATATTTATGAACATATCTAAGGTTAAGGTATATGCATCAACAGACATATATATATAGTATCAATTTTCATGCCCAACAAATATATATGACAATATATTGATATGCAATAATATATATTTATGGTATGTACGAATACTATTTACACATGTGCATGGCGAATATGCAAATATGAGTTATTATCACTATTTTACCATGCAAATTGAATTTATTATGTACATGTGATGATAACTTATTTCATATATATACAATGATTTCTTCAATTTTTATTATTAAAATATTGTATATACAAATAATATGCATAAAGAAATCGAATACAAAAAATTCCATAGGATTTGTATTTATAAAATATATTAATTATGACACTGACTTAATAATCCAATTTCAATTTAAAAAAAAACATAAATAAACGTGTTGTGCGTACAAAACACATAATTGCGTGTGTGTGCGTGTTATGTTATTTTATTATTTACAGAATATTTTATATATAAACAACAATTTTTAATTTATCATTAAAAATACATTATTTCGTAGATATTACCTTTCGTTTTGTACCTGTACATATTAAATTTATTCTAATTCTAAAATTATTTAGTCTTTATTTTATAATATATATAAGCGAATGGTAAAATTTGAATTTGATTAATTGTTTGTTGACGCATCGACAGGGCAAATAAAAATATGTACTAGTTTGCCAGTGTTGAAATTTATCTAAAAGAACGCTGGATAATATTCTATACTGTTATTGTTTTAATCCTTGCCTAAATACAGTTCATAAATATTACACACTAACCAAAAAAATAATTGCCACAGCCGAACCAAATTTATTATTTTGTATTTGTGTATATAGTACTAGGCTTCTTTCAATAGATTCTAAGATTCTAGATTCTAGATTCTGTACTGTTGTCTTGATTCAGGTGTATAGCAATATAGACTTGTATGTTTCTTTAAAATAGTTATGAATCTAGGTTGAAATTAATTTGAATTATATACGCTTAAACATATCCAAACGGATATTTGTATATAGTTGTCATACGATTTCATTACCGCGTTGTGGTATTTTATATCCACGTTCGTTTGAGATCTTTACGTGGATATTTTCAATCATTACATTCGTGACTTTTTAAAATTTTCTATTAAATCATATTAAAACGCTTCAGTTACATAATGTAAAGATATTCGGATAAATGTTAATAAAATCCATTGTGGGAATATTAAGTTCCTATATTGTAGCGTACAGCAAAAGTTGTGATATGCTGTCACCTACACCCACAACATTTTTTTTAATATTATTATTATTATTTTACAAAAATTAAATACATTTTACTTCAAGACTATAATTCCATTGGGAATATTAAAGTTACATGGGGGAGACTTCAGCACAGTAATGGTAGCCCACAAAACTTTGAATTTGGTTGTGGGTGGACATACAAAGTACTGCACGATAAAATATTATTATCTTCACAAAATTAATTTGATCACAAGTTATAATATGGCACATTGTCCGTAGCAATATAATTTTTTTGTAAATACACTACGATTCCATGATGAATGGATTAATTACACGTGGTGGTGTCTTTATATCTTCTATATACTGAAACCAAGTGCTTCGAGAATTATATTAATATAGTTATAGGGAAAGCACAACCTATTTAGTTCACTACTGTGGTTTGACTACCGGAAATCTTTTCTTTATTTAACAAAAAAAAACAGTATCATCTTATTCACCACAAAATCTTTAGCCATTCTTCATTGCATGTAAACATTAATTAAAATTTAATGAAAATTGAATGAATGGTATTCCAATGGGAATATTCTGGTTGTGTAGGCGATGATGTGGTTGCATTGGAAAGCTCATTTCTAAGTACTCACTTCTAAAATTCAAATAATTGTTCTTTTTTTTTTAGAGGCACTTTACATCGAAGGGCGTCGATAAAGTGATGTTCATTTTGCTTATTTTCAAACATTTCTAGACCACAGAAGTTTAATACTAAAATATTATAATTCTGTCAATAAAACAGAGAAGTGATTTCATACATGATTTCTACATGACATGATTTCTGGTGTTATTTTATAGAACGAATTTTATATTGAAAATTTACACCATTGAAATTGTAAACAAGCAGAAAAAAATAAAACTATTTTTAAATTTGATAAATTTAAATTTGTAATATGCGGGAGAAGTTATTGAACCTAAGAATATATGAGTGTTCATATTAGTCATAAATATATTTTGCACTATAATTCATTAATATATAAACTGTTCCTTATACAACAAAATATTTTACTATACAGGGTGTTTCAATTTGCGATAGCAATACGAAAATGCCGGGTTCTCTCTGCCATTTTGAGTCAAAAGTTTTATAAACACATTTGGCCGATTGGAAGTTAAACGAAAATAATAGAATTTTCAATCAAACAGTGTTTTTCACAATTCTAAGTCCAACATCTCAATAATTAATTAACCTATTTAGAAATTTTGTTACATTTTTAGCATTATAATACTGAAACGATTAATTTGTTGTCAAGATAAGACTTGTGCGGTTATCTAGATACTTACAGGATTTTCTGTACAAATCATTAAGCACAATTATGCTTTTTGAAAGCTAGTTGAAGCATAGAAAAATCATGATGAAAATTTGCCACATTCATTAGTTTGTGTGCATGTGTACGTATGTGTTTGGATGGTTCATGTGAATGCGTATGTGTATGTGAAACCAGTTGGTTCTGGGTAAACCAAAGAACAGATAAAATTTATCCAAAATAAAAATAAATTTTATGCTTTCATCGTTACGGTTATTTGTGAATATATCTATGGAACAAGTTGAGACCGCAGTCAATGTTGTTGATTAAAGGAAAGCTTACGAATAACATTCAAGTTTTCCTCATGATTTTTCGATTTATGCTTGAACAAGGTTTCAAAAAGAAAAATTGTGTTTAACGATTGGTCAACATTCCTATAAGTATGTGCAGTCCGAAATGCTTTATATTAACTTCAAATTAAAGGTGTCGGTATACTAATGCTAATAGTGCAACAACAATTCAAAATCGGTTAATTAGCCATTGAGATATTGAACCCACAACTGTATGAAACACGGTTTGTCGCAAATTGGGACACTCTGTACATATTTATACGTCACTTATCAATGAATCTTGGGATATATGAATATGACGACATTTTTTTGTATTTGTATAGCTAATAATTTGAATTCATCTTAATTTTATAATACCGTTTTTCTTATTTATTTATTTATCTTCTTTTTTTTTTTAAATGAATGGGAACAACAACATTTAAATATCCAGATGAGCAAATTTTTTGGGTGTGACTTTTACAATATAATCACACAAAATATTATTTAAAAACATGTTTTTTTTTGGTTATAAATACGTCGTAGGATAGCTTATTTAAATACAAAACATTTATTATAATTATAATTGTATGTATAGTATAAAAATACATATACGAACGAATAAGATGAGGGTGCAAAATTCTCATATTTTGAAAAGTGCTAGGTTCACTAACCGCTAATATATAGAATATTTTGCAAAAAAAAATCTTTATTAAATTATGTTTGTTTAAATTAAATATGATAAGTATTGTAATGTGACTTATAATAAATTGCATAGAAAATTGATATAGAATATATTTGAATTAAATTAAAGAATTACGACGTCGTCTATGCAAGGACAACATTTGATTTGAAAATATTTTGGAATGATAATAATAAATTGTAATATTGTAATTCTGAACTTAATCGTATATAATTTAAATGATTATTTATAGCATTTGATATTTTTGAATAGATTAACAATCTAATTTATTATAACAGCAAGGTGTATTTTGCTGTTGTATTATTTGATCTTATTTTATCTCTTCCATTAGTTTGTTAATAATTTTTTTTGGAACAAAAACCAAAAATAAAAATTCAAAAACCAGTTCTTCTGCGATTAAATCTTCATATGTTTTATATACGACAAATATCAAACATAGGATAGTTTTTTATATTCGATTTATTTATGGTTCCAAAATTAAAATTTAAAATATATAATTTATATCTAATTTCTTTCCATTTTTATTTATTTTCATTATATTATTTCATTGAACTTTAACATTGCAAACTTTAATATTATTTTAGTGACTATATTTATGACGACGATATATAGTATTTAAATTTGTTATATTTAAATTGATATTACTTTGCTTTAAAATTGGTAAGACCATAATCTATGCTACTAACAATAAGAATAACAACCTCAATTGTGTCGTCTTGATGTCATTTATTCTTAACTTGCAAATGAAAAACCTTAAAGTCGGTGAAATTAACTAAATATTGATATATTTTGATGCCAGTGATCTCAATTGAATTGAAAAGATTCAATTATTTTAGTGTAACGATGTCAAATCGGTTAAAATTTGACATTAAATTTTCATCCCAAATTGGTCCAGAGATCACAGCAAATAGCGAATGCTTGTCACAATTTGTCACACCCTGTACACACATATATTATAAATTCATTTTAATTTATAATTTATATACAAAAATTTTAATTTTACAATATATATTGCATTTTTAAAAGCCAAATTGGGAATGAAATATTTTCACATAATGTAATTTCTACACATTTATTGTAAACAACGTGTCACGCCAGTTATTTAACATATAGCAATTATATTAACATAGAAAATTGCTGTGAGACTTAAGAATTGTTGAAAAACTTTTATGGTAATGATTATTACACAAGTTTATAAGTGATTTACAATATTTTATAATGGTGCCAATTATTTAAATGACGATATAAGAATTGGACGGTCTATACAGATGCTGAAATCATTGCTGTGAAAGCGAAAATATGACTTGTGTTAATGTCGGCGATTTTGATAGTATAAACAGAAATTTATATTGAAAGTTTTAACGAAATGTATAGACTTCCAATAAAGTAATTAAACAAGAAACATGAATAAAAAAGTTTTTTAGAGATTGCAGTTGAAAAGAGTATTTCATCGCGGTGTTTAATGATATACATTAACACAACTCCTCGTCGTTTGAGATGGGAACTATTCAATTGACCTTGCCCCGTAAAAAAACTCTACATTCACATATTCTAACCATTTGAACGGTATTTATTTATCCTTGTCATGCTTGATGATATAGAGATCTTGGCGTATTGATAAGACAAAAATTACTTTTACTATATATAGTATGGACTTTGGGGTTAATCTAGAACCAATACGGTGTTGGATTTTATTAAATATGAAATACGTTAAATTTATTTTATTTATTTATTGGTCCCGTATTGTGCTAAAAATTAATTTTATTTCCATGGTAAGTTCTATGCATGCCAGGGTTGGTCTGCGCATTATATACTATGCTTGTTGCTCGAATTGAGTCTCTGAACTGAAGGCTTCTCATATTTGCAGTGAGAATTATTCCTGGGAATGATCACTATCGACTGTCTGTTTATATGTACATAGATTGCTTCTATTGAACAAATGCAACAGAGGCATACGAAATATTTAAAACTGAAATTGAAATTTGCTTTTAACTGCAAATGTTTTTAAGATATTAACAGTAACAATTATGGTCACTTTAGTTCACTAAATAATAAATACTTTGTATGTTATCAATTTATAATGAATTTAGTGATAAGATAACATATAAGATAAATAGTTAGTGATGTAAAAAATTATATTTTTTGTATAATCGTAAATTAGTAATTAATGGTTTTTAATAAATAAATAAAAATAAATAAAATAAAATAAAATGTAATAAAAATAATAATATTGAATATAATTTGGATGTTAATTTGTATTGCATGTATTTTTGGTAATAAATGCGATTAAATAATTATACAAACACCATCGTATAATCAATTATATCATTATTAATTCTTTCTTAAGTATGTTTACACGATTCCTATAATTCTCATGAGAATAATTAATTATTCTCATCATAAAAATGAAGATAATTATACATAATACAATACATCGTCTCAAAGTGTATATTACCACAGGTATTATGATATTAATCATACGGAAATGTATCTATAAATGTTTGTAAATATGTATATTTATATTTATCCTAGAAATCTAAACAATTGCTTATGATTTCAGTATATTTATATTAAAAAATTATGCGTTCCTTTTAAAAATTTCAATTCACCTAATAAATTTTAAATAAATGTAACGGCCTGATAAGATGCGATGCTATATCTTAATGTTTCTTTATTATATGGACAAAAAAGTAATTAAAACAATATTATATCAAATTTATATCTAATTAATTATAACTCATGAATTTCTAATGACAAATGATAAATAAATAAAATCCACTGCAAATAATGCAATCCTATATTTGAAATTTTCTAATATACACACGATAATTTTTTATATATAAATTATATAAATGAAAATTTTATAAATAAAAGTAGATAGAATTTAAGAAAATAAACAATTATTTATTTAATAATATATTAATGTAATTATTTTTTCATTTCAGATGTATTCATCACATACATTCTTATTATCCATAGTATTTCAGGTAATTATATTTTTATTTTATAAGAAGAGCAGTTATATAAGAATATTTTTAATTTTTTATCATTTATAATTTTATATATATTACAAACAAAAACCAGTGTATGAATATGTTAAAAAAGCATTAAATATTATTTTATGTACAAGAACATTTACAATTTAAATATAAATCTTAAATTATTAAGTTAAATTTTGTGTTACGGTATATTTTTTTTTATTATATACACAACAAACACATGCACACACACATTGTAATTACCTAAAAGGAAGATAACGTTCTTTTATTTTTATTTATAACTTATGCCAATTAAGATAATAAAATACAAAAAGCTATTATTAATAAAAGCCAATTTATATATGGTATAATATTGAATAAAAAAAATCACGCAGGTGATCTTGTAAATTATACATTGTATAAATGTAATTTATGTCATATACAAAATACAATACAGACGAGGTTGTACGAAAAAGTATTCATAAGATCATTTTATTTTATCTTTAGTTATTCAAAAAATTATTTTACATTTTTCAACATAATTCAACGATGAGTATTAAATTTATAAAGTATTTAGATACCATTACTCCTTAATGACGTGTCGTAAGTCTGGCGTAAAGTACTCTACAATATATGGCTTCTATCAACGGTGTAGCGTTTCAATCACCAAATCTTTAATTTAATCGGAATATGAGTTGAAATTGGTATCATTTCATATACAAATCAATACATTGTAGATTATGATCTCCCAATTGCAGTCTTATATAGAAACTTTTTGAATCAACCCTCATTTATGTACGAATATGTATTTAGAATAAATATTTCTCTATATTATTAATTATAGATAATATTTAAAATAACGACAATAAATGGCCATGGACGATTAATGGATCCACCAGCACGTAATGCAATGTGGAGATTTGGTTTTCCAAATCCCGTAAATTATAATGATAATGAATTATATTGTGGTGGATATGCAGGTAAAAATACGTCTATTTTAATCTAATATTTATATTTATTTTGTAAAACGCATTTCCATATGTCATTTCTAATTTTTGTATTAATTATAAAATAGTACAATGGCAACAAAATAATGGAAACTGCGGTGTATGTGGTGATCCATATCATTTAAAAAATCCACGACCACATGAGGCCGGCGGTGAATTTGCCAAAGGAATTATATCAAGATTTTATACATCTGGACAGGTAAATATATGCACCATATATTTTAGTTGAACCATAGGCTATATTTGTTTGTATATACGTATTCTGATTCTGAGAGATTTTTACCAAAAATAAACATTAAATATATAAAATGATTAAATTATTGTTTATTTTAAGGAAATTGAGGTTGAAGTAGAATTAACGGCCAATCATTTTGGTAGATTTGAAATGTTTTTATGTCCAAATAATGATCCATCATTTGAAGCAACACAAGAATGTTTTGATAAATTTCCGTTGGTTTTGTCCGGCACAAGAGAACATCGATTTTATATACCAAGCGATACAAAGAAAAAAGGTGTTTTTAAGTATGTATTAATTTTGATTGTTTTTTTAAATTTTCGAAAATTATATATTCATAAATTTTCAATTATACATTTTACATTAATCCGAACGCACTTTATAATCTGCACGCGTACGAAAGAATATAAATAATATATATATCACACTAAGATTCTCATAATTTTCCTATTTTAAAAGGTAGAATAATGAAATAAAACGTATCTAATAATTAGTGGCCAGTTTCAGTTGACAAAATTTATTGTATTTATTGGAAGTTCTGCGATCGTAAATAAGTGGACCGACAATGAATGTACAATTAGGTTTCTGTATTAATAAATATCCAAAGTGTAGTGTTTCAGTGTTAAAATTAATACTATATAAACAGTTCCTTTTCCACTAATGAAATTAATATATGATTGGAAATTTTTTTATGATCAGTCCATTGAAATCAAAACTTATAATTTAAAAAGTATGAAAGATATGACGAATGAAATTTTATGTTTACTTTCAAATTTTGTACTTCGAAATTTCTGTTTTTATTTTAAAGAAAGCTATTAAGCCCGTTAAGGAAAATCACGAACTGAGATATAGAGACTGTTTATATAATATCACTTTTAACAGTACGTATATATAATATAAATTTTCATGGAAATGAAAAATAACCAAATTGCAAAGTTCCAGGAAACTAGTTGGAAACACTGATTTTGTTATTAATTTTTTTTTTACAATCATATCTAATCTGAAATCATTTTATTAAAAAAAAGATAACATTATTGAATTGATTTTAAGGTTATTAACCTGTATACCTTATTGGTCCACTTCACTTATAATCCAGATATTTAAATATTTCATATTTTCTTTATCAAGAAGTCTATGCCACTATCGAATATATTTTATTTCTTTTAACATATGAAAACTATGAAACTATTTTTGTTCGATTAGTTTATTATTTATATTCGATAATCCGAAAACTTCAAATTAATTACACTTAAATCCAAATGTATAGCGTTCGGAATAACCACGAAACGGTTGGTGTTATTAAAAATTAATAATTTCTATATATTCAATTTACAGATACCGAGTACGATTACCACCATATGTTACATGCACACAATGTGTACTACAATGGTCATATTATACAGGTAATATGTGGGGAAAATGTCCAAACGGAACGGAAGCTGTTGGTTGTGGTCAAGCAGAAACATTTAGAAATTGTGCTGACATTGCGATATTATCAAATACTGGTGGTGTGCCACCATTATTTGTTAGCATCAGTAATCCATTCTTACTATACTATAGAGATTTAAGAGCACCAGCTGAACAAAATGTATTTCCATTGGTTGTACGGTAAGCAAATATAATATTTATGCAAATTAGCAACAATTAGTAACATTATATTAATGTATTATTTGTATATTATAATAATATATATTTATCTGTAGAAATGTAGAACCATAAACAAAATTTATACATATAATTATGCAATATAATAAATGCTAAGCTAAATGTAAAGGTATAAACATCGACACTAAATCAACTCATAAGTAACATTTTTTTAAAAAAAACATAATTCATTCATATAGAAAACTTATTGATTTAAGATATAAAACGCAACGCAGACCAAATATTAATAACCAAAATTGTATTTGCAAATATAGAAAATATAATAAGTCATTTGTATGTCATCAATTACTGATAACATAATTATTGCTTGGAATAAAGAATAATATTATAGATTAAAGCTTTACGCTATACTTTAAGCTTATTTTATTTGGTTGTGGGTATAAATTTAGTTTAGATTTATAGATTATAAGATTAATTTATATATTTTAAATTATATATTAGTTAGGTATAAATAAATTAAATGTATATTAACCGCAATTGTTGACAATGACCGTACAATGCGTCGTTATTTTGTCGAAATCTATTTACATCATTTCATATTTTATGTTTGGAAACTACAATATACTAGAAATCACACCGGTATAACGTTAAATTTATGCAATCTCACAATTAAAAATGCTTGGTATTGATTGTTAAATTACAGCAAGAGTATATGATCGTCAAGATTCTGTTGATGATAAAGATAATTGAGTAATTTTTATTTGTTGCAACTTTTAACCGGATATCTCTATCCATCCAGAACCAACAATGATATCTATTGTATTTATAGTACAATGGTCTCAATTCTAAGCGAAGCATTTGATCTCCTTCATTTTTTACGTATAAATGCTCGATGTAATTAAATTTCTATAAAATCATAAATAAATCATCTATCTTTGTGAATGTTTTTATGTGAGAAAAAACTGTCCCACAAATTAATTCAGTTATTATATGAGCACATTACTACAAATATCTCCTTAGCAGCGTTGTCCGAACATTTGAAGTCTTTTTGGTACATATTGTATTAGTTAAATGACGTAGTCGTTAAAATCCTATCCATTTCATTCCAGTATTACATTGACAAATAGTTAATTTAATTACGTTTCGACCCTTGAAAAGACTTGTTCGCAATTGATTGAAGAATTAAAATTAATTGATTGGGAATTTTTTAGATTATGTTGTAATGTCGCTTTATAATTGTATTTTACAATGTTTCTCTTTTGGAATCTGTTGCTCTTAAGTGTTCCGTTATATGTGGTCACATTAAGTGTAAGAATTCACAATTTCAAGAATGATGGATGGCATGCTTTTTGAAGTAAGCCTAATACTTTTTTGTAACTATTAAAATCTATGATCAAGCTTCGTCAATATATGAATCTTACATCTTTAGAATTGAATCGGGTTTGATAAAGAATCAATCTGTGATTTTTTGATATTTGTTAATCATGAGAGAAGTAGAGTTCAGGTTGCGCTTTCATTTTTACAATTTTAATATGTTTAATAATATTCAACTGTTCGTATTTTGGTTTATTTTATTGTGTAATTTGTTATATAATTTTTGAATCCATTGAATTACACTGTAACTTATGGTTACTATAATCGGTTGGGGTTTTGAAAATAATATATAATTTCAATATTGTCAAATGTAAATTTAATAATTGTGCAAGTAAAAATATGAAAATTGAATAATTCTTGTAATTTTAATGGCATAGCTTTAAAAATAATATTTTTTTGAGGAAAGAGGAATTTGAGGGTGTTCGCGTTGGTGAGTGTTTTTAATTTTAATTTAAAAACCCATATTAATTATTTTATTAACTTTCTAATCCACATTGTATTCGAATTATTTTCTGTCTTTGAATGTGCGTTTATTATTATTTGATCGCATAATTTGTCAATAGATAAATAAATGCTCATCGAAATGAGAATAATTTTATTTGATAAATCTATCTATCTATCTAAACATAATTGCAGATAAATTGGTAAATTAATATTTACACGCACATAACTATAGTAATTAAGCACCAATGATATTATAGGCACTATTTTGGCGTATATCTGAGTAATCAATACAAATTAGGTGCGCACTCTGTACTAGTACAAAAAGAGACTCAAATCGTGGTCTAATTCCATATGTCACAAACTATTTAATTACATCTAAAAATGTAAAACTTTTGAATTTAAATTTTGAAACTTGAATATGATGATATACTAAATTGACTTAATTTATTTAAATTTTACGGTATTCGCAACATCATCTTAAACAATAAATACTAATGCATCGTATTATTATAATGAAGTGCCTTAAATGAAAAATAATAATAACCAAATTGAATTTGTAATTTTATACAATAAATTATTAAATAATTTAATTTATTAAACTTGACGATATATATTATTTAAATACATAAATAATGTTCGGATAGAGATAAACCATTAAATAATATTAAGAATATAAAAATATAAAATATATATAAAATTATTTTTTTTATATAAATCATTTGAATTTTGGATCTTTTCTCATATTTACTTTTAATTATGATATTATAATTTTTTAATAAATTTTTAAATAATTTATTATCATTTTGTGATTTCAAATTTAATAATAATAATAATAATAATTTTATCATGTGATCATCATCATTCGAAATTGACATTATGACATTGTTATCTAAATTTTCAATATTATCGAATATGAATATTTTCTCAAAATAATATTTCTTAAAATTACCATTAACCGCAACCAACGTCGTCGCCGTCATCGTCTGTGTTGCCGGTAAATTAGAAATTTTAAATGTATTATAAAATTTTTGTTGAAATTCTAATATAAATATTTTATTGGATAATTCATCGAGATCATTACAAAATTTTACAATTTTCGGCACCACTACCAATAAATTTTTAACTTCTGAAATTAACTGTACCATTAAAAATTATTGAATTTTTTTTTTTGGCTCTTAACAAAACTAAGCTTTTGATTTTACCTTTTTTTTTCATTATTATTGATTTTTCTAATTTATTATTTTCGATTGACGTAGAATTATTAGAAAATCTATTTTTTATTTTTAAATTTTGTAATTTGTTTTTTATTATATCCATTGCCGACCATGGTTGTTCAATGGGGTTTGTTAAAATTTCATGATTAATATCGTGTTGAATTATTGGCGGAAAAGAATTATCAAAATGATTTGGATGAATTGTATTTTTAAAATATTTTAATATTTTTTCGTTATTATTATTATTATCAATAATATTATTATCATTGTTATTGTTATCATCTGAATTTAGAATACTTTAAATTAAAATTTAAAATATATATAATATTAATAATAAATGATATAAACTCACTTTTTTTTATCATTATTATTATTATTATTATTATTATAATTATTAATATCAATATTATTATCCCCACTGCCATCATAATTAGTCAACATTTTGTTATTCATTTTATCAGATACAAAATCGATAATTTTTTGATGGAAATTAATTTTTTCATATTGAATATCAAGAAATTTATTTAAATCGATTCGATTGTTTGCATTAATATTTGAATTAATTAGATTTTCTAATAACTCAATTTCATTTGTCGGATGTTCTTTAAATGTTTCTTCGGATTTGGATTCAATTATTGCACTTTTATCATCTTTTTTATTGTTAGTGATGGTATCATCCGTATGAATTTTATTACATTTCAATTTATTTGTATTAATTTTATTATTTAATTTTAAATCATTTTCGATTGAACCATCATCAACGTTTGTTGATTCATAATAAATACTGTCTTTAGATTTTATTGAAAAATCACTAGACGTTTCTAAAGAAATTATAGTTTCAGTAAATTTTGCGTCACTTTTACAATTTTCAATATCTGCAACAGACGGAGCAACATCAGCAACAACACTTGTGAAAGAACTACATGAAAGTGATGCTGATTGTATTCTATCTTTATAGTTAAGTTTTGTTAATCGTTGTAAATTACGTTGCGAATATAATTTTCCAATTTCATTTTTCTTTTTTAACATTTTTTGTCGATTTTCATTAGATTTAGAGATACTCAAATTTCGATAATAGTTAATTTTTAAATTAGATTTTGATGTATTAATTTTTAATTTATTTCTCGAAATTGTGTCATTTTTTTCATTAAAATTTATACGCATTTCTTTACTTTTAACAACATCATTCATTGATTTTGTAGCATTTCGAATATTATGCATTAATGTTATTTCATGTGTTTCAATTGAATTTTTTAATTTCTGTAAATCTGCACCATTTTCGGCAATGTATTTAATTTTATTTTGATTTTTAATTGGTTGATGTTTATTATTTTTAAACATTTCCATAATTTGGATTTTTTATATTTTAAATCAATTAAATTGTATATACGAGTGAAAAAATATGATATAGAATCAAACCAACAATTTAAAATAATAATAAATTATTTATACAAATAATTAACGATGAATTTTAAAATGGGTTCCTTTATTTAAATAATAAATTATTGATTATTATTTTAAAGTGTTTGTTTGCAAATGATGTGAATTATGAAATGTATAGAATAATTTTGAAAACATTATTCCAAATATAAAATTTTAGTACAAGATTCAATATGATCGGATAAACGGTATAACGATCATATTGAATCCTATGGTGGTCAACAAAACAATAGAACTTTTATCATTAAATGCTAATTAAATTCAGTTTAATATTAAAAAATACTGCAAAAATTCTATTATATAAGAATAATTGGGTAGTATTTAGAGCACATGTCAATAAATGAGCTGCTCAAAACTCCAAGGTAATTGCGAATATTAAATATAATACAATATATTAATTAATTTATATTTTATTATCATTCCGCATAAAATATTGGGTTTTTGTTTTAGATTTAAGCTGAAAACAATTATTTATTTATTTATAGTTTTATATTGATTTTTAATGCTTTGTAATAATGTAATATTAATTAATTAAGAATTAAATTTCGAATAAGTTTATAAAACTCATATAAAATTACACATTAAACATATTAAACAACGCTGGGTGGGTATTTAACATACAAACAAAACAATCATAAATCATTTAAAAATAAACATCACGTGCATTTATTTAATTAAATTTGGTAATTTAATATATGATATTAATATTTATTGAAATTTATTTAAATTTTTCAATAGTATTAATCGATTCTTATTCTTTTTTATAGCGATCAAGTATGTCTTCCAACACCGACATATCTTCGAATACCTGGAATGGCTGATTGGTGTCAAGTAAATTGTTTACGTTATCCACCGAATTGCCCGGAAACAATTTGTCATTGCCCGTAATACTATTAATATTATTATTATTATTACATAAATATTACAATATCGCATAACATTCAATTAACTAACTAATTTCCATAAATTTATATAGACAAAGCTGTGATGCTATTGGAGATATAGAAGGACAGGAAGGTGCCGATGTTTATTGTCAAGATGAATGTATTAATTATCCATCAAAATGTCCAGCTCACAGATGTAGATGTTATTAATTTTATGTGTATAACAAATAAAATATAAAATATAATTGTTAATAAAAAAAAATTGCAAAAAATTTATTTCATATTCCATAAAGATTTAAATAAAATTGATGCTCAAAAATTAAAATTTTATAAAAACAGAAGTTTTAATTTTAATTCTATTAGAAACATTTTTTTCATATTTTTATATAGTTATATTTAATATATTATTTGAGATAGATTCAATTTTGTGAATCATTTGCCAATTTTATATATATTATATAAAATAAATAATTATTATAAATTTTAATAAACCGATTATAGTTAATTAATTTTTTTGTTGATGTAAACGATCTTCAGAATAGTATAGTAGAAATGCAGTAGATAAATAATGTGACAAGTCAAATCCAAGTGATGTGCCTAAATGAAGCATAAGATATAAAAAATTATTCCATTTCAGTTTATATGGGAGCGATGGAAATTTGTTGGTGTTGTGGAATTATAGAAAATGTTTCTATGAGTGATAGCAATTACAATAAATTAACTATTTTGTTTCAAAACGTGCAGACA